>JAGIQG010000037.1:14026419-14146419 GCA_024679065.1 Sphyrna mokarran
GCGCAACTTGTGAGCTGAAGGGTCTGTTTGTGCTGTATTGTTCTATGTACTCTGGCTCTTTCTTCCTCTCATTATCTCTCTTTTACTCTGTTTTGCTTTTTCTCCCTCTCTGATCCATGAAGTCTTGGATTGAAGTCCCATTCCAGAATATTGGGCACAAAGTCCAGGCTGAAACTCCTATCCAGTGCTGAAAGAGTGCCACACTGCTGAAGATGCCATCTTTCAGATAAGATACCAAACTAAACTCCCACCCATCACCAATCGGAGCATGGGCTTTCTCCCTAACATTTTTGCCAATATCTATCCTTTGAATAGAATCAAATAATCCATTCCCTGCATTATTACTGTTTGTGGGAGCTCTCTGTACCCTAACTGGCTGCTTTGTTTCCCCATGTAGCAACAGTGCCAACAGAAACTAAAGGGATTTGTTGGCATCTGATGTCCATGAAATAGTCAAATTGGTGCTTTCAATAGGTCGCCTCTAATTTTCTAACTCGGTGGTTGCGGGTTCTAAACAAAAAGGAAAGATGTGGTTTGCATATGTAGATGCTAGCCAACAGATTTATTCTTGTATTGACAACAAATAACAGCAGCCTGTGCAACATCCTAATGATATTGCCATCAAGTCATCAAAATTTCTATTTTCACTCAGAGGGTGGTGGGTGAGTAGAATGGACTGCTGTCGGTGGTGATGGAGGCAAATTCGATAGGCTCTTTTAAGAGACTTCAGGATGAGTACATGGGACTTAATAGAATTAACAATTGTAGGTAAGCCGAGTAGGTAGGGACATGATTGGTGCAACTTGTGGGCCAAAGAGCCTGTTTGTGCTATAGTTTTTCTATGTTGTATGTCATGCAAGCAGCTCTTAAAGCAATCATGCAGCCACTTAAATATATAATCAATGTCCCACGCAGGAAGGACAGGGTCAGCCCAGGTTTCAGGATGGGCAGGAGACATGCCCAGGTAAGAGGTGTCACTCAAGGCAAAGGGTTGACCCAGAGGGAGGTATAATGCTTAAACAAAAAAAAGTGACAATCACAGGAGATCCACACAACCCTTCTCTTGATGTTTCACAGGAGTAAGTTCCAAAAACTCAAACCATTAACAGGACCGAACAAGATCATCATGACTTTGGACGACCTGGTGTTTATCAATGTCGAGCTTAGTCATAAGGTAGGGTACTCTACAGTCTTAGTCTTCAATGTAACCTCACTAAGGAATCTGCCGCCTATTGTCACAAGCCCCTGCCGTCAATGCCCCCTGTTCACCTGTCACCCCCCCCACCGTGCCCACCGACTTCCGCTGGCACCAACTCCCAGCAACGAATCAACTTTTAGAGTTCTCCCGTTCACACCTTCCCGTAGGTTCAGCACAGCGGCAGATAGTGAGAAAGGGTTTGGTCAACGGGGTATCTGCCCTGTGAGGGTCCTCGGGAGGCGATTTGTGAAGGGTGGTGGGGGGGAGGGAGGGGGATGCGAATCTAGGAGTAGTTAGACCTAATGGAACCTCAGGAAGGAGTTGAAATTGCTTTGAATTGAGGAAGGGCTCATTGTGACCACAAGAGGGAGGCCACAGCTAGGATATTGTGTTCAGTTTGATCTACACATCTAGAATAGATTGGACTGGGGTGAACACAGTGTCACCTGATGAAGAACAGAGCCTCAAAAGCTTGTGTGAGTTTACTATCAAATAAATCAGTTGGACTTAAACCTGGTGTTGTCAGACTTCTTACCATTTAGAATAGAACAGTACAGCACAGGAACTGTCCCTTCGGCCCACAGTGTTGTACCGAACGTGATGCTAAATTAAACTAATCCCTTCTGCCTGCCCTCGCTCCCTATTCCTCTATCCCTTGCACGTTGATGTGCCTATCTAAAAGCCCCTTAAATCTCTTACTGTATCTGCCTCTGCCCCTGCAGCACGTTCCAGACACCTACCATTCTGTCAAAAAGAAAACTTACCCCTCACACCTCCTTTGAACTTTTCTCTCTAGCGCGCATGCCCTAGTTCAACTCTGGAAAGTAGATTCTATCTGTCAACCCTATCTCATAATTTTATAGACTTCTATCATGTCTCCCTTCAGCCTCTGCTGCTCCAGAGAAAACAACACTAGTTTATCCAGCTTCTCCTTATTGCTCATAACCTCTAATAAAGGCAGCATCTCTTCTGCATCCTCTCCAAAGCCTCCACATCCTTCCACACTTAATAAGTGCTTAACCAAAGTTTTATATAAAGCTGCAATGTGTCATCCTCATTCTTGTATTCAATGCCCCAAACAATAAAGACAAGCATGCCATATACCTTCTTCACCACCCTATCTACTTGTGTGGTCACTTTCGTGGAGCCAAAGGACTTGAACCCCAAGATCTCCAAGTCCTTGGAGAGATTGCAATAAAGGTTCAATCGACTGACTCCTGGTGTGACGAGATTGCCTTATAAGTAGAGATTGAATACAATGGAACACACCCGGAGAATTGCGTGTAGTCTTGGTCTCCTGACCTAAAAAAGAAAGAAGTCTTACAACTTCAGGTTAAATTCTAACAGGTTTATTTGGTAGCACGAGCTTTCTGAGCGCCGCTCCTTCACCAGATAGTGGGTGAAGGGGCAGTGCTCCGAAAGCTCATGGTACCAAATAAACCTATTGAACTTCAACCTAGTGCTGTGAGACTTCTTACTGCGCCCACCCCAGTCCAACACCAGCATCTCCGCATCATACCTAAGAAACGATATACTTGCCGCAGAGAGAGTGCAGCGAAAGTTCGCCAGACTGATTCCTGGGATGGTAGGATTGTCGTACGAGGAAAATTGGGCCGGGATTCACCAGAATTTAGAAGAATTAGGAGGAATCTCATTGGAACGGATAAAATTCTGACAGGGCTGAACAGACTGGGTGCAGGGATGTTGTTACCTCTGGCTGGAAAGTCTAGAATAAAGGGTCACAGTCTCAGGATATGGGGCAGGAGGTGTGGGTTGGAGGGAAGTTCAGCCAATTGGATAAGTAACTGGTTGTCTCATAGAAGCCAGAGAGTGGTGGTGGAAGGGAAATTTTCAGACTGGAGGTCAGTTACCATTAGTGTACGACACAGATCAGTGCTGGATCCTCTGCTGTTTGTGATTTTTATCAATGGCTTGGAAGAGGGGGCTGAAGAGTGGGTTAGTAAATTTGTTGATGTCACCAAGATTGGTGGAGGAAGTGGAAGGTTCTTCCAGGCTGCAAAGAGACATTGATCGGATGCAGAGCTGGGCTGAAAAGTGGCAGATGGATTTTAACCCTGATAAACGTGAGGTGATTCATTTTGGTAGGACAAACTTGAATGTGGATTACAGGGTCAATGACAGGGTTCTAAGGAATGTGGAGGAACAGAGAAATCTTGGCGTTCATGTCCACAGTTCTCTGAAGTTTGCCACTCAAGTGGATAGAGCTATGAAGAAGGCTTATAGTGTGTTAACGTTTATTAACAGAGGGTTAGAGTTTAAGAGTCATGGGGTTATGCTGCAACTATACCGGACTTTGGCGAGACCACATTTGGAATATTGTGCGCAATCTGGTCACCTCACTATAAGAAGGATGTGGAAGCATTGGACGGAGTGCAGAGGAGATTTTTTTACCAGGATGCTGCTTGGCTTGGAGGATAGGTCTCATGAGGAAAAGTTGAGAGAGCTGGGGCTTCTCTTTTTAGAGTGGAGGAGGATGAGAGGCGACTTAATAGAGGTTTATAAGATGATGAGGGGGATAGATAGAGTGGATGTTCAGAGATTATTACTAGCTGTTACTAGGGGACATAATTATAAGGTTCATGGTGGAAGGTACAGGAGGGATAGCCAAGGTAGATTCTTTACTCAGAGAGTAAAGTGTGGAATTGACTGCCTGCTGTGATAGTGAAGTCAGACATTTTAGGAACTTTCAAGCGGTTATTGGATAGGCACACGGAGCACACTAGAATGATAGGGAGTGGGATAGCTTGATCTTGGATTTGGACATGGTTCAGTACAATATCGAGGGCCGAAGGGGCTGTACTGTGCTGTAATGTTCTATGTTCTATTTAGGACTGAGTTGAAGAGAGATTTCTTCATTCAGAGGATGGTGAACCTGTGGAATTCTACACCACACAAAATGTCACTGAATATATTTAAGAAGGAAATGCTTAGATTTCTAGACTCTTAACAGTGTCAAAGGGGTGTGGGGAGAGAGTGGGGAGTTTGTTTGTGAGGCAGAGGTTTAGCCATGATCAGATTAAATGGCGGAGCAGGCTCGAAGGGCTGAATGGTCCTGTTTTCTAAACACTGGGGTTTAGTGAAACCAGAGGTGATTTCAGTGAAACATGAGGATTTCCTCATCTCAGGGAGGATATCTTTGCTTTAGAGGAAGCATGGTGATGGTTTACCAGGCTGATTCCTGGGATGGCAGGACTGTCATATAAGGAGAGAGGTTAGGATTGTATACACTGGAGTTGAGACGTGAAAGGGAGAGAGGGATCTGATAGAAACTTATAAAATTCTGACAGGGTTAGATTCAGAAGGAATGTTCCCGAAGGTAGGGGAGGGCAGAACTAGGTGGTCGGAATTTGAGGATAAGGAGTAAACCTTTAGGACGGAGGTGAGGAGAAATTTCTTCACCCAAAGGGTGGCAAATGTGTGGAATTCACTCCCACAGAAAGTAGCTGAGGCCAAAACATTGTGTGATTTCAAGAAGGAATTTGATATAGCTCTTGGGGCTAAAGGGATTGAGGTGTATGGAGGGGATGGGGGTGAGGATATGAATTAAACTGCATCTGCCTCTTGCCCACCCATTCCACTGGCCTGTCTGTGATCTCTTAATCTCTATTACTAGCCTCATAGTTCAGTGCAGCCACCATACTCGGGAGAAACCTAGGATGAAGCGGCACGTCAGTCGAAAGGCAGCGGGGTGGGGTCAGGGGTCAGTGCAGAGTAAAGGGTCAGCCCCCTTCTCACTTGGAGAGATTCTTACGTCATTGTGTCAATGTCATTGTTGCACTTTCAGAAGCTGAACAGTGAGAATGAAGTGTCCGTCCTGGAGAGAAGTGTCTTGGACCTGAAAGGCATCAAGACCCCTAAACATTCTGTCTCGGGCAGAAGTCTCACCGTCGCCACTCCAGAAAACAGCAATGTGGCTATCTACGAGGTAACATTCCTCCACCTCCCTTCCTCTCTCTCAGGATGATGACTTTAAAACTAGTGGAATTCTTTATGATAAATAACTCTCAGACACAGCACTGAGGCTTAGTCTAATGTTCCAGAGACATGCCCCACATGGTGACTGAGGGAGGATGGAGTTTTAATTAAATTGACTAATAAATTTAGTAGCAAGTGCTGGCCTAATTGATAACTTGCAAAGATACCCCATTGTTATAAACCCACCCTGGGAATGAAAGAACAAAGAAAATTATGGCAGAGGAACAGGCCCTTTAGCCCTTCAAGCATGCACAGATCATGCTGCCCGACTGAACTAAAAAACCTACTCCTTAGGGGGCCATATCCCTCTATTCCCATCCTATTCATGTATTTGTCAAGATGCCCCTTAAAACTCACTATCGTATCCACTTCCACTCCCTCCGCTGGCAGCAAGTTACAGAGACCACTACTCTCTGTGTAAAAAAAAAAGACCAGCCTTTAAACCTTGCTCCTCGCACTTTAAACCTATGCTTCTCCCTCCCCCCGCCCCCCAGTAATTGACTCTTCCACACTGGAAAAAAGCTTCTGACTATCCACTCTGTCCATGTCCTATAGACTTCTATCAGGTCTTCTCTCAACCTCTGTCATTTCAGTGAGAACAAACCAAGTTTCTCCAACCTCTCCTCGTAGCTACTCTGCTTCATAACAGGCAACACACGGTAAATCTTTTCTGTACCCTCTCCAAAGTCTCCACATCCTTCTGGTAGTGTGGCGAGCAGAATTGAATACTATGTTCTATAAAGCTGCAACATGACTTTCTAATTTTTAAACACAGTACCACGGCAAATGAAGGCAAGCATGCCATATGCCTTCTTGACTATCTTCTCCACCTGCGTTGCCAGTTTCAGTGACCTGTGTATCTGAAATCTGTCCTTACCATATCTGGCCTACACGTGAACATGATGTAGAAATGCCGGCTTTGGACTGGGTAAACACAATATGAGGTCTGACAACATCAATTTTAAATCCAACTGATTTGTTTGATAGTAAACTCGCAAGCTGTTGGCTTTATAGCCTTCGTCAGGTGAATGAGGTGTTCTGGTCTGCAATAGCACACATATCAGCACAGACAGTTTACAGATTGCTGATTACAATGCGAATCTTTACACCTAACCTGCTATTCAAGTCTTTAAGTGGCTAACAATGTGAGTGGAAGGAGCACTGAGCACAGGTTAGAGAGATGTGTATTGTCTCCAGACAGCACAGCTTTTCATCCAGACACACGGAATGGCCTTGGGGACCAAATTCGCACCTCAATATGCCAACATCTTCATGCACAGGTTCGAACAAGACTTCTTCACCGCACGTGATCTTCAACCGAGGCTATACACTAGATATACCAATGACATTTTTTTCCTTTGGACTTATGGTGAACAATCTTTTCTGTACCCTCTCCAAAGTCTCCACGTCCTTCTGGTAGTATGGTGAGTAGAATTAAATACTGTGTTCCAAGTGCAGCCTAACTAATGTTCTATAAAGCTGCAACATGACTTTCTAATTTTTAATTTTACAAGTGTATGATGATATCAACAAGTTCCATTCCACCATCAGACTCACCATGGACTACTCTCCAGAATTGGTTGCATTCTTGGACACACGCATCTCCATCAAGGACAGTCACCTCAGCACCTCACTGTACCACAAACCGACAGACAACCTCACAATGCTCCACTTCTCCAGTTTCCACCCTAAACACGTTAAAGAGGCCATCCCCTACAGACAAGCCCTCTGTATACACAGAATTTGCTCAGATGAGGAGGATCCTGACAGACACCTCCAGACGCTGAAAGATGCCCTTGTGAGAACAGGGTATGGCGCTCGACTCATCGATTGACAGTTCCGACATGCCACAGCGATAAACCTCACTGATCTTCTTAGAAGACGAACACGGGACATGGTGGACAGAGTACCCTTTGTTGTCCAGTACTTCCCTGGAGTGGAGAAGCTACAATATCTTCTCCAGAGTCTTCAACATATCATTGATGATGATGAACATCTCGCTAGGGCCATCCCCACACCCCCACTTCTTGCCTTCAGACAACCGTGCAACCTCAAACAGCCCATTGTTCGCAGCAAACTACCCAACTTTCAGGAGAATGGTGACCACAATACCACACAACCCTGCCACAGCAACCTCTGCAAGACATGCCGGATCATAGACATGGATGACATCATCAAACGTGAGAATACCATTCACCAGGTACACGGTACATACTCTTGCAACTCGACCAATGTTGTCTACCTAATATGTTGCAAGAAAGGATGTCCCGAAGCATGGTATGTTGGGGAGACCATGCAGACACTACGACAGCGGATGAATGAACATCGCTCGACAATCACCAGGCAAAACAGTTCCCTTCCTGTTGGCGAACACTTCAGCAGTCATGGGCATTTGGCCTCCGACCTTCGGGTAAACGTTCTTCAAGGGTGCCTTCATGAGACATGACAGCGCAGAGCTGCTGAGCAGAGACTGGCAGCCAAATTCCGTACTCATGAGGACGGTCTTAACAGGGATCTTGGCTTCATGTCGCACTATCTGTAACCCCCATGACTTGCCTAGGTCAGCAGAAAACCTCACTTACTGTGCTGTTTGGAGACAATATACATCCCTCTAATGTGTGCTCAGTGCTCCTTCCACTCACATTGTTAGCCACTTTAAGACTTGAATAGCAGATTAGGTGTAAAGATTCGGATTCTAATCAGCAAAGTGTAAACTGTCTATGCTGATATGTGTGCTATTGCAGACCAGAACACCTCACTCGCCTGACGAAGGCTATAAAGCCAAAAGCTTGCGAGTTTACTATCAAATAAATCGGTTGGATTTAAACCTGGTGTTGTCAGACCTCTTACTGTGTCTACATGTGAACCACAGCCGACGTGGTCAATTCTTAGCTACCCCTGTGAAAAACATGTTGAGTTGTAGCAAGCAACTAAAACAGCACCATGGGTGTACCTAGCCCACATGGACTGTAGTGCTCAGGAAAGCGGATCACTCACCCCTTACTCAAGGGACAATGAGGACGGAAATAAATTCTGGGACCAGCCAGCGATGCCCACGTCCCAAGAACGAAGAAGTATAAACCAAAATAATTTCTCTTCCCATATTATCGAGGGCTTTGGCTATGGGGAAAGTTGAATAAATGGATTGTTTTTGCTGGAAAGACGGAAGTTGAGGGGAGACCTGATGGAGGCCTACAAAATGATGAGAGGCAAGGTGGATAATCAGAGGCTTTTCCCCCAGGATTGAAGTGTCAATTACCAAGGGACACAGGTTCAAGGTGAGAGGGGGAAAGTTTAAGAGGGATGTGCGGGGATGCCTGGTATGCATTGCCATTGGAGGTGGTGGAAGCAGATACATTAGCAACATTTAAGAGGCATCTGGATGGCTAGGTGAAGAGGAAGGAAATGGAGGGATACAGACCGAGTAAGGGCAGAAGATTGTGTTTTTCATTCAGTTAGGGCATCATGATTGTGCAGGTTTGGAGGGGCCGAAAGGCCTGTTCCTGTGCTGTACTTTTCTTTGTTCTTTATAACTGTGACAACACTACATTCACTCCGAGGGGCTTCAGGTGTCCTGAAGTTAGGAAAGGTGCTATGTAAATGCAAATTCATTAATTCCTGCACCACTGTTTAGGGATAAGGTGCTGGTGACACCTGGAGTTACTGTGTACAGTTTCGGTCTCCTGACTTGAGAAAGGATGTACTGGCACTGGAGGGGGTGCAGTGGAGATTCACTAGGTTGATTCCAGAGTAAAGAGAGTTGACTTATAAGGAGAGACTGAGTAGATTGTGGCCGCACTCATTGGAATTCAGAAGAATGAGGGAAGATCTTTTGGAAATATATATGATTATGAAGGGAATCGATAAGATAGAAACAGGGAACTTGTTTCCACTGTAGGGTGAAACTAGAACTAGAACTAGAACTAGGGGGCATGGCCTCAAAATAAGGGGAAGCAGATTTAGGACTGAGTTGAGGAGGAACTTCTTCACACAGAGTTGTAAATCTGTGGAATTTCCCACCCAGTTAGGGCTACCTCATTGAATGTTTTAAAGGCGAAGATAGATTTTTGAATGGTAAAGGAATTAAGGGTTATGGTGAGCGGGCGGTAAGTGGAGCTGAGTCCACGAAAAGGTCAGCCATGATCTTATTGATTCACAGAGCAGGCTCAAGGGGCCAGATGGCCGACTCCTTATGTTCTTATTGTGTTCTTATGATAAAGAGGTGCCCATTTAAGGCATAGGTGAGGAAAACAGTTTTCTGTCTCTGCAGGGTGGCGAGAATTTGGAGTTTCTTTCTGAAAAGTTGCTTGAGGCAGAGTCCAGGACTACCTTTGAGGCAGAGGTTGATAGATTCTTAATCAGTAAAGGGGGAGAGGGGCGAAAGGTTATGGGGAAGGCGGTGGATAGGAATGTGGCGTTGAGGGTGAACGTTAAGTTTATTTATTAGTGTCACAAGTAAGGCTTACTGTGAAAATATCCTAATTGCCACACTCTAGCGCCTGTTTGAGTAACACTGAGGGAGAATTTAGCATGGCCAATACACCCTAATCAGCACGTCTTTCCTTCTCGGCCTTTTGGCTAAGATCAAGTGTAGTATCGACATGCTGCACTTGGTTAAGTCATTACGTTACATAGCTTCATTTGAAGCAATTTTTTAAAGCGCCATCTCAGCCTTTTGGCTAAGATGCAAATAAGATCAAGCCTTGGAAAGGAAACACACCCACTCCAATCAGCTTGGATCATGTAGATCAAGCCCAAGACAGGTGGTGAGAGCCCCGTCTTGTCAGCTTAGATCGGAAATGTCTCAACTTGTTGGGACTCTGAATTGGATTTAAGTTGACTTGATTGGCTTGGAATAAAGTTTAAAAAAAAATCTTTGAGAATCTGGAAGGAAATCAGAGCACCTAGAGGAAACCCATGTAGACATGGGGAGAATGTGCAGAGTCCGCACAGAAAGTGACAGTTGGGAATCAAACCAGGGTCCCTGGCACTGGGAGGCAGCAGTGCTAACCACTGTGCCGCCCACATTGGAAAACCAGGATCTTATGGAATGGGGAGGGGGCCAGAGGGGGCATCACGTTGTCCTAAGTGCCCAGTGGGCTGAATGGCAGAGTTATTTTGAATTCTATTGGCTTCTCACTTGTACAGGGAGACTGGGTTTGGCTGAAGAAGATGAGAACTGGAAATTTCACTGAGATTAAATCTTCCACTAAAGCTATGTTCACTAAGGTGAGTTATTCCAAACCTTCCTCCATCCCAGAGAGAAACTAACATGTTTTAGAGTGAGGAACGGGTCAGTTCCTCTTGTTGCTCACCCTTGCAGTCCCGAGAGCGCAGCAAACAATCCACAACACCAACTTCCCCACTGGAGATCATTGGTGTGTTTGTACATCACTCTCCAGTTCCTCCCTCTCTCTCTCTCTCTCTCTCCGTCTCCAATCCCTCTCTCTCTCTCTGCACCTACATTCCCAATCCCTCACTCTCTCCATCTCCAATCCTTAATTCTCTTTCCTTCTATCTCAGATTTTTCTATCTTCCTTGTTCTCACAGGGAGTGGGGAGAATATGGGACTCACTTCCACAGGGAGTGGGGGAGAATATGGGACTCACTTCCACAGGGAGTGGGGGAGAATGTGGGACTCACTTCCACAGGGAGTGGGGGAGAATGTGGGACTCACTTCCACAGGGAGTGGGGGAGAATGTGGGACTCACTTCCACAGGGAGTGGGGGAGAATGTGGGACTCACTTCCACAGGGAGTGGGGGAGAATGTGGGACTCACTTCCACGGGGGAGTGGGGGAGAATGTGGGACTCACTTCCACGGGGGAGTGGGGGAGAATGTGGGACTCACTTCCACGGGGGAGTGGGGGAGAATGTGGGACTCACTTCCACGGGGGAGTGGGGGAGAATGTGGGACTCACTTCCACGGGGGAGTGGGGGAGAATGTGGGACTCACTTCCATGGGGAGTTGGGGAGAATGTGGTATTTTCTGCTATGAGGAGAGATCAAATGCTAATTTATTTAAGGAAGAACTCACAGCAAGAGAGGAATGTGTTGGTGGGTTGGGGTGCAGGAAGAAGGCTGCAGGGCTGGTCACATGGAGCATTAACAATAGTAAGATCCAGCTGGGCAAATGGCCTGTAAGTACTACCCTGTAACGAGAGATTGAACTGACCATTCCAGATCCGGGAGATGAGACATGAAAATGTGAATCCGTTCCTGGGACTTTTCCACGATTCTGGAATCTTCGCCATCATCTCTGAGCATTGCTCCAGGGGGAGCCTGGAGGACCTCATTACAAACAAGGATATGAAACTTGACTGGATGTTTAAATCTTCTCTCCTCCTGGACCTGATTAAGGTAAGTGAATGTCTGTTTGTCAGAAGGGGAGATGAGGAGGAGTTTGGAGAGGGAGCAAAGGGAGAGAAAGTGGTTAGCACTGCTGCTTCACAATGCCAGGGACCCAGGTTTGATTCCTGGGCTTGGGTCACTCTCTGCACATTCTCGCCATGTCTGTGTGGGTTTCTTCTGGGTGCTCTGGTTTCCTCCCACAGCCTGAAAGACGTGCTGGTTAGGATGCTAAATTCTCCCTCAGTGATACTTGAACAGGTGCTGGAGTGTGGCGACTAGGGGATTTTCTCAGTAGCTTCATTGTAGTGTTAATGTCAGCCTTACTTGTGACTAATAATAAGTAAATCAAACTAAACTGTTCCCATTGGTGGAAAGGTTGTGAAGTAGGAGATGTACCAATTTAAGGTGAATGAGAAGAAAGCCAAAAATGATGTGGGAACGAACTTTAAGCACCCCACATTTACAGAAGCTACAAAATAGTCTGTCTGACTTGATTCTGAGACTTGGCATCTATTGAGGATTAATGTACAGTAAACCCAAGATTTTATTACTCGGAGAATAAACAGCATATTTCACTCTGATGTTTTGTCGATTTGTACAGACAATGAGTGGTTATAGTTAATTACAGCAAATAGAACATAGAACAGTACAGACCCTTCGGCCCTCGATGTTGTGCTGAACTGTGTCCAAACTCAAGATCAAGCTATCCCACTCCCTGTCATTCTGGTGTGCTCCATGTGCATATCCAATAACTGCTTGAAAGTTCCTAAAGTGTCCGGCTCCACTATCACAGCAGGCAGTCCATTCCACACCCCAACCACTCTGAATGAAGAATCTACCTCGGACATCCCTCCTGTATCTGTCACCATGAACCTTACAGTTATGCCCCCTAGTAGCAGCTACATCCACCCAAGGAAATAGTCTCTGCACGTCCACTCTATCTATCCCCCTCATCGTGTTATAAAACTCACATTAAGTTGCCTCTCATCTTCCTCCGCCCCAAAGAGAAAAGCCCCAGCTCCCTCAACCTTCCCTCACAATACCTACCCTCCAAACCAGGCAGCATCCTGGTAAACCTCCTCTGCACTCTCTCCAATGCTTCCACATCCTTCTTATAGTGAGTGACCAGAACTGCACACAATATTCCAAATGTGGTCTCACCAAGGTCCTGTATAGTTGCAGCATAACCATACCACTCTTAAACTCAAACCCACTGTTAAAAAACACTAACATACTATAAGCTTATAATGACTAAAGACTACACACTATAATGAGGAATGAGCAGCTTTCTAATCCTTAATTTGTATACATAGGCTGCCAGTCATAATGTCGCTTTTTGCCCTTTCTTATCCAGTAGAATACCGTCTCCTTCATGAGCATAATATGCCATATCTTGTTTTTTTGTTATTTGTTATGGTAACATGACTTTACTTCACCCTGTGATCAAGTTTGGGAATGCAATGTTTGTGAAACTGACACAAGGTTAGATTAGTCTCTTTCCTGAATACATAACTACTGACCTCAATGAGGCCTTGTCTGATAATAAGCCTTTTCCAACCTTCCTGACAGAGCAGCCCACCAAAAGTTGTAACTTAATTGCTGAACATTGCTGAATGTGCCAATAGCTACACTAACAATGAATTCAAGATGGAGTACAATGTTGGTAAATGTGAGGTCATCCACTTTGGTAGCAATAACAACAAAATGGACTATTGTTGAAATGGTAAAAAATTGCAGCGTGCTGTTGTTCTGAGGGACCTGGGTGGCCTTGTGCAGGAATCTCAAGGAGTTGGTTTGCAGCAGGTAACTAAGAAGGCGAATGGAATTTTGTCATTTGTTGCCAGAGGGATAGAGTTTAAAAAACAACGAGGTTATGTTGCAGCTGTATAAGGTGCTGGTGAGGTCACACCTGTAGTATTGTGTGCAGTTTTGGTCTCTTTACTTGAGAAAGGATATACTGGCACTGGAGGGGTTGCAGGGGAGATTCACTACGTTGATTCTGGAGTTGAAAGGGTTGGTTTATGAAGAGAGACTGATTAGACTGGGGCTATACTCATTGGAATTCAGAAGAATGAAGGAAGATCTTAGGCTAACATAAAAAATTATGAAGGGAATCGATTAGATAGAAGTAGGGAAGTTGTTTCCATTGGTGGGTGAAATTAGAACTAGGGGGCATGGCCTCAAAATAAGGGAGAGTAGATTTAGGACTGAGTTGAGGAGGAACTTCTTCACACAAAGGGTTGTGATCTGTGGAATTCCCTGCCCAGTGAGCCTACCTTGTTGAATGTTTTTAAGGCAAGGATGGATAGATTTTTGAACAGTAAAGGAATTAAGCATTATAGTGAGCAGACAAGTAAGTGGACATGAGAAGATCAGCCACGATCTTAATGAATGGCGGATCAGGCTCGAGGGGCCAGATGCCATCCCCTGCTCCTAGTTCTTAAGTCCTAATAGTCAGTTGAATAGTAACATGGCTCATTTATACTTAAAGTGACACAATCATACTTAGAGTCTCTTTCTCTGCAAATAAAAATATGTCTAAGCCTATTTTAATCACACGGGAATTTGGTGAGCCTATAGTTCCCATGTCTTTCTCCACAGTAGCATCACAATCAATTGGAATTGATTTCCTCCCTTTTCTCTAGTATAACCAATTGTCGTGAGGGTTTGAAATTTGTGTTCTTGCATTTGATCTGATGAGTGCCAGACAGAAAACTTTGACAACCTGTCTCATTTTGCAGTTGCAAGGCTAAGCAATATGGCTGATGCTCTGTCACAGTTTGATAGTGGGTGGGGGGGGGGGGAATAACAGTCAGGATGCTCTGGGATTCACACTGAATCTGCTCTGTTTGACAGGGTATGAAGTTCTTGCACCATCGGGACTTGGCTCATGGACGACTGAAGTCCAGGAACTGTGTAGTTGACGGCCGTTTCGTGCTGAAGGTGACTGATTACTGCTGCAATGACCTGCTGGATGTTCAAAATGTCATCCGTCTGGAGCCAAGTGCAGAAGGTAAGACGCAAACTGCCGCAATCAGCTATCTGATACTGTGCCTTATAAACTGGCTAGAACAACGAACCAGTGGGCTTTGGTCACAGAAAGGCAAAGTCGGCACCTCTGGCAGTGCAGCGCTCTCTCAGTACAGCGTCTTGGCTTAGACTAATCACTCGAGTGGGGTTCAAACCCACAACAATCCAGTTCTGAGGCCTTAGAGTTTTACAGCACAGAATGAGGCCCTTTGGCCCATCATGTCTGTGCCAGTCACCGAGCACCTATCTATTCTAATCTCATTTTCCAGTGCTCGCTCGCTCCATAGCCTCGTGTGCCCCAGAGTTTCAAGTGTTCATCTAAACACATCTTGATTGTTGCGAGAGTTGTCGCCTCCCCCACCCTTTCAGGCAGCGAGTCCCAGATTCCCACCACCTCTGGGTGAAAAAGTTTCTCCTAAAGTTTATTTATTTGTGTCACAAGTTAGCTTACATTAACACCGCAATGAAGTTACTGTGAAAACTTCAGGTTTAAGGTGAGAGGGGAGAGATGCAAATTTTTCACACAGACGGTGTGTGTGTCTGGAACGAGCTGCCGGAGGTAGTAGTAGGGGCGGGTACGAGTTTTCTTTTAAAAAGCATTTAGATAGTTACATGAGTAAGATAGGTATAGAGGGATATGGGCCAAATGCGGACAATTGGGATTAGCTTGGGGGTTTAAAAAAAGGGCAGCATGACAAGTTGGGCTGAAAGGCCTGTTTCCATGTTGTAAACCTCTATGACTTTATGACCTATCCTGCTGCCTTTAGGGATCTCTGGACACGCACGCCAAGGTCCCTGTGATCCTAGGACTGTGTAGTCCTAGCATGCTACCTGCAGAGCCACTCAATTTGACGTGAGTGCGTTAAGTGTCTACATTCATGATCTCTTCCTTTGTGCCCCTTAGAGTAGGGAATTCAGATTGGCTGCTTTGTGTCGATGTGTCTGACACGATCTTATGTCTTTTCGTGCCTGTTGATACAACGGGGCAACGTACATATGAATAGGCCCGTGTGAAGGCGCGGAGAACTCCTATGGGAATCTCCCATCCTCTCCTAATTCCTGGTTTGTTTTTTGTTGGCGTCAGATCGGCTATGGACGGCCCCGGAACTTCTTCGAGATCCAAAACTTGAGCAGAAGGGGAGTTTACGCGGAGATGTCTATAGTTTCGCTATCATCATACAGGAGTTGATAATGCGGGCGCCTCCTTACTCCACGTTGGAACTCTCTTCACAAGGTACACCCACAATAAATGTCAGTGATTTAGATATGTGCACTTAATGTGGGGAGAAGCACCATTAGCTTCTTCCCAGATGGGGACGTGAAGAGACGGAGGAGGATGTGAGTGGAGGAAGGCATGAAGAGGGGTTGGGATGCAAGGAAGAACTTATTTTTTAACACAGCAAGTGGTAAGACTCAAAGCTCATTGCCCAGGAGTGGGGAAGCAAGGAATGATTCAGGAAGGAAATTGGATGGGGGAATTGAGGTAAATAAACTCGGAGGAGTACGAGGACAGGTGGGGAGGATGGAGGGAGGTGGTGTTGAAAACAGGAGTGCCAGGATTACTCTACAGTAGACTTTTTCACTTAGCGGGGGAGAGAAGGGAGTGCTGGCCACTCTTCCATTTTCTCATGGGCCTGAAGGTCTTTTACTCCCCGTAAATTCTCTGAAATTTCATTGCAGAGATCATCAGGAAAGTACAGAAACCTCCGCCTCTGTGTCGACCTTGCGTCTCGTCAGACCTGGCGCCCATGGAGTGTATCCAGATCATGAAACAATGTTGGAGTGAGCAACCTGAGGGACGACCAAACTTCAATCAAATCTTTGACCAGGTCAGCGCTGCTCTCCACGCCCACCACCTCCACACCTCCCCACACCCTCTCACTTCGGCTTCAGAAGTCTCCGTCTACGAGACCATAATACATAGGAGCAGAATTAGGCCATTCGGCCCATCAAGTCTGCTTTGCCATTCAATCATGACTGATAAGTTTCTCAACCTCATTTTCCATTTTCAACCTTTTTCCTGTAACCTTTGACCCCCCTTCACCGATCTGGAATCTCTCTATCCCTGTCTTAAAGACAGTAATGACCCGGCCTCCACAGTCCTCTGCGTCAAACAGTTCCACAGATTCACCACTCTCTGCCTGAAGAAATTCATCCTCATTTCTGTTTTAAAGGATCGTCCCTTCACTCTGAGGCTGTGCCCTCGGATCCCCGTCTCTCCGACTGATGGAACACCTTCCCCATGTCCGCTCATAGAATCCCTACAGTGCAGAAGGAGGCCATTTAGCCCAGCGAGTCTGCACTGACAATAATCCCCCCCTAGGCCTTATCTCCAAATCCCACACATTTACTCAGCTAATCCCTCTACCTACATATCCTGGAACACTAAGGGGCAATTTAGCATGGCCAGTGCATCTAGAGTGCACACCTTTAGACCGTGAGAGGAAACCGGAGCATCCGGAGGAAACCCACACAGACACGGGGAGGAGGTGCAAACACTGCAATGAAGTTACTGTAAAAATCCCCTTAGTCGCCACATTCTGATGCCTGTTCGGGTAACACTGAGGGAGAATTTAGCACAGCCAATCCATCGAACCAGCACGTCTTTCAGACTGTGGGAGGAAACTGAAGCATCTGGAGGAAACCCATGCAGACATGTGGAGACTCCACACAGATAGTGACCCAAGCTGGGAATCGAACCCAGGTCCCTAGAGCTGTGAGGCAGCAGCACTAACCATTGTGCTACCTTTATCCAGGCCTTTTTGAAATTTTGTAAATTTCAATGAGTTTCCCTGTCCTGTGCCCCTCATCCTTATAAACTCCATCGAGTACAGATCCAGAGTCCTCATATGTCAAGCTTTTCATTCTGGGATTGTTCTTGTGAACCTCCTCTGGGCCCTCTCCAAGCCTGACACATCCTTCCTTAGATATGGTGCCCAAAAGTGCTCATATAGTCCAAATGTGATCTGACCAGAGCCTTATAAAAGCAGTGCATCACTGCTCCACCTCATTGCTTTTTATTCTTTGAGACATCAACATTGGCAATGTGCAGACACCAAATGTTACCACCCTCGCTGCTCGTGGTATAAGTTGTCGCTGTTGTTCTCAAATTTGGTATTCTTGTGTTTGTCTTGGTGAGTGTGGGTGGAAAAGCTTCGACAACACATCTCTCTTCCCATCACTACCCTGAACCTGACCTATTCCTTTCTGTTTTGCCTCTCTCCACGGGGGCAGTTTAAGCACATTAACAAGGGGAAGAAGACTAACATTATCGACTCGATGCTGAGGATGCTGGAGCAGTACTCCAGCAATCTGGAGGACCTGATCAAGGAGAGGACGGAGGAGCTGGAGATCGAGAAACAGAAAACTGACCAACTCCTGTCTCAGATGCTGCCACCGTAAGTGGCAAATGTGTTGCCAAGTCAAGTAATTGTAGATTGGGGAGTAGAAAGTTGGAATTTAATGTTTGTGAAATTGTAAAGTGCTAGAACAGGAAGAATTGTGCGATCCTGTGCTTAGAGATTTTCCAGTGCTTAGAGATTAAAAGTGCAAGTGCACAGAGAGCCCAAACTGAAATATTTTTATTGAATGGCCAAGCAGCCATTTTTACCAAGACCAACAGGCTTTCACATTTAGCTGATCATGTTGTATCAGACATCGAGATACCAAGTATGTATTGAATTTAAGTCTGATGGTCTTGACAATGTTGGAACACACCACCTGCTAGCTCCACTCTGAACCACTGACCATCCCACTTGGAAATATGTCTGCCGTTCCTTCCTGTTGCTGGGTCAAAATATAAATTTAGAATTAGGAGGAGGCTATTTGGTCCTTCGTGCCTGCTCCGCCATTTATTATGAACATGGCTGATCATCAAATTTAATATCCTGGCCCCTCCCCTTCCCTGTCACATCCCTCTATCCCTTTAGCCCCTTTAAGAGTGTTATGTAATTCCTTCTTGAAATCACACAATGTTTTGGCCTCAACTCCTTTCTGTGGGGGTGAATTCCACACATTCACCACCCACTGGGTGAAGAAATTTCTCCTCACCTCTGTCCTAAAAGATTTACCCCTTATTCTGAAACTATAACCCCTAGTTCTGGACACCCCCCCCCCCCCCCCCCCACAAAATTCAGAACATTCTTTCTGAATCTACCCTGTCTAACCACGTCAGAATTTTATAAGTTTCCATGAGATCCTCTCTCACTCTTCTAAACTCCAATGGATACAATCCCAACCGACTTAGCCTTTCCTCATATGATAGATCATCCCAGGAATGCGCCAGGTAAAGTTTTGCTGTACTCCCTCTATAGCAAAGACATCCTTTCTCAGGTAAGGACACCAAAACTGTGCACAATACTCCACGTGTGGTTTCACCAAGGCTCTGCACAATTGCAACGAAACATCCGGATTCCTATAGTCAATTCCCGTCACTATGAGTCACCTTCTTGAACCCACTGCAGCCACTTGGGGTAGGTACACCAACAGTGCTGTTAGGGAGGGTGTTCCAGGATTTTCGGTATGGTGCCTACAGCGTCAGGGATCCCGGTTCGATTCCCGGCTTGGGTCACTATCTATGTGGAGTCTGCATTTTTTTTCTCGTGTCTGCATGGGTTACCTCTGGGTGCTCCAGTTTCCTCCCACTGTCTGAAAGACATGCTGGTTAGGATGCAACGGCCAGGCTAAATTCTCTGAGTTACCCAAACAGCCGGACCACTAGGGGATTTTCACAGTGACTTCATTGCAGTGTGAATGTAACCTACTTGTGACACTAATAAATAAACTTTGCTTTTCATGTGACAGTCTCTGAAATTAAGCGTGCAGGAACAGCAGGCAATAAAGAAGGTATCCCCATACATATAACAATAATAAATCAAATCAAATCCTTCTCCCCTATGTACCCTACAAAGAGTATGCTTTACCTTATATAGCGTGCAAAAAACAATACTTCTCACTGTATCCCCATACATGACAATAATAAAGCAAATCAAATCCTTCTCCCCTGTGTAGTCTGTGAACAATATGCTTCGTATAGCATGCAAGAAACAATACTTTTCACTGTATCCTAGTACATATGACAATAATCAAATCAAATTCTTCTCCCCATGTAGTCTATGAATGGTATGCTTTGTATAGAATGCAAGAAACAATACTTTTCACTGTATCCCAATACATGTGACAATAATGAATCAAATCCTTCTCTCCTATGTACTCTATGAACAGTATGTTTTATCTGTATAGCGCGCAAGAAACAATACTTTTCACTCTATCCCAATACATGTGACAAATCAAATCCTTTCTCCTGTGTACTCTATAAACAGTATGCTTTGACTGTATGGCATGCAAGAAACAATACTTTTCACTGTATCCCAATACATCTGACAAATCAAATCAAGCCGAAACGAAGGGGCAATTAGGGAGGGTTAATAAATGCCAGTACACTCTCGCTCCTATGATGTATATGTCAATATTTCCCAGCTGAACCATTAGCTGTTAATCTTCCATTGGCGATCGCTGACATCTTGCCCCCTTTCTTGCTTTGCCAGCTCTGTTGCCCAAGCCCTGAAGATCGGGGTCCCCGTGGAGCCGGAACATTTTGAACAGGTGACAATCTACTTCAGTGACATTGTTGGATTTACCACCATCTCGGCGATGAGCGAACCCATTGAAGTGGTAGACCTGCTCAATGACCTTTACACATTGTTCGACGCCATCATTGGATCGCACGATGTCTACAAGGTAATTGGCCGCAAGGAAGACCGAGATTTTCTCCTGAAATGTTCCACCAGTCCTCCCAGGTGGCGACTTAGCTTTTTGTAAAGCTGGCTCCCAATGGTATCAAGTATTATTCCCACAGAGCAGAAGAAGGCCATTCGGCCCATCAGGTCTGCACCAAGCTATCCTATTCCTGTAACCCCAACTATATACTCTGCTAATTCCCCGACACTGAGGGTAATTGCCCCTTAGTGTCCAAAGATGCGCAGGTTAGGTGGATTGACCATGCTAAATTGCCCCTTAGTGTCCAAAGATGTGCAGGTTAGGTGGATTGGCTATGCTAAATTGCCCCTTAGTGTCCAAAGATGCACAGGTTAGGTGGATTGGCCATGCTAAATTGCCCCTTAGTGTCCAAAGATGTGCAGGTTAGGTGGGTTGGCCATATCAAATTGTCCCATAGTGTCCAAAGATGTGCAGATTAGATGGATTGGCCATGCTAAATTGCCCCTTAGTGTCCAAAGATGTGCAGGTTAGGTGGATTGGCCATGCTAAATTGCCCCTTAGTGTCCAAAGATGCACAGGTTAGGTGGATTGGCCATGCTAAATTGCCCCTTAGTGTCCAAAGATGTGCAGGTTAGGTGGGTTGGCCATATCAAATTGTCCCATAGTGTCCAAAGATGTGCAGATTAGATGGATTGGTCATGCTAAATTGTCCCTTAGTGCCCTGGAATATGTAGGATAGAGGGATTAGTGAGATAAATATGTCGGGTTACAATGGTAGAGACTGGGTGGGATTGTGATCAGTGCAGGCTTGAAGGGCCAAATGGCCACCTTCTCCATGTTGGGATGCTGTGAAAATCAGGAAGGGTTATGATTGAGAATCTGGGAGAAGTTGTTTGCCAGTGCCAGGTGGCTCGGTAACCAATAGGGGGTTCAGGGATTGAACAGAATCAGGAGGGGGAGGGGAGGAGAATTGTAGTTAGGCAGAGAGTTGTTGTGACCTGGAAGGTGCTGCCTGAAAGGGCGACGGAAGCAGATTCAACTCACAGGAGGGAATTGGGTAAAGCACTGAGTCGGGAGGGTGATTGACAGTCGGAGAGTTGGGTTGGTGGGGGTGGGGGGGGGGGGGGCGGGGATTGGGATTAATGGGATAGCACTACCAAAGGGAGCAGAATGACCTTCGTCTGCATCGTATCATCCTCGGGTTCTGTGCATCTAGGTGGAGACGATCGGAGACGCTTACATGGTGGCATCCGGCCTCCCGACTCGGAATGGCAGCCAGCATGCCGCAGAAATCTCCAACATGTCTCTGGACATCCTCAGCACCATCGGAACGTTCAAAATGAGGCACATGCCCGATGTTCCAATTCGAATCCGGATTGGACTGCACTCAGGTACTCCACTCCCACTTAATTCTGATTTATTATTATCACATTACTGGGGTACAGTGAAAAGTGTTGTTTCTTGCGCACTATAAGACAAAGCATACCATTCATAGAGTACATGGAGGAAGGATTTGATTTGATTTTATTATTGTCACGTGTTGGGATACAGTGAAAAGTATTGTTTCTTGTGAACTATAAGACAAAGCATACCGTTCATAGAGGAGGAAAGAGACCGTGCAAAATGTAGTGTTACAGTCACAGCTAGGATGTAGAGAAAGATCAACTTAATGCACAATAGGTCCATTCAAAAGTCTGACAGCAGCAGGAAAGAAACTTCTTAAATCATTTGGTGAGTGACCTCAGACTTTCGTATCTTTTATCTCTTGGAAGAAGGTGGAAGAGAGAATGTCCGGGGTGCGTGGTGTCCTTAATTATGCCGGCTGCTTTTCCCAAGGCAATGGGGAGTGTAGACAGAGTCAGTGGATGGGAAGCTGGTTTGTGTGATGGATTGGGCTGCATTCACTACCTTTTGTAGTTCCTTGTGGTCTTAGGCAGAGCAGAAGCTGTGATAGAACCAGAAAGAATGCTTCCTATGGTGCATCTGTAAAAGTTCGTGAGAGTTGTAGCTGACATGCCAAATTTCCTTAGTCTTCTGAGAAAGTGGAAGTGTTGGTCGACTTTCTTAACTATAGTGTCAGTATGGGGGAGAAAAGGACAGCTTTTTGGTGATCAGAATTCCTAAAAATTTGAAGCTCTTGACCTTTTCTACTTTGTTCCTGTTGATGTAGACAGGGGCATGTTTTTCTTTACACTTCCTGAAGTTGATGATAATCTTCGTTTTGTTGATATTGAGGGAGAGATTATTGTTGTTGCACCAGAAAATTGCCCTTGAGGTTTTGCCTTGGTACTGAGGTTATCCCAGACAGGAAGCGAGCCACTTCTTCAGAACACCCCAAACTCCCAGAGAATTAAAAAAAACAGATACATGGTTGAACAGATTCCTTTAATTTGCAGAGTGTGAAACAGCATGTCTGGATATGTGCTGCTTTGAGCATGTATAAATGGGCCACATTATGAACTTGATCGAACATCATCAGTTGGTTGTTCGTGTAACCAGTCGCACACTTAGGATTTATTTTAGCTTTGCCTTCTCCATGGCAACACCTCAGCCAATCAGAGTCGAATTCCCAGCTAGTCAGTACCCTTTCTCCCCGTGGTGTCGTATTCTGTTGTGGTGATTTGAAATTTGACGTCCCTGCCATTGTCCTGATGAGTGCAAGACGAAAAGCTTCAACATTTCTTCCCTTTTTCACCAACCTTCAGTTTCTAAGCTTTGGAATGGCTGTATAAATGCCAATCTGTTTTCAAGAGCGACCTCTTTGGACCGAGAATTTTGGCGATCCAAAATTGTTTCCTCCTTCCTCCTTCCTGGTTTCAAAAGATATGATGCAGTCTGATTCAATCTCGGTTAGTTTCTTTTGAATAATGAGCTAAGAACTATCCAGCACAGCAGCAGGCCCTTCGGCTCGTCCAAGCCTGTGCCAATCCTGATGCCCGAACTAAACTAAAAACAAAATCTTCTGCCCTTACTCGCTCTATTCCCTGCCTATTCCTGTACCCATTCACGTGCCTATTAAATGTTGCTAACGTGCCTCCATTGGCAGTGTGTTCCAGGCACCCACCACTCTCTATATGCAAAATCTCCCCGCATATCTCTCTTAAACTTTCCCCCTTTCATCTTGAGCCGGTATCCCTTCCCCCCCTTGTAATTGACATTTCCACCATGGGAAAAAGCCTCTGACTATCCACCCTGTCCATGCCTCTCATAATTTTGCTGATTTCTACCTCCCCTCAGCTTCCGTCTTTCCAGTTGGGCTTGATGTCCAACTTTCTCGCAAACTGGTCACACTTTGCTACGTTGAAGGCGCTATATAAATGCAAGAAGTTAGCATGCAACGTTTTTGTTTCTGGGGCCAGAGGTTGGTTGTTCAGCTGAGTGAGAACCAGCTTCAGCTAGTTGGGGATTTCGCTCTGGCCAAGGGGGAAAGAGAGCTGACCAATCCTGAGTGTGCCAATAGCTACACTAAAAAGAGTTGAAGAGAATGAATCGAGCTGAGGAAGGAGGTCTTCATCCAAGGAAGGATGTCCTTGCTATAAAGGGAGCACAGGAAAGGTTTACCAGGTTAATTCCTGGGATGGCAGATCTGTCAGATAAGGAGAGACTAAGTTGGTTAGGATTATGTTCAATGGAGTTTAGAAGAGTGAAAGGGGACCTGATAGAAACTTATAAAATTCTAACAGGGTTAGACGAGGTAGATTCAAAAAGAATGTTTCCGATGGTGGGGGAATTCCAGAACTAAGGGGTCACAGCTTGAGGATAAGGGGTAAACCTTTTAGGATTGAGGTGAGGAGAAAATACTTCACCCAGAGGTGGTGAATGTGTGGAATTCATTCCCACAGCAAGTAGTTGAGAGCAAAATATTGTGCGATTTCAAGAATAAGAGATATTCATTAGTCACATGTAGGCTTACATTAACACCGCAATGAAGTTACTATAAAAATCCCCTAGTGCTCCGGCGCCTGTTCGGGTAACACTGAGGGAAAATTTAGTACGGCCAATGCACTCGAAGCATCATATCTTTTGAAACCAGGAAGGAGGAAGGAGGAAACCAGAACACCTGGAGGAAACCCACACAGACACAGGGAGAATGTGCAGATTCCACACACAAAATGACCCAAGCGGAGAATTGAACCCGGGTCCCTGGCGCTGTGGGGCAGCAGTGCTAACCATTATGATGCTGTGCCATCCACGAATAAATCTTAGGGGCTAAAAGGATTTAGGGACATAAGGAGAAGGCAGGATCAGAATATTGAATTTGATGATCAGCCATGTTCAAGATGAATGTTGGAGCAGACTCGAGGGGCTGAATGGCTTATTCCTGTTTCCAATTTCTATGATGATGTGGCTCATTTATGTGTGCTTGGTGTAACGTTTGGAGAAGGCAATTGACCATCTGCAGACAATATGAACAGTAAAAGAGGGACAGTTGAAATTATGTTTAAAATGCTGTGTTCCTGTCTACAGGTCCGTGTGTGGCAGGGGTGGTAGGACTAACCATGCCGCGGTACTGTCTGTTTGGAGACACCGTCAACACTGCATCCCGGATGGAGTCGACAGGACTGCGTAAGTAGCAAGCTCAGGAAAAAGGAGATTCATTGACACCAAATTACAATGTTTTCCAGCAGCCCTGCACCCGACTGAGGACCCATCCTGTAATCGGTACTCCCCCTCCCTACCGAACGATTAACCTCGGGATCTCCCTGTGCACTTAATGGAGGAAATCTATTTCAAATATATCCAACTCCCTGCTTCCTGGGCGATAGAGTTCCACAGACTGAATCCTTCGATTAGATTTCAGTCTGTAACTCACTCCCGGGTATCTGTAATTCTATATATAAACCACCCCGCAAGCCTCGATTACGTTCCAGACTGTAACTCACTCCCGGGTATCTGTAATTCTATATATAAACCACCCCGCAAGCCTCGATTACGTTCCAGACTGTAAATCACTCCCGGGTATCTGTAATTCTATATATAAACCACCCCGCAGCCCTCAATTACATTCCAGTCTGTAACTTACTCCCGGGTATCTGTAATTCTATATATAAACCATCCCGCTCCTCTTGATTAGATTCGAGTCTGTAACTCACTCTCGAGTGTCTGTTATTCTATATATAAACCACCCCGAACCCTTCGATTACATTCTAGTCTGTAACTCACTCCTGAGTATCTGTTATTCTATATGTAAACCACCCGAACTCCTTGATTAGATTCCAGTCTGATTCAATCTCGGTTAGTTTCTTTTGAATAATGAGCTAAGAACTATCCAGCACAGCAGCAGGCCCTTCGGCTCGTCCAAGCCTGTGCCAATCCTGATGCCTGAACTAAACTAAAAACAAAATCTTCTGCCCTTACTCGCTCTATTCCCTGCCTATTCCTGTACCCATTCACGTGCCTATTAAATGTTGCTAACGTGCCTCCATTGGCAGTGTGTTCCAGGCACCCACCACTCTCTATATGCAAAATCTCCCCGCATATCTCTCTTAAACTTTCCCCCTTTCATCTTGAGCCGGTATCCCTTCCCCGCCTTGTAATTGACATTTCCACCATGGGAAAAAGCCTCTGACTATCCACCCTGTCCATGCCTCTCATAATTTTGCTGATTTCTACCTCCCCTCAGCTTCCGTCTTTCCAGTGAAAGCAATCCTAGTTTATACCATTTCTCCTCACAGCCAAATCTTTCGAGACCAGCAACATCCTGGTGAACCTTCTCTCCGGATCTTTCACATCCTTCTGGTCGTTTGGCAACCAGAACTGTGCACAATAATGGCAGCACGGTGGCACAGAGTTTTGCAATTTTATTCTGAAAGTATTGAATCGGAAAATGTTCGGCATTCACTGAGTTTCTACCGTTTGGCTTTATAATATAAAAAATATTTATCAAGTCTTTGTAAAGTGTGTTTCTTAAAAGCTGTATTGGAATTCAGAATATGTTGGTGAGTTTTTTTGCTTCTTCACAGCACGAAAAACCCAGTTCGATTCCTTGCTTGGGTCATTGTCTGTGCAGAATCTACAATTCTCCCCTGTATCTGCCTGGTTTTCCTCCAAGTGCTCCGGTTTCCTTTCACAGTCCAAAAGACGTGCAGATTAGGGTGGATTGGCTGTGCTAATTGCCCCTTAGTATCCAAAGATGTGCAAGTTAGGTGGATTGGCCATGCTAAATTGCCCCTTAGTGTCCAAAGATGTGGAGATTAGATGGATTGGCCATGCTAAATTGCTCCCTAGTACTCAAAGATCCAAAGATGTTTGGGTGAGGTGGATTAGCCATGCTAATTGCCCCTTAGTGTCCTAAGATATCAAAGTTAGAAGGATTAATTGGATTAGGGGCATTGGCCGTGCTAAACTCTCTTGGATAGATGCTGGAGCATGAGAATAGGGGATTTTCACAGTAACTATAGTGCAGTGTTAATGTAAACCTACCTGTGACACTAATAAGTAAATGAATAATTATTGCAAATGGGTTCTAACCAAGAGGTTCTACATGATTTGCCAACTCTTGTACTCAGTGTCCTGGCTGATGAAGGCAAGCACGCCACCTGCCTTCTTAATCAGCTTGGCCACCACGAGTTGCCAGATTTAGAGGTCCGTGGACCTGTACACCCAAATCCCTCTGTATGTTAATGTTGCTCAGGGTCCTGCCACTTATTATTTACTCTGCACTGTTTGTTTATGGCAATAATGGATGATGTCTCTGTTTTCAGCGTACCGAATCCACTTAAATCAGAGCACAGTTGACATCCTGCGGGGGCTCGATTTGGGCTATCAGATTCACTTGAGGGGCAAAACTGAACTAAAGGTAATCTTGGCGTTGTAGATAAAATAATATCTTGAAGACTGTTAGTGAGTCAAAATACAGTGGTTTTTATTCCAAAGTTTTGGGGAAAAACTGGCTCCGGTTAAGGCTTATGAGACTTCTCCTAGAACACAAACACAAGTGGGTATTTGTACGTTATGAGCTCCAGCAGGAATCATGATTCAAAGTTCCAATTCCTACCAGACCTCCAGCTCTTCCTTCCTGATCCTTGATGCAGCCCCAGCGTTAATCAGGAATTATAATCCTGCAGTCAGCACACAGGAAGCCCTTCTGCAGCAGTACCAACATCCCTGTCTTTGAAGTTACTTGTGTGATCACGGCTGCCCCAGCAGGACTCTTCCTGCTAAAAGCCAGTATCGTGATCTGCCATCATCTGCCAGTATCGTAAACTACTATCTGTGTAATGATGTCTAACTAACATAAATAGGTAAGATTTGCAAAGTCTACAAAATAATAGTTACGTTAAACTATCAGCTGTTATAAAAACTAGAGTTAAAGTATGTGAAATATGAAAAATAATTTATATTACAGTCAGGAGCAGTATAAGCTTGAGAAGATCAGTCACGGTGAAGGGTTACGTTTGTGACACATTCTACGTACAAAATCCATTAACCCTTTCCCTTAAGGTACAAAATACATTCAGCTTTTCCCTACTTCAGTGGGAACTTAGGGGTGTTGGATTGTGGGTTTGTGAACAAATGATTGGAGGTATCAGGGCAGGCATAACAAAATGTTTTGTTATTCATTCATGAGTGTCGCTGGCTGGGCCAGCATTTATTGCCTATCACTCGTTGCCCTTGGAGAGCAGTTGAGACTTAACCATATTGCTGTAACTCTGGAGTCACATGTAGGCTGACTGGGTAAGGACAGCAGATTTCCTTCCCTAAAGGAACCAGTTTTTCCAACAATGGGTCATCAGCAGATTCTTAATTCCAGATATTTTTCATTGAATTCAGATTTCACCATTTGCCATGGCGGGATTCGAACCAGGTCCTCCAGAACATTAGCTGGGTTTCTGGATTAATATTCCAGCGATGATTTACTTTGGTGCGATTCTCGGTGAGGTGATGTTGAAATGTTAGTTAAGGCCCAGTTTAGAACATTGCGTTCAAATCTTGGTTCCCGGGAGGGTGATGTACGCCTGTGCTGAGGATGCGGAAGAGATTGGCTGGAGAATTGTGCCAGGGATGAAGGGTTATGCTTGCATGCTGTTCCTCCCTAGAGCAGAGGCAGTTAAATAGGTGGGAATTTGATTAGAAGTGTTTGCAATCACAAAGAGTTTGGACTGCGTGTTAAAGGAACAACTGTTTACTAAGGGCAAAAGGCCAGATTACCAGGGGAACTTTGATAAGTCAGAGAAACGGAGGCTGCGTGAGGGGGGTAGGGGATCCTTTCTCTGGCAATTTTTTGTTTTAGAGCAACACAGCACGGGAAACAGGCCCTTTGGCCCAACGAGCCCGCGCCGCCGTCATAACTATATAGTAACACTTCCATTATCCTATCCTAATTTTAGGTTATTCCTAATATGGAAGAGTCTCAATGTAGGGACAATTTGTTTCCCAATCAGCCTAAGAGTGAATTTTTTGGGATGTGGGAGGAAACTGGAGCGCCCGGAGAAAACCCACGCAACCACGGGGAGAACGCGCAAACTCCTGCAGACACTGGCCCAATTCCAAGTGTCTGCACAGCCACATCGATAGTCTCTGAGCTGTCATGGTGCCCTTCAGATGGTCCACATAAAGCACTCATTTACGACATGAAGCACCAGGCAACCCATGAATCAACATCCAAGAGCTGTCCTCGCACCACCTGCCGAATGCATGCTCCTTGATGGTCAAGTATGGACCGAATTACCTGTGGAAAAAAAGCATAGTTAAACAGTCCTACTATATCCCTCTATCTGCATACCGCTCATGTGGCTGTCCAAGAGACCCTTAAACAGCCCTAGCGTGCCTGCTCCCACCACCTTACTCGGCAGTGCATTCCACACCCCCACTACCCCTTGTGTGAAAAACTGCCCTCTAATATTCGTCTTATACATAGCCCCCCTCACCCTATGGCCATGACCCCTCGTCCTATCCATTTCTGAAGGTGGAAAAAGTTTACCTCCATTTACTCTATCTATACCCTTATAATCTTATACACCTCTATGAGATCCCCTCTAAGCCGACGTCTTTCAAGGGAAAACAACCCCAGTCTATCTAATCGTTCCTCATAAGACAGTCCTTCCATACCAGGCCGCATCCTGGTAAACCTCCTCTGCACTCTCTCCAAGGACTCCACATCCTTCCAATAGTACGGCGACCAGAACTGGACGCAGTATTCCAAATGAGGCCTAACCAACGTTCTATACAATTGCAACATCAAACTCCTACTCTTGTATCCTATACCCTTTTCAATGAAAGCTAACATACTATAAGCTTTCTTTATCACCTTCTCCACCTGTGAAGACACCTTCAGAGACTTGTGAACCTGCACCCCCAAGTCTCTCTGCGTCTCTATGCTCCGTATAGTTTTACCTTTTATCCTATAACTCTCTTCTACATTTTTCCGGCCAAAATGCATCACCTCGCATTTATCCGGATTAAATTCCATTTGCAATCTATCTGCCCAGTCTACCAACCTATCTATGTCCTGTTGTATTGCCTGGCACTGCTCCTCTGTACTCGCCAATCCAAGCATCTTAGTGTCATCAGCAAATTTGCTGATCTCACCACCTACCCCAACTTCCAAGTCACTTATGTAGACCACAAATAGAAGAGGACCTAGTACTGAGCCTTGTGGAACTCCACTAGTGACAGGCTTCCAGTCGGAAAAAGAGCCTTCCACTACTACCCTCTGTCTCCTAGTCCTCCTCCCGAGCCAGTTCTCGACCCATCTACATACCCGGCCCTGTATGCCATGCGCCTTCACCTTCTCTATCAGTCTACCATGAGGAACCTTGTCAAACGCCTTACTGAAATTAGTGGTTGAGATCTGAGATCTATAAGAGTCAGTGGCTAGGGTCTGGGATCTATTGGACAGAATGGTCGGAATATGGGATCCATCAAAGTGAATTGTTGGGATCTGGGATCTATCAAAGCGAGTGTTTGGAATCTGCGATTATTGGAATGAGTGATTTGGGTCTGGGGTTTATCAGAGTGAGTGATTGAGATCTGGGATCTATCAGAAGAAGTGATTGGGATCTGGGATCTATCTTAAGGTATATTTGGGATATTGGATCAATTGGAGGGTGTGGTTGGGATCTGGGATCTATCAGAGGGACCGGTTGGGATCTGGGATCTATTGGATGGAGTGTTTGGGATCTGGGATCTGTTGGTGGGTCTGATTGGAAGCTGGGATCAATTGGAGGGAATCCTGGGATCTATCAGAGTGAATTTTAGGGATCTAGGATCTTTTGGAGGAAGTGGTTGGGATCTGGGACCTATAAGAGGGAGTGATTGGGAATCTTGGATCTATCAGAGGAGTGGTTGGGGTCTGGAATCTATCAGAGGGAGAGGTTGGAATCTGGGATCTGAGATCTATCACAGGGAGTGGTGGAGCAGATTCACTCGAGAATTTTGTAAGGAAATGGATGAGTAATAGAAGGAGGTGGAACCTCTGGGATGGATGGTGGGACGGGGAAGGGTGGGGGTTTATAAGCGGACGACTTTTTGAAAGATCAGTGCCGTTGACTGGGTGATGTGAGAATGAAGACTGGGGCAGGGTTGTTGTGAGTGAGTCAACGTGCTCACGTACAGTGCCTCAGTGCTTTGAATAGGAATGTGGAATGCTCTCATGGTTACTGTTACCTGTCTGTTTTCCAAAGGGCAGAGGCATTGAAGACACTTTCTGGCTCGTGGGCAAAGAGAGTTTTAAAAAACCTCTCCCGACTCCCCCAGACCTGCTACCTGGGTAAGTAACCCCATCCTACTGTGACTGGCCAGTGTGCGCGCACTAAGAGACTGGAAGGCTGATCCAATCCAGAGGTTTAAGGAGATACACGGATTTATTGGTGTTGACAGAGAGGAAGTCTCCCCTCTGGTGGGGCTGGGGTCAGTTGCGGGCAGTTCAGAACAACAAGGGCCCAGAACCTACAGATTGGAGTCCATTGTTCATGGAGGAAGATGAGAAAAGACTTCCTCATCCCACATTCTCCCCACTCCCTGTGGGAGCGAACCCCAAGTTCTCTCCCATTCCCCATGGGAGTGAGTCTTACATTCTCCCCACTCCCCGTGGGAGCAAGTCCCACATTCTCCCTGGGTAAACAAAAATCCTGAATAAGTTTACAAGTGTCTGCCTGATATTTATCATCCCCTGCAAACATCTGTGTCAACCCCATCAAACCCTCTCAGCATCAACTCAAGCACCTTGATTAGGTCACTCCCTTGGCCTTCTCTTTTCTAGATAAGTGAGCCTAGGCCTTGTTCAATCCTTCCTGAGGTTCCTAATCGCCGTGTTGTTTGTAAACCTTTCTTCCTCCTGTGTCCTCCAGTGTCTCTGTCTCCTCCTGTGTCTCTGTGTCCTTTCTTGAACATGTTGGTCTGAAGTGACACAGTTTAAATTGCTTTCTCTTTTTCCATCCTCAGAGCCAGTAACCATGGCATTAGTTTGGATGAAGTCCCCCCAGAAAGACGACAGAAGCTGCTGAAGGTTCGGAATATGAAATAGGTATAGATTACTCAACCTTATTCTCATTATTGCTGCTGGCACGAAGCTGTCTCGTTTCTCGTTCCTCGTTCATGCTTCACATTGACTGAGTTCCCTCCATTAGATTAATGCTGTTGTCATCTACACTTTCCTCCTATCAGGCCACAAAAGGTTGTGAGTGTAGCCCAATCTATCAGGCAAACCAGCCTCCCATCCATTGACTCCACTGCCTCAGTAAAAGCAGCCAGCATAATCAAGAACCCCATGCACCCCAGACATTCTCTCTTCCACCTTCTTCCACTGGGAAAAAGATGCAAATGTCTGAGGTCACATACCAACCGATTCAACAACAGCTTCTTCCCTGCTGCCATCAGACTTTTGAACGGATCTACCTTGCATTAAGTTGACCTTTCTCTACACTCTAGCTATGACTGTAACACCACAGCATGGTGGCACAGTAGTTAGCGCTGCTGCCTCATAGTGCCAGTGACTTGGATTTGAACATGGCTTGGGTTCACTCTCTGTGCGGAGTCTGTATGTTCTCTCCGTGTCTGCGTGGATTTCCTGCGGTTTCCTCCCACAGTCTGAAAGACATGCTGGTTAGGATGCATTGACCTGAACACACGCCAGAGTGATAGGAGAATTTCACAGCAACTTCATTGCAGTGTTAATGTGAACCTTACTTGTGACACTAATAAATAAACTTTAACTACATTCTGCACTGTCTTCTTTTCTTCTCTGTGAATGGTATGCTTAGTTAGCATACAAGAAACAATACTTTTCACTACATCCCAATACATGACAATAATAAATCAAATCAAATCCTTCTCCCCGTGTACTCTATGCACGGTATGCTTTGTATAGTGCAAGAATCAATACTTTTCACTATATCCCAATACATGTGACAATAATAAATCAAATCAAATCCTTCTCTCCTACGTACTCTATGAACGGTGTGCTTTGTCTGCATAGCGCGCAAGAAACAATACTTTTCACTGTATCCTAATAAATGTGATAATAATTCGATTTTTTTTGATTTATTATTGTCCCCCCAACATGCGGTCCTCCCTTCCCGTGCTGCCCCCTCCCACCCTGCAGTCCCCACACCCCACGGTCCCCCCCTTCCACCCCATGGTCCCCCTGTCCCGCGGTCCCTTCTCTTTCCGCAGTACCCCTTCACACACTCCACAGTCCCCCCAACTTGCAGCATTTCCCTTCCCACAGTCTTCCCTCCCACCCCACAGTTCCCACAATTTGCAGTACTCCCCTTCCCACAGTCCTCACTCCCACCCTGTAGTCCCACCTCCCATCTCTCAGTCCTCTGTCCCATCCTGCAATCCCCTCAATCCGCGGTTCCATTTCCCCCTGCAGTCCCCCTCGCTTCTCTCTGGTATTCCCTCACCACCCTCCCATCAGGGCCCCTCTTCCCTGTGCTTACCCCCTCTTCACAGTTTTCCCCCTCCCCACAGTTCTGCTCACTCCCCACTGTCCAAAGGGCCAAAAGGCCTGTTTCTGTGCTGTAATATTCTATGGTTCTATGGCAGCAAGTGGCGATCCATCTGTATCCCTCTCAGTGTGAATCAGAGACTCCAGCCACTGGCCCTGAAGTGGTTGTGAAACGTGGAGTGAACTGATGGGTGGAGTGAGGAAATGATCTGACCCGAACCAGGCTCACTCGGAGTAAAATTCACTCCACAATGACAGCTGGGGGTGGATTATGCCTCTTTGAATCTTTACACTCTCACTGGAGGTATAAAATGAAGATGCAGTATCATGGGACATCTCGATGGGCTTTCTTTGCTAAATATCACCTTGTTGACTGACTCGAGTTACTTTTGCTGCTTGACTTCCAAGAGTACTTGAGAGCGATGGTAGTAAACATCACTGTGTGTGTGTGGTGCAATCTAAAAATCACAGACACGTCACTTGTGATGCATAAATCTTTTATTAAGCTGGAAAAGTGCAAACTACATTGTCCACCACTGAGGCAGCAACCAACTGGAGCCCAACCTCTCTCTCCCAAACCCAATAGACACACCCAACTCATTGCCAAAGAATCGTAGCTGATCCACGGTTCAATTCTAACTCCAAAAGCTTTCTTAACTCTTCACAATGATCTTTACTGGGATCACCCCTCAGTCTGGTGTAACAGGAAGAAGTTAACATACCTTCAGCCAAAGATAATTACTGGTTTGAGTAGATTTATTTTATAGATCTGTTTTACAGAACTTTTGAGGATGCACCATAGAAAGCATTCTTTCTGGTTGTATCACAGCTTGGTATGGCCTCCTGCTCTGCCTAAGACTGCAAGAAACTACAAATAGTCGTGAATGTAGCCTAATCCATCACACAAACCAACCTCCCATCCATTGACTCTGTCTACACTTCCCACTGCCTTGGGAAAAGCAGCCAGCATAATTAAGGACCCCACCCATCCCGGACATTCTTTTTTCCACTTTCTTCCTTCGGGAAAAAAATGTAAAAATCTGAGGTCACGTACCAACTGAATCAAGAACAGTTTCTTCCCTGCTGCTTGCATTAAGTTGACCTTTCCCTACACCCTAGCTATGACTGTAACACCACAGCATGGTGGCACATTGGTTAGCACTGCTGCCTCATACTGCTAGTGACCCAGGTTTGAACCTGGCTTGGGTTCACTGACTGTGCGGAGTCTGTATGTTCTCTCCATGTCTGCGTGGGTTTCCCCTGGGTGCTCCGGTTTTCTCTCTCAGTGTGAAAGATGTGCTAGGTTAGGGTGCATTGACCCGAGTATGTGCCAGGATGACTTGGGAAATTTCACAGCAACTTCATTGCAGTGTTAATATGAACCTTACTTGTGACACTAATAAACTGTAACTACATTCTGCACTGTCTTCTTTTCTTCTCTATGAACAATATGCTTTGTCTAGTGCACAAGCAACAATGCTTTTCACTATATTCCCAATACATGTGACAATAATAAATCCAATCAAATCCTTCTCCCCTGTGTACTCTATGACAGTATGCTTTGTCTGTATAGTACACAAGAAACAATACTTATCACTCTAACCCAATACACATGGCAATAATTTGATTTTTTTGATTTATTGATTTGATTTATTATCATCCCCCCCAACCTGCAGTCCCCCTTTCCTGTGGTGATCCTTCTCACCCTGCAGTGTCCCTTCACCCCACAGTCCCCCATCACATAGTTCCCACCCCCCACCTCAGTCTCCCCACTCCATGGTTCCCCCCCATTTCCGTATTGCCCCCACCCACAGTCTCCCACCCCAAACATAATGTTCATAAAAAAGGAAAGGAGACGGTGCAGAACGTAGAGTTACAGTCATAGCTAGGGGTAGAGAAAGATCAACTTAATGCGAGGTAGGTCCATTCATAAGTCTGACAGCAGCAGTGAAGAAACTGTTCTTGAGTTGGTTGGTACATGACCTCAGACTTTTGTATCTTTTACCTGATGGAAGAAGGTGGAAGAGAGAATGTCCGGTGTGCATGAGGTCTTTGATTACGCCGGCTGCTTTCCCTGAGGCAGCGAGAAGTGTAGACAGAGTCAATGGATGGGAGGCTGGTTTGTGTGATGGATTGGGCCACATTCACAATCCTTTGTACCAATGCAGATTTGTTAAGGCTGAAGCTCACTGAATTAGACAGATTTAGACCAGTTTGATACACAGATCCCCCAGTCTGGAGAAGAGCTTCTTCTGGTCCATATGGATATCAAAGATCTAGATTGACCTAAGAAAGATGTTCTGCTGAGAGAGCATCAGCAGCTAAAAGCGAAAAGCATTCGAAAGTTACTGGGTGCAGATGGGAAAGTGGAACTAAGACCATGATCAGGTCAGCCATGACCTTGTTGAACGGCAGGGTTGGCTCGAGGGGCTGAATGGCCTCCCTCCTGTTCTTGTGATGGTTCTCTCTACTTTCTGTTGGGTTTTTTTTTTGATGTGGAGTTGCCAGCATTGGATTGGGGTAAACCCAGTAAGAAGTCTCACAACACCAGGTTAAAGTCCAACAGGTTTATTTGGTAGCAAAAGCCACTAGCTTTCAGGCCTCTGACCCTTCGTCAGGTGAGTGGAGAGTTCTGATCACAAACAGAGGATGTAAAGACACAAACTCAGTTTACAGACTACTGTTAGAGTGTGAGTTTTTACAGCTAATCAAGTCTTAAAGGTGAGACAATGAGAGTGGAGAGAGCATTAAGCTCATGTTAAAGAAATGTGTATTGTCTCCAGATGGGACAGTAATGAGATGTTGCAACTTCAGGTAAGTTGTGCAGGTTACAGATAGTGTGACATGAACCCAAGATCCCGATTGAGGCTGTCCTCGTGTGCGGAACTTACAAGCATTCTGCAAGGTGGCCTTCACGACAGCGCAGAGTCGCTGAGCAGAGACTGATAGCCCAGTCCAAAGTTGACCACAAAATCAGAGCGAATCCCATTGCCCCACTCCCTCTCGCAGAAGAACAATGGAGGTGAACTCTGAGAGATTGTGATCATTATTACCTCAAAATTCAGACCATTTCCCATCCAAGGGTGTCAATTGGGGTCTTCCCCTTGGCCTCATGGGATAGAGGGTCACAGAAGCAGATGGCGAAAAAGCTCTTGGGAAGTGCCCCAGATCACCTATTCCTCCGAGTTCCCCTCCAGCTCATCTCAGCATAGCTCCTCTGTGCCTTCTCAATGACCAGAGCCGGGTGCAATATCAAATTGAATTGGACGACACTACTGCTGCCTCACAACGCCAGCGTTCAATTGCAGCTTCAGGTGACTGTGCATTTTTGCACATCCTCCTGTGTCTGCTAAGTTGCCCCTCAGTGTCCAAAGACGTGTAGATTAGGTGGATTGGCCATGCTAAATTGTTCTTTAGTATCCAAAGATGTGTAGGTTAGGTGGATTGGCCATGCTAAATTGTTCTTTAGTATCCAAAGACGTGTAGATTAGGTGGATTGGCCATGCTAAATTGTTCTTTAGTATCCAAAGATGTGTAGGTTAGGTGGATTGGCCATGCTAAATTGTTCTTTAGTATCCAAAGATGTGTAGGTTAGGTGGATTGGCCATGCTAAATTGTTCTTTAGTATCCAAAGATGTGTAGGTTAGGTGGATTGGCCATGCTAAATTGTTCTTTAGTATCCAAAGATGTGTAGGTTAGGTGGATTGGCCATGCTAAATTGCCCCTTAGTGTCCAAAGATGTGTAGGTTAGGTGGATTGCCCATGTTAAATTGTTCTTTAGTATCCAAAGATGTGTAGGTTAGGTGGATTGGCCATGCTAATTGTTCTTTAGTATCCAAAGATGTGTAGGTTAGTGGATTGCCATGCTAAATTGTTCTTTAGTATCCAAAGATGGTAGTTAGGTGATTGGCCATGCTAAATTGTTCTTTAGTATCCAAGATGTGTAGGTTAGTGGATTGGCCATGCTAATTGCCCCTTAGTGTCCAAAGATGTGTAGGTTAGGTGGATTGGCCATGCTAAATTGTTCTTTAGTATCCAAAGATGTGTAGGTTAGGTGATGGCCATGCTAAATTGCTTAGTATCCAAAGATGTGTAGGTTAGGTGGATTGGCCATGCTAAATTGTTCTTTAGTATCCAAAGATGTGTAGGTTAGGTGGATTGGCCATGCTAAATTGCCCCTTAGTGTCCAAAGATGTGTAGGTTAGGTGGATTGGCCGTTCTAAATTGCCCATTGGATCAGGGGGAATTAGCAGAGTAAATATATGAGGTTACGGAGACTGGTTGGGATTGAGGTCAGTGCAAATGGCCTTCTGAACTGTAGGGGATTCTATGATTCCAATCTCTGTAATCAGGGTTCAGTATTTAATCCCCCCGACAACCCTACTCTTTCGTCAGGTCTATTAGCTTGTTACAACTAGTGGCACAGTGGTTTAGCAGTGCTGCCTCACGGTGCCAGGGACCTGCGTTCGATTCCTGACTTGGGTAACTATCTGTGTGGAGTCTGCACATTCTCCCTGTGTCTCCGTGGATTCCCTTCGGGTGCTTTGGCTTCTTTTCACGGTCCAAATGGTTAGGATGCATTGACCCGAACAGGCGGTGGAATGTGGCAAGTAGGGAAATTTCACAGTAACTTCAAGTGTTAATGTCAGCCTTACTGAAAAATAAACTAACATTTTACACTGTGGGGATTCAATAATATTTTTAAAAATGATTGCAATTCAACAGTGACCCTTGGGGAATACCAGATACTGTCTTCCGGTCTGAAAAGTAACTATCACTAAAAGTTAGCTCTTTATTAGGAACTCAAAATGAAACTTATTCACTATTTATGTTCTGCTCCTGAAACCAATCAGTGTTGCAGATCAGAAGTAGACATTTATGTTCTGTTTGAGAAATTAACAGATTAGATCTGAGTCCTTCCTAATGTTAGCTTTTCTGTAATCATCTTTATCAGATTTCAATTTGCTGTTAGCCCGCAGACACAGTTAAAAAGATTACAAAACTGGATGTTTTTGAGTGATAAGGACTGAATCAATTCTTTTCATGGGGGAGAGGGACTCCGGGGCCGAGGTCTGGAATCCGTCACGTTTTGGAAAATGAAATAAAACCTGCATCTTAAAAGGACCAGGTTCGGCAGCAGTATTTCTCTCTCTAGACAAAGAACTAAGAGAATTATAGCACAGGAACAGGCCCTTCAGCCCCTCCGAGCCTGCACCCACCATGCTGCCCAACTTAACTAAAACCCCCTTCCCTTCCAAGGACCATTTCCTTCTATTCCTATCCTATTCATGTATGTGTCAAGATGCCCCTTAAGAGTCATGAGCTTCCACTACCTCCTCTCAGCAATGAGTTCCAGGCACCCACTACTCTCTGTGTTAAAAAAAAATCTGCTTCGTACACCTCTTTTAAACCTTACCCCTCGCACCTCAAACCTGTGCCCCCTAGCAATTGACTCTTCCACCCTTGGAAAAAGCTTCTAACGCTGAACATCAGACTCAGTTTGCAGGGATAGCTGGCACAATTACACTGGTTTTCGAGTAATATTTATGCAGGCCTTCCTATAGCTCAAGGCACTAATAAATTAGGTAGCTGATGGACCTTTGTTCTGAGGCCAGTTTGATAAAAGCATGCTGGCAGATGAGGGAGTATTAGAACAGGAGACCAACAGATTGGTCTAGGTGGAAGAGTTTGAGAGGCTTAAGGGATGATAAAGAGACTATGAGAATACAGAAAGATTAAATACAGCAAGATCCCACAATGCCGGGCTGGGACGTCTTGTTGAAGTGTACAAGACGTTGGTAAGGCCACACTTGGAATGTATATGGTTCTGGTCACCCTATTATAGAAGGGATATTATTAAACTAGAAAGAGTGCAGAAAAGATTTAGAACATAGAACAGTACAGCACACTATGGGCCCTTCATCCCTCGACGTTGTGCCAAGCTACGGCTGAGCCCAAGTTATCCCACTCCTTATTATTCTAGTGGGCTCCGTGTGCCTATCCAATAACCACTTGAAAGTTCCTAAAGTGGCTGACTCCACTTTCATAGCAGGCAGTACATTCCACACCCCAACCAGGACGCTACCGGGACTTGATAGATTGAATTGTAAGGAGAGGCTGGATAGACTGGACATTTTTTCTCTGGAGCGTAGGAGACTGAGGGGTGATCTTATAGAATCTATAAAATAATGAGGGGCACAGATCAGCTAGATAGTCAATATCTTTTCCCAAACGTAGGGGAATCTAAAACTAGAGGGCATAGGTTTAAGTTGAGAGGGGAGAGATACAAATCTGTCCAGAGGGACAATTTTTTTTCACACAGAGGGTGGTGAGTGTCTGGAATGAGCTGCTAGAGGTAGTAGTAGTAGAGGCAGATACAATTTTGTCTTTTAAAAAGCATTTAGATAGTTACAGGGATAAGATGGATATAGGAGATATGGGCCAAATGTGGGCAATTGGGGCTAGCTTTGGTGCTTAAGAAAAAAGGCAACATGGCCAAGTTGGGCCGAAGGCCTGTTTCCATGCTGATTTGTCACATCTATTAGGATAGAGTGAAAAGTATTGTTTCTTGCGCACTATACAGACAAAGCATACTGTTCATAGAGTACATACTGGAGAAGGATTTGATTTATTATAATCACATGTACTGGGATACAGTGAAAAGTATTGTTTCTTGCATGCTATACAAAGCATACCATTCATAAAGTACATAGGGAGAAGGATTTGATTTGATTTATTATTGTCACGTGTATTGGGATACAGTTAAAAGTATTGTTTCTTGCGCGCTATATAGACAAAGCATACCGTTCATAGAATTTATGACTAATCAACATCATGGGGTTTATTATTGACCTAAAATTGAACTGGATCAACTACATAAATACTGTGGCTACCTGAGCAGGTCCGAAGCTGGGAATCCTGCGGCGAGTAATTCACCTCCTGACTCCCCAAAAGCCTATCCAATATCTACAAGGACACAAGTCCGGAATGTGACGGAATATTCCCCACTTGCCTGGGTGGGTGCAGTTCCAACAACGCTCGAGAAGCTCGACACCATTCAGGGCAAAGCTTGATTGGCACCCCATCCACAAATGCTCACTCCCTCCACCACCAACGCAGCCGTATGTACCATCTACAAGATGCAATGCAGCGACTCACCAAAGCTCCTTAGACAGCACCTTCCCAATCCACAATCTTCCTCACCCGGATGGATAAGAGCAGCAGATACGTGGGAACACCTGATCTGATATATTGCGGTTCCTTCACTAACTCAGCTTTCTTGGCTGCAACCCCTCAAGTAAGAGGAAGAGGATGATTCATCTATGAGATAAACACATCAAGCAGAGATGTGAAACCTTATTGTTTAGCACTCAGTGTCGAGAATGCGGGGAAAGGACTTCGATTACGTTTAGCTTAATTTGCAAGATGTGTGAGAACAGTTATCAAACAAAAATCTAAATGAAAATGACCTTTCTGTCAGCAACTGGGATTTCAAGGTTTAAATTATGGGGGCAGATTTTTTTTTCATTTATTCCTGCAACACGGGTGTCACTGGTTGGCCAATATTTATTGCCCATCCCTAGTTGCCCATGGGCAGTTTGAGAGTCAACCACATTGGCTGTGGCTCTGGAGTCATATGTAGGCTTGACCAGGGTAAGGATGGCAGATTTCCTCCCGTAGATCACCAACAACCTGTCCTGGTCCGCCCTACATCAACATTATAGTTAAGAAAGCCAGCAACGCTGCTACTTTCTCAGAAGACTAAGGAAATTTGGTATGTCAGCTACGACTCTCACCAACTTTTACAGAGGCACTATAGAAAGCATTCTTTCTGGTTGTATCACAGCTTAGTATGGCTCCTGCTCTGCCCAAGACCGTAAGAAACTACAAAAGATCTTGAATGTAGCTCAATCCATCACGCAAACCAGCCTCCCGTCCACGGACTCTGTCTACACTTCCTGCTACCTTGGGAAAAGCAGCCAGCATAATTAAGAACCCCACACACCCCGGATATTCTCTCTTCTACCTTCCTTCTGGAAAAAGATACAAAAAGCTGAGGTCACACACCAACGGACTCGAGCAGCTTCTTCCCTGCTGCCATCAGACTTTTGAATGGACCTACCTCGCATTAAGTTGATCTTTCTCTACACCCTAGCTATGACTGTAACACTACATTCTGCACTCTCTCATTTCCTTCTCTATGAATGGTATGTTTTGTTTGTATAACGTGCAAGAAACAATACTTTTCACTGTATCCAATACATGTGACAATAATAATCAAATCAAATCCTTCTTCCCTATGTACTCAATGAATGGTATGCTTTGTCTGTATAGTGCAAGAAATAAAACTTTTCACTGTATCCCAATACATGTGGCAATAATAATAAATCAAATCCTTCTTCCCTATGTACTCAATGAATGGTATGCTTTGTCTGTATAGCACGCAAGAAACAAAACTTTTCACTTATCCAATACATGTGATAAAAATAAATCATTCTCCCACGTGTAGTTTATGAACAGTATGCTTTGTCTGTATAGCGTGCAAGAAATAATACTGTATCCCAATACATCTGACAATAATGAATCAAATCCAATCCTTCTCCCCTATGTACTCAGTTTCTCAAGTCCGGCAACATTATTGAGCAGAGACTGATAGTCAAGTTCTGCCTCAACCGGGATCTTGGGTTCATGTCACACTATCTGTAACCTCAATGACTTGCCAGAGCTTGCAAAATCTCACTAACTGTCCTGTCTGGAGACAGTACTCATCTCTTTAACCTGTGCTTAATGCTCTCTCCACTCACATTGTCTGTACCTTTAGGACTTGATTAACTCAAAAAACTCACATTCTAATCAGTATTCTGTAAACCGTGTGTGTCTGTTCATGATCGGAACTCTCCACTCACCTGACAAAGGAGCAGCATGTTCTGAAAGCTAGTGGCTTTTGCTACCAAATAAACCTGTTGGACTTTAACCTGGTGTTGTGAGACTTCTCACTGTTTACCCCAGTCCAACGCCGGCATCTCTACATCATGTAGTATACAGGGCCTAGTTTTAAGGCTGATAAAATTGAATGCGCTAAGTTAAAAAATTGGGTGTATTAAAATCAAACACAGTCAAACCTTAGGCAGGCAAACACACAAATCTGTCTGTGCCTGATTCATCAATCACCCATCTAGGGTCAGTGCACTCTGTTGATACTTAGCAGGAGGCCATCGCATCCCGTTGAAATGCAGGGGCCTATTGTTAGAAGCTCCTTCATTATCTTATATGTCTCTATATGCCTCAGCCTTCTAAACTCCAGTGAGTACAGGCCCAGTCCATTCAATCTGTCCTCATAAGTTATCCCCCTCATCTCCGGAATCAACTTGGTGAACTTTCTCTGTACCCCTCCAAAGCTAATATATCCTTTCGCAAATAAGGGGACCAAAACTGCACACAGTACTCTAGGTTCTCCCTCACCAGTACCTTGTATAATTGCAGCAAGACCTCCCTGCTTTTATACTCCAAGGCGTCTATTCCATGCTGTTGCTTATGTGTAACCTGTTATTAGGTTAAGCCAACTTGCAGGAACTTGTGATAGAATGTCTAGAGGGAGGTGCAGAGGTTGATTCTGGAGATGACGGAGTTAGCTTATGAGAAGAGATTGAGTAGACTGAGCCTGTACTCGTTGGAGTTTAGAAGACTGAGGGGATATCTTATAGAGACATATAAGATAATGAAGGGGCTAGACAGGGTAGAAGCAGAAAGATTATTTCCACTTAGAATGGAAACAAGAACTAGAGGGCACAGCCTCAAAATAAGGGGCAGTCAATTTAGAACGAGTTGAAGAGAAACTTCTCCTAGAGGGCAGTGAATTTTTGGAATTCTCTGCCCATTGAAGTGGTGGAGGCTACTTTGTTAAATGTGTTTAAGTCACAGCTAGATAGATTTCTTATCAATAAGAGAATTAAGGGTTATGGGAATCAGGTGGGTAAGTGGAACTGAGCCACTATCAGACCACCATGATCTTATTGAATGGCGGTGCAGGCTTGAGGAGCTAAATGGCCTACTCCTGCTCTTACTTCTTATGTTCTTATGGACCCTGCTGTCCTGTCAGGCAGACATCAAGAAACCCACTGGGTATTGGAGGTCCTGGGACCTCATTGGCCAGAAGCCAGAGAAGTTTCTGAAAAGCAGGCAGAGGTATAAAAGACATATTTTCAACAGCGAAGACTCGATCAAGAGTCCTTGACCATTCCAAAGACTGACCAGAGAAGTTAGGAAGGAAGAAGTTACCATCGTGACTCACCTTCGTGACAATAAACTCGAGCGACTCATAGAATCGAGCCTGCAGTTTTAATCAAACCATCTTTGTGGGTACTATACTTGAATCTGGGATATCCTCTTGTTTTATGTGGGTAATTTAAGGGTTAGTAGTGTTATTATTAATCAACTATAATTAATAAACTATAAGAAGGATGTGGAAGCATTGGAGAGAATGCTGAGGAGATTTACCAGGATACTGCCTTGTTTGGAGAGTGTGAGGAAAGGGAGCTGGGGCTTTGCTCTTTAAAACGGAGGAGAATGAGAGGTGACTTAATAGAGGTTTATAAGATGATGAGAGGGATAGACAGAGTGGACGTGCAGAGACTATTTTCTCGGGTGAATTAGCTGTTACTAGTGGGCATGACTATAAGGTTCATGGTGGGAGATATAGGAGGGATGTCCGAGCTAGATACCTCATTCGGAGAGTGGTGGGGAGGTGTGGAATGGACTGCCTGCTGTGATAGTGAAGTCGGATACTTTAGGAACTTTCAAGTGACTATTGGATAGGCACAAGAAACACTCCAGAATGATAGGGAATGGGAAAGCTTGATCTTGGGATTGGACATAGCTCGGCACAACATTGAGGGCCGAAGATCTTGTACTGTGCTGTAATGTTCTAAACTTGTTGAATCTTTACTTATGTTTGTCCTTGGTCCATCTTGAAGATAAGGAGATCGGGGTAAAACCTTGGAGGAAGCAAACTGGTCGAAAGTGTCTGAGAATTAACAGCTACAAACCCAATTCGTAACGCTCTGACTCAGAGGTGAGTGTGCTACCCACAGGGTCAGCGCTAACCTTGGAATGTTCCGCAGGAAACTGTCAGAGGCAGGCATGTTTTTGTGATGTTAAAATCCCGTAGCTGGGAGGGAGGATTAGACGCGCCAGTGATCTGAGAAGTGTAGGATGTTGAAGAAGAATCTTTAGACCCTGGGGTTGAGTCAAACATATAGTTCAAGCCCACATCACTCCCATGTTCTGACAGATAACTAAATATAAACCTTTGTTTCAAAGAAGCATAGAACTGATGCAAATGATAAGACGTCTGAAGTATACAGTTTATTTCCTGTTCTGAAGTTTTCTGCTCACTGAAGTTGGCCTCGATACAAATCTCATGCAGTTCCAGGCATGACTGACCTCAACTTGGCTGAAGCTCAGAGATCACCACAATAAGACTTGCATTGCAGGGTGGCACAGCAGTTTGCACTGCTGCCCCACAGCGCCAGGGACCCGGGTTTAATTCCTGGTCTGGGGGCCACTGTCTGTGCGGAGTTCTCCCCTTCCTCCTTCCACCGTGACTGTATGGGTTCCCTCCAGTGCTCTGGTTTCCTCCCACAGTGCAAAAGATGTGCTGGTTAGGCGCATCTCTAACATCTCCCTCAGTGTTAACTGAACAGGCACCACAGTGTGTCAACTGAGATATTTTCATAGTAGCTTCATTGCAATGTTAATGTGAGCTTTACTTGTGACAAATAAATAAACTTTTACCTTATATCCACAGTCCGAAAGACATGCTGGATAGGGTGCATTGGCCATGTTAAACTCTTCCTCAGTGTTATCTGCACAAGCACTGAAATGTGGCACTGGGGGATTTTCACAGCAACTTCATTGCAGTGTTAATGTGAGCCTACTTGTGACTAATAAGTAAACTTTTACCTTATATCCCACAGTCCTAAAGATGTGCTGGATAGGGTGCATTGGTCGTGCTAAATTCTCCCTCAATGTTACCCAAACAGGCACCAGAGTGTGGAGCCTAGGGGATTTCTACATTAACTTCATTGCGGTGTTAATGGAAGTTGATTTGTGACACCAATAAATAAACTCTAAAAGCATTCCTATAGCGCCTGTCACAACCTCAGGCTGTTCCCAAAGTGTTTCACTGCCAACCAAATGCTTTTGGAAAGGACATCACTGGGGTCAATTTATACGCACCGAGCTCCCACAACTCGGATTGAGGGGAGAACTAACCCCGAGAAATCTGTCTGTCCCTATGAGAGAGCAGGCAAGGTCCTTGGTTTTGTGTCTTGTCCAAAACCTTTGACAGTGCAGCACTACCTCAGTACTGCCCTGTGATTGTAGTTCTAGATTTATCTCTGTACTGTCTGGCTGGTTAACACACACGCTATCGATTCCACTGCAGGCCAGGCCACAGAGGCAGGTCGGAAAGTTACGAGACACAAATCGTAGGGGCTTAAGTACAAAATGAAGGCAGACACGGCAGCACTGCGGGAGTGTGGCATTGTCAGATGTGCCGTTTTTCAGATAAGACAATCCTCAGGTGGATGTAAAAGATCCCACGACTACTCTTTAAAAAGAAAGCACGGGTGGAGTTGGGAGAGAGGTTGGGGGATGTTCTCCCCAGGGCTGTTAGCTGTCTCTCAAAAAACAAATTATTTGATCATAGAGTCATAAAGGTTTCCAGCATGGAAACAGACCCTTCAGCCCAACTTCTTTTTAAACCCTTAGCTAATCCCAATTGCCCGCATTTGGCCCATATCCCTCAAGACCCACGTTCCCATGTAACTATCTAAATACTTTTTAAAAGACAAATTTCTACCTACCTCTATTACTGCCTCTGTTCCAGACATACACCACCCTCAGTGTGAAAAAATTGCCCTTCTGGATACTTTTGTATCTCTCCCCTCTCACCTTAAACCTATGCCCTCTAGTTTTAGACTCCCCTCTTTTTGGGAAAAGATATTGACTATCTAGCTGATCTGTGCCCCTCATTATTTTATAGACTTCCATAAGATCACCCCTCAGCCTCCTACACTCCAGAGAAAAAAGTCCCAGTCTATCCAACCTCTCTTTATAACTCAATCCATCAAGTCCCGATAGCATCCTAGTAAATATTTTCTGCACTCTTTCTAGTTTAATAATATTCTTTCTATAATAGGGTGACCAGAACTATACACAGTATTCCAAGTGTGGCCTTACCAATGTCTTGTACAACTTCAACAAGACGTCCCAACTCCTGTATTCAATGTTCTGACCAATGAAACTAAGCATGCCGAATGCCTTCTTCACCACTCCACTTTCAAGGAATCGTTTGGATGTGGTCATTTTGACATTGCTGTTTGTGGGATCTTGCTGTGTGCGATCTGCATTTCCTGGATCCCACTACTTTGAATAGTACGTGATTGGTCGTAGGCAGAACTTGGCATGATGAAAGGCGTAAATTTAATTATTTTCTTTCATGCGTTGAAAATTGGATTACTGACCTTCATCGATCATTACAGACATGAACTGCGAGAAACCCTGATCTGTTAGATTAGATAAGAAGTCTTGACAACACCAGGTTTAAGTCCAACTTATTTATTTGATGGTAAACTCGCAAGCTTTTGCAGTTTGCCCCTTCATCAGGCGAATGGAAAGTTCTGGCCTCAGACAGAGCATATAACAGCACAGAGTTTACAGATTACTATTAGAATGCGAATCTTTACACCTAACCTGCTATTCAAGTCTTAAAGAGGCCAACAGTGTGAGTGGAAGGAGCATTAAGCCCAGGTCAAAGAGATGTGTATTGTCTCCAGACAGTCCAGTAAGTAAGGTTTAGCAAACACAGGCAAGTCATGGGGGTTACAGATAGTGTGACATGAACCCACGAACTCACATTGTTAGCCTCTTTAAGACTTGAATAGCAGGTTAGGTGTAAAGATTCGCATTCTAATCAGTAATCTGTAAACTGTCTGTGCTGTTATATGCTCTGTCTGAGGCCAGAACTTTCCATTCGCCTGATGAAGAGGTAAACTCCGAAAGTTCGTGAGTTTACTATCAAATAAATCGGTTGGACTTAAATCTGGTGTTGTCAGACTTCTCACTGTGTTTACCACAGTCCAAGATCGGCATCTCCACATCATGACTGTTGGATTAGGGCCAGCATCTTTCAAATCGGAGATTGTTATGGTACCTTAGAGAGGAGGAAGTGAATCAGATTGACTCACCACTAACTAACTGCTTCACCAAGTATAACCATCACTGAGGTTCCCCGACTGGGAGCGATTGACCAGAAGCTGAATTGGACTCACCACAGGTCGCTACAAGTCAGAGGAATACTGCGGCGATTAACTCATTTTCTGACTCCCCACATAGATAGAGTGGACGTTCAGAGACTATTTCCTCAGGTGGATGTAACTGTTACTAGGGGGCATAACGATAAGGTGGGAGACGTAGGAGGGATGTCCGAGGTAGATCCTTCATTCAGAGAGTGGTTGGGGTGTGGGATGTGTTGCTGTTACTAGGGGGCATAACTATAAGGTGAGAGATATAGGAGGGATGTCCAAGGTAGATTCTTCACTCAGAGTGGTTGGGGTGTGGAATGCACTGCCTGCTGTTATAGTGGAGTCGGACACTTTAGGAATTTTCAAGCGGTCATTGGATAGGCACATGGAGCACTCCAGAATCATAGGAATCTTGGGGTTCAAACGTAGCTCGGCACAACATTGAGGGCCGAAGGGCCTGTACTGTGCTGTACTGTTCTGTGTTTCTGTGTTAGAATTTTGGAGTTCCCTCCCTAATAGCATCACGGCTCAGCCTGCAGAATGCAGATTCAAAAACGCCGGCTCACCTTCTCAAAGGCAGCCTGGAGATGGGCAACAAATGTGATGTGGAGATGCTGGTGTTGGACTGGGGTAAACGCAGTTCCCACTCTCCACTCACCTGACAAGGGGGCAAACCCCGAAAGCTTGTAGGATTACTATCAAATAAACCAGTTGGACTTTAACCTGATGTTGTCAGACTTCTCAGACTAAATGTTGGTCCAGCCCGAATCCCACGAATGAATAGAAAAAAATAACTTTCTGGTTTGATTTGCAGTCAGAGATCCAGTCTTTACTGCAGAGTCGGAAGAAGCGTGTTTCCCTCTGGCTAAACCTCTTCCACTCCACACTCCGAAAAATGGCCATGTGGAGCAATGGGAGAGAATCTGGCCTTCTCCTCCTTCAAGCAGAGAAGTGGGGTTGGGATTTAACGGAGATGTTCGAAAGGATTTTAGTTGAAGAAACTATTTCTCGTTGAGACCGAGGGGGTTGAGAACTCAGATAAAGGATGATTGACACAATCACCACGGGACAGGGGGGAGAAGATGAAGGTATATTTTTTTAAACTCGGGGGGGGTTCCGACTCGCCCTGGTATATTTTTTTAAACTTGGGGGGGGTTCCGACTCGCCCTAAGGCCAGAAACTCCCACACAAAGTCAAAGGACCTTTGTACTGTCTGTGTCCCGCCCCGCTGTGATTCCCCTGGCAGGCGGGACTGTAAGATTCTGCCCAGTGAGTCTGGGAGGTGCTATCGGAAAGGGCAGTAGGCTCAGTGGGAATTTCCAAATGAGAAACTTGGATAAATGCCAAAGGGGGAGACAAGGTTATGGGGAATGGGGCTACAAAGAACAACACAGCACGGGAAACAGGCCCTTCGGCCTGATGAGCCCGCGCTGCCATTTTAACAGTGTGAGTTCCCTTGTCTATGCTTATGGAAATCCACGGTCAGCATGATTGGAGTAGCTCTGTCAGGGAATGGGTGGTGTGGTTCCCCCCCTCTCGCTGTGCCTCTCTCCATCAAAGATGGCTCAGTGGGAAGTGACTCAATTCGAGATTACATCTGACATCAGTGGTTTTCAGAAGGCCCTTTGTAACAGTCAAACCAAAGGAAGTTGAAGTGAATGGAAACCTCCAAGGGTTGAAAGTGTGTGACACAACTGCACGGTGTTTGGCAGTGCTGTGGTACTCAGGGATTACAGACAGTGTGAAGGTTAGCGGGAGCTCGCTAGAATCAGCATCGAGAGGCAGCAGTGACAGCTAAGCGATGGGTGCCTCTCTCACTGTCCGGATCCTCTGGCTCCTCAGCACAGGTAACCCCCTCTCTCTCTCCCTCTGTTCCTCTCACTTTTCCTACTTCCCAATGGAGCCATGTGGCTCCATTGTCGAATTGTACAGCACAGGGAGAGTTCATTCGGTTCATGTGCTGGTTCAATCATTCCTACTCTTTCCCCACATCACCACCATTTCCCCCCCAGCCCGGCTCACCTTCCCTTTCGAGTATTCACCCCAGTTTCCCTTTTGAAAGTTCCTGCTTCCAACATCCCTTCAAGGCAACGCCTTCCAGATCGCAACTGCACGGCACAGCGGTTAGCACTGCTGCCTCACAGCGCCAGGGACCCAGGTTCAATTCCCGGCTTGGTTCACTGCGTGTGTGGAGTCTGCACATTTTCCCTGTGTCTACGTGGGTTTCCTCCAAGTGCTCCGGTTTCCTCCCACAGTCCAAAAGATGTGCCAGTTAGGGTGCATTAATCCTAGGGTGTGGCAACTAGGGGAATTTCACAGTAACTTCATTGCAGTGTTAATGTAAGCCTTACTTGTGGTTAATAGATAAACCTTAAACAAGTTGCTGCATAACTAAAATTCGCCTCAGTTACTTCTTTCAGCAATTCTGTTCAATCTATGACTCTCTGTTTACCCATTATCTAATCACTGGAAGCATTTCTTCCCTATTTATTCTCCCAAAGCCCCCAGTAACTTTGAAACCCCTCCATTAAATCTCCCCTGAACGTTCTCTGCTCCAAGAAGAACAATCCCAGTTTCTCCCAGTCTCTCCACACTAACTAAACTCCCTCATCCCTGGTCCACACCCTCTCCAAAGGTACAACATTCTTCTGGGAGTGTGGAGACTGGAACTGGGACACTGTGAGGTAGATTTTCCTGTCACGTCCGTGGTGGGAATCATGGCAGGCAGGATGGAAAATTTGACGGGCCATTGACCTCAGTCGATTTCCGGTCTCGGGGCGGGAAGGACTGGAATATCCTGTAAAATGTTCCAGCTGAGTCTCAGAATTCAAAACTTGCTCCAATCGCTGAAAGCCCGTGTAAGTGTGAATGCGTCTGTTTGTGCGTTTATATTAGTGTATCTGGGTTAAGTGTATGTGTAAGATGTGTGCATGCGTGTGCATGTAAGTGTGTGTACATGTTAATTGTGTTGTGTTAAGTGTTTAAGATGAGGATGCAAGTGAATGTGTGCATGTGCAAGTGTGTGTGCACTTGCATGTGTGTAAGTGTGCAAATATGTGTGCACGTGTAAGTGTGTGTAATTATATTTGTTAAATGCATGTGTGTGTGTGAGCAAGTATATGAATCATAGGATTCTGACAGTACAGAAGGAGGCCAGTCAGCCCATCGAGTCTGCACAGACAACAATCCCAGCCAGAACCTATCCCCTGTAATCTCATGTATTTACCCTGCTAATCCCCCTGATACTAAGGTCAATTTAGCATGGCTAATTTAGCATGGCACACAAAAATGTGCCATAACCGGCACATCTTTGGTTTGTGGGAGGAAACCGGAGCACCCGGAGGAAACCCATGCAGACACAGCGAGAATATGCAAACTCTACACAGACAGTGACCCAAGCCGCGATCAAACCGGGGTCCCTGGCGCTGTGAGGCAACAGGGCTAACCACTGTGTCACTGTGACATCCCTGTTTGTGTGTGTGTATAAACATGTGTCCATGTGCAAGTGTTTGTAAGTGTATTTGTTAAGTGTGTGTGTGTGTGTGTGTGTAAATGTGCATATGTAAGCGCTGCACATACATAAGATTATATGTAAGTGTGAGCATGCAAGAGTGTGTGTGTGTTGGTGTGTACATTCATTTAAGTGTGTGTGTGTGTAAGTGTATATGTATGAAAGTGTGTGTGCACATGTAAATGTGTAAGCGTGTGTGTGCAAGTATGTACATGTGTGTGCACGTGTCAGTGTGTGTGCATGTAAGTGTGTGCATATGTAAGTTGCATGTGTGTGTGCACGTGTAAGTGTGAGTGTGCATACGTGTAAGCCTGTGTGCATATGTATGCACATGTATATGTGCATGTGTCAGGGTACACACATGAAAGTGTGCACATATGTGTAAGTATGCGTATGTGAGCATGTCTAAGTGTGTGTGTGTGTGTCAGGTATGCACGTATAAGCCTATGTACATATGTGTGTGCATGTATATGTGCCTACACATGTAAGTTTGCGCACGTGTATAAGTATATATATATTGTAAGTGTATGTGCATATAAGCATGTTTGTGTATATAAATATGTGCATGTGTATGTGCCTGGCCTGCACATACAAATGTATGCGCATGTAAGTGTGAGTGCTTGTGTGTGCGCATTAACGTGTGTACATGTAAGTATGTGTGTGTATGAGCTTGTGTGTGTGTGTGTGTGTGTGTGTTTGATTGTAAATGTGCGTGTGTGTACTTATGCATGTGTGAATATATGAGCACGTGTTGTGCGAAATTTACCACCGGAGTCCAATTTTGGAGGTTCAATAAGACAGTTTTATTTCAGGGAGAAAGCACTGATGCTCCGCAGCACTCGGCAGCTACCTTCTCAATCATACTATACAAGGGGTTCATTTTTATACCTTTCAGACAATAGGTAGCCTGGACATTAGCCGTTTAACACATCGTTACAGCTGAGTAGACAGATCAATAGCTAACACATTGTTACAATTAGACAGGTAGAGACATGGACAGTTAACATAGCATTGTTCATAGAATAGAGACATTTCCTCGATCAATGACTGGCTTCGATCTACATTCAATGATTGGTTTCTTTTTTTGTTGCATTTATGTTCCCTCCGAGGGCTGATCCTACAATCAGTCCCTATTGTTCTACATCTGCCTTTATCTTTAAAATGCCTCAAGCTCAGACTAGATTCCTGCAGCATCTGGGTTACTGCATGTTTTAAGTGCTAAAAGTGAGTGCCTGTTTGATACCTCTTTCCGTTTTGTGTGCCAGGTAAACATTGCTTTATTTTCCCCACTTCAGCACGTGCATGTGTGTGTGTGTAATTATTTATGCGGGTATGTGTGTGTGTGTTTGTAAGTGCATGCATGCGTAATTGTGTGTATGTGTGCAAGTGTACGTTTGCGATCTATCTGCACGGATAGCAGGTATCAGAGTAACATCCCAGTGCACTGTTCCTCTGCTGGGAATATGTCCAGGCTGAGTTTGAGAGATTCTGGATGCGGAGGGAGTCACTGTGAGGGAGAGACAGGCCGGAAAGCTGCGAGCAGAGCAGCAGCGTCTGCCTCGTTCTTACAGTGCGTACTCAGCAGTGACTATCCGAAGCCTCACTGTCCGAAATATCCTTCGCCTCCCTGAGTAACCCACATCTTTTCTGTCTCTCACACACAGCTGCGGCTGGCAAATATTCCATCTGGCAAATTCCGGAATCGCTCACCGTCCAGGAAGGGGACCCGATTCACCTGGGCTGTGCCTTTAATCTCAGCAATGGGACAGAGCCAGAGACCATTGCCTTCCAATGGAAGGTGAAGAATTTTAGTCTGGTAGCAATACAGACCACTTCAAACAAGACCTACAGCGAAAACTCCTCAGGCCAAGGATTCCGGGTAGAAGCCAATCTGGCCACAAGGGAAGCATCCCTGATCTTGGATTATGCAACAGTTAACCACAGCGGAGTCTACACCTGCTCCATTTCAATTATTACTCCTTTGGCAATGCAGAGGGATTTACATGGGAACGGGACCGTCGTCACGGTGTTGGGTAAAAACAACACTGACTGCCACTGGGGTACGGGTCTCTCTCACACACACACACACACTGACTCTCACTGGGGTATGGATCCTACACACACATTGACTCTCACTGGGATACGGGTCCCTCACACGCTCACTCTCGCTGGGATACAGGTCCCTCACACACTGACTCTCACTGGGATACGGCTCCCACACACACTGACTCTCACTGGGGTAGGGGTCCCACACACACACACTGACTCTCACTGGGGTACGGGTCCCACACACACTAAGTCGGTTTACAATATTAAAGATGTAATTAAATTGAAACTGTTGTCATTTCCTTTAGAAAAAAAGCCGTTCTCCTCCCTCCTTGTGTGCATGGTGACAGTTGGAATCTTTTTAATCCTCTTTCTCACTGTTTGCCTGATAAAGAGGCGGATCTCTCAAGGTAAGATAGCCCTGTGGCGTTTCCTGTGTGAGCTTAATCATTTGAAAATATCTGCAGTCTATTAACCAGTGTTTTGAACTGCAGCCATCTTGTAAAAGTTTTGTGTTGATAGAGGCTAAAACTCCCTCTACACTGTCCCCCATCAAACGCTCCCAGGACAGGTACAGCACGGGGTTAGATACAGAGTAAAGCTCCCTCTACACTGTCCCCCATCAAACACTCCCAGGACAGGTACAGCACGGGGTTAGATACAGAGTAAAGCTCCCTCTACACTGTCCCCCATCAAACACTCCCAGGACAGGTACAGCACGGGGTTAGATACAGAGTAAAGCTCCCTCTACACTGTCCCCATCAAACACTCCCAGGACAGGTACAGCACGGGGTTAGATACAGAGTAAAGCTCCCTCTACACTGTTCCCCATCAAACACTCCCAGGACAGGTACAACACGGGGTTAGATACAGAGTAAAGCTCCCTCTACACTGACCCCATCAAACACCCCTGTTTGCCTGATGAAGACACAGAGTGTCGAAAACTCGCAAATTTACTATCAAATAAATCGGTTGGATTTAAAATTGGTGTTGCTAGATTCTTACTGAGTTCCCATCAAACACTCCCAGGACAGGTACAGCACGGAGTTAGATACAGAGTAAAGCTCCCTCTACACTGTCCCCCCATCAAACACTCCCAGGACAGGTACAGCACAGGGTTAGATACAGAGTAAAGCTCCCTCTACACTGTCCCCCCATCAAACACTCCCAGGACAGGTACAGCACAGGGTTAGATACAGAGTAAAGCTCCCTCTACACTGTCCCCATCAAACCTCCCAGGACAGGTACAGCACGGGGTTGATACAGAGTAAAGCTCCCTCTACACTGTCCCCATCAACACTCCCAGGACAGGTACAACACGGGGTTAGATACAGAGTAAAGCTCCCTCTACACTGTCCCCATCAAACACTCCCAGGACAGGTACAGCACGGGGTTAGATACAGAGTAAAGCTCCCTCTACACTGTCCCCCCATCAAACACTCCCAGGACAGGTACAGCACAGGTTAGATACAGAGTAAGCTCCCTCTACACTGTCCCCATCAAACACTCCCAGGACAGGTACAGCACGGGGTTAGATACAGAGTAAAGCTCCCTCTACACTGTCCCCCATCAAACACTCCCAGGACAGGTACAGCACGGGGTTAGATACAGAGTAAAGCTCCCTCTACACTGTCCCCCCATCAAACACTCCCAGGACAGGTACAGCACGGGGTTAGATACAGAGTAAAGCTCCCTCTACACTGTCCCCCATCAAACACTCCCAGGACAGGTACAGCACGGGGTTAGATACAGAGTAAAGCTCCCTCTACACTGTCCCCCATCAAACACTCCCAGGACAGGTACAGCACGGGGTTAGATACAGAGTAAAGCTCCCTCTACACTGTCCCCCCATCAAACACTCCCAGGACAGGTACAGCACGGGGTTAGATACAGAGTAAAGCTCCCTCTACACTGTCCCCCATCAAACACTCCCAGGACAGGTACAGCACGGGGTTAGATACAGAGTAAAGCTCCCTCTACACTGTCCCCCATCAAACACTCCCAGGACAGGTACAGCACGGGGTTAGATACAGAGTAAAGCTCCCTCTACACTGTCCCCCATCAAACACCCCAGGACAGGTAACAAACAGAGTAAAGCCCCTCTACACTGTCCCCATCAAACACTCCCAGGACAGGTACAGCACGGGGTTAGATACAGAGTAAAGCCCCCTCTATACTGTCCCCATCAAACACTCCCAGGACAGGTACAGCACAGGGTTAGATACAGAGTAAAGCTCCCTCTACACTGTCCCTCATCAAACACTCCCAGGACAGATACAGCACGGGGTTAGATACAGAGTAAAGCTTCCTCTATACTGTCCCTCATCAAATACTCCCAGGACAGGTCGAGAGGGCTACAAACTACTTTGTTTGTAACTTTGCTTCTGTTTGTATTTTATGCAGAAAACGTTCACAAGACAGTGTTTGCCTCCAGGAGTACCGAACAAGAGCCAGGCACCAGTCAGTACCATCAAGGGCCAGAGGTGAGTCTTTGTTGGGAGATTGGAGATGCAGACTACATGATGAGGCAGGAATCAGATTAATCTGCTGACTCAGCGTTTACAAGTGATCAGAAAACACAGATAGCGTCCCTGAATGAGTCAGGCAGCTTTTGTATCAAATTCCAAAGCTTTTGGGCAGACTGGGACTGGTGGAAAATTGTCCAAAGTTTCTGTGTGATACAGGTGGAGCGGCTTGAGAAAATAAAATAATGCTTCAGATGTCAGAAACACAAAGGAAGTTGGGAGTCATTGTTCAATATTCTCTCACGGTTAACATGCAGGTTCAATCAGCAGTTAGGAAGGCAACTGCAATGTTAACATTTATGTCAAGAGGGCTAGAATACAAGAGCAGGAATGTACTTCTCAGGTTGCATGGAGCTCTGGTCAGATCCCATCTGTGAGCAGTTTTGGACCCCATATCTAATGAAGCATGTGCTGGATTCGGAAACAGTCCAGAGGAGGTTCACAAGAACAATCCCTGGAATAAAGAGCTTGTCGTATGGGGAATAGTTGAGGACTCTGGGTCTGTACTCGATGGAGTTTCGAAGGATGAGGGGGGATCTTATTGAAACTTACAGGATACTGCGAGGCCTGGATAGAGTAGACATGGAGAGGATGTTTCCGTTAGTAAGAAAAACTAGAACCAGAAGGCACAACCTCAGGCAAAAGGGACGATCCTTTTAAACAGAGACAAGGAGGGATTTCTTTAGCCAGAGAGTGGTGGAACTCTTTGCTGCAGAAGGCTGTGGAGGCTGGGTTACTGAGTGTCTTTAAGAAAGAGATAGATAGATTCCTGATCAATAAGGGGATCAGGAATTAAGGGTAGAAGACAGGAGGATGGGGATGAGAAAAACATCAGCCATGATTGAATGACAGAGCAGACTCGATGGGCCGAGTGGCCTAATTCTGCTCCTATTATCTTATGGCCGTAACACTGGCAGAATGCCAGGCTGACAATGCAAATTCCTCTGAAATCTGGCCTTAGATTTTACCATGGAGAGATGAACGAGCTAAATGTGACAGAAGGATGAAGATTTTAAAGACAGGAAGGTGCTCAGAGCTTGTAGAGAAGTGTGGTGAGACACTGATCTTTGAGCTCTGGAGTTGGTGATCAGCTCAGACTGTTGTAGACGCTGTATGTGTTGGGTCTGGGGTTAGTGTGATACCGCACGCCAATCTCCTCGCCACCGTAACCCTACCGTTGCCGCCGTAACCCTACTATTTCAATTTCCTCACCACCGTAACCCGACCATTGAACAGGATCCAACTGAAATACTTCAGAATTCATTGCTGCCCTCCATGGACAGGTACAGCACAGGGTTAGATACAGAGTAAAGCTCCCTCTACACTGTCCCCCATCAAACACTCCCAGGACAGATACAGCGTGGGGTTAGATACAGAGTAAAGCTCCCTCTACACTGTCCCCCATCAAACACTCCCAGGACAGGAACAGCACGGGGTTTGCTGAAGAATAAAGTTGGGGTTGTGATCCAGAGTAAAGCTCTCTCATGCAATGTGCCAGTAAAGAGGCTGAGATGGCATTTATTCATTTAAAATGCTATTTGAGTATTATTGAACTGAGTCTTCATGCAGTGTAATTCTGGCTTGTACTGAGACATTTCATCCGCTGTGTATTTATTAACCCTGAGAGTTTTGATTATCACCGAGTGTTTGTGGTTTGGTTAAAATTCTGAAAAACTCCAACTGAAATGAATGAATTGTCTGCTGATTATAGCCTCGGGTTTTTTGGAGATGTTGTGGTGGTTAAAAAGAAACATTTCTGTCTTGGGAAACTGGAAGAATTAGTCAATGTAAAATAAATGTGCTGACATCTGAAACAAGAACAGAAAATGCTGGAAAATCTCAACCCCTTCAAAGGTATTAGACTCGAAACAATGGCTCTTTCCCCAAACCTGTTTGACCTGTTCAGATTTTCCAGAATTTCCTGTTTCAGATTAGTAAACACTTCCCTCGATACCTGGAAATTCGCCAGCAGTTTGAAATTAAAAATTAACTAATGTTGATATGGGCTGTCTCTCTCTCACTCGCGCACACGCTCTCTCTCTCTGTCTCTTACTCACACATTCAATCTCTCACATGCTACTAGGAGTGGCATGGTGACACAGTAGATCGCCCTGGTGTTTCACAGTGCCAGGGTCCTGGGTTCAATTCTCAGCCTGGGTCACTGTCTGTGTGGAATTTGTGTGTTCTCCCCGTGTCTGCGTGGGTTTCGTCCCACAGCCTAGAGATGTGCGGGTTAGGTTGATTGGCCATACTAAAATTGCCCTCTATGTCCTTAGATGTATAAGTTAGAGGAATTAGTGGGTAAATATGTAGTGATATGGGGGTAGGGCTTGGGTGGGATTGTGGTCGGTGCAGACTTGTGGGCCAAATGGCCTCTTTCTTACTGTAGGGATTCTATGATTCATTCATACGGTTCATAGAGTACATAGGGGAGAAGGATTTGATTTGATCTATTATTGTCACATGTATTGGGATGCAGTGAAAAGTATTGTTTCTTGTGTGCCATATGGACAAAGCATCCCGTTCATAGAGAAGGAAAGGAGAGAATGCAGAATGTAGTGTTACAGTCATAGCTAAGGTGTAGAGAAAGATCAACTTAATGCGAGGTAGGTCCATTCAAAAGTCTGACAGCAGCAGGAGAGAAGCTGTTCTTGAGTCGGTTGGTATGTGACCTTAGACTTTTGTAACTTTTTCCCAATGGAAGAAGATAGAAGAGAGAATGTCTGTGGGGGTCCTTGATTATGCTGGCTGCTTTCCCCGAGGCAGCGGGAAGTGTAGACAGAGTCAATGGAGGCTGGTTTGTGTAATGGATTGGGCTTCATTCACAATATTTTGTAGTTCCTTGCGGCCTTGGGCAGAGCAAGAGCCTATATCAAGCTGTAATACAACCAGAATGAATGCTTTCTATGGTGTATCTGTAAAAGTTAGTGAGAGTCGTAGCTGACATGCCAAATTTCCTTAGTCTTCTGAGAAAGTAGAGGCGTTTGGGGTGATCTGGACGCCTAAAAGTTTGAAGCCCTCGATCTTGATGTAGACAGGAGCATATCCTCCAGTTCTGGTCGCTGCACTATAGGGAGAATGTTATTGCAGTGGAGGGGGTGTGAAGGAGATTCACCAGACTGGCTGGGACATTCCAGCTATGGAGAGAGGCTGGTTAGACTGGGGGTTGTTTTCCTTGAAGCAGAGAAAGCTGAGACGGCAGGAGGAAAGGGAAAGCCTGATCAAGGTGTACAAAATTAGTCACAAACAGGATAGGAAGGAACTTTTCTCCTTAGCAGAGGGATCAGTAGCTAGGGGGCAGAGATTTAAGGTAAGGGGACAGGAACATATGAACATAAGAACTAAGAGTAGGAGTAGGCTATCTAGCCCTTTGAGCCCACCCTGCCATTCAATAAGATCATGGCTGATCTGAAGTGGATTAATTCCACTTTCCCGCTTTCTCCCCATAACTCTTAATTCTCTTGTCTATGAGAAACCTATCTACCCGTGACTTAAATATATTCAGCGAGGTAGCCTCCACCACTTTAACGGGCAGAAAATTCCAGAAACTCACCACCCTTTGAGTGAAGAAGTTCCTCCTCAACTCTGTTCTAAACTGCCCCCTAAGATTAAGAGGGGAATTTGAGGAGAAAGCTTTTCGCACAGAGGGTGTTGGGAATCCGACACTCGCTGCTGGGAAAGATGATAGAGGCGGAAATCCTCACAACGTTAAACTGAGCACTTGAAGCACCCTCGCTCACAAGGTTATGGAAGAAGTGCTGGAAAATGGGGTTAGTATGGATAGGGGCGTGATGGACAGAAGGGCCTCTGTAAAATTCGATGACTAGGGCCTCTACTTTTCACTGCATGTTAATACATGTGACAATAATAAATCCGATCAAAGCTGATCAAAATATTACAGTGAAGCTAGTGGAGGAAGTAATGTATTAAACTTGTTAACCTCACTACTTCAGTGGAAGAGAGTTTCAAATGGGAAGAGGATATTTGCCTGGTACAAAAAGGGAAAGGAGGAGGGAATGTGGATCTGATTCTTACAAAGGGGCAGGCAGTGGTTTGATGGGCCGAATGGCCTCTTTGTCAGCCCAGTACTGGAAATATCTCAACGGCCTCGGTGGGATAGTGCTCACTCCGTGTCTTGTTTTGCACCCTCTTTGGCAGCAGTCGCTGGGCCTGGACACAGTTTACTGCTCCCTGACACTGTCGATGATGAAGCCTCCCAGCAGGGAGGGAGATGGAGCGCAGCAGCGGACGGTCTACGCCAGTGTGCATCACCCAGAGAACAGCATCGGCCACTCCACTGTCAGCCATGCCGTGCAGCGGAAGCAGATGGAGAACCCCTACGCAAATCAAAGCATTCCAGCTGAGTAAAACGAAAGCTGCAGAGAGGGGAATCGCCTGAGGAACAGCACAGGAGGTTCACTGATCGATAACGCCTTTTTAACCGTCTCGGCTGCGATGTGGTGTTTACAAGAGTGAAGGATAAACGCTCGCCTCGTACATTCGATACAGCTCCCCTGGACTTTGGCCCCAGTTCCCAGTGGGGTGGGACGGTGGCACAGCCATTAGCGCTGCTGCCTCACAGTGCCAGGGACACGAGTTCAATTCCGTCGAGGGGTCATGTTCTCCTTGTGTCAGCGTGGGTTTCCCCCAGGTGTGCCGGTCTCCTCCCTCACGATGAGGTTAGGTGGATTGGCCGTTGCAAATTGCCCCTTAGCAGGAGAGGGACGATCTAGGGTAAATGCATGAAGTAACGGGTAGGCCCTGGCTGGGTTTGTGATCAGTATAAACTCGATGGGCCAAATGGCCTCAATCTGCACTGTAAGGATTCTATCAAACACTCCCAGGACAGGTACAACACGGAGTTAGATACAGAGTAAAGCTCCCTCTACACTGTCCCCCATCAAACACTCCCAGGACAGGTACAGCACGGGGTTAGATACAGAGTAAAGCTCCCTCTACACTGTTCCCCCATCAAACACTCCCAGGACAGGTACAGCACGGGGTTAGATACAGAGTAAAGCTCCCTCTACACTGTCCCCACATCAAACACTCCCAGGACAGGTACAGCACGGGGTTAGATACAGAGTAAAGCTCCCTCTACACTGTCCCCCCATCAAACACTCCCAGGACAGGTACAGCACGGGGTTAGATACAGAGTAAAGCTCCCTCTACACTGTCCCCCATCAAACACTCCCAGGACAGATACAGCGCGGGGTTAGATACAGAGTAAAGCTCCCTTTACACTGTTCCCCATCAAACACTCCCAGGACAGATACAGCACAGGGTTAGATATGGAGTGACTGGTAATTGACGATGGGGATGCGGGAATGCTGTTGGCTCTGAAGGGCCTCCTTCAGGATGAATATAAACCTGTGTTGTCCTGTATTTCTCCTCACCTTTCTGCCAGTTGGTTTGGATGAACAAATGGTTACTGTGGTGCTGTCGACATGATCTCAGGGTTTCCGTGATTGGTGATATGTCGGTATGAGAGTGGGGTTGAGGGTTGGGAAGTCTTGTGGGCGGTGGGGGAAATGGAGAGATGGAAAGGATCACTTACTGTGGACCTGGGGGGGGGTGAGGGTAGAGTTATCTACGATGTCTCTATGAGTTGAAGTGCCAATATCCTCAAGGTGTTGAGATGTCACAGTCTTGTCGAATTGTCCTGACGCCAGGGAGACTGAATGGCCTTTTTCCTGTTCCTGCTACGTCTCAGGGAACGTCATGAACACTGTAATTCACCACTTCACCCTGACAGTCTGCCGTCAGCTACCTGAGGCCCAAAGGTCTAGGATTCCTTCATTAATCCACAGGTCAGGGACTCCTAGTATTTCATAACTTGATTTGATTTGATTTATTATTGTCACATTATTAAAATACAGTGAAAAGTATTGTTTCTTGCGCGCTATACAAAACATACCATTCATAGAGTACATAGGGAAGAAGGATTTGATTTGCTTTATTATTTCACATTTTTTGTGATAAGTGAAAAATATTGTTTCTTGCACGTTGTACAAAGCATACTGCTGATAGAGTACATAGGGGAGAAGGATTTGATTTGATTTATTATTGTCACATATACTGGGATACAGTGAAAAGTATTGTTTCTTGCGCACTACACTGACAAAGCATACTGTTTATAGAGAAGGAAAGGAGCACGTACAGAATGTATTGTTATAGTCATAGGTAAGGTGTAGAGAAAGGTGTCTAAAGATGTGCAGGTTGGGTGGTTTGGCTGTGCCAAATTGCCCCTTAGTGTCTAAAGATGTGCGGGTTAGGTGGATTGACCATGCTAAATTGCCCTTACTGTCCAAAGATGTGCAGGTTAGGCGGATTGGGTATGCTAAATTGCCCTTACTGTCCAAAGATGTGTGGGTTAGGCGGATTGGGTATGCTAAATTGCCCTTTACTATCCAAAGATGTGCAGGTTAGATGGATTGGCCGTGCTAAATTGTCCCTTAGTGTCCAAAGATGTGCGGGTTAGGTGGATTGGGCATGCTAAATTGCCCCTCGTGTCAAGAGGATTACAGGGTAAATAGATGGGGTTACGGGAATAGGGTGGGATTGCATTTGGTACAGGCTCGATGGGATGAGTGGCCTCCTTCTGTACTGTAAGGATTTTATGAAATCCATCTCACAGTCAAATGGTTTTATGAAGGAATGCGTTGTCAAAGGGCTTTCGCGATGGGGGAAGTGGTTTGCAAAACCAAATCTTAGTAAATAAGTTCTTGGCTGATGTGAGTCATGGGGAGTTTTTTCTTGTCAGGAGATGAGAGCCTCAGGCCAAAAATATCCCCGCCTACAGCTTTCTGGGTCACTGCCTCCTACCAAGGGACAACTAATTTCAAATCAGGGCGGAAGATGGAAAGCGCAGGTGGGCTGCTATTGACCAGCTTCTGGGAATTGGTGAACCACCATTAGCTTGTGGTAGAAGGAAAGTTTTAATGCTTATGTAGTTCCTTTCGCAGCTCTGGGATGTCTCAAAACCCTCTGGAGGCCATGATTGCGAAATGTTAGTCATTGCTCAACTGCCACATTGCAACCGACAATTTACCAAAGATGCTGAGATAGCTCCTTCCAAACTCGCCGCTGCTTCCTTCTAGGAAGGACAAAGGGGCAGCAGATAGATGGGGGTTCCCCTCCACTCACCGCCCCGACTTGGAAATATACCGGCCATTCCTCTACGGTCGCTGGGTCAAAATCCTTGGGACTTCCTCCATGTGGGTCAACTCACAAAATGTGGAGTGCAGCAGATTCAAGAAGGCGTCTCATCACCACCTTCCCGAGAAGCGACGAGGGACAGGCAATAAATTCTGGCCCAGCTAGCAACGCCTGTGTCCCATGAGTAAGTGAAAAAAAAGATAGTCCATTTTAGCTGTTGATTGAGAGGTGAACGTTACCGCAGGACATATTCCTACCACTCTTTTTAACACTGTGGGGATCTTTCAGCTCGAACTGGAGAGGGATTTGATTGTCGGGAACAGGGTTGAGCTTGCTGCGTCTGGGAACCTGGATTCTGTGCTCAAATCGCTGGATTGGACCTGCAACGTTCTGACTCTGCAGTGAGAGAGGGCTGCCTTGTTCGCTAAGCTCACAGGCTATGTGGCGGAGGCTGGCTGTGTGATGGGGAGAAGCTCCCTGGGATAACAACGCAGGATCGGTTGTGAAAGGATTGCCGGGATGGAGAGTCAGAGAGTTACATTTTGCAAACTCCTGCTGGTAAAATCTCTCATTTCTGTCCAGTAATTAGTCTTAGGGAAGCAAAGGTGACACCTCTTCCCTATCTCTGTAACGTCTTCCAACTCTAAAACCACCTCCCAATCTCTGTAATGTGCTCCAGCTCCCACACCCCCTCCCTGTCTCTGTAACCCCCTCCAGCCCTCCCTATCACTGTAACCCCCTCCAGCCCCTACACCCCCTCCTACTTTGTAACCCCTACCCCCCTCTATCTTTGTAACCCCCTACACTCTTCCCTATCTCTGTAACGTCCTCCATCCCCTACACATCCCTCCTATCTCTGTAACCCCCTCCAGTTCCACAACCCTCTCTACCTCTGTAATTTCCTACAACTCTCTCACTCTCTGTAAACTCCTCCAGCCCCTACACCCCTCCGTGATCTCTGCGCCCCCTCCAATTCCATCCCCTGGAATATCCTACAATTTCCAACACTGGCCTCCATGCCTTCAGCTGCCTTGCGGATTCGAAGTTCTGGAATTCCTCCTGAAATATCTCAGTCTCTCTCTTCCTCTTTTTAAAAGGGAACTCTCTGACCAAAACTTCAGTCACAATATTCCCCCCCACCCCCCACTGAAGCACAAATTCAACTTTCAGTTTGATGTTTCTGTGCCCACATCCTGGGGAAGAATCAAACAAAATGCACCTCGTTGTTAAGGGAGGTATAGAGACTTCATACCAGCAAGTTAACATGGCTTCAATTCTAAACTAAGACAAACTTATGACTGGTTCCTAGGGTGGCACAGTGGTTAGCACTGCTGCCTCACAGTGCCGGGGACCTGAGTACAATTCCCGGCTTGGGTCACTGTCTGTGTGCAGTCTGCACATTCTCCCCGTGTCTGCGTGGGTTTCCTCCGAGTGCGCCAGTTTCCTCCCACAGTCCAAAAGATGTATTTTAGAGTATTGTGTGCAGTTTTGGTTACAGGAAGGATATTAATAAGGTTGAAAGTCTGCAGAGAAGGTTTACGACGATGTTGCCAGCTCTTGAGAAACTGAGTTACAGAGAAATAGGTTAGGACTTTATTCCCTGGAGCGTAGAAGAATGAGGGGAGATTTTATAGAGGTGTGTAAGATTTTGATGGGTATAGATACAGTGAACGTAAGCAGGCTTTTTCGTCTGAGACTAGGGGAGAGAAAAAAATTACAGGACATGGGTTAAGGGGGAAAAGATTAAAAGGAATATTGGGGGGGGTTCTTCACACAGTGTGGTGGGAGTGTGGAATGAGCTGCCAGATGAAGTGGTAAATGTGGGCTCACTTTTAACATTTAAGAAAATCTTGGACAGGTTCATGGATGAGAGAGGTGTGGAGGGATATGGTCCAGGTCAGTGGGACTAGGCAGAAAAATGGTCCAGCACAGATAAGATGGGCCAAAAGACCTGTTTCTGTGCTGTAATGTTCTATGGTTCAAACGATGCTCTGTCAAAGCTTTGGGGCTCTGACAAAGGGTCATCAGGACTCGAACCATCAGTTATATTCTCTCCTTGGAGACTTGCTGAGATTTCCCAGCGTTTTTGGGAGCGTGGATGAGTGGGGGGGAATTTCCTGACTCAAACAGAAAGTTTTGCTTTGTATATCACCGGCAGGGGGGACTTTGGGTGGACTCGTCAGGGGAAATTTCGACAAAACTTTTCCTCAGAGTTGGGGTGAGGTGGGGGGGGAATCTGCACTGTTTCCCATCCTCCTCCCTTGGCAGTTTGCCAGTCTTTGCCTGTCTCCGTCCCAAAACGCAGAAGATTCTGATGTCAATCGCGTCTCACTCTGCGACGGCTCTCTCCGCAATCCCCCCCACCTCTCCGAGAGTTCCGAATGTCATCCAGTAAGACCACCCGGTGGAGGGGACCCCCTTCTCCCTGCGCACTTCCTGCCCCACCGGCCCGGGACCCCTTGCGATGAAATATTTAAACGCTCGGTCGATCTTCTTTCCACAGACAGCTGTCGGCCGTACGCTCTCTCCTGGCTTTTATCATGCCTTCGTCTTATTCGGGCTCACTTCTCAAAGAGGGTATCGATCCTCCCCCCCCACTTCGTCGTTCTCCCCTCCCCTCCCCCACCCCCACCCCCACCCCCCTCAAAAAAACCTCTCGCTCACGCCTATACAACACACCTCCCTATCAGCTGCCTCTGACAGGGTTGGGGAACCTTATCCTTGGAGAGTGGATCAGCTGTTTATCGGACATGAAGGAACAGGGTGAAGACTCACGGACATTCCCGTGGTGGGATCTTTCAATCCTGCCGGCAATGCAGTCCCCACTCCCCCTATCGTGGGTTTCCTGGGGTGAATTCACTCGAAATCCAACTGAGGAAAGCAGGGCCAGAAGATCCCAGTGCCAGGGACCCGGGTTCAATTCCGACCTTAGGTCACTGTCTGTGTGGAGTCTGCGCTTTCTCCCTGTGTCTGCGTGGGTTTCTCCGGGTGCTCCAGTTTCCTGACACAATCCAAAGATGTGTAGGTTAGGATGATTGGCCATGCTAAATTACCTCTTTGTGTCTAAAGATGTGTAGGTTAGGGTGGATTGGTCATGCTAAATTACTTCTTTGTGTCTAAAGATGTGTAGGTTAGGGTGGATTGGTCATGCTAAATTGCCTCTTAGTGTCAAAAGATGTGTAGATTAGGTGGATTGGTCATGCTAAATTGTCCCTTGGTGTCCAAAGATGTGTAGGTTAGGTGAATTTGCCATGCTAAATTTTCCCTTAGTGTCTAAAGATGTGCAGGTTAGGTGGATTGGCCATGCTAAATGCAAGGTGATGCATTTCGGGAGAAAGGATGTAGGGGGGAGGTATATGATAAAGGGTAGACCTATTAGGAGTATAGAAACGCAGAGGGACCTGGGGGTGCAGGTGAATAAGTCTCTGAAGGTGGCAGAGCAAGTGGAGAAGGTTGTGAAGAAAGCATATAGTATGCTAGCCTTTATAAGGGTATAGAGTACAAGAGCTGGCCTTTAATGTTGCAGTTGTATAAAACGTTGGTTAGACCTCATTTGGAATACTGCGTCCAGTTCTGGTCGCCTTACTACCGGAAGGACGTGGAGAGCCTCGGGAGAGTGCAGAGGAGGTTTATCAGGATGCTGCCTGGTATGGAAGGTCTGAGTTACGAGGAAAGGTTAGGCAAATTGGGACTGTTTTCCTTAGAAAGACGTAGACTTAGAGGAGATCTAATAGAGGTGTACAAGATTATGAGGGGTATAGATAGAGTAAACAGGGTTAAGCTTTTTCCTAGGATGGACTCAAATAGCACGAGGGGTCACGGGCTTAGGGTGAGGGGGGTAAGGTATAATTTGGATGCTAGAGGGAGTTTTTTCACACAGAGGGTGATGGGGGTATGGAATGCGCTGCCAAGTAAAGTGGTGGAGGCAGGTACTCTGGAGTTATTTAAGAAATACTTAGATGGGCACATGAACAGAATGGGAATGGAGGGGTATAGAAAACTGATTTAAAATAGGGATCATGAGCCTTGGGAGTCCCTGGGAAGTGTGTAAATAGATGATGATATTGATGTACTTGTTTTTATCCTACAGGTGCTTTGGTCCACCTTGTTGTCTAACGAGGGGCATACACGCGATGGGTCGTGAGAGGGCTGCTCTTGGATTTTTTTTTTGAGAGTATCCTAGTGCTTCACGTCGTTAGTGTACGCTTGACCTGGACCATTTGATGGGCAACACGACAGCTCAGTGACTATCGCTGTGCTGTGCAGATACATGGATTTGGGCCTGTGTCTGTGGGAGTTTGCGCATTCTCCCCGTGCTTGCGTGGGTTTTCTCCGGGTGCTCCGGTTTCCTCCCACATCCCAAAGATGTGCTCTTAGGCTAATTGGCAAAACAAATTCTCCCTAAATTGTCTCAAATTTGGTTTTTAATCCATAGATCTATAAACATAGACAGGGACCACGGGTAGAGGTGGGAACATCGAGTGGCGGTGCGGGCTCGTTGGGCCGAAGGGCCTGTTTCCCGTGCTGTTTTGTTCTTTGTTCTAAATTGCCTCTAAATGGCTAAAGATGCATGGGTAGGTGGATTGACCATGCTAAATTGCCCCTTAGTGTCTAAAGATGTGCTGGTTAGGTGGATTGGCCATGCTAAATTGCCTCTTAGTGTCCAAAGATGTGCAGGTTAGGGTGGATTGGCCATGCTAAATTGCCCCTTAGTGTCTAAAGATGTGCAGGTTAGGTGGATTGGCCATGCTAAATTGCCCCTTAATGTCTAATGATGTGTAGGTTAGGTGGATCGGCCATGCTAAATTCTTCCCTCTGTACCTGAACAGGTGCCAGAGAGTAGTGATTTTCACAGTAACTTCCATTGCAGTGTTAATGTAAGCTTTATTTGTGACTAATTAATAAACTTTACTTACTTTCAGTATACAGTGCATGTTGACCGTTTCTGTGCCTGTCTGACCTTTGTCGACATTATGTTTGCCTGTCAGTAATTGGTCACACGTGCCTCACCGACCACACAGTGAAGCGGGGTTGTTAATGGCTGCTAAGCTATTCGATTGCAATAAGCTCCACAGTCCAGCTTTCACTGGAGGAAACCGTGACATTGGAGGCAGGTTCAGATTGTGGTGGGGGTGGGCGAATGGGGAGTCGAAAAGAATCGGCCTCAACCTTTCTGACCCCCCACAACAGGAAATTGTACCTCTTTCTGGACACGATTGTTGGGTCATCAGAGAAGGCAGAAGCAGTGGAGGCATTGGGATTGCCTAGTGGGGAGCTAAATCTTTTAAAGTTCCAGGCTGCAGCCAGCCCTGAGAGCCCTTTCACAAATCCAGTATCTGAAGCACTGTTCGATTAAAAACCCATCGCTAAAATGTGATTCCACCACAAATCTTCAAAAAGGAGCAATTTAGCATGGCCATTCTACAAAACTTGCGCATCTTTAGACACTAAGGGGTAATTTAGTATGGCCAATCCATCTAACCTACACATCTTTGGACACTAAGGAGCAATTTAGCATGGCCAATCCATCTAACCTACACATAGAACACTACAGTGCAGAAAGAGGCCCTTCAGCCCATCAAGTCTGCACCGAATACAATCCCACACAGGCCCCGCTCCCATCTCCCTACATATTATACCCACTAATCCCTCTAACCGACACATCTTTGGACACTAAGGGACAATTTATCATGACCAATCCACCTAACTTACACATCTTTTGGACTGTGGGAGAAAACTGGAGCACCTGGAGGAAACCCACGCAGACACGGAGAGAATGTGCAAACTTCACACAGACAATGACCTGAGCCAGGAATCGAACCCAGGTCCCTGGAGCTGTGAGGCAGCAGTGCGAACCCGCTGTGCTACCGTGCTGCCCATCCTTTCTCTCTCTCTCTCTGTCTCGGGGTCTCTCTCTCTCTCTGTCTGGGTCTCTTTTGGACATGAAGTGTTAATTTAGCATGACTAATCTTTGAGTATTAGGGATTTTCTGAGTTAGGTGTTTTCTGAAGACTAATTTTGATATTTAAACGAAAGCTTGGAAAAACCCATTGCAGCTGAATAAAAACATTCAGTGATAAGTACCATAGCTCACTGATATCAGAACAGCATGAGGTCTGTCACACTGAGTCTTGTGCTGATGCTTTTCACTGCGATGTCCAGGTCGGGTAAGTGACATGTCTAAGTTAAATTCTATTCGTCATAAGCAGGCTGATATTAACACTGCAATGAAGTTACTGTGAAAACCCCCTAGTCGCCACACTGCGGCGCCTGTTGGGGTAACATGGAAGGAGAATTTAGCACCTTAACCAGCACGTCTTTCAGACCGCTGGAGGAAACCGGAGCACCCAGAGGAAACCCGCGCAGACACGGGGAAAACGCGCGCATATGGTGACCCAAGCCGAGAATCGAACCCGGCTTCACTGGCGCTGTGAGGCAGCAGCGCTAACCACCATGCCAATAACGGAGGGATACAAGTTTTGACCAGGCAGACAGAGCAAAGCCACTAGCAGAAGGATTTGAGAGATGCAACATTCAGACAAGGAACATGGGAGCAGGAAGAATTATTTCACACAGTGACTGGAACTCGTAGCCCAGATGGGGTAGAAGCAATGAATGATTTGGAAAGGAAATTGGAGAAGCCTGAGGGGATTAAACTCGCAGGGATCGAGTGGAGAGTATGGGGGAGTGGAACTGGCTGGATTGTGAGTTTGGAAGGAGCATGATGGCTCTCCCTCTGCCGAAATGACTCTATTTAAAAAAAAGAGAATATATTGTCCAGAACAGAATACTAAGCAACGGAATGGGAGAGCGGGGACTCGGACAGCAAGTATCCTGGGATGTGGAGAAGGATCTGCTTTCCAATGGAATACGTTACTTGTACCAACAATAAGGCACTTCCTGATTGTATTAAATTGAATCTGTGAGCTTGCCACAATGTTATAACACGGAGATTGTGACACAGAGGGGATTTATAAAAGAGTCTTGCCAAGACTGGTTTCAAGGAAAGATATTTCTGGGGCGTTCTTTGGGATGGAGGAGGCTGAGGGAATCATAACGTTATGAAGGGCTTTGATAGAGTGCAATGAAAGAGCGGTGTACCCTTAAGAAGAGGGGGAGATCAACAAGCCAGATGATTTAAAGAGTTGGCAGGTGGATTAGGGAGGGTTTGAGGATGAATTGCATTCAGAGAGTTTGGAACTCACTGCCCGGAAGAATGGGGAATGCAGAAAGCCTGGTCATTTTTAACTGCTATGCGGACGTGCTATGAGATGTGTGAAGGAAAAGCAGAGCGAGATTAAGCTGGAGAACCCCCTCTGTCACCAGCGCGGGCTGAATGGCCTCGTTCCGTGCTATCGGTTTTCATTGGACGAGATTCCCGTTTTTCGATGCAGGAGGTGACCCGCCATTGGCTGATTGTGGAATCCCCACAGTGCATAAGGAGGCCATTCAGCCCATCGAGTCTGTACCGACCACAATTCCATGCAGGCTCTATCCCTGTAAACTCCACGTATTTACCCTGCTAATCTCCCTGACTCACTAAGGGGCGATTTAGCATGGCCAATCCACCTAATCTGCACATCTTTGGACACTAAGGGACAATTTAGCATGGCCAATCCACCTAATCTGCACATCTTTGGACACTAGGGGACAATTTAGCAGGCCAATCCAATTGCACATCTTTGGACACTAAGGACAATTTAGCATGCCAATCACTAATGCACATCTTTGGACACTAGGGACAATTTAGCATGGCCAATCCACCTAATCTGCACATCTTTGGACACTAGGGGACAATTTAGCATGGCCAATCCACCTAATCTGCACATCTTTGGACACTAGGGGACAATTTAGCAAGGCCAATCATCTAATCTGCACATCTTTGGGAGGAAACCGGAGAAACCCACGCAGACACCAGGAGAATGTGCAGACTCCACACAGACAGTGACCTAAGGTCGGAATTGAACCCAGGTCCCTGGCACTGGGATCTTCTGCTTTCCTCGTGTGATTTCGAGTGAATTCACACCAGGAAACCCACGATTGGGATTGGGGGGGGGGGGGCGGGGGATCGATACCGTCTTTGAGAAGTGAGCCCGAATGAGATGAAGGGCGCGATAAAAGCCAGGAGAGAGCGGACGGCCGCCAGCTCTCTGTGGAAAGAAGATCGACCGAGCGTTTAAATATTTCATCGCGAGGGGTCCCGGGCCGGCGGGGAGGGAAGTGCGCACGGAGGAGGGGGTCCCCGCCACCGGGTGGTCTTGCTGGGTGACATTCGCATCTGTCGGAGAGGAGGGTGGTGGTGGTGGTGGTGGTGGTGGGGGGGAATGCGGAGAGAGCCGTCGCGGAGTGAGACGCGATCGACATCAGAATCTCCTGCTTGGGACGGAGACAGGCAGAGATTAGCAACCGCCGAGGGAGGGGGGAGGGAGGGAGGGAGGGGGGGTGGGAAACAGTGCAGGTTATCAGTGGAGGGGGGGGGGGGGGGAGGAGGAAAGTTTTGTCGAAATTTTCCCCTGACGAACTTCTCCGCTGGCGATAAGCAAAGCAAGAACAAAGTCCCTTCTGTTTATGTCGGGAATTTCCCCCCCAACCCCAATCAGCCACAACAATCAGCTATTTGTACTGTGACACAGATACACATGTCTTGGGGACTTGCCTCCCCTGGTTTGGCTGTACAGATGTCCAGCAGAGGGAACAGGACACAGAATTCCTCCCCCCCTCTCTGTCTCTCGCCCAGAGCACCCAGTCTGAGCCATTTGACAAGGCAGACAGACCACTCAATAATCCCCCTGCCAACCACTACCCTCCCCGCACCACCTGGGTGGCACATGCACATAGCATGGCAGCCTCACAGCGCCAGGAACCGGGCTTTCATTCCCAGCTCGGGTCAGTGCAGAGTCTGCACCTCCTCCCCTCCCCCCCCCACACCCCACCCGTGTCTGCGTGAGTTTCCTCCGGTTTCCTCCCAGACGTACTGGTTCGCTGCTAAATTCTCCCTCACTGTTACCCTGAGTGCAGTGACTCTGGGGAGTTTCACAGTGACTTCATTAATGTGAGCCTCACTTGGTGACTAATCGATAAGCTTTTTTTTCTACAAAAAAAACACCTATCGTAGAATAAATACGCAGATTCGCTGGAACAATACAGGGAAGTTCTCCCCAGCTATTGACTGGCACAGAGCTTAGTGCTGCTGCCCCTCAGCGCCAGGGATCCGAGTTCGATTCCTGGCTTGAATCACTGTCTGTACGGAGTCTGCATGTTCTCTCTGTATCTGTGTGGGTTTATTCCGGTTTCCTTCCACACTCCAAAGATGTGTACGTTAGGTGGATTGGTCATGCTAAATTGCCCCTTAGAACCCAGAGATAGAGTTTGCACGTTCTCCTGGTGTCTGCTTTGGTTTCCTCCCACAGTCCAAAGATGTGCGGGTTTGGTTGATTTGCCAGGCTAAAATTGCCCCTTAGTGTCCTGGGATGCGTAGGTCAGAGGGATTAGCGGGTAAATGTGAGGGATATGGGGGTAGGACCAGGGTGGGATTGTGGTTGGGCACACTTGATGGGCCGAAGGCCCTCTTTTTGCACTGTAAGGATTCGATGATTCTATAATTCTATATGCGGGTTTGATGGATTGGCCGTGCTTAATTGCCCCTTAGTGTCCAAAGATGTGCAGGTTAGGGTGGATTGGCCATGCTTAATTGCCCCTTAGTGTCCAAAGATGTGTAGGTTGGGGTGATTGGCCATGCTTAATTGCCCCTTAGTGTTAAGGGGACTAGCTAGGGTAACAGCATGGGGATGGGGCCTGGGTCGGATTGAGTTCGGTGCAGATTCAATAGACCAAATGGCCTCCTCCTGCACTGTCAGGATTCCTGAAAACCTTCCAATATTTAAAGGTTTCGGTAAATGGCAGTCAAAGGAATGTCACAGAATTTGTACGTGATCTGGCCCCGAATGATTTGCTTTTTATGGCAGCGGTGTTAAAAATAACTACCACAAGGTGAAACGTAACGTCTAAAAAGAGTAAAATTCATCCTGGTTCTCAAAAATGTGCAAGAATTATAATTTACAAAGAAAGCAATGCATACTGAAGTGATGATTGGCTTGTAGAAAGTTAGATATTATGCTGGAAAAGAGGAAGAGGTGATATCAAGAGTGGGAGTAAAGTTAATTCAATCTTTGAAAGAACAAGCTCCTTCCCGTGCAGATTTTTGAAAGTATCGTATTGAAAATATAGATGCCCCAATCACGGTTTTGTGACAGGGACGGTCTTGTCTCATGATTCGGTTCTTTGAAGAACCCAATCATGACCAATGACCAGGGCGGGGCAGTGGGTGTAGTAAACATGGATTTCAGTAAAGCTTTCTGGATCAGCCAGCCCACAGCAGGTTGGCACAGAAGGTGAATCTGTATGGGATCTGAGGTGAGCCAGTAAGATGGATACAAAACTGGCTTGGGCGTAGAAAGAAGTCTCACAACACCAGGTTAAAATCCAGCAGGTTTATTTGGAGTCACGAGATTTCGGAGCAGTATCAGTGGAAGTGGTGTTCACAAACAGAGCATATAAAAACACAAAGTCAATTTACAGAATACAGATTAGAATGAGAGTCTTTACAACTAATCAAGTCTTAAAGGTGCAGACTATGTGAGTGGAGAGAGCATTAACCACAGGTTAAAGAGATGTGTATTGTCTCCAGACAGGACAGTTAGTGAGATTTTGCAAGTCCAGGCAAGTCATGGGGGTTACAGATAGTATGACATGAACCCAAGATCCCGGTTGAGGACGTCCTCATGTGTGCAGAACTTGGCAATCAGTCTCTGCTCAGTGACTCTGCGCTGTCGTGAAGGACACTAAGAGGCAATTTAGCATGGCCAATCCACCTCACCTATACATCTTTGGGACTGTGGGACGAAACTGGAGCACCGGGATAAAACCCATGCAGACAAGAGGAGAATGTGCAGACTCCGCAGAGACAGTGACCCAAGCCGGGAATCGAACCCGGGTGCCTGGAGCTGTGAGGCAGCAGTGCTGACCACTGCGTGTTTAATTGTATGGTGCTGAGCCATCCTTCTCACACTCCTGCCATTTCTGCCCTCCCCAACCCCCGAACAGAGCATCTCACTTGTAAAGGGCAGCGTCATAGGATCGAGGCCCATTCCGGCACGACCATCCAGTTACCCTGCCTCTTCCACTGGCACGGCAGGCATCCCACAGAGTACATGCTGGTATGGCGCTTCACCAGGGGAGATCAGGAGCTGATGGCTTATGGCTGGCACAACCAGTTGGAAAACACGGAGCGGGATTCTTGGTTCATGAACAGGACAGGAGTGGGGCGGGCCTGGTTCGCAGAGGGAAATGCCACCCTGACCCTGGGGAACTTGGCACTGAGCGACGAGGGATCGTATACCTGTCAGGTCACCACCATGAACCCTCTTAAGAGGGAAACGTGTGCCAAGTTGACCTTATCTGTCCAGCAAGGTGAGTAGAACTGTTCATCACCTAATGCCCCAGCGAGCAGCCCTATTCAATATTACACCTCAAACTTTATATCTCAGAAAGAGTGCAGCAAAGATTTTCCAGGAATTCAGTCGCGAGGATAGACTGCAGAAGTTTTCCCCGGAGCAAGAGATTCGATCGCGGTATTTAAAATCGCGAGTGGTCTGGGACAGAGTAGAGGGAGAAATGTAGACTAGCTCTCACATCTGAGCAATTTCTATTCAGCAGTGCTGAGGTTAGTTTATTTATTGGTGTCACAAGTCAGCTTACATTAACACCGCAATGAAGTTGCTGTGAAAATCCTCTAGTCGCCACACTCCTGTTTGGGTAACACTGAGGGAGAATTTAGCACGGCCAACTCACCCTAATCAGCACGTCTTATGGACTGTGGGAGGAAACCAGAGCACACGGAGGAAACCCACACAGACACAGGGAGAACGTGCAGACTCTGCACAAACAGTGAATCAAACCGGGAATCACACCCAGGTCCCTGACGCTGTGAGGTAGCAGTGCTAACCAGTGTGCCACCGTACTGCCATTATCAGTGTAAACTACCTCTCTCATCCACACAGTTTCTTCTCAGTACAATCTAAGTATGGACTCTCTCTCTCTCTTATCCACACAGTTCCTTCTCAGTACAATCTAAGTGTGGACTCTCCCTCTCTTATCCATACAATCTCCTCTTTTCAACAAACCATAAAATCCCACATGAGGGACCTTTATCTGCCCATTGCCCGCTCCGATTCCTGTAAAATCCAACCACTGTAACAAACAAAATGAAAGGCTCGGAGGGGATGATCTTATCGAGGTTTATAAAATAATGAGGGGTACAGATCAGCTAGATAGTCAATATCTTTTCCCAAAGGTAGGGGAGTCTAAAACTAGAGGACAGAGGTTTAAAGTGAAGAGGGGAGGGATACAAAAGTGTCCAAGGGGTAATTTTTTCACACAGAGGCTGGTGAGTGTCTGGAATGAGTTGCCAGAGGTAGTAGTAGGGGCGGGTACAATTTTATCTTTTAAAAATCATTTGGACAGTTACATGGGTGCAATGGGGATAAGAGATATGGGCCAAAAGCGGGCAATTGGGATGAGTTTACCATTAAAAATTGGGCAGCATGGACAAGTTGGGCCGAAGGGCCGGTTTCCATGCTGTAAAGTGCTGTTGCTTTACGGAAATGTAAACCATCAAATAAAAATGTGGATAAAGGAGCAATAAAGTGCCCCAGACCAAAGGGTACTCATTGGCATTGGGAGCCTTCAATGGTGCCAGTGAATGCCAAGTGCTCCCTCCCCAAGGACACCTGTTTGCCAATATAGCCGTGATGTAGGGACAGTCAGGGTGGATGAACCCTGGCTCTTAATCCTTTCTGTTAACCTTTCCTCAATTAGCACTCACTGCTCTGAATCACAACCAGATCTCAATCTTCACAGCATTTTAAGGATGGCACAGTGGGTTAGCACAGCTGCCTCACAGCGCCAGGGACCCGCGTTCGATTCCCAGCTCGGGTCACTGTCCGAGTGCAGTTTGCACGTTCTCTCCCCCACGTCTGTGTAGGTTTCTTCCGGGTGCTCCAGTTTCCTCCCACAGTCCAAAGATGTATAGGTTAGGTGGATTGGCCATGCTAAATTGCTTCTTTGTGTCCAAAGATGTGCAGGTTAGGTGGGTTAAATTGCCCCTGTCAGGGGAAGTAGCTGTGTAATATTAGGGGTTACAAGATTAAGGCCTGGGATGGGATTGTGTCAGTGCAGATGCAATGGGCTGAATGGCCTCCCTCTTCCCTGTCAATTGTATGATTCTATAATTTGTAACATTACTAATGTTATGACGGGTCGATGGAGTCGAGGCAGAATCTGACATTACTATATTGGGTGAGCAGGCTCAAGGGGCCGAATGGCCTGCTTCTAGCTCTTCCCGTTCTTCCATCCCCCCCCGAGAAACTTAACAAAACTCTCCCTCCCTCCATTACAGGCAACGGGAATGTTGGATACGACACAGGAAAGCAGTGGAATTTGACAACGCAGCAACCTGGATGGGCTATGGAGCATGTTCCCGATCCAGGAAAAAGATCCGGAGTCTGGAATGGGAGCAACAGGACCCGATCCTCCATCCTCTTACATTTTTCCCAAGTTCTAATCCTCCTGTTCCTTGTCTTCTCCATGTGCTAATCCCTGGATTCGGAAAAATCAGAACGATTGGCAAGAAACGGTGAGATGGGATCTCTTTGGAATGGGGTATATTGACAATGGGGATGAACCGGGAAACTTCCCAATGTTATTGCGAGCCTCGGACACTCTTGATATAAATGCACCTTAGGTATAAAGTTCTTTCTTCAATCATTCATTGGTGGGTATCGGGGGGGCATTTACTGCCCTCTCTCATTGCCCTCAGTGTGGGGGGGGATCTTGTTTGTGATTCCACAATCGAATATCACTTCCTGAACAATTCTGAGTGTGCTACAAACTTCACTAGCCACCTAGGTTATCGCCTGGAGCTCACAGTGTGTCACCTACACTGCCTCAAGTTTAAATTTTATTATCAGTCTCACAGTTATAAAGGTTTACGACGTGGAAGTAATTTATCCATGCCACACCTTTTTTTCTAAACCCTTAAGCTAATCCCAATTGCCCGCATTTGGCCCATATCCCTCTATACCCCTCGTAACCATGTAACTATCCAAATGCTCTCTAAAAGACAAAATTGTACCCACCTCTACTACTACCTCATTCCAGACACTCACCACCCTCAGTGTGAAGCAATTGCCCCTCTGGACACTTTTGTATCTCTCCCCTCTCACCTTAAACCTACACCCTCTAGTTTTAAACTCCTCTACCTCTGGGAAAAGATATTGACTCTCTTGCTGATCTGTGACCCTCAATATTTTATAGACCTCTATAAAATCACCCCTCAGCCTTCTACGCTCTAAAGAAAAAAAGTCTCAGTCTATCCAGCCTTTCCTTATAACTCAATCCATCAATTCCTAGTAGCATCGTAGTAAATCTTTTCTGCACTCTTTCTAGTTTAATGATATCCTTTCTATAACAGGGTGACTAGAATTGTACACAGTATTCCGAGTGTGACTTTACCAATGTCTTGTATAACTTCATTAAGATGTCCCGACTCCTGTATTCAACGTTCTGACATTAATGTAAGACTAATAGACTTACATTAACACTGCAATGAAGTTACTGTGAAATTCCTCTAGTCATCACACTCTGGCACCTGTTTGGGTAACTGAGGGAGAATTTAACACAGCCAATCCACCTAACCGGCATGTCTTTCGGACTGTGGGAGGAAACCGGAGCATCCGGCTTCCTCCCAGATGCTGGTAGGAGGAAACCCTTGCAGACACGGGGAGAATGTGCAGACAGTGACCCGAGCTGGGAATCGAACCCGGATCCCTGACACTGTGAGGCAGCAGGGCTAAACATTGTGCCACCTGTTCTGAGGACTTATTTTACTCTGGGTCTGTGTTAAGACCCAGCCCAGAAGCTCCAAGATATTTTATTGAGGAAAGCCTACTCCCTCATTTTTATCTTTGATTTTGATATTTGGATGAGTATAAGGTATGTCACTTAAGGTATGATTCAAGTGACCTTCTAGGGAGTTTTTACCAAACAAAGTTTATTTAAGACACATTTAGAATACAACAAAAAGAATTAGCAAATTTTTTTACCAATTACAAGATTAAAACAGGATAAACCTTAACAGCTAACTATCTTTGTTATTCAAAGTAAAACACCATTCCACACACATATTCTCTTTCCGATTCTTGGCACAAGAAACAGATATGCTCACTGGATTTTTAGCTTTTTTACCACTTGCTGTGAATTAGACCTTTGAATGTTGAATTAAATCTCTGAGGCTTCCCAGTTCTGGAACTTTGCAAAAGGATTCCAGAGAGAGAGAGAGACTGATTTCTTCCACCAGCTTCTAACAGCAACTGAAACTAAAAACTTAGACTTTTCTGTGGAATAAAAATGTCCCCAAGCATCACCTCACCTGTCCACAATCATCCCCAAATCAAACCCCACTCAGCAATCCCTAAAGGACCATAAAAAAAACCCCAGGACACTGCATTAGTTCAGGTTAAATTCTGCGCAATTATATTGCTACAGTAGCAGCACAGGACATCAGTCACAGACAATTTTCTTATGTTCTTAATTTCTGGCAAAGGAACATGATTAAAATACATTTCTTAAAGGGACAGTACTGTGTTACCTGCATCGCTACCGTTTAAGGAAGCTTCACAGGATATTAGATTACTCTGCGATACAGGAAGTCGATTCTTTCTTTCTCGCCAGCCAGAAATCTGTCAGCCGAGGAGGCCTGACTCCACCTTGTTCCCATGACGAGATTCCCAAAAACTGATCCATTTGTGTTACAGGTTGGGATTGGGTGTCCCCAGAGCGAGGGGTGTCTTGCTTCTCTTCTGGAAAACTGGCAAAGATCCCTGGTCCTGATCTAGACTGCTGCCACTCGATGCCAGGCTGTGCCAGCACTGTGAGAAGTGGACGCCATGCCCTGGGCGCTGGCCCACCAAATCTGTCTCCAGCCCTCAGACAACGGAACTTTTGATATACACGCAACCCGGATCGGAGGAATGAGCCAAAGGAAGGGAAGCTGGGAGGATTAGTTGTATTCTATGTGTGCTTTGGCTCCTGTTGACCCCACCAGATCCTCTAACCCAGCCAGTCAAGGGTCAGTCGCAGAGTTGCCAACTCTCCAGGCTTTGCCCTGGAGCATGATGAAGTTACATTGGCCAAACACTACAGAATATGACACACGTACACGTGGGCTTTAAAACTAAAATTGTCTTTTTTTGTTACCCTGTGTTATCATTGAACAGTTTTCATTCAAGATCACGCTGTTGTGCATCGCTTCAACAAAAAAGAGACTTTTCACCTTGCACTCATCAGGACAAATGCAGGAATACCAAATTTCAAAGTCGGCGACAGCTTGTACTGCAGGAGTAAAAGGCATTCCGATTGGACGGCAAGTGAGCTCGAATCGGTTGAAGCCTCAGCCAACGTAGTTTGGGAGTTTGTTTGTGTGACATCGCCCTCCAATTACCTCTCCAACCTTTGCACCACATTTGCACTTTATTTCAGGAGCTCAACCTCTTAATGAGTTTATTTGTACAATTTGCATCAGCTCAGAGTGAAGCAAAGTTTCAGCACTGTATCGGTTACCTGTGAAGTTTGACGTTAACCCATCTGTCTGTTCCAGCGAGTCACTCATCTCCCTGCAATAAATACTGGTTTTATCAAGTGTTACCCAAACTCCACACAGGGAGTGACCCAGAGGCTGGAATTGAACCTGGGTACCTGGCGCTGTGAGGCAGCACTGCTAACCACTGTGTTCCCAGGCAGTGGTTAGTACAGCTGCCTCACAGTTCAAGAGACAGTTCCCCTCTCTCACTGAGACATAGCCTGTAGAAGCACTGGACATTTTTGAAAACTCTTCTGTGTTAACAAAGTACGACTTGGGAAGCGATTGTGCAATAAATTGTGTGGAAGTCAGTCTCAAGTCTGAGGTCATGTACCAACCAACTCAGGAACAGCTTTTTCCCTGCTGCTGTCAGACTCTTGAATGTACCTACCTCACGTAAAGTTGATCTTTCTCTACACCCTAGCTGTGACTGTAACATTACATTCTGCATCCTCTCCTTTCCTTCTCTATGAACAGTATGCTTTGTCTGTATAGCGCACAAGAAACAATACTTTTCACTGTATCCCAATAATGTGACGATAATAAATCAAATCCTTCTCTATGTATTCTATGAACGGTATGCTTTGTCTATATAGCACACAAGAAACAATACTTTTCACTGTATCCCAATACACATGAATCAAATCAAAAGACAGGAAGGTGGAGTTAAGGCCACGATCCAATCAGCCCTGATCTTATTGAATGGCAGAGTGGGCTGAATGGCTTACTCCTGCTCCTATCCCTTATGAGAGGAAGGAGCGGTGCTCCGAAAGCTTGTGATAAACCTGGCGCACTCTAACCCGCTGTTGTGAGACTTCTTAGGATGTATCCGCAGTCATTCCTCCTTCGGGAGGGGGCGGTTTGACAATAGGACTGTCCTTTCCGAAGGCGATAAAAACACCCGGGAGATATTGAGTGGATTCTCGGAGGCTTTTCCCCAGGGCTGAAAGGGTCGCTACGAGAGGACACGGGTTTAGGGTGCTGGGGAGTTGGTACAGAGGAGATATCAGGTTTTCACTCAGAGGGTGAGTGGAATGGACTGCTGGTGGTGCAGGCGGATTCGATAGGGTCTTTTAAGAGACTTTTTGATAAGTACACGGGACTTAGTAAGATATAGGGAAGCCTGGTAGGTAGGGATATATTCAGCGCTACGTGGCCGAAGGGCCTGTTTGTGCTGTAGTTTTACTATGTTTCGGTCAAAGCTTTACTCTTTTAAGGCTTATCTGCTAAATAGCTGGCCCTCTGGGAAGGCAGACACAGACAGGAAGGATCTGAGGGTGGAGAAGAGAGGGGGGAGGAATCGGGTGACAGTGCAATTAAACCAGGGTCGCAGAGACTAAGGGTCGGTCGCTGTTCCGCTGAAATGTACGACGTGCTTGTTCTGGGGGCTGGAATTAGTGGTGAGTGCAGAACTGACTCAGCAAAGATTAATATCTTTTCAAACTGCTCCTGCAACCTCTTCCCTCCATCCCACCCTCATTCTTCGGTGGATTGGTGGGGGGGGGGATCTTTGATTTGTTCGCAGACTGCACGGTGATTAAAGGGGAGGGAAGGCACTTCGCCTTTAAGACCCTTCTGCATTGACCAGGATTAATCTGCTAGGGCAAAACCAGAGTGTCTCTCTCTCTCCCTCTCTCTCGGTGAAAAAGCAGGGGGAGAGTATGTTGTGCAGCAGGAGGAGAGTGTGGTGTGCGGCAGAAGAGAGTGTGGCAGGGGAAGTGGGCGGCAGGGGGAGAGTGCAGTGTACAATGGGGGAGAGTGTGATGTGGGGCAGGGGAAGAATGCAGCAGGGGTACAGTGTGGCAGGGTTAGAGTGCAGAGTGCTGTGAGGGAAAGTGCAGTGTGGGGTCGGGGGAGAGTGCAGTGTGGGGTCAGGGGGAGAGTGCAGTGTGGGGTCGGGGGGAGAGTGCAGTGTGGGGTCAGGGGGAGAGTGCAGTGTGGGGTCGGGGGGAGAGTGCAGTGTGGGGTCGGGGGGAGAGTGCAGTGTGGGGTCAGGGGGAGAGTGGTGTGGGGTCGGGGGGAGAGTGGTGTGGGGTCGGGGGGAGAGTGCAGAGTGCTGTGAGGAAAGAGCAGTGTGGGTCAGGGGGGAGTGCAGTGTGGGTTCGGGGGAGAGTGCAATGTGGGGTCAGTGGGAGAGTGCAGTGTGGGGGTCGGGGGAGAGTGCAGTGTGGGGTCGGGGGGGAGTGCATTGTGGGGTCAGGGGAGAGTGCGGTGTGGGGTCAGGGGGAGAGTGCGGTGTGGGGTCAGGGGGAGAGTGCATTGTGCGGTCAGGGAGAGAGTGCGGTGTGGGGTCAGGGGAGAGTGCGGTGTGGGGTCGGGGGGAGAGTGCGGTGTGGGGTCAGGGGAGAGTGCAGTGTGGGGTCGGGGGGAGAGTGCAGTGTGGGGTCGGGGGAGAATGCATTGTGGGGTCAGGGGGAGAGTGCGGTGTGGGGTCGGGGGAGAGTGCGGTGTGGGGTCAGGGGAGAGTGCGGTGTGGGGTCAGGGGGAGAGTGCAGTGTGGGGGTCAGGGGGAGAGTGCAGTGTGGGGTCGGGGAGAGTGCAGTGTGGGGTCGGGGAGAGTGCGGTGGGGGTCAGGGGGAGAGTGCAGTGGGGGGTCAGGGGGAGAGTGCAGTGTGGGGTCAGGGGGAGAGTGCAGTGTGGGGTCAGGGGGAGAGTGCAGTGTGGGGTCAGGGGAGTGCGGTGTGGGGTCAGGGGAGAGTGCGGTGTGGGGTCAGGGGGAGAGTGCGGTGTGGGGCAGGGGGAGAGTGCATTGTGGGGTCAGGGGGAGAGTGCATTGTGGGGTCAGGGAGACAGTGCGGTGTGGGGTCAGGGGGAGAGTGCGGTGTGGGGCAGGGGGAGAGAGCGGAGAAATTTACTCATTAACCCCACAAATCCTGGGTGGCCCAGTGGGTTAGCACTGCTGCCTCACAGCACCAGGGCTTGGGTTCAATTTCCAGCTCGGGTCACTGTCTCCGTGGGTTTCCTCCGTGTGCTCCGGTTTCCTCCCACAGTCCAAAAGATGTGCAGATTGGGGTGCATTGGGCCGTGCTAAATTCTCCCTCAGTGTTACTCGAACAGACACCAGAATATGAGCGGCTAGGGGGATTTTCACAGTAACTTCATTGCAGTGTTAATGTAAGTCGACACTAAGATTACTGTGAAATGTCTGCCTGCTGCACCCTGCAGGTTTATATCACCCTGTTCTACATTTTGTGATTTTCCCAGTGAAATATTTTCCAAGTGTTACTGCATTCTTCCTTTCATAATTAAACAGGGGAAAGCGGATACTGGTTCACACTGGGAATAGGAGCTCCAAAACAGCAGGAACGGATCTGTTTATTCTGCTGATAGGTTGCATTGCTCAGAATATCAATGACAGTGCGGCGCTCCCTCAGCACTGACCCTCTGGCAGTGCGGCGCTCCCTCAGCACTGACCCTCTGGCAGTGTGGCGCTCCCTCAGCACTGACCCTCTGGCAGTGCGGCGCTCCCTCAGCACTGACCCTCTGGCAGTGCGGCGCTCCCTCAGCACTGACCCTCTGGCAGTACGGCGCTCCCTCAGCATTGACCCTCTGGCAGTGCGGCACTCCCTCAGCACTGACCCTCTGGCAGTGCGGCGCTCCCTCAGCACAGACCCTCTGGCAGTGCGGCGCTCCCTCAGCGCTGACCCTCTGGCAGTGCGGCACTCCCTCAGTGCTGACCCTCTGACACTGCAGGATGGATGGGAGGCTGGTTTGGGTGATGGATTAGGCTACATTCACAACTTTTTGTAGTTCCTTGTGGTCTTGGGCAGAGTAGGAGCCCCATACCAAACTGTGATACAACCAGAAAGAAGGCTTTCTGTGCTGCATCTGTGAAAGTTGGTGAGAGTCGTAGCTGACATGCCAAATTTCCTTAGTCTTCTGAGAAAGTAGAAGCGATGGTGGGTTTTCATAACTATAGTGTCAGCATGGGGGACCAGGACAGATTGTTGGTGATTTGGACACCTAGAAACTTGAAGCTCTCGACCCTTTCTACTTCGTCCCTGTTGACGTAGACAGGGGCATGTTTTCTTTTATACTTCCTGAAGTTGATGACAATGTCCTTCGTTTTGTTGACATTGAGGGAGAGATTATTGTTGTCGCACCAGTTTACCAGATTCTCTGTCGCATTCCTGTACTCTGTCTTGTCATTGTTTGAAATCCAACCCACTATGATAGTCATCAGCAAACTTGAAAACCAAGTGGTCAGGATCGGGAATCAGTTGTCCGGGAAGCAGCCTCAATCCAGGCTTCCCAAAAGGATTATTAACAAATTACTGGGGGAAGGAGAAGGGGTCTTTCATTCTTTCACTAGAGGTGGTCACCGTGAGTTAGCCCCACATTTATTGCCCATCCCTGAATTGCCCCTGGAGGGTGCACTTAGCCATTTCTTATCTTAAAGCTGTGACCGCACTCTGAAATTGAACAGTCAACAGGTCTGGGGAAGCCCCAGCCAGGGTGGGGTCCACCACTCACGCTGAAGTTGTCATTTCCCCTTTAAGAGTGATCACCACTTTGATGATTGCCCTGTCATTCCAAAAGGGTGCAGTATCCCCATCTGCTGGTGGGAAGCAGGACTGCAATCAGTATTTGATTTGATTTATTATTGTCTCATTGGGATACAGTGAAAAGTATTGTTCCTTGTGCGCTATACAAAGTATACCATTCATAGAGTACATAGGGGAAGGATTTGATTTATTATTGTCACAATATTAGGATGCCTGAATAGGAGTGTGGCGACTGGGGGATTTTCACAGTAACTTCATTGCGGTGTTAATGTAAGCTGACTTGTGACCCTAATAAATGAACTTTAACTCAAGCAGCGCAGTTCAGATGAAGGATTCTACATGCCTTGTCTCTCCGCTCCTTCCCTTCTCTTCCTTTGGATGAATTTTGATTTTGTGGGCGATTGGCTTTTGACCTCTGACCCTCTCTCTTCCAGGCCTCTCGGCTGCGAAACTTCTCAGTCAGGCAGGACTCAATGTCCTGGTGTTGGAAGCCAGGGACCGAGTTGGAGGACGTACACATACCCTGCACGTGAGCAATTTGTTATTTTATAGCAGGGGAAGCAGTGAGAGTCCGGGGGGCGGGAGGGGACTTGGGTATTAGGATCATACAGTGTCCCCCCATTGAACCCTCCCAGGACAGGTACAGCACGGGGTTAGATACAGAGTAAAGCTCCCTCTACACTGTCCCCCCATCGAACCCTCCCAGGACAGGTACAGCACGGGGTTAGATACAGAGTAAAGCTCCCTCTACACTGTCCCCCCATTGAAACCTCCCAGGACAGGTACAGCACGGGGTTAGATACAGAGTAAAGCTCCCTCTACACTGTCCCCCCATTGAACCCTCCCAGGACAGGTACAGCACGGGGTTAGATACAGAGTAAAGCTCCCTCTACACTGTCCCCCCATCAAACACTCCCAGCACAGGTACAGCACGGTGTTAGATACAGAGTAAAGCTCCCTCTACACTGTCCCCCATCAAACACTCCCAGGACAGGTACAGCACAGGGTTAGATACAGAGTAAAGCTCCCTCTACACTGTACCCCCATCAAACACTCCCAGGACAGGTACAGCACGGGGTTAGATACAGAGTAAAGATCCCTCTACACTGTCCCCCCATCAAACACTCCCAGGACAGGTACAGCACGGGGTTAGATACAGAGTAAAGCTCCCTCTACACTGTCCCCCATCAAACACTCAGGATGGGTGCAGCACAGGGTTAGATACAGAGTAAAGCTCCCTCTACTCTGTCCCCCATCAAACACTTCCTTTGTCTCCCGCAGAATCCACGTTTCGGCTACACAGATGTCGGAGGAGCTTATGTGGGACCCACACAAAACCACATCCTGCGTCTGGCAAAGGAACTGGGAGTGGGAACTTACCTGGTGGATGATTCTCAATCCAGCCTGGTGGAGCTGCAGGTAAATTAGGAATGGCTGGGAATTGTTCAATGCCTTTCTGTTACTTGAATGTATTCTAACTGTGTAAAATGGCACCTATACCCGCTACATTCTTCCCCACTCCCCGTGGGAGCGAGTCCCACATTCTCCCCCACTCCCCGTGGGAGCGAGTCCCACATTCTCCCCACTCCCCGTGGGAGCGAGTCCCACATTCTCTCCCACTCCCCGTGGGAGCGAGTCCCACATTCTCCCCCACTCCCCGTGGGAGCGAGTCCCACATTCCCCCCCACTCCCCGTGGGAGCGAGTCCCACATTCTCTCCACTCCCCTTGGGAGCGAATCCCACATTCTCCCCCACTCCCCGTGGGAGCGAGTCCCACATTCTCCCCACTCCCCGCAGTTGGTTGTCCTCACCACACTTGCTGGGAATGTAGCCTCATGGTTGAGTGAAGCGTTTCCTGGATTCAGTCCCCATGGATTCAGGGATAATATCAAATTCTTGAGACTCTGAAGGACATCCGGAGGCCATTCAACCCATCATGCCTCCCCTAGCCCATTTGAACAAGCTGTCCAATTCCTTGCCCTCGCCGTTCCACCTCATTTTCCGACGAATTATTCTTCCTCCAGGAGGAATTATCAAGTTACTTGTGGGAATTCATTATTGAATCGGTTTTGACCTCTGCCACAGCCCATTCCTACCCCCCCTGCCCCATCCTGCATGCTCCTGATTGGATTCATACTTCCGTTTTTGTCCCTTAGTGTCCGCGTGTACTCCGCGTTGTGACTCAGCCATGAACCCCCCATCAGTTCAGAGTTAAGAATGGAACTGTAACCTCCCCCCAACCCCCTGCCATCATTTCAATGCGACCTTTGACCTTTCAGGGGTCGGTGCGGAAGTTCAGTGGCGTCATCCCGCCCATCTACAACCCAATTGGCCTCCTGGATCTCAACAACGCTATCCGGACGATTGACAAGATGGCCGCTGAGGTGCGTAGGGCCTGCGTGATTGCTCATCCTAACGGGGGACATTCTGGGCCGTTGTCTGACAGAACGACTTGAATTTATATAGCAGCTTTCCCAGCCGCCAGATGGGGCGGCACGGTGGTTAGCACTGCTGCCTCACAGTGCCAGCGACCCGGGTTCAATCACAGCTCGGGTCACTGTCTGTGTGGAGTCTGCATGTTCTCCCTGTGCCTGCGTGGGTTTCCTCTGGGTGCTCCAGTTTCCTCCCACAGTCCAAAGATGCATAGCTTGGGGAGATTGGTCATGCTAAATTGCCCTTAGTATCCAAAGATGTGTAGGTTAGGTGGATTGACCATGCTAAATTGTCCCTTAGTGTCTGGACATGCGTACGTTAATGGGGTAAATGTGTGGAGTTTTGGGGATAGGGCTTGGTAGGATTGTTGTCAGTGCAGATTCGATGGGCTGAATGGCCTCCTCCTGCACTATAGGGATTTTCTGAATCTTTGGAAAGTATTCAGGATGTCAAAACAAGACTGGAGCCTTCAGTAAGGAGATTGTGCATTCCATAAATCCAATCCCAGCTGGCGGAATAAAATCCAATATCCTTCCTGGGATGCATTACCCGGGACTGCTGATGGTAGCACTGTGGCAATGCGTGCACAGTAAGATTCCACTGACTGGAATAAGATAAGGACAAGATAAGCAATCCTAGGGATGTGAATGGGACGCTGAGGGATGAGGGTGGGAGCAAAGAGGGAGGGGAGGTGAAAGGGGGGGAGCAATACGGGTCCTAACGCCCACCTGAGTGGTGGCCTGTCCATGTCAAGCCTGCTGGTGATGCTCACACCCTGGGCATGAGTTCAAAGACCAAGGCTTTGCACTCCCGGTTGGGAGATGGGTGTGGGGGGAGTAGGGTAGTGGGGGTGAGTGGGGAGAGATGGGGGAGAGATAGGGATGAGTGGGGAGAGTTTGGGGAGAGATGGGGTGAGTGGGGAGAGATGGGGGGAGTGGGAGAGTTGGGGAGAGATGGGGGTGAGTGGAGGGAGATGGGGAGAGATGGGATGAGTGGGGAGAGATGGGGAGTGGGAGTGGGGGAGAGTGGGGATGGGGAGAGTGGGGGAGTGGGGAGATGGGGAGTGGGAGAGTTGGGGAGAGATGGGGGTGGTGGAGGGAGATGGGGGGAGTGGGGGGTGAGTGAGGAGAGATGGGGGGAGTGGGAGTTGGGAGAGATGGGGGTGAGTGGAGGGAGATGGGGAGAGATGGGGGGAGTGGGAGAGTTGGGGAGAGATGGGGGTGAGTGGAGGGAGATGGGGGAGAGGGGGGAGAGTGGGGGATGGGGAGGGGAGATGGGGGGAGAGAGTTGGGGAGAGATGGGGAGTGGGGGGTGAGTGGGGAGAGATGGGGGAGTGGGAGAGTTGGGGGAGATGGGGTGAGTGGAGGGAGATGGGGGGAGTGGGGGTGAGAGTGAGGGAGAGGGGGAGTGGGAGAGTTGGGGAGAGATGGGGGTGAGTGGAGGATGGGGAGAGATGGGGGGAGTGGGAGAGTTGGGGAGATGGGGGTGAGTGGAGGGAGATGGGGGTGGGGGTGAGTGAGGAGAGATGGGGGGAGTGGGAGAGTTGGGGAGATGGGGGTGAGTGGGGAGTGGGGGGAGTGGGAGAGTTGGGGAGAGATGGGGAGTGGGAGAGTTGGGGAGAGATGGGGGTGAGTGGAGGGAGATGGGGGAGAGTTGGGGGTGAGTGAGGAGAGATGGGGGAGTGGGAGAGTTGGGGAGAGATGGGGTGAGTGGGAGAGTTGGGGAGAGATGGGGAGTGGGAGAGTTGGGGAGAGATGGGGGGAGTGGGTGGGGAGTGGGAGAGTTGGGGAGGAATTCGAAGGGGTAGGATTAGGGAGGGAGACGTGGGTGGGTGTGAGAGGCGGGAGAGCTGGGATCAGCGAAGTGATGCTGTCAGAAATTAGGAATAATGCTCTTGTTTATTCCTCTCACAGGTCCCTCAGGATTGCCCCTGGAAACATCCCAGCAGCAAGCAGCTGGATTCGATGACTGCCAAGGAGTTTATTGAGCGGATAGTGTGGGTTGAGTACGGGACAATAATTTCTTAATTTCTCACCAAGAGAATGAGAACCCAGACTGACCCAGGCAGCAAACTCCAGAGACACTTCGTGTTTCTTATTCATGGTCAGGGGGGTGTGGTGGGGATGGGGGTGGGGGGGGGAGTGGGGGGAGGGGGGAGATGGGGGAGACGGGGGGGGTAGGGGGGGGTGGGGTGGGGGGGTAGGGGTGGGGTGGGGACGAAGGGGGTAGGGGGGGTAGGGGGGGTGGGGGGTGGGGGGTAGGGGGGATGGGGTGGGGGGTGGGGTGGGTGGGGGGTGGGGGATGGGAGGATGGGGTGGGGTGGGGGGTGGGAGGAGGTGGGGGGGTGGGGATGGGGAGGGGTTTGGGGGGGGGGGTGGGGGATGGGGAGGGGGTTGGGGGGTGGATGGAGTGATTGGGGGGGTTTGGAATCTGATTCTGTCTCCTGCCCTACAGGAGCTCTCTCTCTCTCTCTCTCTCTCTATCTTGTTCTCTCTCTATCTTGTTCTCTCTCTCTCCCTCCATCTCTTTCTCTCTCTGTCTCTCTCTCTCCCTCCATCTCTGTCTCTGTCTTGCTCTCTCGCTCTCTACCTTGCTCTCTCTCTCTCTATCTTGTTCTCTCTCTCTCTCTCACTCTATCTATTCCTCTCTCTCTCCATTTCTGTCTCTGTCTCACTCTCCCTCTCTCTATCTTGTTCTCTCATTGGAGGCATGGTTAGTAAGTTTGTAAATGACATCAAAATTGGTGGCATGGTGGACAGTGAAGAAATTAATCTCCAGTTGCAATGAGATCTTGATCAATTGGGGCCAGTGGGCTGACGAATGGTAGATGGAGTTTAATTTAGATAAATGCGAGTTGATGCATTTTGGTACATTGAACCAGGGCAGGACTTACTCAGTTAATGGTAGGGTGGTAGAGTGTTAGGGAGAGTTACAGAACAAAGTGATATAGACACACATGTTCATAGTTCCTTGAAAGTGGAGTCACAGGTGGACAGAGTGGTGAAGAAGGCATTCGACATGCTTGGTTTCATCAGTCAAAACATTGAATACAGGAGTTGGGATGTCTTGTTGAAATTGAACAAGATATTGGTAAGGCCACACATGGAATACTGTGTGCAATTCTGGTCACCCTATTATAGAAAGGATATTATTAAACTAGAAAAAATGCAGAAAAGATTTACTGGGATGCTACCGGGACTTGATGGATTGAGTTAAAAGGAGACGCTGGATAGACTGGGACATTTTTCAGTACTCAGCTCAGTACTAGGTCTCTTCTATTTGTGGTTTACATAAATGACTTGGAAGTTGGGGTAGGTGGTGAGATCAGCAAATTTGCTGATGACACTAAGATGTTTGGATTGGCGGGTACAGAGGAGCAGTGCCAGGCAATACAACAGGACATAGATAGGTTGGTAGACTGGGCAGATAGATGGCAAATGGAATTTAATCCGGATAAATGCGAGGTGATGCATTTTGGCCGGAAAAATGTAGAAGAGAGTTATAGGATAAAAGGTAAAACTATTCGGAGTATAGAGACGCAGAGAGACTTGGGGGTGCAGGTTCACAAGTCTCTGAAGGTGTCTTCACAGGTGGAGAAGGTGATAAAGAAAGCGTATAGTATGTTAGCTTTCATAGAAAAGGGTATAGAATACAAGAGTAGGAGTTTGATGTTGCAATTGTATAGAACGTTGGTTAGGCCTCACTTGGAATACTGCGTCCAGTTCTGGTCGCCGTACTATCGGAAGGATGTGGAGTCCTTGGAGAGAGTGCAGAGGAGGTTTACCAGGATGCTGCCTGGTATGGAAGGACTGTCTTATGAGGAACGATTGAATAGACTGGGGTTGTTTTCCCTTGAAAGACGTCGGCTTAGAGGGGATCTAATAGAGGTGTATAAGATTATAAGGGGTATAGATAGAGTAAATGGAGGTAAACTTTTTCCACCTTCAGAAATGGATAGGACGAGGGGTCATGGCCTTAGGGTGAGGGGGGCTATGTATAAGACGAATATTAGAGGGCAGTTTTTCACACAAAGGGTAGTGGGGGTGTGGAATGCACTGCCGAGTAAGGTGGTGGGAGCAGGCACGCTAGGGCTGTTTAAGGGTCTCTTGGACAGCCACATGAGCGGTATGCAGATAGAGGGATATAGTAGGACTGTTTAACTATGGCTTTTTTTTCCACAGGTAATTCGGTCCATACTTGACCAACAAGGAGCATGCATTCGGCAGGTGGTGCGAGGACAGCTCTTGGATGTTGATTCATGGGTTGCCTGGTGCTTCATGTCGTAAATGAGTGCTTTATCTGGACCATCTGAAGGGCACCATGACAGCTCAGTGACTATCGCTGTAGCTGTGCAGACACTTGGAATTGGGCCGGTGTCTGCGGGAGTTTGCGCGTTCTCCCCGTGGTTGCGTGGGTTTTCTCCGGGCGCTCCGGTTTCCTCCCACACCCCAAAAATTCGCTCTTAGGCTGATTGGGAAACAAATTGACCCTACATTGAGATTCTTCCATATTAGGAATAACCTAAAATTAGAATAGGATAATGGAATTGTTACTATAAAATTATGACAGCGGCGCGGGCTCGTTGGGCCGAAGGGCCTGTTTCCCGTGCTGTGTTGCTCTTTGACTTTTCCCTGGAGTGTAGGAGGCTGAGGGGTGATCTTATGGAAGTCTATAAAATAATGAGGGGCACAGATCAGCTAGAGAGTCAATATCTTTTCCCAAAGGGAGGGGAGTCTAAAACTAGAGTGTAAGGTGAGAGGGGAGAGATACAAAAGTGTCCAGAGGGGCAATTTTTTTCACACAGAGGGTGGTGAGTGTCTGGAATGAGCTGCCAGAGGCAGCAGTAGAGGTGGGTACAATTTTGTCTTTTAAAAACCATTTAAACAATTACATGGGTAAGATGGAGATAGAGGGATATGGGCCAAATACAGGCAATTGGGATTAGCTTAGAGGTTTAGGAAAAAGAGTGGCATGGACAAGTTGGGCCGAAGGGCCTGTTTCCATGCTGTAAACCTCTATGACTCTGTCACTGTCTCTCTCTCTCTCTCTGTCTCTCTATCTCTGTCTCTCTCTCTCTATGTCTCTCTTCCTCTCTGTCTCTGTCTCTGTCTCTGTCTCTCTCTCTCTTTCTATCGCTGTCTCTTTCTCTCTCTCTCTCTGTCTCTCTATCTCTGTCTCTCTCTATGTCTTTCTCTGTCTCTCTCTCTCACTCTGTCTCTCTCTTTCTCTATGTCTCTCTTCCTCTCTGTCTCTGTCTCTCTCTCTCTTTCTATCGCTGTCTCTTTCTCTCTATCTCTCTCTCTCTGTCTCTCTATCTCTGTCTCTCTCTATGTCTTTCTCTGTCTCTCTCTCTCTCTCCCCCCCCCCTCTTTATTGCTATCTCTCCGTCTATCTTTCTTTCTCCCTCTCCCTCAGAGCCTGTTATGTTCAGAGTTGCTTTTCCCCGTCTCCCTGTTTTTCTCTCTCTTTCTCTCTCTCTCTGTATATTACCCTGGGGCCCCCTGGCTCTGTTTAATGTGAGGGGTGGGGGGAGGGTGTTGTTTCCCTGCGTTGGACCCTGTCCACCCGCAGAGTTGGCGCGTGTAACCGAGAGGCGTGGGGGGTAACCTCGCTGCGCTCTGTGTGGGCTCCGTCACTAATCACCACCCCCCCCCCACTGCCTTCCCCCCCTTTCCTCTGATCTCCTCCCGGGGCAGGTCCACCAGGAATCTCCTCGACATCTTTGTCAGGACGGTGTTCTGCGTGGAGGCACACGAAATCTCAGCGCTTTTCGTGCTGTGGGGGATAAAGAGTGGACACGGAATCGAACGGATCAGCAACATCACTGCAGGAGCTCAGGTCGGCTTGGGAAAAAATTCCTCATTCTATAGCTGGGACTGACATTCCCAGCCCGAGTGTTGGTGGGTCACTGGCTTGGGTTGGCATTCATTGCCCATTTCTAGTTGCCCACTTGGTGCAGGAGGGGCCAATGGGCCTGCTGTAATCTTCCTATTCCTTGAGCTTCACTCAGTATCATCTCTGATAGGAAGACGGGGAACCGAATGGGGAATTGGCTGGATTGCTCGAGAGAGAGCTAGCATTGACCGGATGGGTGAATGGCCACCCTCCCTGTGCTGGTTGGGCTGCACAGCAGCGTGGGTTGAACAGGTTCTGTCAACCCGTTCAATCTCAAACCCTCTTCTTTTGTCTAATTTTAGTTATTAAGCATTCGTTAATTGTTCTGAGAATTCACTGGGATCGGCCGCAGGAAGTTCATGGGAATAAATATAACATCCTGGCGGTTTCTCGGATTTTCCACGGACGAACAGCAGCACTAACTCTGCTCAGTCTGTCCCTCTCAAACCACCCCCCCCCCCCCCCCCACCACCATCCCACCGTGTTGCCAACAGCTGGCCCACATTCAGACAGATGTGTCCGTAATTCATCCTGGGAGCCAATGTAGGTCATTCCTGCAAACTTGACTGTTTTCTCTCCTGAATCCTGAGGATCTACAGGGGTAGGGAGTGACCCTACACCCCTCCCTATCTCTGTAACCTCCTCAACCCTTACACCCCTCCCTATCTCTGTAACCCCCTCCAGCCCCTATACCCCCTCCCTGTCTCTGTAACCTCCCAGGCCCCTACACCCCTCCATATCTCTGTAACCTCCTCCAGCCCCTACACCCCCTCCATATCTCTGTAACCTCCTCCAGCCCCTACGCCCCCCTCCATATCTCTGTAACCTCCTCCAGCTCCTACACCCCCTCCATATCTCTGTAACCTCCTCCAGCCCCTCACCCCCTCCCATATCTCTGTAACCTCCCCCAGCCCCTACACCCCTCCCTATCTCTGTAACCTCCTCCAGCCCTTACACCCCTCCCTATCTCTGTAACCTCCTCCAGCCCCTACACCCCTCCATATCTCTGTAACCTCCCCAGCCCCTACACCCCTCCATATCTCTGTAACCTCCTCAGCCCCTCCACCCCTCCATATCTCTGTAACCTCCCAGCCCCTTACACCCCTCCCTATCTCTGTAACCTCCTCCAGCCCCTACACCCCCTCCATATCTCTGTAACCTCCTCCAGCCCCTACACCCCCTCCATATCTCTGTAACCTCCTCCAGCCCCTACAACCCTCCCTATCTCTGTAACCTCCTCCAGCCCCTACACCCCCTCCATATCTCTGTAACCTCCTCCAGCCCCTACACCCCCCCTATCTCTGTAACCTCCTCCAGCCCCTACACCCCTCCTATCTCTGTAACCTCCCCCAGCCCCTACACCCCTCCCTATCTCTGTAACCTCCTCCAGCCCCTACACCCCCTCCATATCTCTGTAAGCTCCTCCAGCCCCTACACCCCCTCCCTATCTCTATAACCTCCTCCAGCCAAAACTGGTGGCATGGTGGACAGTGAAGAAATTTATCTCCAGTTGCAACGGGATCTTGATCAATTGGGGCCAGTGGGCTGACGAATGGCAGATGGAGTTTAATTTAGATAAATGCGAGGTGATGCATTTTGATAGATTGAACCAGGGCAGGACTTATTCAGTTAATGGTAGGGCGTTGGGGAGAGTTACAGAACAAAGAGATCTAGGGGTACATGTTCACAGCTCCTTGAAAGTGGAGTCACAGGTGGACAGAGTGGTGAAGCATGCCTGATTTCATCAGTCAGAACATTGAATACAGGAGTTGGGACGTCTTGTTGAAGTTGTACAAGACATTGGTAAGGCCACACTTGGAATACTGTGGGCAATTCTGGTCACCCTATTATAGAAAGGATATTATTAAACTAGAAAGAGTGCAGAAAAAATGTACTAGGGCGCTATGGGGACTTGATGGATTGAGTTATAATGAGAGGCTGGATGGATTGGGACTTTTTTCCCTGGAGTGTAGGAGGCTGAGGGGTGATCTTATAGAGGTCTATAAAATAATGAGGGGCACAGATCAGCTAGATAGTCAATATATTTTCCCCAAAGGTAGGGGAGTCTAAAACTAGAGGGTGTAGGTTTAAGGTGAGAGGGGAGAGATACAAAAGTGTCCAGAGGGCAATTCTTTTCACACAGAGAGTGGTGAGTGTCTGGAACAAACTGCCAGAGGCAGGTACAATTTTGTCTTTTAAAAAGCATTTAGACAGTTACATGGGTATAATGGGTATAGAGAGATATAGGCCAAATGTGGGCAATTGGGACTAGCTAGGGGTTAAAAAGAAGGGGTAGCACGGACAAGTTGGGCTGAAGGGCCTGTTTCCATGCTGTAAAGCTCTGTGACTCTATAACTAAGACCCCATTGGGTAAAATGGATTGGAGGGAGGGGAATGGAAGCAGCTTGAGGGAGATAACTGAGATCTCATTGGAAGTGAGAAGAGACTGAATGGCCTCTTCCTGTTGCTCTGTGGCTGATAATGTTTTGGCATTGCTAATCTCCACTACCTCCCCTTCCCCTCTCACAGGAGCGGAAGTTCATCGGAGGAGCGCAGACCATCAGCGAGCGCTTGGTAGAGGTGATCGGGAGTGACAGGGTCCGACTGAAGTCACCCGTGGTCAGAGTGGAGCAAGAGGCTGATAGTGTGACTGTCACCAATACAGACGGTGAGATGTTCAAGGTGAGAAAAGATTGACATATCTGGGGGAGGGTAGGAGGGGTGTCAGAAACTCCAAGAGTATCTAATAAAGTTAGCCTAGACCTTCAGTTTTACACTTTGAATTTGGTGAACCCAAAATGCTTGACTCCAGGTATGATTTTAACGATGCACTAGGGAGCTTTTCATAGAATCATAGAAGCCCTAAGTGCAAAAAGAGGCCATCCAGCCCATCAAAGTGCACCGATCACAATTCCACTCAGGCCCTACCCCCGTATTCCTACTCATTTACCCGCTAATCCCTCTAACCTATGCATCTCAGGACACTTGGGGCAATTTTAGCATGGCTAATCAACCTAACCTGCACATCTTTGGACTGTGGGAGGAAACCGGAGCACCCGGAGGAAACCCATGCAGACACGAGGAGAATGTGCAAACTCCGCACAGACAGTGACCCAAGCCGGGAATCGAACCCAGGTCGCTGGAGCTGTGAAGCAGCAGTGCTAACCACTGTGCTACCAAATAAAGTTTAATTAACAATACATGGAAAGATAATTAACAAAAAATTTGAGAATTAAGTTTAATTATTAGTGTCACAAGTAGGCTTACATTAACACTGCAATGAAGTTACTATGAAAAATCCCATAGTCACCACACTCCGGTGCCTGTTCGGGTAAACTGAGGGAGAATTTGGCACTTCTTTCAGAGGAAACCGGAGCACCCGGAGGAAACCCACGTAGACACAGAGAGAATGTGCAGCCTGCGTACAGACAGTGGCCCAAGGTGGGAATCGATCCTGGTTCTGTGGGGCAGTAGTGCTAACCACTATGCTGTCCCTATTACAAACAAGAAAGAAATATTGTGTAAGCTTTAATAACTAAATATACTGTTCCAATACAACAAATCTCCTTATATACACCTGCCCTGGGTTTTCGCACAGAAAATACAAATCCTGTGATGCTGGAACTTAGTTCTTTGGTTGAAGAATTGAAACCCTGACTTCCCAGCCTTATAACCTCCAGGAGACCTCGAGGTAGAGAGAGAGGCACAGCTGGTCTCCTGCTTTTAGATAAGAAACCAGAGATAGGCGCAATCCTTAGCTGTAGTTGCAAGCTAGCAAAACCGCCGAGAGCAGAATTTTCATTCTGAGAGAGAGAAAGAGGCAAGATTGCTTCTAGTCTGCAATCAAACGACTTCTAACTAACCAGCAACCAAAAACGAAACAGAAAGAACTCTTTGTCAATCCTCCGACCAGTTCGAAAGGGTCGTAAACTCGGAAAATGCCAGGATGTTGCATTAGGCCCTTAAGTAAACAAAACCCCATTCAAGCAGCAATAAAAATACAACTCGGTGCCATAATGAAAAAACTGTTTGTAACTGCAGAGAACATGATTAAAAAATGCATTTCTTAAAGGCACAGTGCTGTCACAGGTGGGGGTGTGCGGGCTGGTAGAGAATTCGCATACTTCCTACCCCATCCCTCAACCAATCGAGCCAAACAAAACGCAGCAAGGCTTGGTCTGGGGGAGGGGGAGGGGAGAGAGGAGGGGTGCACAGGGTGAGTAATCCTTTCATGCTGCATTACAAAGTGTCTGCCTCTGACAATGAATATTTCCGGGAGCGGATTTCCGAGATTTTCAAGGCATGATGAGTTAAGTTGCGTTGGAGGTTACTCCTCCCTCTTGGTGTCTCTGTCACTGTTTCACCTACCTACCCTGCACTCCCCCCCACGCCCCCCTTCCTGCCACTCTAGGGGCAATTTGCCATCTCGGCCATGCCGCACACCATTCTCCAGAGGATCCACTTCCAGCCGCCCCTGCCCGCTGTAAAGAACCAGCTGATCCAACGGATGCCAATGGGATCTGTAATTAAAACCATCACCTTTTACCAGACAGCTTTCTGGAAAGAGAGAGGTACGTGTCCTGGGAGGGGTGTTAGGGTGTGAGGGTGTGGGGAGGGAGCGGGCTGTGGGAAACGGGGAAGATTGGCGCGGTTGCCATTCCTCACCTCAAGGACTTGTATGTCTTTGCCAGCGAGAGGAGTGTATCAGAGATCCCATTCGACTGAACCCTGGGATGAGTGGTTGCCCCGTGAGAGAATATTCAATTTGATTTATTATTGTCACATGTATTGGGATACAGTGAAAAGTATTGTTTCTTGCACGCTATACAGATGAAGCATACCAGTCATAGAGTACAGAGGGGAGAAGGATTTGATTTGATTTACTATTGCCGCATGTATTGGGATACAGTGAAAAGTATTGTTTCTTGTGCACTATACAGACAAAGCATACCATTCATAGAGTACATAGGGGAGAAGGATTTGATTTGATTTATTATTGTCACATGTATTGGGATACAGTGAAAAGTATTGTTTCTTGCACACTATATAGACAAAGCATATTGTTCATAGAGTACATAGGGGAGAAGGATTTGATTTTTTATTATTGTCGCATGTACTGGGATGCAGTGAAAGTTTGCGATTTTTGACCCCAGAGAGTTGTGCGTGTTCCTTTGTCGAGTATTTCAAAGAATCACTACAGTATAGAAGGCGGCCATTCTGCCTATCTGGTCTGCACCAACTCTCCACCAGGACACTTTACCCAGGCCCTACCTCTGTACTCCAACTATTTACCCAACTAATCTTTCTAATTTACACATCTTTGGACACTAAGGGACAATTTAGCATGGCCAATCCACCTAACCTTCACATCTTTGGACACTAAGGGACAATTAAGCATGGCCAATCCATCTAACCTTCACATCTTTGGACACTAAGGGGAAATTTAGCATGGCCAATCCATCTACCTGCACATCTTTGGACACTAAGGGACAATTTAGCATGGCCAATCCACCTAACCTTCACATCTTTGGACACTAAGGGACAATTTAGCATGGCCAATCCACCTAACCTGCACATCTTTGGTCACTAAGGGGCAATTTAGCATGGCCAATCCACCAAACTCGCACATCTTTGGACAGTAAGGGACAGTTTTGCGTGGCCGACGCACCTAACCTACACATCTTTGGACTGTGAGAGGAAACCAAAGCGCCTGGAGGAAACCCACACAGACACGGGGAGAGTGTGCAAACTCCACACAGTCAGTGACCCCAAGCCGGGAATCGATCCCGGGTCTCTGGTGCCGTGAGGGAGCTGTGCTAACCACCGTGCTGGCCAGGATGATAGATTTATTTGTACTAAAGAGCTTTCTTGTGGCACAGTGGGATCAGCATCGCTGTCTCTGAGCCTAGAAGCTGCGGGTTCGAGTCCCACCCCAGGACTGAGGAAGGTGCGTCCGTAAACCAGTCGAGTGCCAACGTGTAAACCCTTCCAAACATGCCCAATGCCCACCGATAAGTGTGGGCCAAGCTCTTGGTTAGCCACGCAATGGAAAGGACAAGTGTGCAATCTGCCTGTTCTCTGTCCTTCCTGACCCACCTCTCCCAATCTCTCTCCCCTCCTCATCGCCGCTGCCCCCCCCCTCCCCCCCAGGGCTCAGCGGCTGCTCCATGTCCGACACCGGACCAGTTATCTTCTGCATTGATGACACCAAGCCCGACGGGAGTCACCCGGCCATCATGGGATTCATCCTGGCGGACACAGCACGGAGGATGAGCCTGGACACCCCTGAACAGAGGTCAGATTAAGCGCCGGGGAGTGGAGGAGTTGGGGGGGGAGGAGGTGGAGGGGGGGGTGCATGGGCATAAACCCTATAGGCCTTAGGAGGCTCTCCATGGTGAGGGGGGGGGTAATAACTGGGAGCACCAGCATGGCAGATATATATCTGGAACGGTAGGCCAGAGGCGTGGGCTAAGGCCTGAGTTAAATGGCAGCTGTGGGGGGAGGAATTGCAACTCGCTCAATTAATAAATCTGGAATTGAAAACTTTAAGCTGTTCTCAATAACGGCGAATTTGTAACTGTTTTGGGATGTCATTAAAGAAAAACCCATTCTCTTCACCCTAGTTCCTTTAGGGAAGGAAAACTGCTATTTGTGATTATATATAAATGATTTGGAAGAAGGTGTAACTGGTGTGATCAGTAAGTTTGCAGATGACACAAAGATGGTTGGACTTGCGGGTAGCGATGAACATTGTTGGAGAACGCAGCAGGATATAGATAGGCTGGAAAATTGGGTGGACGAATGGAAGTTAATCCAGATAAATGCAAAGTGATGCATTTTGGTAGGACTAATGTAGGGGGGAGCTATACAATAGATGGCAGAACCATCATAAGTATAGACATACAGGGAGACCTGAGTGTGGTAGTCCACAGATCCTTGAAGGTGACAGCACAGTGGAGAAGGTGGTGAAGAAGGCATATGGCATGCTTGCCTTTATAGGATGGCGTTATAGAGTATAAAAATTGGCATCTGATGTTACGGCTATATAGAACGTTGGTTAGGCCACTTTTGGAATACTCATTGGAGACCATCCTTTTGTATCCCTCCATTCCCAGTCTGCTCATATGCCTAGCCAGGTAAGTCTTAAACGATCCAGTGTATCTGCCTCCATCACCCTGCTTGGCAGTGCATTCTAAGGCCCCAACACCCTCTGTGTAAAATACTTCCCTCTAATATCTGAGTTAAACCTCGCCCCCCTCATCTTGAACCTGTGACCCCCTATGCTTGTCACCTTTGATCTAGCAAAAACTCTATCTATACCTCTCATAATTTTATACACCTTTATTAGGTCTCCCCTCATTTTCCATCTTCCCGGGGAGAACAACCCCAGTTTACCCAATGTCTCTCCTCATAGCTAAGACTCACCATACCAGGCAACATCCTAATAAACCTTCTCTGTACTCTCTCCAAAGCCTCCACGTCCTTCTGGTAGTACAGCAACCAGAACTGGATGCAGTACTCCAAAAGTGGCCTAACCAACGTTCTATATAGCCGTAACATCAGATGCCAATTTTTATGCTCTATAACACCATCCTATAAAGGCAAGCATGCCATATGCCTTCTTCACCACCTTCTCCACTGTGCTGTCACCTTCAAGGATCTGTGGACTACCACACTCAGGTCTCTCTGTATGTCTATACTTATGATGGTTCTGCCATCTATTGTATAGCTCCCCCCTACATTAATCCTACCAAAATGCATCACTTTGCATTTATCTGGATTAAATTCCATTCGTCCACCCAATTTTCCAGCCTGTCTATATCCTGCTATGTTCTCCACAATGTTCATCGCTACCCGCAAGTCCAGCCATCTTTGTGTCAACTGCAAACTTACTGATCACACCAGTTACACCTTCTTCCAAATCATTTATATATATATCACAAATAGCAGAGGTCCCAGTACTGTGATGTAGCAGTGGCTTGATGTGGAAGGATATTTGCCTCCGTAAAAGCACAAGGGGTTGTCAAGATTAAAAAATGGGTGTGGGAAGGCCAGGTGGTGGAAGGAATCTTCACGGGATGGTGGCAAAACAGGGGCTCCAAACACGCAAGCAAAACGGACACCGACCCTCAGGTTATTTTGCAGAGGGATTTCCCGGAGGATTGGGAAGCTTGGGAATTCTGCCAACGCTCAGACGGGAGGGTTATTGAGAGATACGCAGATAGGCCTGGGGCTGGTGGGATAGGTCAGGAGTAGGCTGTGTTTGTGTTTGTAGGCCGAAAGGAGTCCGGCTGCTCCAATTTCACAGGAAGGGGTGGGTTCAGGGTGGAAGAATTCGGAATTTAACTCAGGGAATCAGAAGGAACCCCAGAGAGATAGAAAGCCCCAGATAAAGGGGAGGGAGAGATGGTGGGAGTGATCACAAACTGCAGTGTGAGAGAGCTGCTCTTGGTGAAGTTATTGTTATCGATTTCCATTCTCTTGTCCGAGGGACACTCACATTTTTTTCATTTCTTTCTCACCAGGAAGGAAACTGTCTGCAAACATTACGCCAAGATCTTTAAGATGAAGGAGTTTTTGGACGTGAGTAACAGTGAACCCCCCCCCCAAGCCGCTCTACCTCTCACAGAGTGCCCCCACCACCCCCACCGAAACATCACCACTCCCCACTACTGTCAACCTCCCAGATTCCCCAGAGGATTAACAAAACCTGGATCTGTGAGAGGAGCCGAGTGACTGAGATCAGGAGATTAGTGTGTGTGCGAGTGCGCGTGTGCGAGTGTGTGTGTCTGTGCGCGTGTGCGAGTGTGCGAGTCTGTGTGTCTGTGAGCGAGTGTGTATGTGTGTGAAGATGAACTCTGTAACAAGTTTACCCTAATTCACCTCAATCTCTTCCTTTCCCTTCAGCCCGAAGACTACGTGGAGAAGAATTGGATGGAAGACCCCTATTCGGGGGGATGTTATTCCAGTGTTTACAGTCCGGGAGTCCTCACCTCCTTTGGAGAGTGAGTTTTGCCAAATCCCAAAATCCTGCTGTGCCAGCTGCTTCATCCCGAAAATGTACAGGAATATATGTGATTGGGCAGCACCCACTGGGCAATCCCGAGTGCGCCACTTCCATCCAGCTTAAAATAATTCATCGATCTGGAAATGTATCTCATTTCCCGGTGCTCCAAGTCATAGACACTCATCTCATTGATTCCCTCTCAATAAGTGATAGGTTTGAAGGGTTCCTGGGCCGAATGGTTCACTCTTATTTCTTACAGAGACCAGAAGGTCTGTTAAAGAGGCCAGTTTCCAGGAGTGTCTAAAGGGGCAGATAGAGAAGGAGGCGGAGAGGGGAATTCCAGAGCTGAGGGACTGCACAGAGGAAGGCATGGCTTCCGAAGGTGGAGATATAGAAATTGGTAATGCGTAAGAGACCGGAATCGGAGGAGTGCAGAGGGCTCAGAGGGATGTGGGGTTGGGAGAAGCTACGGCGATGGGGAAGATTTTAAAAATGAAAATTATCTCAGGGAATTATCAGGGTTTTATCACTTCTCCTCAACAAGTACTTGTCAGAAGATGCTTTGAAATGTTTCCAGTATCTTTAAAACTTGATTTATTATTGTCACATGTATTGGGATACATTGAAAACTATTGTTTCCTGTGCACTATATAGACAAAGCATACCATTCATAGAGTACTTAGGGGAGAAGGATTCGATTTGATTTATTATTGTCACATGTGCCGGGATACAGTGAAAACTATTGTTTCTCACACGATATACAGACAAAGCATACCGTTCATAGAGTACACGGGTGAAGGATTTGATTTATTATTGTTACGTGTACCGGGATACAGTGAAAATTATTGTTTCATGCGCAGACAAAGCATACCATTCATGGAGAAGGAAAGGAGAGGGTGCAGAATGTAGTGTTACAGTCACAGCTAGGGTGTAGAGAGAGATCAACTTAATGCGAGGTAGGTCCATTCAAAAGTCTGACAGCAGCACTATTTCCTATATTACTTCGAGCTTCGCGACTGGACTCGAGTTAAGTAAACTCACTTCAGTTTAGTTTTTTTGAGTAACAGAGACAAAGAAAATTACAGTACAGGATCAGGCCTTTCGGCCCTCCAAGCCTGCACCGACCATCTGAACTAAACCCCCCTATCCTCCTGGGGACTATTTCCCTCTATTCCCATCCTATTCATGAATATGTCAAGACGCCCCTTAAAAGTCACTATCATATCTGCTTCCACTACCTCCCCCGGCAGCGAGTTCCAGTCACCCACCACCCTCTGTGTAAAAGATCTGCCTCATACATCTCCTTTAAACCTTGCCCCTCACATCTTAAACCTCTGCCCCCCTAGTAATTGACTCTTCCACCCTGGGGAAAAATTTCTGACTATCCACTCTGTCTGTGCCCCTCATAATCTTCTAGACTTCTATCAGGTCACCCCTCAACCTCTGTCATTCCAGTGGGAACAAACCAAGTTTCTCCAACCTCTCCCCATAGCTAATGCCCTCCACAGCAGGCAACATCCTGGTAAATCTTTTCTGCACCCTCTCCAAAGCCTCCACATCCTTCTGGTGGTGTGGCGACCAGAATTGAACACTATATACCAAGTGCGGCCTAACTAAGGCTCTATAAAGCCGCAAAATGACTTGCCAATTTTTAAACTCAATACCCCAGTCGATAAAGGCAAGCATGCCATGTGCCTTCTTGACCACCTTCTCCACTTGCATTGATACTTTCAGTGATCCGTGTATCTGTACTCCCAGATCCCTCTGCCTCTTAAGGGTTCTGCCATTTACTGCGTATTTCCTGTCTGCATTCGATCTTCCAAAATGCATTACCTTATATTTGTCCGGATTAAACTCCATCTGCCATCTCTCTGCCCAAGTCTCCAATTGATCTGTATCCTCTGATGGTCCTCTTCGCTATCCGTAAATCTACCAATCTCTGCGTTGTCGGCGAACTTACTAATCAAACCAGTTACATTTTCCTCCAAATCATTTAGACATATATTACAAATCACATTTTAGTTTATTTGACTCTCACACCTGCTCGTCCCTTCCAGGGTACTGCGCCAACCTGTGAGCAGGATCCACTTTGCTGGGACGGAACTAGCCAATGAGTGGATAGGGTACATGGATGGCGCGGTGCAGGCGGGCGAGAGGGCAGCTCGTGAGGTGAGTGGGATTTCCGGTCGAGTTGTGGGGGGTGAAGGGGCTTGTGGGAAGGGGCACCACTGCCCAATGGTGGAAGGGTTCGAGATGGCCAGTGGCTGACCAATCCCGCGGTGGGATAGGGACGGTGTGCGATCATTGGGACTCTAGTCTTTCAGAGAGAGAGTCGCAGTATGGGTACAGCACAGGAAGAGGCCATTAAGCCCATTGTGTCAACACTGACTCTCTGAAGGAGCAACGCACCCAGTGCCACTCCCTCCCACCTTCTCGCCCTCAACCCCTTCCCCTGAGGTCAACCGTGGGGACAGTATCGCGTAATGGCACGAATTGAGCACAGATTAGCGCTGGAGTATGTTACACCCCCTAGACACCAAAGGGAGGTGCCATCACTGAACTAGTAATCCCGGGAAATGCCCCAGGGCAGTAACCGGGTTCAAATTCCATCCCAGCATCTGGTGTAAATCCAATTAATAGATAGGGAATCGGAAGCTAGTCTCTGGGATGGCGACCGTGAAACTATTATCGTTAAAAACCCATCATTAATGTCTCCCTTAGGGAAGGAAATCTGCCTTCCTTACCCTGTCTGGCCTACATGTGACTCCAGAGCCACAGAGATGGACTCTGAAATGGGCAAGTGAGACAGAAATGTACAGCACAGTACAGGCCCTTCAGCCCTCAATGTTGTGCTGAACTGTGTCCAAACTCAAGATCAAACTTTCCCACTCCCTATCATTCTGGTGAGCTCCGTGTGCCTATCCAATAACTGCTTGAAAGTTCCTAAAGTGTCCGACTCCACTATCACAGCAGGCAGTCCATTCCACACCCCAACCACTCTCTGAGTGAAGAATGTACCTCGGACATCCCTCCTATATCTCCCACCATGAACCTTATAGTTATGCCCCCTAGTAACAGCTACATCCACCCGAGGAAATAGTCTCTGAATGTCCGCTCTATCTACCCCCCTCATCATCTTATAATCCTCGATCTCTCATCCTCCTCCGCTCCAAAGAGAAGAGTCCCAGCCTCTCCTCATACCCTCCAAACCCAGGCAGCATCCTGGTAAATCTCCTCTGCTCTGTCTCCAACGCTTCCACATCCTTCTTATAGTGAGGTGATCAGAATTGAACACTGTATCCCAAATGTGGTCTCACCAAGGTCCTGTACAGTTGCAGCATAACCCCACGACTCTTAAACTCAAAGCCCCTCTTACACATTATAAGCCTTCTTCATGACTCCATCCACTTGAGTGGCAACCTTCAGAGATCTGTGGATATGAACCCCCAAAATCTCTCTGTTTAAGGGGCGATTGGGGATGAGGGACAAATGTTGGCCCTGCCAACCATCCCGTGGGAGAATAAAGATGAAAATAAAACTTCTCTGGCCTACTTTCAGCCCCCAAGTCGCCCCAGTGATGGGAATTTTTTTTTGGCCTAGATATTGCACAGACTTGGAAAAGTGACTCCGGAGGAGCCCGAATTGGCAGTGCCAGCTGATGCCCCGCTCGCGCCAACAGAAGTATCCTGGCTCCCCGGCGCCTGGCCCTCCGTCGACACCCTCCTGCGCTTTGGTGGGATTGCCCTGGCAGCTGGCCTGGCCTGGATCTACCACTCCAAGCTGTGAAGATAAGGTGCACCCACATTCCCCTCCACGACACACAACCTGCGGAGCGTTTCCAGAACTTTCAGTCCTCGTTTCGGGCGTGGAGGAAGGGAAATGGAAAATATTGGTGCTGGGGGGAAAGCCTATTGGAAGGGAAAGGCCCTTAACCAGCCCTGACTAGCCCCCACGGCAATCGACACAGACTTGACGTGGTTGGGATTAAATTGAACGCGTTTCTGAAACTTCCATCATTTTTGACAAATGTAAAATAAATTTTCCCATTGTTTGGGGCGTGATTGTTTCTGCAATGTAGAGGAAGCTTTACTCTGTATCTAACCCCATACTGTACCTGTCCTGGGAGTGTTTGATGGGGGACAGTGTAGAGGGAGCTTTACTCTGTATCTAACCCTGTGCTGTACCTGTCCTAGGAGTGTTTGATGGGGGACAGTGTAGGAGGAGCTTTACTCTGTATCTAACCCTGTGCTGTACCTGTCCTGGGAGTGTTTGATGGGGGGACAGTGTAGAGGGAGCTTTACTCTGTATCTAACCCCGTGCTGTACCTGTCCTGGGAGTGTTTGATGGGGGACAGGGTAGAGGGAGCTTTCCTCTGTATCTAGCCCCGTGCTGTACCTGTCCTGGGAGTGTTTGATGGGGGACAGTGTAGAGGGAGCTTTACTCTGTATCTAACTCCGTGTTGTACCTGTCCTGGGAGTGTTTGATGGGGAACAGTATAGAGGAAGCTTTACTCTGTATCTAACCCCGTGCTGTACCTGTCCTGGGAGTGTTTGATGGGGGACAGTGTAGAGGGAGCTTTACTCTGTACCTAACCCTGTGCTGTACCTGTCTGGGAGTGTTTGATGGGGACAGTGTAGAGGGAGCTTTACTCTGTATCTAACCCCGTGCTGTACCTGTCCTGGGAGTGTTTGATGTGGGGACAGTGTAGAGGGAGCTTTATTCTGTATCTAAACCCGTGCTGTACCTGTCCTGGGAGTGTTTGATGTGGGGACAGTGTAGAGGGAGCTTTATTCTGTATCTAACCCCGTGCTGTACCTGTCCTGGGAGTGTTTGATGGGGGGACAGTGCAGAGGGAGCTTTACTCTGTATTTAACCCCGTGCTGTACCTGTCCTGGGAGTGTTTGATGGGGGGACAGTGTAGAGGGAGCTTTACTCTGTATCTAACCCCGTGCTGTACCTGTCCTGGGAGTGTTTGAGCTCAGACGGTGAGCTTTAGGACCCAAAGGAAGCCACAAAGACAGAGTGACAAAGACAACACGGATATAAGTCTTAAATTGAGTGATTCCGCCTTTCCCCTGGTGTCTGGGAAAGCATCCGTTGCACCCCCTCACCCTCACCATCACCCCTCACCCTGGGGCCAACGCAACAAATTCTTGTCGCCAAACTAAACCGCGTTGGTTTAGTTCGAACCGGCGGGCAAATGAAACTTGTCAAATTGCTTCCAACTCTTGGGCTTCTCTTCCAGTTGACGGAAACAGGTAGGCCCCATTCAGTCTCCACGGTAACCGACCTCTTTCCCCCCTCAGGCTGGCCTCACCAGAGTCTCCTGTGTCAGGGAAAGGTGAGGGGGTGGGGGGGCGTGCAACAGACATTTATTGACTCAGACACCCCTTACATAGTCCACCCGGGACCGGGGGAGCAGGAAGGGGAGTTTTTAAAGTTTATTTATCAGTGTCACAGGTAGGCTGACATTACGTACGTGAAGTTACGGGAGAAAAAAAATCCCCGAGGCGCCACATTCCGATTGATGCCTGTTTGAGGGTAACACTAAGGGGCAATTTGGCATGGCCAATCCACCCTAACCCGCACATCTCTGGACACTACAGGGAATTTAGCATGGCCAATCCCCCCTAACCTGCACATCTTTGGACACTACAGGGAATTTAGCATGGCCAATCCACCCTAACCTGCACATCTTTGGACACTACAGGGAATTTAGCATGGCCAATCCACCCTATCCCACATATCTTTGGACACTAAGCAGCAATTTAGCATGGCCAATTCAGCTAAGCTACACATCTTTGCATACTAAGAGGTAATTTAACATGGCCAATCCACACTAACCTGCACATCTTTGGAAGCCGGAATTCAGACCTGTGTAACTGGCACTGTGAGGCAGCAGTGCTAACCACTGTGCCACCCCTGGGGAGTCTGAATGTTCATGTCTTGGGCTCTGGTCAGCATCTCCAAACACACAGTGCTCCCTCAGTGACACACTGTGCCTCGAACAATTGACAGGACAGTACGGTAACACGGCGATTAACATTGCTGCCTTACAGCGCCAAGGACCTGGGTTCGATCCCAGGCTTGGAGCCACTGTCTGTGTGGAGTTTGCACATTCTCCCCATATCTGTGTGGGTTTCCTCCGGGTGCTCCAGTTTTCTCCCACAGTCCAAAAGACTTACTGGTTAGGTGTTAAGTTCTCCCTCGGTGTTACCCGAACAGGCACCAGAGTAGGGGATTTCTACTGTAACTTCATTGCACTGTTAATGCCAGCCGACTAATAAATGAACTTTAAACAAGCTTTAAACAAAGTGAACACTCATTGCGGAATCTTAATTGCGCTGTTGTTTGACGAGATCGCTCGGGTGGGGCTAAGAATTCTACAGCGTCAAATATTCCCCCACCACCAGGAAATACTGATGTGTTCAGGCTTGTATACAACAAGGCAGGTTCATGTACACACGATACAGTGAAAAGTATTGTTTCCAGCACGCTGTACAGACAAACCATACCATTCATAGAGCACAAATGGGAGAAGAATTTGTTTTATTATTGTCACACGTGTTGGGATACATGAAAAATATTGTTTCCTGTGTGCTATACAAACAAAGCATTACTGTTCATAGAGTACACAGGGGACAAGGATTTGATTTATTATTGTCACGTATTGGGACACAGTGAAAAGTATTGTTTCTTGCGCGCTGTACATAGAAAGCATACCGTTCGTAGAGAAGGATAGAAAAGGAGTGCAGAATGCAGTCACAGCGAGGGTGTAGAGAAAGATCAACTTAATGTGAGGTTGGTCCATTCAAAAGTCTGACAGCAGCAGGGAAGAAGCTGTTCTTGTGTCGGTTGTTGCGTGACCTCAGACTTTTGTATCTTTTTCCCGACAGAAGAAGGTGGAAGAGAGAATGTCTGGGGTGCACGGGGGTCCTTCATTATGCTGGCTGCTTTTCCCAAGGCAGCGGGAAGTGTAGACAGAGTCAATGGATGGGAGGCTGGTTTGCGTGATGGATTGGGCTACGTTCACAACCTTTTGTAATTCCTTGTGGTCTTGGGCAGAGCAGGAGCCCCAAACCAAGCTGTGATACAACCAGAAAGAATACTTTCTATGGTGTATCTGTAAAAGTTGGTGAGAGTCGTAACGACATGCGTGCGTCTTCTGAGAAAGTAGAGGTGTTGGTGCAGCTTTCTTAACTGTAGCGTTGGTATGAGGAGAACCAGAGCAGGCTATTGGTGATCTGGGCAACTAAAAGCTGGAAGCTCTCGAGCCTTTCTACATCATCCCTGAGAGGAAAGACCAAGAGCAGCTGCCAATCCCAGATGTTTTCTTTTGTGAAGGAATTGAATTTAAATTCCACCAGTTGCCGATTTGGGATTTGAACCCACGTCTGCCCCGATGTTCCCTCCCTGCCACCCGCCCAGAGCATTGAGCTGGTATTCTGTATTACTTAATCCAGTGAGCATCTACCCCACAGTATTCCTCAAGTCTAATTCAATAAAACTGACCTCCACACTTCCCTCTAGCTTCATCATGTCTGATTTTTTTTTGACATTTTGCTCTTTAAATCGCAAGAAGCCTCTTAATTTAATTACACTGCAAATAAACACACTCGTTATACTCTGCTACTCTAATCTCAGTGTTTTGCGTCGAGAGGGCACTTGATTGTTTAATAAACTCAATTGATCCTTTCCAGTTTAACCCAGCTCTTCATGCTGTGCTCTCTCAGCCAATACCTTTCATCACGTTAATTTGTCATTCCACTGTCTCGGTCTCAGTTCATCTTTTTCAATATCCTTCTGTCCGCTTTTCTCCATCTTCAGAAGCTTTGCGGTCGATGATGCTTGCGTCCTTTTTCATCTTAACTAAAAAACGGTTGTGAATGTAGCCCAATCCATCACGCTAACCAGCCTCCCATCCATTGACTCTGTCTACACTTCCCGCTGCCTCGGGAAATGCAGCCAGCGTAATCAAAGACCTCCACACACCCCGGACATTTTCTGTTCCACCTTCTTTTGTCAGGAAAAAGATACAAAAGTCTGAGGTCACGCACCAACCGACACAAGAGCAGCTTCTTCCCTGCTGCTGTCAGACTTTTGAATGGACCTACCTCGCATTAAGTTGATCTTTCTCTACACCCTAGCTATGACTGTAACACTACATTCTGCAACCTCTCCTTTCCTTCTCCCCTATGTACCATATGAATACATAGAATACATGGGGAAGAAGGATTTGATTTGACTTATTATTGTCAAATGTATTGGGACACAGTGAAAAGTATTGTTTCTTGCACGCTGTACAGACAAAGCATACTGTTCACAGAGTACATAGGGGAGAAGGATTTGATTTGATTTATTATTGTTACATGTATTGGGATACAGTGAAAAGTATTATTTCTTGCGTGCTATACAGACAAAGCATACTGTTCACAGAGTACATAGGGGAGAAGGATTTGATTTGATTTATTATTGTTACATGTATTGGGATACAGTGAAAAGTATTGTTTCTTGTGTGCTATACAGACAAAGCATACTGTTCACAGAGTACATAGGGGGAAGGATTTGATTTGATTTATTATTATTACATGTATTGGGATACAGTGAAAAGTATTGTTTCTTGTGTGCTATACAGACAGTGGGTGGAATGGTAACACAGTGGTTAGCACTGCTGCTACACAGCTCCAGGGTCCTGGGTTTGATTCCCAGCGTCGATCACTGTCTGTGCAGAGTTTGATACATTCTCCCGTGTCTGCGTGGGTTTCCTCCCACTGTCCAAAGATGTGCAGGTTAGGTTGATTGGCCGTGCTAAGAAATTGTCCTTTAGTGTACTGAGATGTGTAGGTTAGAGGGATTAATGGGTAAAATATGTCGGGATATGTGGGCAGGGCCTGGTTGGGATTGTAATCAGTGCAGACTCGATGGGCTGAATGGCCTTGAAAAGTATGCTTTGTCTGTATGGCACGCAAGAAACAATACTTTTCACTGTATCCCAATACATGTGACAATAATAAATCAAATCCTTCTCCCCTGTGTACTCTATGAATGGTATGCTTTGTTTGTACAGTGCGCAAGGAACAATACTTTTCACTGTGTCCCAATACGTGTGACAATAATAAATCAAATCAAATCCTTCTCCCCTATATACTCTATGAACAATATGCTTTGTCTGTTCAGCGTACAAGAAACAATACTTTTCACTGTGTCCCAATACATCTGACAATAATAAGTCAAATCCAATCCTTCTTCCGTATGTACTCTATGAATGGTATGCTTTTGTCTCTCTAGTTCGCAGGAAACAATACTTTTCACTCTATCCCAATACACGTGACAATAATAAATCAATCCTTCACCCCATGTTCTCTATGAACAGTATGCTTTGTATAGTGCGCAAGAAACAATACTTTTCACTGTATCCCAATACATGTGACAATAATAAATCAAATCAAATCCTTCTCCCCTATGTACTCTATGAACAGTATGCTTTCTCTGTATAGTGCACAAGAAACAATAATTTTCACTGTGTCCCAGTACATGTGACAATAATAAATCAAATCAAAATCAGGCATGATTGTTGTAAAACCCGTCTGGTTCACTAATGTCCCTTTCGAGAAGGAAATCTGCCTTCCTTACCTGGTTTGGCCTACATGTTCTATGTGACTCCAGACCCCATTGCCAATATGGCTGGCTCTTAACTGTCCTCTGAGATGGTCGAGAGAGACACTCAGCCCAATAAGTGTGGAGCTTGTCTGTGACACCCACATTCCCCAGGAACAAGTTCGAAGCTATCGGCCGAGATAAGGTCAGTAATTATTGAGATAAGAACTGGCAGGTCGCTGCGAACGGATAAGACAGTGACACAGTGCGTTAGAAAGATAAACTGCAGGATGTTTGTTTATCGGCAAAATGCCGAGTGACTTCAGACAGATTCTAAAGCAGATACGAAGGATTGTTGGGAGTTTCTGTATAAGGCGGATGACTGTCCACACAGCAAGGTCTAACAAAGAGAGAGTGTGGGTAAGTGTGAGTTATATTGGAGCTGAATGGTTTCACTTCCAGCCCACATCAGGGGGCAAGATAAGTGAGAATGTTAGATTAACGCAGTGCTGAACCTGGACGGGGATCTGAGTTCCCTCATTAAATGTCTGCCTCTCCCTCACTATCTCTCTCTCTCTGTCTCTCAGCATAATCAAGGGTCCCACACACCCTGGACATTCTCTCTTCTTCTGTCGGGAAAAAGATACAAAAGTCTGAGGTCACGTACCAACCGAGTCAAGAGCAGCTTCTTCCCTGCTGCTGTCAGACTTTTGAATGGACCCACCTTGCATTAAGTTGATCTTTCTCCACACCCTACCTATGACTGTAACACTACATTCTGCACTCTGTCCTTTCCTTCTCTATAAACAAAATGCTTTGTCTGTATGGTGCAGAAGAAACAATACTTTTAACCGTATACACGTGACAATAATAAATCAAATCCTTCTCCCCTGTGTACTCTATGAAAGATATACTTTGTATAGCACGCAAGAAACAATACTTTTCACTGTATCCCAATACATGTGACAATAATGAATCAAATCAAATCAAATAAACCAGCAACGTGTGTCACATAGAATTCTATTCCCCCCACCCACCAGGTGATTTGTTGGGTGGGTGTGTAACACTAACCCTGGCCCCAGGTTCTGTGGTTCTGAAATCTCTTCCTTTTTTTTTGTCTCCCTTCCAGTCCAGCCCAGCGAGAGCTCTGCCACAGATCAGATCATTCCACCAGGTAATTCCTGCACTCCCTTCCTTCCTTCTCTCCCATCGACTGATTCCCAACACGGTCAGGGTGAACAGACTTTGCTGCCCCTTACCTCGGGGGTGGAAGCTGAAGCTTTGACTGCATTTTATCTGGGAGAGACTATGGCGCAGAGGTAATGTCACTAGGCTCAGTAATCCAGTAGGCTAAGTGAACGGCCTGGAGATGTGGGGTTCGAATCCCACTGCGGAAATTTAATCTGGAAGATAACAACGCTCAACTGTTGGAAAATCCCGTCCGGTTCACTAATGTCCCCTTTGGGTGGAGGGGGTAATCTGCTGACTGCAGGGGGGAAAAGGCAGCCTGGGCAAGTGGCACTCACTAACATTACTCTTGTACCCTGAGCCAGCATGGACACAAAAAGCTGAATGGCCTCCCCATGTGCTGTTCTGCGATTCGCATCAACCAGACTCACGCCTTTCGGAGGAGACTGGAAGGCAGAAAGTGTAACCAGGACTCGCACAGGGGTTAGCACAGCTATCTCACAGCACCAGGAAACCGGGTTCAATTCCCAGCTCAGGTCACTGAGCGACTTCCTCCCACAGAATTGGCCATGCTAAATTGTCCTTAGTGTCCAAAGATGTGTAGGTTAGATGGATTGGCCATGATAAATTGTCCCTTAGTGTCCAAAGATATGCAGGTTAGGGGATTGGCCATGAAAAATTGTCCCTTAGTGTCCAAAGATGTGCAGGTTAGGTGGATTGGCCATGCTAAATTGTCCCTTAGTGTCCAAAGATATGCAGGTAGGGGGATTGGCCATATAAATTGTCCTTAGTCCAAAGATATGTAAATTGTCCCTTAGTGTCCAAAGATATGCAGGTTAGGGGGATTGGCCATGATAAATTGTCCCTTAGTGTCCAAAGATATGCAGGTTAGGGGGATTGGCCATGCTAAATTGTCCCTTAGTGTCCAAAGATATGCAGGTTAGGGGGATTGGCCATGATAAATTGTCCCTTAGTGTCCAAAGATATGCAGGTTAGGGGGATTGGCCATGCTAAATTGTCCCTTAGTGTCCAAAGATGTGCAGGTTAGGGGGATTGGCCATGGTGAATTGTCCCTTAGTGTCCAAAGATGTGCAGGTTAGGTGGATTGGCCATGATAAATTGTGTGAGGTTACTGGAATGCTTTGGAGTGTTGATGCAGGTTTGATGGGCTGAACGGCCTCCTCCTGCACTGTCGGGATTCTCCAGAGGGTTGGAAGAGAAGCCTCAATGATGTGCTATTTTCCAGGGATCGCTGAGCCTGGGACTCTGAAATACTCCGAGGCCGCTAGGAACTCCGGGGGGAACTCGACTCACGAGAAAGGGAGTCCGGCTGGCTTCTCCGCAGGAAGTGGTCGGACTAACACAATCGTGGCAGTGGTTTTTGTGTCGCTGGTGATCATTCTGATGTCCGTGTCTCTGTACCTGTCCCTGCAGCGAAAAGGTGAGACGGGTTTGCAAGCTAGCAGGGGGGGTCTGGACGCAAAGGCTTCAGTGCTGGAGGTGACACTCCACGTGAATTTCCTCCCTGCCCTCTCCCTCTGCCTCCCTGACCAGACCCTCACTCGGTGACCAATTCTCAGGTCTCTGGCGAGCTGCAGGGAACCACTTACCGTTATATTCTCAGACCGTCCCTCGAACACCGAGATTGGGCTTGATGTTGGACCCCAGACTAAGGCACGGCTGCCGCTGAGGTCCCAGTTTGACAGTTCCTTCACAGTATTAGCTGCACATTATCCCCACTGCTTGGCCTCGTGGTAATCTGGACTCAAAGCCCCTGGGGGAACGGGTTTGATCGAATCTGGCATTAAAAATTAAACTGTGACTCCTGCGGGAATCACATGGCAGGCGGAAGGGAATTTTTGACAGATCAGACTGTAGTCTCGGTAACGGTGACCGCGAAACTACCGTGGATTGTTGTAAAAACACATCTCCTCTACAACGCAGGAGGAAGCCACTCGGCCCATCGAGTCTGCACCGAACCCAATCCCACCCACACCCTATCCATAACCCCATTTTTTATCCTGCTAATTCCCCTGAAAGGAAGGTTAATTTAACATGGTCAATCCACCTAACCCGCACATCTTTGGACACTAAGCGGCAATTTAGCGTGGCCAATCCACCTAACCTGCACATCTTCAGACATTAAGGGGCAATTTAGCATGGCCAATCCACCTAACCTGCACATCTTTGATGTGTAGGAGAAAACCTGAGCAACCAGTGGAAATCCACGCAGACATGGGGAGAATGTGCAGGCTCCACACAGACAGTGACTCCAAGCCGGAATCGAAGCCGGATCCCTGGTGCCGTGAGGCAGCCATGTTAACCACTGTGCCACCCATTTGCTAATTCACTAATGCCCCCTTCAGGGAAGGAAATCTGCCATCCTTACCCGGTCTGGCCTACACGTGATTCCAGAGCTACGTGGTTCACTCCTAGCTGCCCCTCTGAGTGAGACACTCAGTTCCAGAGGTGATTAGGGGTTGGGTAATGAATACCAGCCTTGTCCAGTGATGCCCGCATCCATTGAAAGGAGAAACCTCCCGAGTACTTGAGGACACAGAGTAATGGGGCCAGATTTTCCAGCTGCACTTGTGCTGAGACCGGAAATCTCTTCCTGAAGTCAGCGGATGTTTGCATGATCTGGCCTCTTGCTGCTACAATTCTCATGGTGAGGAGAACAAAAAACTAGGAGCATCCGACCCTTGAGCCTGCTTCGCCATTCAATAAGATCATGGTCGATCTTTTCACAGACTCAGCCCCACTTACCTGCCTGCTCACCTTAATCCCTTTACTGTTCAAAAATCTATCTATCCTCGCCTTAAAAACATTCAATGAGGTCGCCTCTCTGGGCAGGGAATTCCACAGTTTCACAATCCTTTGGGTGGAGAAGTTCCTCCTCAACTCAGTCCTAAATCTGCTTCCCCTTTATTTTGAGGCCGTGCCCCCTAGTTCTAGTTTCACCCGCCAGCGGAAACAACTTCCCTGCTTCTATCTTAACGATTCCCTTCATAATCTTACATGTTTCTATAAGATCTCCCCTCATTCTTCTGAATTCCAATGAGTATCGCCCCAGTCTACTCAGTCCCTCCGCATAAGCTAACCTTCCAGAATCAACCTAGTGAATCTCCTCTGCACCCCCTTCAGTGTATCCTTTCTCAAGTGAGGAAACCAAAACTGTACACAGTACTCCAGGTGTGGCCTCACCAGCATCTTACACAGCTGCAACATAACCTCAATGTTTTTAAACTCCATCCCTCTGGCAATGAATGACAAAATTCCATTTACCTCCTTAATTACCTGCTACAAACCAACTCCTTGAGATTCCTGCACAAGGACACCCAGATCCCTCTGCACAGCAACATGCTGCAAATTTTTACCATTTAAATAATGGTCCATTTTGCTGTTATTCCTACCAAAACGGATGACCTCACATTTACCAACATTGTCCTCCATCTGCCAGACCCTCGCCCGCTCCCTTAGATTATCTACATCCTTTTGCAACCTCTGCAAACTTTGCTCTGCCACCCTTCTTAGTGTCATCTGCAAATTTTGACACACTGCACTTGGTCCCCAACTCCAAATCATCTGTGTAAATCGGAAACAGTTGCGGTTCCAACGCTGATCCCTGAGGCGCACCACTGATCGCCAACCCCATTTCCCCCCCATTTTTTTGTACCCCCAGTATTTGTTTTGAACGGGGATGAAGCCGCCCTTGATGTGTGACTTTCCTTTCCAGGGTGTGGGAGACAGACCTGGAAGAAACAGGTGGACGAGGAGTCACTGAACTAGGTGCCAAGGCAGTAACCATGGTGAGTGCCCGTGACACCCTTCTCCCCAGTGCCAAGATCTGACACTTCAACCCAACAGGAAGAGGGGCAGTCACATCCTCGAGGGATCAATGAGGGCCAGGACCAAATCCCATCGGACAATGCGGATACGCTTTAATGATACACATTGTGTGATCTTCCCAATTCTCGAACTCTTGCACATTCTGAAATATTTAATATTGTCCTAAATGCAGAATAAAACCTGACCAACTAATGAGCAAGGAACTGGTTGGGTGTCTAAGCTCGCTGGTCACATCAAACATTATCTTAGCTTTACATTTCTATAGCGCCTTTGGAGACCTGAGGGAGTCTCAAAACTCTTGATAGTCAATGGTTTGATTTGATTTATTATTGTCACATGTACTGAGACACAGTGAAAAGTATTGTTTCTTGCACGCTATACAGACAAAGCATACTGTTCATAGAGTACACAAGGGAGAAGGATTTGATTTGATTTATTATTGTCATGTGTATTGGGATACAGTGAAAAGCATTGTTTCTTGCGCACTATACAGACAAAGCATACCGTTCGTAGAGTACATAGGGGAGAAGGATTTGGTTTATTATTGTCACATGTATTGGGACAGAGAGAAAAGTATTGTTTCTTGCGTGCTATACAGACAAATCATACTGTTCATAGAGTACAAAGAACAAAGAGCAACACAGCACGGGAAACAGGCCCTTCGGCCCAACGAGCCCGCGCTGCCGTCCTAATGTCTTAATGACATATCCATGACTTAAGGCTATGCCTACTGTGGAAGATTCCCATATAGGGACCAATATAGGGACAATTTGTTACCCAATCAGCCTAAGAGCACATTTTTGGGATGTGGGAGGAAACCGGAGCACCCAGAGAAATCCCACGCAACCACGGGGAGAACGCGCAAACTCCCGCAGACACAGGCCCAAATCCATGTGTCTGCACAGCAACAGCGATAGTCTCTGAGCTGTCATGTTGCCCATCTGATGGTCCAGTTTTAAGCATACACTCACGACTTGAAGCACTAGGCCACTCCTGAAGTAACATCCAGGAGCAGCCCTCGCACAACCTGCCGAATGCATGCACCTTGTTGGTCAACAAGGTGGACCGAATTGCCTGTGGAAACAAATAAGATATTTAGACAGTCCTGCTATATCCCTCTATCTGCAGACCACTCATGTGGCTGTCCAAGAGACCCTTAAACAACCCTAGCCTGCCTGCTCCCACCACCTTACTCGGCAGTGCATTCCACACCCCCACTACCCTTTGTGTGAAAAACTGCCCTCTAATATTCGTCTTATACATAGCCCCCCTCACCTAAGGCCGTGACCCCTCGTTCTATCCTTTTCTAATGGTGGAAAAAGCTTACCACCATTTACTCTATCTATACCCCTCATAATCTTATATACGTCTAATAGATCCCCTCTCAGCCGATGTCTTTCAAGGGAAAACAACCCCAGTGTGTTCAATCTTTCCTTGTAAGACAGCCCTTCCATACCAGGCAGCATCCTGGTAAATCTCCTCTGCACTCTCTCCAGGGACTCCACATCCTTCCGGTAGTACGGCGACCAGAACTGGATGCAGTACTCCAAGTGAGGCCTAACCAATGTTCTATACACTTGCAACATCAAACTCCTACTCTTGTATTCTATACCCCTTCCTATGAAGGCTAACATACCATACGCTTTCTTTATCACCTTTTCCACCTGTACTGACACCTTCAGAGACTTGTGAACCTGCACCCCCAGGTCTCTCTGCGTCTCTATACTCCGGATAGTTTTACCTTTTATCCTATAACTCCCCTCTACATTATCCCGGCCAAAATGCATCACCTCGCATTTATGCGGATTAAATTCCATTTGCCATCTATCTGCCCAATCTACCAGTCTATCTATGTCCTGTTTCCTGGCACTGCTCCTCAGTACCTGCCAATCCAAGCATCTTAGTGTCATCAGCAAATTTGCTGATCACACCACCTACCCCCTCTTCCAAGTCATTTATATAAACCACAAATAGAAGAGGTCCTAGTACTGAGCCCTGTGGCACACCACTAGTGACAGACCTCCAGTTGGAAAAAGAGCCTTCCACTACTACCCGCTGTCTCCTCCTCCCAAGCCAGTTCTCAACCCATCTACATACCTGGCCCTGTATCCCATGCGCCTTCACCTTTTCTATCAGCCTACCATGAGGAACCTTGTCAAATGCCTTACAGAAATCCATGTAGACGACATCAACGGCTTGTCCTTCATCAACCGTTTTTGTCACCTCTTCAAAAAATTCCACTAGATTCGTAAGGCACGACCTCCCCTTAACGAAGCCATGCTGCATATCCCTGATCTGATCGCAGCGCTCCAGATGCTCATACATCCTGTCCCTGAGGATCCTCTCCATTAGCTTACCTATAACTGAAGTCAAGCTCACCGGCCTATAGTTCCCTGGGTTATCCCTCTGACCCTTTTTAAACAACGGTACTACATTTGCTACCCTCCAGTCCTCTGGGACCTCACCTGTGTCCAAAGAAGAGACAAAGTACATAGGGGAGAAGGATTTGATTTATTATTGTCACATATATTGGGATACAGTGAAAAGTATTGTTTCTTGCGTGATATACAGACAAAGCATACCGTTCATAGAGTACATAGGGGCGGGAAGGAGAGGGTGCAGAATGTAGTGTTCAAGTCACAGCTAGGGTGTAGAGAAAGATCAACTTAATGCGAGGTAGGTCCATTCAAAAGTCTGACAGCAGCAGGGAAGAAGCTGTTCCTGAGTCGGTTGCTGCGTGACCTCAGACTTTTGTATCTTTTTCCCGATGGAAGAAGGTGGAGGAGAGAATGTTTGGGGTGTGTGGGGATCCTTGATTATGCTGGCTGTTTTTCCCGAGGCAGCAGGAAGTGTAGACAGAGTCAATGGATGGGAGGCTGGTTTGCGTGATGGATTGGGCTACATTCACAATCTTTTGTAGTTCTTTGTGGTCTTGGGCAGAGCAGGAGCCCAGTCCAAGCTGTGATACACCCAGAAAGAATGCTTTCTATGGTGCATCTGTAAAAGTTGGTGAGAGCCGTAGCTGACATGCCAAATTTCCTTAGTCTTCTGAGAAAGTAGAGGCAATGGTGGGGCTTTCTTAACTATAGTGTCAGCCTGGGGGAACCAGGACAGGCTGTGGTGACCTGGACATCTAGAAACCTGAAGCTCTCGACCCTTTCTATTTTGTCCCCGTTGATGTAGACAAGGGCATGTTCTCCTTTACATTTCCTGAAATTGACAAATGGCCATTGGGAAAACCAGCAGCTGATTTCTGCTGAGAAGCCTCGCAGAAATCGCAAAGTGACCCTAAAACTGTTCTCGAGTGTCGGAAAAACCCGTCCGGTTCACCAATGTCCCCTTCAGGGAAGGCAATCTGCCTCCTTACAGCGGTCTGGCCTACATGTGAGTCCAGAGCCACAGGAAATGTGGTCTTAACTGCGCCTCTGAATCAGCCCGAGCGAGACACTAAGTTCAAGGGGCAATTAGGGAAGGGTAATAAATGCTGGCCCAGCCCAGCAACACACATGTCCCTTGAAAGAATATATTTTTAGTATTGTTAACTAAGGGATAACTATTGAGCCAAGTCCCTAGGAACACACACCAGATCCTAAGGAGCTCGGTATAGTTGATGTTGAGACATCAGCGTTAATTATGGTTCTGGTAAGAGGCCTGTGAGGCACTTGGAGGTACTTTTAAGGTGCTATATAAATGCAAGTTGTTGTCTCTCTCCTTTTCTGTCTCCCTGCCTATCTTTGTGATAAGAAATCTCACAACACCAGGTTAAAGTCTAACAGGTTTATTTGGAATCACGAGCTTTCGGAGCACTGCTCCTTCCTCCTGGACAGGGAGCTTTCACAGACACGGTTTATATTGACAGAGACACAATCGCAAGCTAATGGGTGCAATGTGAGGATTTGTTTAGCTGGGTGTTGTGAGAACTCTTCCTGTGCCCAGCCCAGTGCAACACCAGATATCTCCACGTCATGTCTTTATAATGGGAGCTCTATCACTCTCCTCTTTTTTATCACTCTCTTTCTCTCTCTCTGCCTCTCTCTCTCCCTTTCGGCCTCTCCCTGACTCTGTCTCCCCCTCTGCCTCTCTTTCCCCCTGCCCCCTTTA
>JAGIQG010000037.1:14151419-14176419 GCA_024679065.1 Sphyrna mokarran
TACAGGCATTGACAGTAATCACATCATTGTACATAGAGTAGAAACATTTAATCAGTTCTGTCCTCCAAATCCGGTCTGACCCTCAACATCCCATCTCCGACTCCCCCCCCCTTCCCCTCGCCAATTACCCCCCCCCGCCCCCAATCTGGTCTGACCCTCACCATCCCTTCTCCAACCCCCGTCCCCCTCAGCAATACCCCCTCCCTCACAAACTCTCTGACCCTCACCATCCCTTCTCCAAACCACCCCCCTCACCCTGACCCTCATCCCCTGCACTAACTCTCCCCCTTCCCCAACGCAATGAATGCCTACCCCACCCCCCCCCCACCACCAGCACCGATTTAAGACAGGCCACACCGCTCTTTGTGGGATCTTCCTGTGCACACATTGAGTGATTTTAGCTTGTCTCTGAGCTTTGCAGCTCAAACCTTACTGAAACCCCACGCACACACAACTCCCCTGCGCTCCCCCCCATCACCACCACCCACATCCCCTTCCCCTCACCCCCCCTCCGTAATTCCTCCGCTCCGTCCCTCTGCCCCTCACCCTGCCCGCTGTGGGTGGGGAGGGAGGGGGAGGAAGCCTGATGTGGGTGCGGGCACCGAGGCGGGTGAGGCCTGGCTTGGGCAGTCGAATACACAATGGCCGGCGATAGGTGCCAGCTTTGAGATAAAATCACAAGGCAGCTGCATCCAAACCAAACCACCGTGGGAAACGTTAAACAAGCTCAGCAAAAACAAACACGCTGGACTGAGATCCTTCTGTGGAAGTGGGCACGCTGCCAGTTCCAACAGGAGGCACCGGGAAGAGACAGCTACAAAACAGCCTCGCATCGCATTCCGCCAAGAGCAAGCCTGATCACTCACACACACACACACACACACACAGCAGAACCTTTATCTATTGTCTTACTGCTTTCCGTTTCTTTGAACCTCTCAGTCTCCTGGGTTCTCTGAATGTGCGGAGAGGCAGGAACAGGACAGAAATAACTCGGCACATTCCAGATTCCGAAGGCTAGTCTGGCGGGATTGCAGCAGGGACATCGCGAGTTCGGAACACCGTCCCTCAGTCGTTTTCCCGAGTTCTGTGACCTTTGTCTACACGCCGGTGGGGTTTGTAACCAGGGAACTAACTCTGTGCGACCAGGAGTGGCTGGGATCTCTCTGGTCCCTCCCACCCCGTCTCTCTGCCCAAACCCACACCTCAACACCCCCCCCCCCCCACCTTCTCCCCCTTCTCCTCCTCCTCCTTCATCCAACTCAGCAACTGGCAAGTTGGGAATGATTGCGATGGACTGGGTAGGCATTGTAAGGGGAGGGCGGGGGGGGAGTGGGTGGAGGGGGGTGCTGGGTGAGCACAGATTTACAAAGTTTGTCCGTAAGAAGATGCAGTGCCTGCGAACGACGACTCAAAGAATTAAGGTGCAAATACTGGCAGAAGAAAGTCCGCAATTCATCCAGATCAGTGAAGAATACAATCCCTTCGGTGCAGAAAGAGGCCATTCAGCCCATCTTTGAGCTTGTGCTACCACAACCCCCATAAGTTCATGCCTTTAACCCCCCCCTCCCCCAGCTGGTCCCCCTAGTCACTAAGAAGCATGGCTGATTCCCCCCTAATCACCACGTCTTGGGACGGTGGGAGGAAACCGGAGTACCTGGAGGATACCCATGCAGAGACGGGGAGAATGTGCAGGCTGCGCACAGGCAGTGACCCAAGCCGGGAATCAAACCGTCACCATCTGTATTTTCTTTTCAGCATCTGTCCAGTTGCAGGAGATGGCAAGAGGGAGAGGATAAAGTGCAAAGGTGAGAAAGCGTCACATTGAAGGCGATAGCAGCAGTTCCTCCCCCACCCCTTGTTCTGCAAAGACTTTCGTGGATCACTTTATTCCGAAAAGTTTCCGAAATCGCTTAAAGCTTTCACTGAAGTTATTGTCTTGCCTCAGCAGGAGGGTGGTCTGCACGCTTAAAAAGTGTCCTCGGCTCTGGGAAGTTCTTTCCCGGTTAATTTTCCTGCTTCGGAGATCTCCCTTTAAACTAAGTCACTGTAGACATTCTGGTAGCACATGAGGTCAACAGTATCTGGTAAAAAAACACAAAAATACAGCGTTAGCAATCGGAAGGTGAATTCTTGGGCTGCTGGCAACCACTGAATATTGCAGAAAAGAAGATTGTTTTGCAGTCAGAATTACTGAGAACCGCTTCCAGATTTATTCAATGAATTAAATTTTAAATACTGCATGGTGGGTTGTTGCATAAAGTTAAATCTCATGGGATCCAGGGTGAGGTAGCTAAATGGATACAAAATTGGCTTCTTGACAGAAGCCAGAGGTTGTAGAGAGAGTTGTTTTTCAAACTAGACGCCTGTTACCAGTGGTGTGCCTCAGGGATCAGTGCTGGGTTCACTGTTATTTGTCATTTATATTAATGATTTGGATAAGAATTTAGCAGGCATGGTTAGTAAGTTTGCAGATGACACTAAGATTGGTGGACAGGTTATCTCCAATTGCAACGGGCCAGTAAACTGACGAACAGCAGATGAAGTTTAATTTAGATAAATGCAAGGTGATGCATTTTGGTAGATTGAACCAGGGCAGGACTTACTCAGTTAATGGTGGGGCGTTGGGGAGAGTTACAGAACAAAGAGATCTCAGGGTACATGTTCACAGCTCCTTGAAAGTGGAGTCACAGGTGGACAGAGTGGTGAAGAAGGCATTCGGCATGCTTGGTTTCATTGGTCAGAACATTGAATACAGGAGTTGGGACGTCTTGTTGAAGTTGTACAAGACATTGGTAAGGTCACACTTGGAATACTGTGTACAGTTCTAGACATCTGAATATAGGAAGGATATTATTAAACTGGAAAAGATTTTCTAGGATGCTACCAGGACTTGATGGATTGAGTTATAAGGAGAGGCTGGATAGAATTGGCCTTGTTTCTCTGGAGCGTAGGAGGCTGAGGGGTGATCTTATAGAGGTCTATAAAATAATGAGGGGCACAGATCAGCTAGAGAGCCAATATCTTTTCCCTAAAGGTAGGGGAGTCTAAAACTAGAGGGCATAGGTTTAAGGTGAGAGGGAAGAGATACAAAAGTGTCCAGAGGGATAATTCTTTTTCACACACAGCGTGCTGAGTGTCTGGAATGAGCTGCCAGAGGCAGTAGTAGAGGCGGGTACAATTTTGTCTTTTAAAAAGCATTTAGATAGTTACTTGGGTATGATGGAGATAGAGGGATATGGGCCAAATGCGGGCAATTGGGATTAGCTTAGGGGTTTTAATAAAAATGGCAGCATGGCTGAAGGGCCTGTTTCCATGCTGTAAACTTCTGTAAGTCTTGTTAGATAGGGGCTTATAGCTTGGGACCATTGCCTTGGTAATATAACCACTGCTCTTTAGTAACCCTACACCGAATATATTCAGGATGCACCACAGCAGACACCAGAATGGTAGGGAATGGGATAGCTTGATCTTGGGATAGGACATAGCTTGGCACACCATTGAGGGCCGAAGAGCCTGTACTGTGCTGTAATGTTCTATGTTCTAGGAGAGGTGATGGCCTTGTGGTATAATTGCTAGACTATTAACCCAGAAACTAATGTTCTGGGGGACCCAGGTTCGAATCCCGCCATGGTAGATGGTGGAATTTGAATTCAATACAAAAAAATCTGGAATTAAGAATCTACTGATGACCCACTGTCGGAAAAACCCATCTGGTTCCCTTTAGGGAAGGAAATCTGCCATCCTTACCCAGTCTGGCCTACATGTAACTCCAGAGCCACAGTGATGTTTAAGATTTTTTAAAATTACTTCCACAACTAAACTTACATTAACACTGCAATGAAGTTACTGTGAAAATCTTCCTAGTATCCACACCCCGGTGCCTGTTTGGGTAACACTGAGGGAGAATTTAGCATGTCTTTCGGACTGTGGGAGGAAACCGGAGCACCTGGAGGAAACCCATGCGGACATGGGGAGAATGTGCAAATGCCACACAGACAGTGACCCAAGCTGGGAATCGAATCCAGGTCCCTGGCGCTGAGAGACAGCAGCACTAACTCAATGTGCCGTTGTACTGCCCATGGAAAGCCAAGGCTCTTGAGTGTTGTTGGAGCTGCACTCATCTAAGCAAGGGGAGAGTATTCCACCACACTCGCGTTTAAAACTTTGAGTTATTAGTGTCACAAGTGAGCTTACGTTGACACCGCAAGTTACTATGACAATCCCCTAGTCGCCACACTCTGGTGCTTGTTCGGGTAACACTGAGAGAATTTAGCACAGCCAATCCACCCTAACCAGCATGTTTTTCAGACAATGTGCTTGATTCTCACTTGCCCTCCAAGGGGCAACTAGGGATGGGCAATAAATGAGGAGCCAGCCAGTGACGTCCATGCCCCGGAAGCGAGTTAAAGAAAGATTTCCCCATTCCCGACAAAGCCTTTTTCAATAGGCCCCAGGCTCCTCAACTTTATTCAGCCCCTCCCCCTGAACTCTGCCTGCGAAGGAGTTAAGCTCCCAACCCGTTCCCTCCCTACCTGAATTGCGATGCTTTTTGGAGTTTCGTCTCTCTTGAGGCACAATCCAAATCGTCCAGCAACATCGACTGACGCAGAGGAGGGCGGTGGCGACACTGATGAGGAAGATGGCCAGAGCCAGTCCAACACGCAACCTTTGCCCTCTTGATTCTCCATGACCCTTGCATACCTCTGGGGGAGAAAAAAAATAAACTTTTCTTTAGGATACAAAAGCACAGGCTGTGTAAGTCTTCGGTCAGAACACATTGGGAGCATTGAGAGTAATTTTGTGCCCGATCTAAGGAAGGATGTGCTGGCCTCGGAAAAGGCCCAGAGGAGGGTCACAAGAACAAATCCCAGGAATGATAGGCTTATTGTATAAGGAACAGTTAAGGACGCTGGGTCTGTACTCGATGGAGTTTAGAAGGATGAGGGGGGAATCTTATTGAAACTTAACAGGATAATGTGAGGTCTGGGTAGTGTAGACATACAGAGGATGTTCCCACTAAAGAGACTGGGATCCAAAAGTGCAGCCCCAGATTTTTTAGAACAGACGAGAAGGGGCTGCTATTCTCTACAATATACACGGGGGCTGCTATTCTCTACAATATACACAGGGACTGCTATTCTCTACAATATACACGGGGGCTGCTATTCTCTACAATATACACAGGGACTGCTATTCTCTACAATATACACAGGGACTGCTATTCTCTACAATATACACAGGGACTGCTATTCTCTACAGTATACACAGGGACTGCTATTCTCTACAATATACACAGGGACTGCTATTCTCTACAATATACACAGGGACTGCTATTCTCTACAATATACACAGGGACTGCTATTCTCTACAATATACACAGGGACTGCTATTCTCTACAATATACACAGGGACTGCTATTCTCTACAATATACACTTTTCTAAATATACACAGGGACTGCTATTCTCTAATATACACAGGGACTGCTATTCTCTACAATATACACAGGGACTGCTATTCTCTACAGTATACACAGGGACTGCTATTCTCTACAATATACACAGGGACTGCTATTCTCTACAATATACACAGGGACTGCTATTCTCTACAATATACACAGGGACTGCTATTCTCTTCAATATACACAGGGACTGCTATTCTCTACAATATACACAGGGACTGCTATTCGCTACAATATACACAGCAGAATAGAAGCCTTACTGTGAATGTTGATGTGTCCTCCACTTTTGCTTTGCTGTTTTACTTGATTTCTTGGAGCTGGCGTCACTGCTGTGGCCATATTATTCTCGGGGTGAGGACTCGTCATCTCTGTGGCTTTCATCAATTGCGCTGTGGTCACATCTTCCTGTGGTGGTTGTTCTGTGCTGGGCAGAGCCTGTGTGGTCTGAAGAGTTGAGGTTGCCCCTTGGCTCTGTGGCCCTGGCAGAGCTGTGGCAGAGGAGATGGGCACATGGGGGCCTGCGGTCCCTTGGGAGGCAGCAGCTACGGGTGAAGGTGGGACAGAGGGGGGTGTGGGTCTGCTGTCCAGTCGCTGGAGTCCTGGGGGGGCTTGGGTGGAGGAACTGGACATTTGGACACTGTCACGTTCTTGGGCATCAGTTGATGGTAGAGAAGGTGGCACTGAGGGTGGCGTTGTAATTCCATCCAGTGCCTGGAGCCCTGACAAAGCCTGGGTGGAGGAACTGAACATTTGGACACTGTCACGTTCTTGGGCATCAGTTGATGGTAGAGAAGGTGGCACTGAGGGTGACGTTGTAATTCCATCCAGTGCCTGGAGCCCTGACAAAGCCTGGGTGGAGGAACTTGACATTTGGACACTGTCACGTTCTTGGGTATCCGTTGATGAAAGAGAAGGTGGCACTGAGGGTGGCATTGTAATTCCATCCAGTCCCTGGAGCCCTAGCAGAGCCTGGGTGGAGGAACTGGACATTTGGACACTGTCATGTTCTTGGGCATCAGTTGATGGTAGAGAAGGTGGCACTGAGGGTGGCGTTGTAATTCCATCCAGTGCCTGGAGCCCTGACAAAGCCTGGGTGGAGGAACTGGACATTTGGACACTGTCACGTTCTTGGATATCCGTTGATGATAGAGAAGGTGGCACTGAGGGTGGCATTGTAATTCTGTCCAGTTCCTGGAGCCCTGGCACAGGTACGACAGAGGAACTGGACATTTGGACACTGTCATGTTCTTGGGCATCAGTTGATGGTAGAGAAGGTGGCACTGAGGGTGGCGTTGTAATTCCATCCAGTGCCTGGAGCCCTGACAAAGCCTGGGTGGAGGAACTGGACATTTGGACACTGTCACGTTCTTGGATATCCGTTGATGATAGAGAAGGTGGCACTGAGGATGGCATTGTAATTCTGTCCAGTTCCTGGAGCCCTGGCACAGGTACAACAGAGAAACTGGACATTTGGACATTGTCATGTCGGTAGGCATCAGTTGATGGTGGAGAAGGTGGCACTGAGGGTAGTATGGTACTTGTATCTTGCCCTCGTGGAGCCTCAGTGAGGGGAGTGGACATCCCAGTCCCGTGTGGATGTGTAAACTCTCCAGGCGATGATGATGGATGGATCATTTTCGAACCTTTCCGGGCACCTGCGGAAGGGACATCCTTTGATGGACCTGGGGCAAGAATAACATAAGATCATCAATCCACTTCATTCTCATATTTACACCTCTCAAAACTCCGACTGCACCAAACCCAAACCTCATTGAAGCTTCCAGAAAACCCGGATAGTGTGGACATGAGGAAGATGTTTCCATTAATCAGAGAAACTAGGACTTAACTTCTTCCCTGCTGCTGTCGGACTTTTGAATGGGCTTACTTTGCATTAAGTTGATCTTTCTCTACAACCTAGCTATGACACTACATTCTACACTCCTTTTCTTCTCTATGAACGGTACACCTTGTCTGTATAGCGCATGAGAAACAATACTTTTCACTGTATCCCAATACATGTGACAATAATAAATCAAATCCTTCTCCCCTACATACTCTAAGAACGGTATGCTTTGTCTGTATAGCGCGCAAGAAACAATACTTTTCACTCTATCCCAATACATGTGACAATAATAAATCAAATCCTTCTCCCCTACGTACTCTAAGAATGGTATGCTTTGTATAGCGCAAGAATCAATACTTTTCACTGTATCCCAATACATGTGAGAATAATAAATCAAGTCTGGATCTAAGGGCACAGTCTCAGAGTGAAGGGATGATCCTTTAAAACAGAGATGAAGAGGAATTCCTTCAGCCAGAGGGTGGTGAATCTGGAACTCTTTGCCGCAGAGGAGGCCGGGTCATTGAGTGTCTTTAAGGCAGAGATAGATAGGGTTCTTGATTTGTAAGGGGATCAGGGGGAAAAGGCAGGAGAATGGCGGATGAGAAAAATATCAGGCATGATTGAATGGGAGAGTAATCTTGATGGGCCACATGGCTTAATTTTGCTCCTCTGTATTATGGTCTTATGATAAACACTCCTTCATGGACACAAATGTGGTTTGTGCTGCTGGCTGTTCTATCTCGGCTCTCGTGGTGGGAGTGAACCCTAATGAGGATTCTAAGCTCTTGTCTCCCACCTCCCATCGCCTCCATCTCTTGCCACACCATCGGAATTGCGAAACGGCCTTCCTTTCCCTTCAGTGCAAGCGGGGCGGTGTTAGAGAGGATCGCCACAGGACTCAGGAGTAAGGGGATAATTCCTCAGGGACCATGCGCCAAACCAGACCTTCTGACAACAAACAGAGGCAGAAATTCCAGCTCACTCCCGCTGCCGGCGAGGATGGAGAGTTCGGTGCTCAGACAAATCTCTGTTCACAGCAGCAGGGCAGGCAACTCCCAGCCTCGGGGTTGAGCTGAGAGAATTCCGGCCTGGAGCTCTGCAACAAGAGCGCTGATTTTAAAATATCAATCATAAGATGTGTGTGTTCGCAGTCTAGTAGCATCTCATGGGATGTAGACAATCTAGGGGAGTGGGCGAATGGTAAATGTGAGGCTATCCAGTTTGCTAGGAATAACAGCAAAATGGACTGTTATTTAAATGGTAAAAAAATTACAGCGTGCTGCTGTGCAGAGGGATCTGGGTGTCCTTGTGCAGGAATCTCAAGGAGTTGGTTTGCAGCGGGTAATTAAGGCGGCAAATGGAATTTTGTCCTTCGTTGCCAGAGGGATGGAGTTTAAAAACAGCGAGGTTATGTCGCATAAGGTGCTGATGAGGCCATATCTGGAGTACTGTGTACAGTTTTGGTCTCCTTACTTGAGAAAGATATACTGGAGGGGGTACAGAGGAGATTCACTAGGTTGATTCCGGAGTTGAGAGGTTAGCTTATGAGGAGAGACTGAGTAGACTGGGGCTATACTCATTGGAATTCAGAAGAATGAGGGGAAGATCTTATAGAAATATATAAGATTATGAAGGGAATCGATAAGATAGAAGGGAAGTTGTTTCCACGGGCAGGTGAAACTAGAACAAGGGGGCATTGCCTCAAACTAAGGGGGAGCAGATTTAGGATTGAGCTGAGGAGGAACTTCTTCACACAAAGGGTTGTGAATCTGTGGAATTCCCTGCCCAGTGAGGTTACCTCATTAAATGTTTTTAAGGGAAGGATTTTTGGTTATGGCAAGGTTATGGTGAGCAGGAGGGTAAGTGGGGCTGAGTCCATAAAGAGATCAGCCATGATCTTATTGAATGGTGGAGTAGGCTCGAGGGGCAAGATGGTCGACTCCTGCTCCTAAGTTCTTAGGCTTAATTTAGACCATTTACCAGATTCACATAATCAAACACAGTCCTGTCAAACCATTGAACACGGCTTACTTGGCCATTTCAGAGTGGGTCTGGAGTCACAGTGACTGGGGAAGAACAGCAGATTTCCTTCCCTAAAGGGGCATTAGTGAACCTTTTTTACAACAAGGTTTTCATAATCGTCCAGATTTTTATTGAATTCAAATTTCACCATCTGCCATGGTGGGATTCAAACCCGGATCCCGAGAGAATTAACTTGACTCTCTGGATTACAAGCCTAGCGACAGTACCACTGCAATGCAGCCATCGCTGCCTGCAAAATGTGATGGAATCTGAAACAGCAAACTTGTCTTCTTTGAAAGCAGGTGAAGATTTCAACAAGTTATTATCTCTAAGCTGAAATGTTAATCTGCTTTGAACTCGTTAAAGACGGAAATATGGCGAGATTGTTGATCTAGCCAATCTCTGCTGGGGTCGGATATGATTTGAAGGCTGATAGGTTCTATGTGTCACAGACAGACAGTCTAGAACCACATCAGAAGTGTTCAGTTGTCGAAACAGGATGCCGACTGACCCACATTTATCTCTTTTATCTGCTGTGGGCCTTCTCTGTCTCACTTAATGGTACCAAAACTCGCACATCTCAATGATGACCTACTTTTTCCATATCAGTATTGAAACCCTCCGAGTGCGAATTACGAAGTCTTTTATGAAGTTTTTTTAATCTACAATTTCCTCACTCAAGATCTGAGTCAATGAGCAGGAGCGAACACATTGAGCGTCGATGAGTTATCAGACGCACGTAAACAAACGCAGGACCACCAAACACAGAAGGTGCTGAAGGGACATTGGTGAGGCCACATCAGGAATACTGTAGACAGTGCTGGTCTCCTTATCTAAGGAAGGATGTAAATTCTTTGGAATAATTTTGGAACAATTATTGGATGGAAACCAGGAATTGTTTTATGAGGAAAGGGTGGAGAAGCTTAATCCCCTGGATCTTATTAAAGAATCATATAAATTACTGTGCAGAAGGAGACAATTTAACTCATTGAATCTGCATGGTCAGCAGTAGCATCCGGCTTTATCCCAGTAACCCCAGATATTTACCCTCTTAATCCCTCTGACACTAAGGGCAATTTATCATGACCATTCAACCTAACCTACACATCTGGGAAGAAACTGGAGCACCCGGAGGAAACACCAGAAGATATAGGTACAGAATTAGACAACTCAGCCCATCGAGTCATGGCTGATATTTTTTTCATCCCCATTCTCCTGCCTTTTCCCCATAACCTCTGATCCCCTTATTGATCAGGAACCCAGCTATCTCTGTCTTAATGACCTGGCCTCCTCTACGGCAAAGAGTTCCACCACTCTCTGGCTGAAGAAATCCCTCCTCATTTCTGTTTTAAAGGATCGCCCCTTTAGCCTAAGGTTGTGTCCTCTGGTTCTCGTTTTCCCTACTAGTGGACACATCCTCTCCACGTCCACTCTATCCAGGGCCTCGCCGTATCCTGTAAGTTTCAATAAGATCCCCCTTCATCCTTCTAAACTCCAATGAGGACAGACCCAGAGTCCTCAACCTGTTCCTCATACGACAAGGCCTTCATTCTTGGAATGGGGAGAAAGGTCCGCTCAGACAGTGAGCCGAGCTGGGAATTGAACCCGGGTTCCTGGTGTTGCGAAGCAGCAGTGCTAACCACTGTGCCACCATACCCACCTACATTCTTTCCCAGTCCAAGAGAGTTCGCCTCACTGTTAACTATAGTTAACCATTCAGGGTGTTGGAGTAAAAATAAGTGGGATGGCGAGCAGTGAGGAGGAGATAAGGGGCAGATCGAGACAGGCTGAGCAAAACTTAGCAGATGGAGTACCAGGAAAAATGGAAGGGAAGTCTTTGAATATTTTTAAGACAGCAATGGTGAGAGTTTTTGGAAGGGGGGGGGGTGCGTGAAGGGTTGTCAGGGGCGAAGGGTTTTGGGGGCAGGCTATAGCTTATCGAGGTGGAAAGATTATCAAGATGAAGGGTTATCGGGGGTGAAAGGTTAAGGGGTAAGAGGTTACTGGGGTGAAAGGTTATTAGGGTGAAAGGTTAAGGGGGTAAGGGGTCATCAGGGTGAAAGGTTATCGGGGGTGAAAGATTAAGGGGTAAGGGGTCATCGGGGTGAAAGGTTATTAGGGTGAAAGGTTAAGTGGGTAAGGGTAGTCAGGGTGAAAGTTTATCAGAGGGGTCATTGGGGTGAAATGTTATCGGGGTGAAGAGTTATGGGGTGAAAGGTTAAGGGGGTAAGGAGTTTTCGAGGTGACAGGTTATCGGGGTGAAAGAATATCGGGGTGAAAGGTTATCGGGGTGAAAGTGAAAGGTTAGCAGGGGTAGGCAGGCACGTCAGTTTGGGAATGAGCCACAATCTTGGCGAGCAGTAGAATAGGATCGAGGGGCAGAGTGGACTTCCCCTGTCACTCATTCCTCTGCCTGTAACATTCTGTCAGATTCCCCGGGCACTGCGGCTGTTCCTGGGATCTTGCTGTGCACAGATGGGGAGAGGTTTTCCTATTTCAAGTGGTGGGGACGGGGCGAGGGGGGGGGTGGACGGAACATGAGAGAGAGAGAGACTTACCAAACTGTCTGGCATCGATCGCTTCCATCAGTGGCCTGGCAACACTCCTTGTGGCACAGAATGTTAATCCCTTCTTAAATTTAAATCTGTAACACAATATCAGAGACAAATATATCAAACTGGATTAAACAGTGACAGACCCGTCCCTGCAGATCTGTCCCCACCTGTATGTTATACAGTGACAGACCCATCCCCATTCCCACCAGTACTGTACCCCAGTGTTATACAGCAACAGACCCATCCCCACCAGTGTTACACAGTGACAGACCCATCCCCATCCCCACCAGTGCTGTACCCCAGTGTTATACAGCGACAGACCCGTCCCCACCAGTACTGTACCCCAGTGTTATACAGCAACAGACCCGTCCCCACCAGTACTGTACCCCAGTGTTATACAGCGACAGACCCGTCCCCACCAGTACTGTACCCCAGTGTTATACAGTGACAGACCCATCCCCACCAGTGTTACACAGTGACAGACCCATCCCCTCCCCACCAGTGCTGTACCCCAGTGTTATACAGCGACAGACCCGTCCCTACCAGTACTGTACCCCAGTGTTATACAGTGACAGACCCGTCCCACCAGTGACTGTACCCCAGTGTTATACAGTGACAGACCCGTCCCCACCAGTACTGTACCCCAGTGTTATACAGCGACAGACCCGTCCCCACCAGTACTGTACCCCAGTGTTATACAGTGACAGACCCGTCCCCACCAGTACTGTACCCCAGTGTTATACAGTGACAGACCCGTCCCCACCAGTACTGTACCCCAGTGTTATACAGCGACAGACCCGTCCCCATCAGTACTGTACCCCAGTGTTATACAGCGACAGACCCGTCCCCACCAGTACTGTACCCCAGTGTTATACAGCGACAGACCCGTCCCCACCAGTACTGTACCCCAGTGTTATACAGTGACAGACCCGTCCCCACCAGTACTGTACCCCAGTGTTATACAGCGACAGACCCGTCCCCACCAGTACTGTACCCCAGTGTTATACAGCGACAGACCCGTCCCCATCAGTACTGTACCCCAGTGTTATACAGCAACAGACCCGTCCCCACCAGTACTGTATCCCAGTGTTATACAGTGACAGACCCGTCCCCACCAGTACTGTATCCCAGTGTTATACAGCAACAGACCCGTCCCCACCAGTACTGTACCTCAATATGCTTACTGGATTAATGGGGGACATTTTCCATGGGCTGGTATTTGTTGGTAACTCTTCAAGCGTGTGTACTGCTCTGGTGGAAAGGAGGAATTTAGAATCGATTTGCAGCAATTTTGCATTGTCTGGCTTGTGTGAGTGATACTGTACACTGGGGGAAAAAACACACAGAGACATTTGGATTATTGTAAAATATCCGACTAAGCCCCTGTTTTCCAGAGGCATATTTACTGTCATTATCTCTTTCACAGTTTGGGCTATTCTGTGTCACAGGTCGAGCCTCTTGCTGGGGCTTCTACCGTGTGGCGAAAGTCGCTGCTCAATTTCCCAGGCTGGCAATTTGACTACAGTAGGAATCGCACCCGGGATCGGACAGTCGCAGGGGGCTGGTTTCTCACTTCAACAATCCAATTCCGAGGAGGAGGGAGGGGGGGGGGGGGGTGGCAGGAGGAGGAGAGAGAACAGAGCGGGTGGGAGAGGGGGGAAGGGAGGGTGGATTGAAAAAGGAGTAGGAGAGAGGAGGCGAGATGGGAGAGGGGAGAGAGAGGAAGACGAGGGAGGGGGAGGTGGACGAGGGAGGAAAGCCCCTCTTCACTTTCCTGGGTGGCAGAATCCCCTCACCCCAATCCCCCACCCACCCCTCCATCTCCCCCACTCCCCCATTTTCCCCATCTCCCCGATCTCCCTTACCCGCACCCCCAACCAGGGAATCCCCGACTCTGACTTTCTCTGGACTCTGACCCAGAAACTCTCTCTCTCTCTCTCCCTTTGTCTCTCTCACTCTTCAAGCGTGTGTACTGCTCTGGTGGAAAGGAGGAATTTAGAATCGGTTTGCAGCAATTTTGCATTGTCTGGCTTGTGTGAGTGATACTGTACACTGGGGGAAAAAACACACAGAGACATTTGGATTATTGTAAAATAATCCGACTAAGCCCCTGTTTTCCAGAGGCATATTTACTGTCATTATCTCTTTCACAGTTTCCGTCCCCATCTCTCCCAACAGCCTCCTCTACCAGTATCCTACCTCACTCACCCCGTCTGTCTGCACTCTGGGTCTGAGCGGGAGAGTGAGAAGGAGAGGGAGAGAGAGAGAGAGAAGGAAAGAGAGAGAGAGAGTGGAAAAGAGAGAGAGAGACAGAGACAGGGAGAAAGAGAGGGAGAGAAAGCAGAAAAAAGAGACAGAAAGAGAAAGAGAGAGAGAGAGAAAGAAAGACACAGAGAGACAGAGAAAAAAAACAGAAGGAGACAGAGAAAAAGGAGAGAGAGAGACAGACAGACAGAGAAAGAAAGAGAGACAGAGTGAAAGAGACAGAAACAGAGAAACGGGGGGAGAGAGAGAGAGAGAGACAGAGGGGGATTGAAATTAATTTTTGAGGAACTTACCTGGGACAAGAAAGAGGAAGAGGAAAGCAATCCAGCAGTTAAAAGCCATCCCCTCACAGTCAGGGTGTGTGGAATCTGGCTGCAAATTTGTAAAGCTGAGAGTGAGGAGCACAGAGCGAGAGAGTGAACGGTGAGCTGGTGTTCACACAAATATTCAATCTTTTAGACCGGAAACACAGCTCTGTAACTAACTCATTGCATCATTGATGCCTGAACAAATCAACCTTCTCCACCCTGGAGGGGATTTTCACCTCCAGGGTGCCTGGCCCCACTGTACAACAGAGTGTTTCGTACTCACAATAGGTAGTTACTGTCGTTATTTACAATAGTTATTCACAATAGTAAATCCTCAGGGAAAACGCCACGAAATTCCAGGAAATTCCCCCCTTTGACACTTCTGTAAACAACAGTGATGGACACTCTGCTTTTATGACCCTCATTTTAAAGCTTTGGGGTGGGGGTGGGGGTTTTCAGTGTGGTCAGGTCAGGAAGGGTGAAGGTGAGGCGGGGGGGGGAGGCATCCCACGTCTCCAGAATCAGACAGAATTGTCACCGAACACAAAAAGATGCCATTCACCCTGTTCATGGTGCCACAGCGTGTTAGCACAGAGCCAGGGCCCCTGTATACAACAGAGTCCCACATTCTCCCCCACTCCCCGTGGGAGTGAGTCCCACATTCTCCCCCACTTTCTGGGTAAGGGCGATTCTCCGGAATTCCCCATGGGATCCATTCCTCTCTGGAACTGGGGGCCGCCTTTCCTTTTCTGTTCAGTTTTTCCCATCTCCGCAATGTTCGCCCTTCCAAAACAAAAACTTCCAGAAAATCCCGAGCCGGAGATTAACGTGAGAGAGTGAGGTGAAAGCGGGTCGCTCTTAGGGAAAAAAACCCCCAATCCCGTTATTTTTGGTGTGTGGGAAAATCCGCCCGGAAATCTGGGAATTCCGGCATCTCACATGTGTATGAATCAGTGCCGTCCCCACCGCCACACACACACACACACACACACACTCTGTAACTCAGTTAGTAACCCTATCATTCCCAGTACGGGTGACATGCTCCCGGGAATCGTCCACAGAAACCCAGGGATTTGAAAAGCCAGGATTTATCCCGGACAGGCCACTGTCCACCTCGCCCCACCTCACACAGAGAGGTTGGGCAGCGCGGTGGCACAGTGGGTTAGCGCTGCCGCCTCACAGTGCCAGGGACCCGGGTTCAATTCCCGGCTCGGGTCACTGTCTGTGCAGAGTCTGCACATTCTCCCCGTGTCCGCATGGGTTTCCTCCGGATGCTCTGGTTTCCTCCCACAGTCTGAAAGATGTGCAGGTTAGGGTGGATTGGCCATGCGAAATTGTCCCTTAGTGTTCAAAGATATGGGAGTTAGGGTGGATTGGCCATGCTAAATTGTCCCTTAGTGTCCAAAGATTTGCGGGTTAGGGTGGATTGGCCATGCTAAATTGTCCTTTAGTGTCCAAAGATGTGTAGGTTAGGTGGATTGGCCATGCTAAATTGTCCTTTAGTATCCAAAGATGTGCAGGTTAGGGTGGATTGGCCATGCTAAATTGTCCTTTAGTGTCCAAAGATGTGCAGGTTAGGGTGGATTGGCCATGCTAAATTGTCCCTTAGTGTCCAAAGATGTGCAGGTTAGGGTGGATTGGCCATGCTAAATTGCCCCTTAGTGACCAAAGATGTGCAGGTTAGGTGGATTGGCCATCCTAAATTGACCCTTAGTGTCCAAAGATATGCAGGTTAGGGTGGATTTGCCATGCTAAATTGCCCCTTAGTGTCCAAAGATGTGCAGGTTATGATGGATTGGCCATGCTAAATTGCCGCTTAGTGTCCAAAGATGCACAGGTTAGGGTGGATTGGCCATGTTAAATTGTCCCTTAGTGTCCAAAGATCTGTAGGTTAGGTGGATTGGCCATGCTAAATTGCCCCTTAGTGTCCAAAGATGTGCAGGTTAGGTGGATTGGCCATGTTAAATTGTCCCTTAGTGTCCAAAGATGGGCAGGTTAGGGTGGATTGGCCGTGCTAAATTGCCCCTTAGTGTCCAATGTGGTGGATGGAGAGGGGGGCAAATGGATCTCTGGTGGTGGGGAGGAGGCAGAGGGGTGACTGGCGTGGGGGGGGAAGGTGGGCAGGGGTGACGATCGGTATGCATAGTGGGGGTGGATAAAGAGGGGGTGCAGTGATATGCGTGGGTACTGGGTGGGGTAGGCGGTGGATAAGGGACACACACACACACACACACACACACACACGTTTCTGCCCTCCCCCCCCGATCCACCCCTCACAACTTTCCAAACTGATGAACATCCCTGCCCCCCTCTCCCCCTTTCCAATCATGCACAGAGTGGAAGCGGACACTCCCCCACTGCATCCCGCATACACCCCCTCCCCACCAGATATCCATCTGAGCTGCCTCGTCCCACCCCCACCTCACCAACAATCTAACTCTCCCCCTTCCTCCCCCCCTCCAACCAGAGATCCATCTGCCCTCACTCCCCTCCACCCCGCCCCCCCTGTAACCAGACAAAGCTCTGACCCATCTCCACCCCAACCCCACACTGAAACACCCCGACTCAGATTTTTATTCAGCAGTGCCTCACTCAGGAGACCCACATTCTCCCCGCTCCCCCCGTGGGAGCGAGTCCCACATTCTCCCCCACTCCCCGTGGGAGCGAGTCCCACATTCTCCCCACTCCCCGTGGGAGCGAGTCCCACATTCTCCCCACTCCCCTGGGAGCGAGTCCCACATTCTCCCCCACTCCCCGTGGGAGCGAGTCCCACATTCTCCCCCACTCCCCGTGGGAGCGAGTCCCACATTCTCCCCCACTCCCCGTGGGAGCGAGTCCCACATTCTCCCCACTCCCCGTGGGAGCGAGTCCCACATTCTCCCCACTCCCCGTGGGAGTGAGTCCCACATTCTCCCCACTCCCCGTGGGAGCGAGTCCCACATTCTCCCCCACTCCCCGTGGGAGCGAGTCCCACATTCTCCCCACTCCCTGTGGGAGCGAGTCCCACATTCTCCCCACTCCCCGTGGGAGCGAGTCCCACATTCTCCCCCACTCCCCGTGGGAGCGAGTCCCACATTCTCCCCCACTCCCCTTGGGAGTGAGTCCCACGTTCCTCCCCACTCCCCATGGAACGAGTCCCACATTCTCCCCCACTCCCTGTGGCCAGTCCCACATTCTCCCCTCTCCCCCACTCCCTGTGGGAGCAGTCCCACATTCTCCCCCACTCCCCGTGGGGCCAGTCCTACATTCTCCCCCTCCCCATGGGAACGAGTCCCACATTCTCCCCCACTCCCGTGGGAGTGAGTCCCACATTCTCCCCCAATCCCAGTGGGAGTGAGTCCCACATTCTCCCCCACTCCCCATGGAACGAGTCCCACGTTCTCCCCCACTCCCCATGGACGAGTCCCTACATTCTCCCCCTCCCCATGGAACGAGTCCCACATTCTCCCCCACCCCCCATGGAACGAGTCCCACTTCTCCCCCACCCCCATGGAACGAGTCCTACATTCTCCCCCACTCCCCATGGAACGAGTCCCACATTCTCCCCCACTCCCCATGGGAGTGAGTCCCACATTCTCCCCCACTCCCTGTGGGAGCCAGTCCCACATTCTCCCCACTCCTCCCCGTGGGAGTGAATCCCACATTCTCTGCCACTCTGTGGGTAAGGACGATTCTCCGGAATTCCCCGTGGGATTATTCTTTGGAACTGGGGACCCCTTTCGTTCTGCTTGGTTTGTCCTTCCCAAAAAACTTGCCGAGAATTCCGGACCTGAAATTAGCGTGTGTGGCAGCCAGGTGGCACCGTGCATTGGCATTCCAGCCTGTATTCAGTGAGAGTGAGGTCAAAGTGGGTCACTCTGAGGGAAAAACCCCCTATCCCGTTATTTCTGGTGTGTGGGAAAATTCCTCAGAAGTCTAGGAATCTTGGCATCTTGTTTGTGTATGAATCAGTGCCGCTTCACCCGCCCTAGCCCCCCCCCGCGCACACAATGCCTAATCACTCTGTAACTCAGTTCGTAACTCTATCATTCCCAGTACGGATGAAGTACTCCTGGGAATTGACCAGGGATTGAAAAGCCGGAATTTATCCGCGATGGGCTCCGAATCCCACCTCATGCAGAGAGGTTGGTGGGTTGGGGGGTACAGTGGGTAGCACTGCTGTCTCACAATGCTAGGGATCTGGGTTCAACTCCCAGGCTGGTTGGGGAATTGTTGCTGGTTAGGGTGCGTTGGCTGTGCTAAATTCTCCCTCCGAACAGGCACTGGAGAGTCACAGTAACTACGTTAATGTAAACTGACTTGTGACAAATAAAATAAATTTATCTTTTGACACAAAGGGTCAGTTTAGCACGGCCAATCCACCTAATCCACAAATCTTTCAAACTGTGGGAGGAAACCGGAGCACCCGGAGGTAACCCACGCACACACGGGGAGAATGTGCAGACTCCGCGCAGACAGTGACCCGAGCCGACAATCGAACCTGGAGCCTTGGCGCTCGGAGCCAGCAGTGCTAACCCACTGTGCCATCTTGTGTAAAGGGAAATTGCTCCTTAGTGTCCAAAGATGTGTAGGTTAGGTGGATTGGCCATGCTAAATTGTCCCTTAGTGTCCAAAGATGAGCGGATTAGGTGGATTGGCCATGCTAAATGGCCCCTTAGTGTCTAAAGATGTACAGGTTAGGTAGATTGGCCGTGCTAAATTGCCTTTTAGTGTCTAAAGATAAAGAACAACACAGCACGGGAAACAGGCCCTTCGGCCCGACGAGCCCGCGCCGCCGTCCTAATGTCTTAATGACATAATAGGGGCCAATTTATTACCCAATCAGCCTAAGAGCACATTTTTGGGATGTGGGAGGAAACCGGAGCACCCGGAGAAAACCCACGCAACCACGGGGAGAACGCACAAACTCCCGCAGACACAGGCCCAAATCCATGTGTCTGCACAGCAACAGCGATAGTCCCTGAGCTGTCATGTTGCCCATCAGATGGTCCAGTTTAAGCATACACTAATGACATGAAGCACTAGGCCACTCCTGAAGCAACATCCAAGAGCAGCTCTCGCACGACCTGCCGCATGCATGCCCCTTGTTGGTCAACAAGGTGGACCGAACATCCTGTGGAAACAAATAGGATATTCAAACAGTCCTGCTATACCCCTCTATCTGCAGACCGCTCATGTGGCTGTCCAAGGGACCCTTAAACAACCCTAGCGTGCCTGCTCCCACCACCTTACTCGGTAGTGCATTCCACACCCCCCACTACCCTTTGTGTGAAAAACTGCCCTCTAATATTCGTCTTATATATAGCCCCCCCCTCACCCTAAGGCTGTGACCCCTCGTTCTATCCTTTTGTAATGGTGGAAAAAGATGTGCAGGTTAGGTGGATTGGCTATGCTAAGTTGCTCTTTAGTGTCCAAAGATGTATGGGTTAGAGGGATTGGCCATGCTAAATTGCCCCTTAGTGTCAGGGGGACTAATGCATGGGGTAACGGGGATAGGGTTTGTGTGGGATTATGGTCAGTGCAGACTCGATGGGCCGAATGGACTCCTTTTGCACTGTCGGGTTTCTATGATTCGATAAGTTTCTCCACGTGGAGCGATCAAACCGCTTGCATCATTTTTGTGGTCTTTACTGGGTCTTGTCAGGCCAGGAGTAAGAAGGTTATAATTTCACTCTGCATCTCTCAAACAAGCAAGCCTCTTCCGGAAAACCGACTGGCCATTAGTATCAGGGGACTAGCAGGGTAAATGCATTGGGGTATGGGAATGGATTTGGGGGGGGGAATTGTGATCGGTGCAGACTCGATGGGCCAAATAGCCTCCTTCTGCATTATAGGGATTGTGGGATTGTCTGAAATGTGTAACATTACCGAGGACAAGTGTCTTCTCTGGAATGATAAACATGGGAAACTGGTTGTGTCCCAGGAAGCCTTACCTCTTCTGCGTTGGTGCCACCGGAATTCAGGAGTCCCCGGGGCATTAACGTTTCACGTGTTTGGCATTCCTGCTGTGTTAGTGGACTGATTGCTGTAACTGTTGTCTTGTGTCACCTTGGTAATGCCGTGTTGCCTGGGACACAAAGCCTGAGGCGTCAGGACATTTCAGGAATGCCAACTGGGCAGACACGGGGAATTTGCTGCCAGACTCTGAACCCCTTTTCCAACTGCTTGCAGCAGTTAGAGTGATTCGAAGCCTGGTTCCCCTCACCAGAGTTAGGGCTGTGCGGGATTGAACACTGAGTTCTGGTTATCGAGGGTGAAAAAGTCTCACAACACCAGGTTAAAGTCCAACAGGGTTTATTTGGTAGCAAACCCACAAGCTTTCGAGGTTTGCCCCTTCATCAGGTGAGAGTTCTGATCACAAACAGGGCATATAAAGGCAGTTTACAGAACACTGATTAGAATGCGAATTTTTACAGCTAATCAAGTCTTAAAGGTGCAGACGATATGAATGGAGAGAGCGTTAAGCACAGGTTAAAGAGATGTGTATTGTCTCCAGACAGGACAGTAAGTGAAATTTTGCAAACCCAGACCAGTCATTGGGGTTACAGATAGTATGACATGAACCCAAGATCCCGGTTGAGACCATCCTCACGTGTGTGGAACTTGGCAATCAGTTTCTGCTCAGCGACTCGGTGCTGTCGTGAAGGCCCCCTTGGAGAACGTTTACACAAAGATCAGAGGTTACAGGCATTCGGCCTCTGATCTTCAGGTTGAGGACGGCCTCAACTGGGATCTTGTGTTCATGTCACACTACCTGTAACCCTCATGACGTGCCTGGACTTGCAAAACCTCACTTACTGTCCTATCTGGAGACAATACACATCTCTTTAACCTGTGCTTAATGCTCTCTCCACTCACATTGTCTGTACCTTTAAGACTTGATTAGCTGTGAAGACTCACATTTCAATCAGTATTCTGTAAACTGTGTGTGTGTCTTTATATGCCCTGTTTCTGCTCAGAACTCCCCACTCACCTCACGAAGAAACAGCGTTCCGAAAGCTCGTAGCATTTACTATCAAATAAACCTGTTGGACTTTAACCTGTCATGAGACTTCTTACTGTTATCACCCCAGTCCAACACAGGAATGTCCACATCACAACTATTATAGAGGTTGGAATCATAGAACCATAAAATCCCAACAGTGCAGAAGGAGGCCACTCTGTCCATCGAGCCTGCACAATCCCATCCAGGCCCTATCCCCGTAATTCCAGGTATTTACCCTGCTAATCCCCCTGACACTAAGGGACAATTTAGCATGGCCAATCCACCTAACCTGCACATCTTTGGACACTAAGGGGCAATTTAGCATGGCCAAGCCACCTAACCTGCACATCTTTGGACTGAGGGAGGAAACCGGAGCACCCGGAGGAAACCCATGCAGACACTGGGAGAACATGCAGGCTCTGCGCAGACAGTGACCCAAGCCGGGAATTGAACCCGGATCCCTGGTGCTGTGAGGCACCGTACCACCCAATAGCTGCCGGTTAAGGAAAAAGCATACACAGACGAGGATCGTGACTTTTGTAGAAGCTTTATTACAAAAATTAACTCACAAGTGGTACAAACAGGACATTCTGTCACACCTAAGTAAGTTACAAAGTGCAATCAGTAGGGGGGGGGGGGGGGGAGGGCCATTCAGCCCATCTGCTCTGTGCTAGTATTTCGCTCCGCACCACCCAATCCCTCTTTGACGTGGCATCGATGTACCCGTCCATTCCACCGACACCACCACCCCCCCCCCACCCACACCCCCACCCTCCCCATCCTAGCCCGAATTCCCCCCCACCACCCCTCACCTCACCACAACCACCCCTCCCTCACCCCATCCCATTTCCCCTGCACCCCCGCCTTGCACCACCACCCCCCCCCCCCTCCCCTCCCCCCACACCCCCTGCTCAACAATGTCTTCACGAGTGTCCCATTTGTACCCAATGGAGCTTTGGTCAAAGCGATAGTGCGGATCTGGGCGCCAATATTTTTGAAGGGACCGTTATTTAGTGCCACCCCCTCCTCCTCCTCTGCCCCCGCCCCACACCCCCGGAGAGTTTTATAAATGCAATAAGATGGATCCGTCTTATGGAATTCCCCCGATTTCTCTCCCAATCCCTGTTGGGATTCTGGTTTCAATTCCCTCGAAGTCCTGGACAAGTTGGCGACCCCCCCCCCCCCCCCACCCATGCGCTCAATGGGAGTTGTCGGGGGGTGGGGCACTTTTCCACTGGCACCCGGCGATTCCTATTGTGGGCGAAGAGCAAAGCAGAGGCGGTGGGCATGTATCAGCGTGACGGTGGTGGGTCATCTGGATGGCATTGGTGGGGGGGGGGGTGGGGGGGGTAACATTGCCTCTCTCTCTCAGCCCTGAACCGCTTTGAGTTGGCGCAGCTGTGGGCTGGGGGCCTTGGCACAAGCGGGGCGCACTTCTGTCCGAGTTCATGACTTGGCCCTCCTACTCCGGAGGCTCGGGCCATAGTCCGGGGTGCCCGCACACCTTCACAGCGCTGTGCTAATGGAGTGCCATGCTGCCAACACGCTCTCTGATGCATTGCAACCTCCGCCTTCCCCAAACGATGGAAAAGAGAGCGTGGCACTTAACCCCTCGGCCCACGCCGCCACCGGAGCAAGTTAATTCATTGGTTCCTTCACGTGGGATCTTGCTGTGCCCGTCTGCGGATGGAACGGCAAGAGGCGGCCGTCGGTCCGTCTCGATTCGCTCGTATTTAGCGCATGGAGACAGTTCTTTCGGCTCAACCTGTCCATGCCACCCCTTTCTCCAGCCCCCTAAACTAGTCCCCATTGCCCGTATCCCGATTGTCGAAATGCTTCTTAAAATTATACCTGCCTCTACTACCACACTCACTGCCCTCCGTGCGAAAAAATTGCCCCTCTGGACCCTTTAGTGTCTCTCCCCTTAAACCCATTTGGACTTTCCCTACCCCCCCCCCCCCCCCCCACTCCCTAACGCCCCCGTGAACACCTGAGGGTGGATGTCTCAGGAAGGGCAGCTGGGAGAGGACAGAGGCGATGGGGTGACTCTCGACAACCAGGTGAAGGTTCTCTGAAGGACGGCCCACGCTCACAGGTACACCCACAAGACACCCAAGTCTACACCCAGCACGGTCGGCCATTTCGCTTGGCCATTTACCAATGGGAAGTTGGCCCCTCCTGGCTGGCACTTCACTCCGACCCGGATCTGGCGCTGCCTTGTGCTCACCAGCTGGTTGACCATCTGCATTTGTGTGGTGCCCAGGGGGACACCCCAGGACAGCGTGACTCCCAGGCTGTCATTTCAACGGGTGACCCCCCCACCAAAGCCACGTCAAAGAGGTAGATTTTGTCACATGACTGAGGGAGGGTAGGTTGAGGGAGAGAATTCCAGAGCTTAGGTTCCCCCACCAATACCCTGCACCCCTCCTCCTCCCCAGGAATGGAAAGAACATACATCTATGGAGCAATTTATAATCCGGATGCGGGACTGGAGAATGTGGATAGGGGGGCAGGTGTAGGGACTGGAGGAGGTTACAGAGATAAGAGGGGGTGTAAGGTCTGGAGGAGATTACAGAGATTGAGGGTAGTGTAGGGGGGGTTACAGAGATTGGGAGGGGGTGTGGGGGGGGAGTTACAGCGATATGGAGGGTTGAGACTCAGACAGGATTTGCTGTTGGTAGTTGGTGCGATTTGAAAGTGCAAGCAATTACTAGCAAAGTTCCCTTCATGAGTCAGTGAGAGCTGGCTGGTTATAAAGCATCATAAATTCCTTCTGGGTTCTCCAAGGGAGCAGTCTGATATTTCGGAGCTGAGGGAGAGACAAAATTGGATAATATCAGAGTCACAATATGCTTTCCTTCAAAATTCATACTGTTAAACAACACACTGGGGGAGGGGGGAACCACTGTGGGTGTGAGGGGACGGGAAAGGGGATAGGTTGGAAATTGACCCAATTCCTCTGAGTTTGTGTTTTAGAGAGAGAGAGAGAGGGAGAAACATACAAAGAAAAAGAAAGAGAGAGAGAAGGGGAGAGAGAGGGAGAGAGAGACAGAGAGAGAGAGGGAGACGGAGAGAGAGAAAAACAGAGAGAGAAAGAAACAGAGAGAGAGAGAGACAGAGACAGACAGAGAAAGACAGAGAGAGAAAGACAGGCAGAGAGAAGAGGCAGAGAGACAGACAGACAGACAGAGGCAGAAAGAGAGAGACAGGCAGAGAGAGACAGAAAGAGCAAGAGGCAGAGAGAGAGAGAGAGAGAGAGACAGAGGTGCCGAGAGAAAAAGAGACAGAGTCAGAGAGAGAGATAGGCAGAGAGAGAAACAGAGAGAGAGAAAAAGAGACAGAAAGGAGAGTGACAGAGAGAGAGAGACAGGCAGAGAGACAGAGAGAGCAAGAGACAGAGGCGGATAGAGAGAGAGAAAAACAGAGGTGGAGAGAGAGAGAGAAACAGAGGCAGAGAGAGAGAGACAGAGGCGGAGAGAGAGAGAAACAGGGGTGGAGAGAGAGAGAGACAGAGGTGGAGAGAGAGAGAGACAGAGAGAGAGAGAAACAGAGGTGGAGAGAGA
>JAGIQG010000037.1:14178919-14283919 GCA_024679065.1 Sphyrna mokarran
GGTGGAGAGAGAGAAGAGAAATAGAGGTGGAGAGAGAGAGAGTGAAGCAGAGAGAGAGAGAGTGGTAGAGAATAAGGTGCTGCCCCAGTCATGAGAACTCTACCGAGTTTCTCTCTGTGTCGAGCTGAAGGTTTGGAAGAGGCCACCCACCCTTCTGGTAGGGTCTTCAGGAGGGGAGAGGGTGTAGGATTAGCCGGCGGGGAGGGGGGTGGGTTGGTAGGGGTGGGGTGGGGTGGGATTGTAATATGCAGTTTCAGAATAAGCTTCTCCGCGAACGAGGGAGAGGTGAAGGCTAATCCCACCCCTCCTCCTCCTCCTCCCCCACTGCCCCACCTCCCCTCCTCCCCAGTGCTGGAAAGGGAATGAGGTGGATATTTGAACAGGAAAGTGTTGGAGCTTCATGGACAAGGCCTGGGGGCGGTGGGGGGGAGGGGGGGGGGGAGGGGGGGGGGGGGGGAAGAGGGAGGGGGGGAAGAGGGAAGGGTTGGGGGGGGGGTGGGGGGGGGGAGGAATCAGGAATCAGTACAACTGCTAGAATCGGAGACCCAGTAAGAAATCTCACAACACCCGGTCTCACATCACCAATCTGAGACAGACAGACCAGAAACTGTCCGCAAACAGATAGGAAACAGTCTGGCTGGAGAAGAAAATTAGACTGACCTTTCTATAAGCCAGTGTGGACAATACATAGTCCATCAGGGGTCTGAGTGTGTCCAATTGGATCACGGGACACTGAATTCTGAGACCATTTAGCCCATCGACTCTCCGAAAGAGACCCCACCCAGACCCACCCCACTGAATCTTTCTCCGTAACCCTGAGCATTTCATAGAGTCAATCCACCTAACCTACACATCTTTGGACACTAAGGGGCAGTTAGCATGGCCAATCCACCCTAACCTGCACATCTTTGGACACTAAGGGGCAATTAGCATGGCCAATCCACCCTAACCTGCACATCTTTGGACACTAAGGGGCAATTAGCATGGCCAATCCACCCTAACCTGCACATCTTTGGACACTAAGGGGCAGTTAGCATGGCCAATCCACCCTAACATCTTTTGACTGTGGGGTGAAACTGGAGCACCCGGAGGAGAACAAGCACAGATGGTGATCCGAGGCGGGAATCGAACTCGGATCCCTGGCGCTGTGAGGCAGCGGTGGTCACCATTGTACCATCCACGGGGTTACGGCTCGCGAGCCAAGCTGCATTTCAATCTTGCGACCCACTGGGCTGAAGGAGGCCCCCTCGCTTACTCCTCTTTGCCCCAGAACGGAGGATATAGGAACTGCAACACCGGTTTAGAGTTGAACAGAGGGATATCCTGGTGTGGGACGGGAGGGAGGGGGGGTGGTTTACACTGAGGCAGCGCATGAATGAAAAGGGGCTTAGGAAGGAGGAAGGGGGGGTGGGCGCAGAATGGTCAAAATATGAAGTCCCAAAGATGCAATAAGGCCAATTGGAAGATGCGTGTGGTTCCGTCAACCTGCATTGGGCTTCACTGGAAGGACATGTGGATGCGGGAGTTAGTACAAAAAGGGCTAGCCCAGGAACGAGAGGCAGAGCGGCCTTCCCCTTTGGACGCCACATGTTGAACTGAGACGCAGAATCTCACCTTGCCAGCCTCTCCTCTTGCAGCGCAGGTAGACGATGATAGAGATTAGGATCAGGACGGTGGGGGCAAGGATTAAAACCGCCACCTTGCTGTTCCCCAGCCCCTTCTTGGTGCCCTCGCCCTCCCCCACCTGGCTGGCCCTATCCGTCTCCTTTTTGGGCTTCAGAACTGGCGCAACAGTGGTGGCCCCTTCCAGGGCACTGCTGGACCCTGTGATCTCCGGAGCCTTCTGGTCGGACCCTCCGCCCTCTGTCGAGAAAGAGAGAACGCCACTATTAATGAGGGGCGGGAGGGAGACACAGAAGGGCACAGGAACAGCCATTCGGCCCCGCAAGACTATCCCATCAATAGGATGGTGGTCGATCTTGACTCCATCAGGTCCTCTTTAGGGCCCAATCACTTTACCCAATGAAAACGCACCCCTCACAATTCTGAGATCCCCAATTCACATCCGGTTCTCGATTGGTGAGATTCTGTGGCTCAGGTCAATGTGTGGTGTCCAAAGGACACCTCGTTCCTCGGGGAAGTAGGGAGGGAAAGTGAGGGGAGGGGGAAGGGAGAGTGAGGGGAAGTTGGGGAGGGGAGTATGGGGAGAGGGGGGAATGGGGGAGGTGGCAGTGTAGGGAGGGTAGGTGTGGGGCAGGGTTTGAGTGGGAGGGAGAGGAAGGAGGAGGGGAGTGGGAGGGAAGGAGGTTGAGTGAGTATTGGGTGATGGAAGCGGGTTTGGGGGGGAGGTAGAAAGGGGGAAGGGGTTGGGGGGGGGTGAGTGGATGTTGTGTGGGTTGGAGGGAAGGAGAGTGGGGGGTGAGGGGAAGGGGGAGGGAAGCAGAGGGGAGGAGTTTGAGTGGGTGTTGTGTGGGTGGGAGAGATGAGTAGGGGGGGAGGGGAGTGGGGAGGGAGGGGAGTGGGGAGGGTGGGGAGTGGGGAGGAGTTTGAGTGGGAGAGATGAGTGGAGAGGGAGGGGAGTGGGGAGAGAGGGGAGTGGGGGGTGGGGGCAGCTTGGATGAGTGTTGGGTAGTTGGGGAGAAGGGAGGGGAGCAGGAGGGAGAGGTTGACTGGGTGTTTTAGGGGAAGGGGGAGGAGAGTAGCGGGAGGTTGAATGTTTGTTGGGTGGGTGTTGTGTGGGTGGAAGGGGCAGGTGAATGGGAGGAAGTGAAGAGGGAGGGGAGCGGTGCGGGAGGTTGAGTGGGTGTTGTGGGGGAGAGTGGAGTGGGTGGGGAGGTGAGTGGATGTTGGGTACCGTTGGGTGGGTGGGAGGGGAAGGTGAATAGGGGGAGGAGAAGTAGGAGGGGAGCAGAGTTGGGGGGAGGTGAGTAGGAGTTGTGGGGGGGGGAAGGAAAGTGCGGGAGGTTGAATGAAGGGGGAAGGGGCGGGGTGAGGGGAGAGGGGAGGGGGTGAGGCTGAGTTGAGGGGGTTGGGTGGGGTTGAGGAGGGGGGAGGTGAGGGGTGGGTGGGTGGGGAGGGGAGGTTGAGGGGTGGATGGGTGGGTGGGTGGGAGGGGGAGGTTGAGTGGGTGTTGGGTGGGTGGAGGGGGAGGTTGAGTGGTGTTGGTGGGTGGGTGGGTGGGAGGGGGAGGTTGAGTGGGTGTTGGTGGGTGGGGGGAGGTGGGAGTGGGGTGGGGGTGGTGGGAGGGGAGGTGAGTGGGTGTTGGTTGGGTGGGAGGGGGAGGTTGAGTGGGTGTTGGGTGGGTGGGGGGGGTCGAGTGGGTGTTGGTGGGTGGGAGGGGGAGGTTGAGTGGGTGTCGGTTGAGTGGGTGTTGGAGGGTGGGTGGGTGGGAGGGGGAGGTGAGTGGGTGTTGGGTGGGTGGGAGGGGGAGGTTGAGTGGGTGTTGGGGAGGGGGAGGTTGAGTGGGTTTGGGTGGGTGGGAGGGGAGGCCTGAAGGGGTGTTGGTTGGGCAGGATGGGCCCCCGCGGGGGGACTGGATAATCCCAGCAGCATTTTCCGGTGAGGTCGAATCGGATTGGATCCGCTCTCTCGGATCATGGGTTCACCAGTTTGGGGATGGGTTTTTCCTCCTTCGCAGTAGCAGCAGGAGCAGTGAGAAAACACAACTCCAATCTAACGTAGCTCCTGTAACCTCCCGCTGACTCGTAAACAGAGCCAATGCGGTGCGGTTAAACATCATACAACTATCATCAATACAGAACCAGTCTGGTTAGCACTGCTGCCTCACAGCGCCAGGGTCCCAGGTTCGATTCTGGTCTCGGGTTCACTGTCTCTGTGGAGTCTGCACGTTCTCCCCGTATCTGCATGGGTTTCCTCTCACTGTCTAGAGTTGTGCGGGTTACGTGGATTGGCCACACTAAATTGCCCCTTAGTGTCAAAAGATGTGTAGGTTAGGTGGATTAGCCATGCTAAATTGCCCCTTAGTGTCCAAAGATGTGCAGGTTAGGTGGATTAGCCATGCTAAATTGCCCCTTAGTGTCCCAAGATGTGCAGGTTAGTGGATTAGCCATGCTAAATTGCCCCTTAGTGTCCAAAGATGTGCAGGTTAGATGGATTGGCCATGCTAAATGCCCCTTAGTGTCCAAAGATGTGCAGGTTAGATGGATTGGCCATACTAAATTGCCCCTTAGTGTCCAAAGATGTGTAGGTTAGGTGGATTAGCCATGTTAAATTGCCCCTTAGTGTCCAAAGATGTGCAGGTTAGGTGGATTGGCCATGCTAAATTTCCCCTTAGTGTCCAAAGATGTGCAGGTTAGGTGGATTGGCCATGCTAAATTGCCCCTTAGTGTCCAAAGGTGTGCAGGTTAGGTGGATTGGCCATGCTAAATTGCCCCTTTAGTGTCCAAAGATGTTTATGTTAGAAGGATGAGTGGGGAAATGTGGGGTTTTGGGGGTAGTGAGTGGGATTATGGTCAGTGCAGTCTCGATGGGCCAAATGGCCTCCTTCTGCAATGTAGGGATTCTCTGATTGTATGAAATAATTCCTCCTTATGGAGAGCAAGAGCTCAGAGGTATAATTTGAATTAAAAGTTTCGTTTACTCATTAGTGTCACAAGTAGGCTTACATTAACACTTCAGTGAAGTTACTGTGAAAATCCCTCAGTCGCCTGTGCGGGTAACACCAAGGGAGAATTTATCGCAGCCAACGCAGCATGCCTTTCACCGGGTGAAACCCACGCAGACACGGGGAGAATGCGCAGACTCCGCAGTGACCCCCAAGCCAGGAATCGATCCCTGGTCCTGTGAGGCAGCAGCACTAACCACTGTGCTGCCCTGAATTGAGGAGGGAATTAATTCTCGCAGGGGGTGGCGGATTTGTGGGACTCACCGCCCCACAGCGTGGTGGAGTCCGAATCATTAAATGGTTTTCGAGGAGAGAGGTATATTTCTGATTTTAAAAAATGGGTGAAAGAGATTTGGGGAGGAGGTGGGGAGGTGGACTTGAAACCAGGGAGAGATTAGCCAGGATCTGACTGAATGGTCGAACACCAAAGAGTCGAATAGCTTCCTCTTTCACTCCCTCAGAGGAAGGAAACTTCTCCTCAGCTTCTAGCCAGTCAAGTCCCTCAGGACTGATCAGATCAACTCTCATTCTTCCCAACGGATACTGGTCCAATAGTCGGAAGAGTGAGTCAGATTTGAATAATAAGGAGGCGGGAAAGGCTGGGACTTTTTTTTTACAAGGGAATAAACAAATATCAAAGCATAATATAGTGCAGGAACAGTCCTGTCAGCCTACCAAGTCTGTGCTAACACAGATGTCTCTCTAATCCAATATTGTCTGCCTACTATGTGCTCCATAATCCCTCTATTCCTCCCTGCCTGTTCATCTATCTCTCTAGGTACCTCTACAATGTTATGCAAAGGTATTCACTGTGTGAAAAATTTGTCCCTCGCACCTCTTTTAAACTTCCCCTCCTTCTCGCTCTCAATCTATCCCTCCCAAGTCTTTGTCCCCGGATAAAAAGACACTCAGTACCTATAGGGCGGCACAGTGGCACAGTGGGTTGGCTCTGCTGCCTCACAGTGCCAGGGAGCCGGAGTCGATTCCTTGGGTCGCTGCCCTGTGTGGAGTTTGCAAGTCCTCCCCGTGTCTGTGTGGGTTTCCTCTGGGTGGTGTGGTTTCCTCCCACAGGTCAAAGATGTGCAGGTTAGGTGGGTTGACCATGCTAAATTAACCCCACAGTGTCCAAGGAAGTGCAAGTTAGGGATTGGCCATGCTAAATTGCCCCTTAGTCTCCAAAGATGTACAGGTTAGGTGGATTGGCCATGCTAAATTGCCCCTTAGTCTCCAATGATGTGTAGGTTAGGGGGATTGGCCATGCTAAATTGCCCCTTAGTCTCCAATGATGTGTAGGTTAGGGGGATTGGCCATGCTAAATTGCCCCCTTAGTGTCCAAAGATGTGCAGGTTAGGTGGATTGGCCATGCTAAATTGCCCCTTAGTCTCCAATGATGTGTAGGTTAGAGGGATTGGCCATGCTAAATTGCCGCCTTAGTGTCCAAAGATGTGCATGTTAGGTGGATTGGCCATGCTAAATTGCCCATTAGTGTCCAAAGATGCGCAGATTAGGTGGATTGGCCAAGGTAAGTTGCCCCTTAGTGTCTGAAGATGTGTACGTTAGTGGATTGGCCATGCTAAATTGTCCCTTAGTGTCCAAATATATATAGGTTAGGTGGATTGGCCATGCTAAATTGTCCCTTAGTGTCCAAAGATATATAGGTTAGGTGGATTGGCCATGCTATATTGCCTCTTAGTGTCCAAAGATGTGCAGGTTAGGTGGATTGGCCATGCTATATTGCCTCTTAGTGTCCAAAGATGTGCAGGATAGGTGGATTGGCCATGCTAAATTGCTCCTTAGTGTCCAAAGATGTACAGATTTGGTGAATTGGCCAAGCTAAATTGCTCCTTAATATCAGGGGGACTAACTAGGTTAAATGTATATGGTTATGCATTTTGGATAGGGCTTTATGTGAATGTGGTTGTTGTTTGATGCGCCGAATGGCTGTAGAATGCACTGTCGGATTCTAAGATTCTCTACCCAAGCCTGTCATAATCTTGTAAACCTCTATCAGGTCCCCCTTCACCCTCCAACACTCCAGAGAAAACAATCCAAGTTTCTTCATAATCCATCATATCTCCACACCAGGCAAGATGCTGGTAAATCTCTTCTGCACCCTTCCCAATGCACCAAGCCCATGAAAGGTGACCTTACAGAGGTTCATAACATCATGAGGGGCATAGGTAAGGAGAATAGCCGAGATCTTTTCCCCAGGTGAGTCCAAAACTAGAGGGCAGAGGTTAAAGGTGAGAGGGGAAAGGGGCAACTTTCTACACAGAGAGTGGGGCGGCGATGGAATGAGCTGCCAAGGGAAAAGGGTACGGTTATAACATTGCAAAAACATTTGGATAGGGACGTGGATAGGGAAAGATTTAGTGGGATACGGGCCAGACAAATGGAACCAGTTCTGCGTAGAGAACCTGATAGGCCTGGATGAGATAGGCCGAAGGGCCTGTCTCTGTGCTGTATATGTCTCCATGGTCGGAATTTTACCATCCTGCCCAGCACGAGAATCAGAGCGGGCAGGGGGTGAACCACGAAAAGGTCCTTTGACCTCGGGATTTTTCTGCTTTCGGGACGAGCGAGATTACAAAATCCCACCTATCGACTCGACAAACCGTCTCTGAACTGCTCCTAACACAATTAAAGTCATTGAGGCTTACAGCACGGAAACAGGCCCTTTGGCCCAACTTGTTCATTCTGTCCTTTTTTGTTAAACCCCTGAGCTAGTCCCAATTGCCTGCATTTGGTTCATATCCCTCTATACCCATCGTAACCATGTAACTGTCTAAATGCTTTTTAAAAGACAAAATTGTACCCGCCTCTGGCAGCTCGTTCCAGACACTGTGTGAAAAAGTTTGCCCCTCTTTGTATCTCTCCCCTCTCACCTTAAACCTATGCCCCCTAGTTTTAGACTCCCCTACCTTTGGGGAAAATATATTGACTATCTAGCTGATCTGTGACCCTCATTATTTTATAGACCTCTATAAGATCACCCCTCAGCCTCCTACACTCCAGAGAAAAAGGTCCCAGTCTATCCAGCCTCTCCTTATAACTCAATCCATCAAGTCCCGGTAGCATCCCAGTAAATCTTTTCTGCACTCTTTCTAGTTTAATAATATCCTTCACCTTTGCGAATGAGCTGGTCACAGTTAATTCCAGATGTGATCTCAGCGCTGGCTCCCACACAGTGAGAGAGAGAGAGAGAGAAAGGAGAGAATCACGAACGAAAACTTTGATACCACCTCCCCTGAGGTCAGGCTCACTTCAAGCAGAAGTCTGTCCTCATGGATTTGACCCCTACTCACTCACGCTATCACCCCCCGCCCGTCCCCCGTACGAGCTCTGTCAATAGCTTAAAGACCGTCGGCAGTTTCAGAGAGAGAGAAAAGAAAGGCAACGGGATCTCAAAGTGGTGTGAAGAAAACAGCAGCAAGTGCCAGAGATCTAAATTCCTCCAGCAACGTCTGATCCTGCTGCAGATGCGGTTATCTTAACGCCTAAGGAAGAGCTCTCACTGACCCACTTTCCGATCTTGGGGGCTGTTTTAAATTTCACCACAGACAAGCATCTGCTTTACCAGGGGAAGGACTAAATAACCCAGTCACATGCTGGATTTTCCCTTACATCGTTGGACTAAAACTGGGAGAGCTGTCTCACAGACCAGACAAGTTACAGGTCGACATCTGATTGGATTTATTATTGTCACATGTATTGGGACACAGTGAAAAGTATTGTTTCTTGCACACTGTACAGACAAAGCATACCGTTCATAGAGTACATAGGAGAAGATTTGATTTATTATTGGGATATAGTAAAAAGTATTGTTTCTTGCATGCTGTACAGACAGAGCATACCGTTCATAGAGTACATAGGGGAGAAGGATTTGATTTGATTTATTATTGTCACGTGTATTGGGATGCAGTGAAAAGTATTGTTTCTTCTGCACTATACAGACAAAGCATACCGTTCATAGAGAAGGATAGGAGAGAATGCAGAATGTAATGTTACACGATAACAGCTGGTTTATGTTTTAGTGTCACACATCAGCTTACATTAACATTGAAGTGACTGCGAAAATCCCCTCGTCACCACACTCCGGTATATGTCTGGATAACGCCAAGGGAGAATTTAGCACGGCCAATTCACCCTAACCAGCACGTCTTTTGGAGTGTGGGAGGAAACTGGAACCCCCAGAGGAAACCCACGCAGACACGTTTGTGTGTGTTGAGGTGGGGGGGGGGGGGGGGGGGGTTGACTCTGCACAGACAGTGACCCAAGCTGGGAATCAAACCCGGATCCTTGGTGCTGTGAGCCAATAGTGCTACCATGCCACTCCTGTTTACATGCTGACAAATGGCCAAGGTTTATACTGACCCTTAATCAAAGCCACAGAGTCACCTAAAGACTGAATATCCAGAGTTTCCGAGGATGTTAAATTTCTAATTAATTTATAAGTCTGAGTCCCACGTTCCGTAAGCAGGCCACTTTTTGCTCAACCTCTTCTGTAATTCCACTCTTGGCGGAGAAGTAGTGAAATCTTTCAATGTATTAAACCCAGTGTTCAGTGTCTCATTAAAAAGGATGGATTTTTCCAAAAAGGAGCAGTCTTCTGATTCCACTCTCTCATTTCCTTCTCCCTTACGTACTCTATGAACGGTACGCTTTGTCTGTATAGTGCGCAAGAAACAATAATTTTCATTGTATCTCAGTATACGTGACAATAATAAATCAAATCCTTCTCCCCTATGTATTCTATGAACGGTATGCTTTGTCTGTATAGCACACAAGAAACAATACTTTTCACTGTATCCCAATACATGTGACAATAATAAATCAAATCAAATCCTTCTCCCCTCTGTACTCTATGAATGGTATGCTTTGTCTGTATAGTACGTAAGAAACAATACTTTTCACTGTATCCCAGTACGTGAGAATAATAAATCAAATCAGAGTTGTAACCCCACTTCCCTACCCGCTCCCCCCCCCCAACCTTCGCTCACACTGAGACCTTCAGAAGGCTGGGTTTGCCAAACCGATTTCGAACCCTTTTCCCTTCTCTCCACACGGGCAGCGATTTAGAGAAGGTGTGTGGGTGGGTAAGTGGAGGGGAGGGTGATTTGGGCAAGGGAAGTGTGAGGGGGTTGCTGAGGTAGTCGCTGAGAGGCAGGGTACTTGAGGGAAATTGGAAATTTTGCTTCCGTGCATTGTGAGGATCGAAACGGAGAGATCGCGGTGTTGTGATGGTGCAGAGGGATCTGGGTGTCCTGGTGCATGTATCACACAAGGTCAGTTTGTCGCGACAGCAAGCAGTAAGGGAAGCTGACGGAACGCAGTTGTGAGGGAGGTTGATGACAAACGTGGGGAGGTTTTTCTTCGAATGTACAGGGCCTGGAGTATTTCTATGATTCTTAGAAACCCGATAGTGTAGAAAGAGGCCATTCGGCCCATCGAGTCTGCACCGACCACAATTCCAGCCAGGCCCCTACCCCTATATCCCTACATATTTTACCACTATTCCTTCTAACCACACATCTCTAAGGGACAATTTTTACCTCGGCCAATCAAACTAACCCGCAACCTTTGGATTGTGTACCTTTGTGTGCAGACAATTCTTTTTGTGCTAATGCAATGATGTAAACCGCAGTTCAGAGAAGGTCCACCAGACTAATAGCAGGAATGGGAGGGCTGTCTCATGGGGGGAAGAGAAAATCACAATGCTGAGGAAGCAGAAACACACAATGCTAGAAAATCCCAGCAGGTCTGACAGCATCTGGGCAGAGAGAGAGAATACAGCCAATATTTCCAATTGGAATAACCCTCCAGACAAAACGATGACTCCATTCTCTCTCCACACAGACGATGTCGGAACTGCTGGGACTTCCCAGCCGTCTGTGTTTTAGTTTATGAGGACATACTGTTTGTATCCACTGGAGTTCTTTCAGACAAGTAAGATTTAATGTAATGAAAACCTTTCAGATCCTGAGGATTATTGTCAGGGTGGATGCAGAGAGACTGTTTCCTCTTGTGAAAGAATTGAGAAATAGGGTGTGTGTGTGTGTGTGTGTGTGTGCGTGAATGCGTGTGTGAGAGTGTGTGTGTGTGTGTGTAGAGTGTGTGTGTGTGAGTGTGTGTGTGAGTGAGTGGGTATTGTGTGTGTGTGTGAGAGTGTGTGTGAGTTGTGGTATGTGTATGTGTGAGTATGTGTGTGTGTGGTATGTGTGTGGTGAGTATGTGTCTGTTTGTGTGTGCGAGTGAGTGTGTGTATGTGTAGATGAGGTGGTATGTGTGTGTGTGTGTGTGCGTGAGAGTGTGTGTTTGTGACGTGTGTAAGTGACTGTGTGAGTGAGTGTGTGTGTGTATGTGTATGAGTGAGTGTGTGTATGTGTGTGAGTGTGTGTGTGCGTGAGAGTGTGTGTTTGTGACTGTGTGTGAGTGACTGTGTGAGTGAGTGTGTGTGTGTATGTGTATGTGTGTGTGTGTGTATGTGTGTGAGTGAGTGAGTGAGTGTATGTGTGTGTATGTGTGAGTGTGTGCGTGTGAGTGTGTGTGTGTATGTGTGTATGTGTGAGTGAGTGTGTGAGTGAGTGTATGTGTGAGTGGTGTATGTGTGGTGTGTGGTGTGTGTGTATGTGTGTGTGTGTGTGTGTGTGAGAGTGTTGAGTGTGTGTATGTGTGAGTGGTGTATGTGTGAGTGTGTGTGGAGTGAGTGTATTGTGAGTGTGTGATGTGTGTGTGTGTGTGTGGGTGTGTGTATGTGTGTGTGCGTGTGTATGTGTGAGGTGTGTGAGTGTGTGTATGTGTGAGTGGTGTATGTGTGAGTGTGTGTGTGAGTGAGTGTATGTGTGAGTGAGTGAGTGAGTGAGTGTGTGTGTGAGTGTGACTGTGATGTGAGAGTGCGTGTGTGTATGTGTGTGAGAGAGAGTCTGCGTGTGTGCATGTGTGTGTGTGTGTGTGTGTGTGTGTGTGTGTGTGTGTGTTTCTTAGGATCATAGAATCCCTACAATGCAGAAGGAAGCCATTCGGCCCATTGAATATGCACCAACAACAATCCCAACCCGATCCTAACCTCATGTACTTGAGCTGCTAACACCCCTGACACTAAAGGACAATTTAGCATGACCAATCCACCTAACCTGCATATCTTTGGACACTAAAGGACAATTTAGCATGGCCAATCCACATAACCTGCACATCTTTGGACACTAAGGGACAATTTCATGGCCAATCCACCTAAACGCACATCTTTGGACACTAAGGACAATTTAGCATGGCCAACCACCTAACCCGCACATCTTTGGACACTAAGGGACAATTTAGCATTAACCGCACATCTTTGGACACTATCATGGCCAATCCACCTAACCCGCACATCTTGGACACTAAAGGGCAATTTAGCATGGCCAATCCACATAACCGCACATCTTTGACACTAAGGGGCAATTTAGCATGGCCAATCACCTAACCTGCACATCTTTGGACACTAAGGGGCAATTTAGCATGGCCAATCCACTCTAACCTGCACATCTTTGGACACTAAGGGACAATTTAGCAAGGCCAATCCACCTAACCTGCACATCTTTGGACAGTAAGGGACAATTTACATGGCCAATCCACTCTAACCCGCACATCTTTGGACAGTAAGGGACAATTTACATGGCCAATCCACTCTAACCTGCACATCTTTGGACAGTAAGGGACAATTTACATGGCCAATCCACCTAACCCATACGTCTTTCAGAGTATGGGAGAAAAATGGAAGAAAGACACATAGACAAAGGGAGAACATGCACACAGACAGTGACCTGAGCCGGGAATCGAACCCGGGACCCTGACGCTGTGAGGCAGCAGCGCTAACCACTAACATGGCAGGTTGTATTGTGGCCACTAGCTGGCTATGGATTCATCAGACTGGCTAATCCCTTGGCGTGAGTGATGGCCACTGGCACTCACAGGGTTAACACTTGCCTGTGCCCTCACCTTGTTGAACAGTAACCCAGTGGGCAAGAGGTTAGGGAACAAGAGTTCCCTTCACTGAATGGATCTGTTTATTGCACTGAGCTACTACACAGAGTTCTAGAATGAGAATAGAGAGAGATGGCAGGAGGTGGATTTAGTCTCGACTTAATGAACAGTGTGGGACAATTTTTTTGAAAGGACTGGATAGAAAGATTCATGAGGACAGTAATAGCATTTTATTCGTAAAGCACAGAGAAGGTTACTCAACCATAGTCATTTTTCACCAACTTCAATTCCCTCCCACAGTTCAAAAGATGTTCAGGTTAGATGGATGGGCCATGCTAAATTGCCCCTTAGTGTCCAAAGATGTGCAGGTTATGTGGATTGGTCATGCTAAATTGCCCCTTAGTGTCCAAAGATGTGCAGGTTAGATGGATTGTCCATGCTAAATTGCCCCTTAGTGTCCAAAGATGTGCAGGTTAGGTGGAATTGGCCATGCGAAATTGCCCCTTAGTGTCCAAAAATGTGCAGGTAGGTGGATTGGCCATGCTAAATTGCCCCTTAGTGTCCAAGATGGTAGGTTAGTGGATTGGCCATCTAAATGCTCTAGTGTCCAAAAGATGTGCAGGTTATGTGGATTGGCCATGCTAAATTGCCCTTTAGGTCCAAAGATGTGCATGTTAGTGATGGCATGCTAATTGCCCTTAGTGTCCAAAGATTGCAGGTTAGATGGATGGCCATGCTAAATTGCCCCTTAGTGTCCACGATGTGTAGGTTATGTGGATAGCCATACTATTGCCTCTTAGGGTCCAAGATGTGCAGGTTATGTGGATTGGCCATGCTAAATTGCCCCTTAGTGTCCAAAGATGTGCAGGTTAGTGGATTGGCCATGCTAAATTGCCCCTTAGTGTCCAAAGATGTGCAGGTTAGGTGGATTGGCCATGCTAAATTGTCCCTTAGTGTCCAAAGATGTGCAGGTTAGGTGGATTGGCCATGCTAAATTGCCTCTTAGTGTCCAAAGATGTGCAGGTTAGGTGGATTGGCCATGCTAAATTGCCTCTTAGTGTCCAAAGATGTGCGGGTTATGTGGATTGGCCATGCTAAATTGCCTCTTAGTGTCCAAAGATGTGCAGGTTATGTGGATTGGCCATGCTAAATTGCCTCTTAGTATCCAAAGACATGCAGGTTAGGTGGATTGGCCATGCTAAATTGCCTCTTAGTATCCAAAGACATGCAGGTTAGGTGGATTGGCCATGCTAAATTGCCCCTTAGTGTCCAAAGATGTGCAGGTTAGGTGGATTGGCCATGCTAAATTGCATCTTATTGTCCAAAGACGAGCAGGTTAAGTGCATTGGGTATACTATTACCCCCACTAACATAGTATAACACACAAGAAACACTATTTTTCACTGTATCCCAATACATGTGACAATAATAAATCAAATCAAAGTATGCTGTACTTTTATATCAATACGCATTTACCATGGCCAATCCACCTAACCTACACATCTTTCGGACTGTGGGAGGAAACCGGAGCACCCGGAAGAAACCCACACAGACACGGGGAGAATGTGCACGCTCCGCACAGACAGTCACCCCAGGCTGGAATTGAACCCGGGTCCCTGATGCTGCAGGGCATGAGTGATTAACCACTGTGCCTCTGTGCCCACCCCCTGTACGGAGCTACATTGATGAGATGTCCCTCAACAGTAACACTATAGTCTAGTTCCAAACAAGGGAATCGAAATCCACAGAGTGAGACCATTCCTTACCCTGCTCTCCTGGGAACGTTGTGAGAGGGTGTGTCACCTCTCTCAGTACGACTGCTATCGATGTGGGCACCTCAGTTCCAGGTGCCCGTGTTGGATTGACCTTGTTGGCAATCGTTGGACTCCCGGTGGTTTGTCCCTCGGAGGTTGGGGAACCCGTCGCTTCAGCCTGGACAGTGTTAGCGGGAGTTTTACTGCTCTCTGTTTTATTGGGGGTGAGGGTGGGGGAGGAGAAGAGGAAGGAGAGGTTAAAATTCTCCATGAGATGAGAAAGAGTTCGAAAACAGAGACCGACCTTAGTTTGTCTTCCTGTAATCTGGAAGTTGTCCCGGGTCAATGAGGCAGCAGTGCTAACCACTGTGTCACCGTACTGCTCGATCGCGTTTGTGTGGGATTCCTCCGATTGCTCAGGGTTTGTCCCACTGTCCAAAGATCTGCAGATTAGCTGGATTGGCCATGATAAATTGCCCCTTAGTGTCCAAAGATGTGTAGGTTAGGTGGAGTGGACGTGCTAAATTGTCCCTTAGTGTCATATGAATTTCCCCAAACTGATGCAAGTCATTAATAGATGTGACTCACAGTGGGAATTTCCGTAGTAATCATTGCAACTGAAGAAAACTTGAACAAGGGAGTAAAAAAGCCTTTCCTTCAGCACTTTCTGGGTTTTGATTGCCTTTCTTCAGCAACACTCGATTGGCACCCAATCCACCAACATCCCCTCCCTCCGCCACCCACACACAGTGCCAGGGATGTGTACCCTCTACCAGATGAACTGCACCCGCCCAGCAAGGCTCCTCAGGCAGCACCTTCTTAGACCCTCCACATTGTTTACGGAGATTAGCGGCAATGTGAGAATAGGATCCAGAGAATCCCAATAATGCAGAAGGAAGCCATTCGGCTCATCAAGATTCTCCATCTTACCCAGGTAACTCTGTAACACTATATTCTGCACTCTCTCGTTTCCTGCGATAAGAAACCTTCGCTTTGTCTGTACAGCCCGCAAGAAACAATACTTTCAACCGTATCCCGGTACATGTGACAATAGTAAATCAAATCCTTCTCCCCTGTGTACTCTATGAACGGTATGCTTTGTCTGTATAGCCCGCAAGAAACAATACCTTTCACTGTATCCCAATACATGTGACATTAATAACTCAAATCAAAGTTCTCTCACCCGCTGTACTTTAATATCACCACGCATTTAGCATGGCCAATCCACCCTAACCCGCACATCTTTGGACACTAAGGGACAATTTACCATGGCCAACCCACTTAACCTACACATCTTTCGGACTGTGGGAGGAACCGGAGCACCTGGAGGAAACCCACACAGACACGGGGAGAATGTGCACGCTCCGCACAGACAGTCACCCCAGGCTGGAATTGAACCCGGGTCCCTGATGCTGCAGGGCATGAGTGATTAACCACTGTGCCTCTGTGCCCACCCCCTGTACGGAGCTACATTGATGAGACGTCCCTCAACAGTAACACTATAGTCTAGTTCCAAACAAGGGAATCGAAATCCACAGAGTGAGACCATTCCTTACCCTGCTCTCCTGGGAACGTTGTGAGAGGGTGTGTCATCTCTCTCAGTACGACTGCTATCGACGTGGGCACCTCAGTTCCAGGTGCCCATGTTGGATTGACGTTGTTGGCATCTCTGTGGGTGATTATTGGCCTCCCGGTGGTTTGTCCCTCGGAGGTTGGGGAACCCGTCCCTTCAGCCTGGACAGTGTTAGCGGGAGTTTTGCTGCTCTCTGTTTTATTGGGGGTGAGGCGGGGGGGAGGGGAGGAGAAGGGGAAGGAGAGGTTAAAATTCTCCATGAGATGAGAAAGAGTTCGAAAACAGAGACCGACCTTAGTTTGTCTTCCTGTAATCCAGAAATTGACCTGAGTCCCTGGAGCTGTGAGGCAGCAGTGCTAACCACTGTGTCACCGTACTGCTCGATCGCGTTTGTGTGGGATTCCTCCGATTGCTCAGGTGTTGTCCCATAGTCCAAAGATATGCAGGTTAGATGGATTGGCCATGCTAAATTGTCCCTTAGTGTCTTATGAATTTCCCCAATCTGATGTAAGTCATTAATAGCTGTGAGTTACAGTGGGAATTTCCATAAACTCCAAGATGCAGTAATCATCACAGCTGAAGAAAACCTGAACAAAGCCTTTCCTTCAGTACTCATGCTGTAATGTATCTTCCAGGGATGGCTGAATGCCATTATTGGAAAGGAATTGTGCCACGTCACACAGTCATTGTCCTGCGTTAGCCTTTGGGAGGAACACTGTGCACACATTTCAGCGACTGCTCCTTCCAAGCTTTCAAACGGTGTGGGAAGAATTTTACCGCCCCCCTCCGCCACGGGAATCGGAGCAGGCGAGGGGTGCAGCAGGCCGACCTTGGATGGGACTGTACGGATTTGGGACGAGCGAGGTGATAAAATCCCGCCCTGGAAATTTGCACTTAGTCTGAATAAATAAACCCGTAACATCTTTACCCAAGACCTTCTGAGCTTCATTTCATTACAAAAACAGTGCAATAAACATGGTTTACTCTCACCCTGTGACTGCCCAAAGCCCGTCCACCATCTACAAGGACACAGGTCAGCAGTTGGTGCAGGGTAAAAGGGCCAAATGGCCTTGTTCTGCACTGTAGGGATTCTTTATATACAGAGACACTCCGCTCGCCTGGAAGACTGCGGCTGCAATGACACTAGAGAAGCTCATCACCATCCAGAACAAAGCAGCAACACTCGATTGGCACCCAATCCATCAACATCCCCTCCCTCCGCCACCCACACACAGTGCCAGGGATGTGTACCCTCTACCAGATGAACTGCACCCACCCAGCAAGACTCCTCAGGCAGCACCTTCTTAGACCCTCCACATTGTTTACGGAGATTAGCGGCAATGTGAGAATAGGATCCAGAGAATCCCAATAATGCAGAAGGAAGCCATTCGGCCCATCAAGATTCTCCATCTTACCCAGGTAACTCTGTAACACTATACTCTGCACTCTCTCGTTTCCTGCGATAAGAAACCTTCGCTTTGTCTGTACAGCCCGCAAGAAACAATACTTTCAACCGTATCCCGGTACATGTGACAATAGTAAATCAAATCCTTCTCCCCTGTGTACTCTATGAACGGTATGCTTTGTCTGTATAGCCCGCAAGAAACAATACCTTTCACTGTATCCCAATACATGTGACATTAATAACTCAAATCAAAGTTCTCTCACCCGCTGTACTTTAATATCACCATGCATTTAGCATGGCCAATCCACCCTAACCTGCACATCTTTGGACACTAAGGGACAATTTACCATGGCCAACCCACTTAACCTACACATCTTTCGGACTGTGGGAACCGGAGCACCTGGAGGAAACCCACACAGACACGGGGAGAATGTGCAGGCTCCGCACAGACAGTCACCCCAGGCTGGAATTGAATCCGGGTCCCTGACGCTGTGAGGCATGAGTGATTAACCTCTGTGCCTCTGTTCTGGCCCCCTGTACGGAGCTACATTGATGAGAGACGTACCTCAACAGCAACACTATAGTCTAGTTCCAAACAAGGGAATCGAAACCCACAGTGTGACTTACCCTCCTGTCCTGGGAATGTTGTGAGAGGGTGTGTCACCTCCCTCAGTACAACTGCCATCGACGTGGGCACCCCAGTTCCAGGTGCCCATGTTGAATTGACCTTGTTGGCTTCTCCGTGAGCGATCATTGGGCTGCCGGTGGTTTGTCTCTCAGAGGTTGGGGAATCCGTCCCTTCAGCCTGGACAGTGTTAGCGGGAGTTTTGCTGCTCTCTGTTTTATTGGGGGTGAGGGGGGGAGAGGAGAAGGGGAAGGAGAGGTTAAAATTCTCCATGAGATGAGAAAGAGTTCGAAAACAGAGACCGACCTTAGTTTGTCTTCCTGTAATCCAGAAATTGACCTGAGTCCCTGGAGCTGTGAGGCAGCAGTGCTAACCACTGTGTCACCGTACTGCTCGATCGCGTTTGTGTTGGATTCCTCTGATTGCTCAGGGTTTGTCCCACAGTCCAAAGATCTGCAGGTTAGTTGGATTGGCCGTGCTAAATTGCCCCTTAGCATCCAAAAATGTGCAGGTTAGGTGAATTGGTCATGCTAAATTGCCCCTTAGTGTCCAAAAATGTGCAGGTTAGGTGAATTGGCCGTGCTAAATTGCCCCTTAGTGTCCAAAAATGTGTATGTTAGGTGAATTGGTCATGCTAAATTGCCCCTTAGTGTCCAAAGATGTGCAGGTTAGGGGGAATTGGCCATGCTAAATTGACCCTTAGTGTCCAAAGATGTGCAAGTTATGTGGATTGGCCATGCTAAATTGTCCCTTAGTGTCCAAAGATGTGTAGGTTAGGTGTATTGGTCATGCTAAATTGCCCCTTATTGTCAGGAGATTGGTGGTGTAAATACGTGGGATTACGGGGATAGGGCCTGTGTGGGATTGTTGTTGGTAGAGACCTGAATGGCCGCTTTCTGCACTGTTGGGATTCTGTGCTTAGTGGGGAGATGGGGGCAGAAGCTTGACCTCTAACAGGATAAGATCTGTAGACACACGGCAAACACACAGCACTTGTAGGATGTTGATCTACAAGTTCCTCACCAGACCGATTTGCAAACATATCGGCTGTTCCTTCGGGGTCGCTGGCTCCAAATCCTGGAACTCCCTCCCGCACCGGCTACCCAGAGCACACAGAACCCCTGTTAGGCCTAACCAGGATAGCTATTGAAGCTGTGGGACTTTACCCTGGTACCCTGTGGATGCCCCAGGCCTCCGAGCTGATGCCAATGGGGTGGTGCCTCGTTGAGTTCCCGGTGCCCCTGTCGATCTCCACGTGTTGGTGCCACCCTGTGATGGTCTGGTTCCCACTTGCACCTTGAAAATTGGATTTCTGTCTTTCTTACCCAGCTTTGTGTTGGCTTTATTGGGGACTGTTTGGGGTGAGAGAGAGAAAGAGATGGGGTCAGAGAGATGAGAAAATATTAGAACACTTGAGAGAGAAAGAGAGAGTAACACTTAACCCATTTCTTGAGCAGTTCCTTGTTCTTCCTCAACTGGGACATTGCACACAATTCTGGGTACCGCCCCCTGGGGAAGTCATTGGAGAGAGTGCACTAGATTCCAGGGGCCAGGAATTTCAGTGCAGAGATGGATTGGATAAGCTGATGGCACAGTGATTAACACCGCTGCCTCACAGTGCCAGGGACCCGGGTTTCATTCAAATCCAAAAATTCAAATCTCCTGACAGTTAGAAAACAAAATGAGTCAAAGTGTGATTCTCGCCAGTATGGGGAGTTCATTCAGGCCAGGAAACTGGCTGCTGACTGCTAGCATGTGGTACTGCGCATGTGCCTGATCGCCCAATGCACATAATGTCAGACCCCACTCTCCCAGACATTGTCTCCCACATTTCCCTGATTGACTCCCTCCCCCCGATCATGACCTCCCCTTGATCATGGCCAACCTCCCCCCTCCCCGATCTTTACCCACCCCGATTGTGACCCTCTACAATGGCACCCATTTGCTGATTGCCAATCCCCGTTAACTCTGCCCCAGAGCCAATCATTGCTCCACTCACCTCCCTGTTCCCCCACATTGACTGTCGCTGTGGCAATACCCAATTGTAGAGAGTGCATAGCTCTCCATGCATAAACTCCCCTTCAGGCCCTGGACCCTCCTCTTAGATCTTTGGTCTCTCTCCTTAAGCACCCCTTCCCCTTAGGAACCGGGCCCTCCCCAGAGGCCTCGGACCCTCCCCTTAGACCCTGGTCTCTCTCCTTAGGCCTCAGACCCTCCCCTTAGGTCCTGGCCTCTTCTCTTAGGCCCCAGCCTTCCCCTTAGATCCCAAGTGCTCTCCATAGGCCTTGGACCTTCCCCTTAGACCCTGGTCTCTCCCTTAGGCCTCAGCCCCTCTCCTTAGGCTCTCTCCCCACCCTTTTGGCCCCTGGCCTCTCCCCATAGTCCTTGGGCCCTTCTCTTATGTCATGAGTCCTTCTCTTAGGCTCCAGGCCCTCCTCTTTGGCCCTGGGATATCCCCCTTAGGCCGTGGCCACTCCCCTTAGCCCCCAGGTCTCACCTTAGGCCCAGACCCTCCCTTCAGGCCTCGTGTGAGGAGTCCTCACTGAATCACTCTCGCATTCCACTCTGTCACCTGTGCCACCCCCTAACTCTCTGATTAACCCTCTAACCATCACCTAGACAGTTGACACAATCGCCACGACATCGAACCCACACAAATTATATGGGAGAAAGTAACATATTCCCAGGAAAACCAACCAGGATCGGTGACAGTCACTGGGGACGTTGGCGTAGGCAGCAGGTTGGCCAGGATGGCACAGATTGACGGAACAGGCTTGCGGCCTACTCCAGCTCTCTATCCTTACCATCCCACATCGAGGCAAACTCCCCATTTTCAACATGGAGAGAAGATCAGAATGAATCAAAATGTGGTTCAAAAGGGCTATAAATTCCACGCAAAAAAAATCACTCATTCTCAATCCAACCCCAGAGATCTTGATGGAATTAATGAGAGAGGCGTACCTTGATCGATCCTCCTCATTAGCTCCTGAGCCCAGGGTTTCTGTGGGTCGGCGCACATCCTTCTCCCATCCTTCAACTTAAATCTGCGGACAAATCCAACAACTGGAGTCAGAATCAGTCAAAGGCCAGGAAAAAAAACCACCTTCCACTGTCCTGGGAGTGTTTGATGAGGGGACAGTGTAGAGGGAGCTTTACTCTGTATCTAACCCTGTGCTGTACCTGTCCTAGGACTGTTTGAGGCAGACAGTGTAGAGGGAGCTTTACTCTACTGATCTAACCCCGTGCTGTACCTGTCCTGGGAGTGTTTGATGGGGGGACAGTGTAGAGGGAGTTTTACTCTGTATCTAACCCCATGCTGTACCTGTCCTGGGAGTGTTCGATGGGGACAGTGTAGAGGGAGCTTTACTCTGTATCTAACTCTGTGTTGTACCTGTCCTGGGAGTGTTTGAGGGGGACAGTGTAGAGGGAGCTTTACTCTGTATCTAACCCTGTGCTGTACCTGTCCTGGGACTGTTTGATGGGGACAGTGTAGAGGGAGCTTTACTCTGTATCTAACTCCGTGCTGTACCTGTCCTAGGACTGTTCGATGGGGACAGTATAGAGGGAGCTTTACTCTGTATCTAACCCCGTGTTGTTTTAGTTGAAGGCAGCCGTGGGGGAAGGGAAATGGGGGATGGGACGAGAGAATTGATGTGAGGATATTGTAACGTGACACTGTAATCTGGTCGATCTCAAGACACTCACACAACAGCTTCGTTCTGGTTGACACAGATTTTGGCCCATTGATAACTTTTCTTGAAATAATTGAAATATTTTGGGTCAAAATTTTTTTTCTCGTATCTTTGGCAACAAGTGAAGGATGTTTCAGACTTTTCGGTCCAGCCTGTGAAGGAAAATAGCAACAATTAACACGAAGGGGACATTAACTCGAAGGGAATTTTTTTCCTTGCCTCCTCGGGATTTTTAGGAACTTTCCCCAACAGTTAAAAGCAGAGGGAAATCATCAGACACTCAGTCAAAACAAGGAAGTATATTATTAGAGCGATTACACTGGAAATTTCCGAACAAGCAAGTGATCCTTGGCATGTTTGTCCTCTACATACAGAAAGGCAGGTTAATAGAATGCTGTTAAAGGTACACAGCACACTCACATAATGGAATCCCGACAGTTCAGAAGGAGACTGTTTGGCCCATCGAGTCTGTACTGATCACAATCTCACTCAGGCCCTATTCCCATAACTCCCTGCATTTACCCTAGCTAGCCCCCCTGACACTAAGGGGCAATTTAGCATGGCCAATCCACCTAACCTGCACATCTTTGGACACTAAGGGGCAATTTAGCCTGGCCAATCCACCTAACCTGCACATCTTTGGACATTAGGGTGCAATTTAGCATGACCAATCCACCTTAACTACACATCTTTGGACACTAAGGGGGCAATTTAGTATGACCAATCTACCTAACCTGCACATCTTTGGACACTAAGGGGCAATTTAGCATGGCCAATCACCTAACCTGCACATCTTTGGACACTAGGGGCAATTTAGCATGGCCAATCCACCTAACCTGCAATCTTTGGACACTAAGGGGCAATTTAGCATTGGCCAATCCACCTAACCTGCACATCTTTGGACATTAGGGTGCAATTTAGCATGACCAATCCACCTAAACTACACATCTTTGGACACTAAGGGGGCAATTTAGCATGGCCAATTCACCTAACCTGCACATCTTTGGACATTAGGGTGCAATTTAGCATGACCAATCCACCTAAACTACACATCTTTGGACACTAAGGGGGCAATTTAGCATGGCCAATCCACCAAACTTGCACATCTTTGAACTGTGGGAGGAAACCGGAGCATCCAGAAGAAACCCACGCAGACACGGGGAGAAAGTGCAAAGTCCACACAGACAGTGACCCAAGCCGGGAATCGAACTCAGGTCCCTGGCGTTGTGAGGCAGCTGTGCCAACCACCTTTATCAACTGGGCTATAAGCAGCGAGGTCATGATGGAGCTGTGTAGAACTTTGGTAAAGCCACAGCTGGAGTACCGTGTGTAGTTCTGGTCACCACATTGTAGGAAAATGCTGTATTCACTGGAGCGGGTGCAGAGGAGATTCCCCAGGACGCTGCCTGGGATGGACTGTTATGAAGAGAGGTTGGAGAGGCTTCGGGTTGTTCTCTCTGGAGCGGAGAAGGCTGAGGGGGGTGACCTGATCGAGGTGTACAAGATGATGAGGGGCAGGGACAGGGTGGATAGGGGACAACTGTTCCCCTTAGTTGAAGGGTCAGTTATGAGGGGACGCAGGTTAAAAGTGAGGGGTGGGGGTTTAGGGAGGATTTGAGGGAAAATATTTTTATCATTGTTTAACAATTGTTTCCAGAGGAGTGGAGATTCAACGCAGAGAGCTTGTCGATAAGAGGGATTTTTAACACTTTTTTTTGGAGTTTTTTTTGTCTAAACTGGGAGTGTAAAACAGGAAGTAGGCCCCAGTGACCCTGGGAAAGGTTTTTTTTCCCCCTTTAAAAGGTATTTACTTGAAAGAATTCAACCTCATTGTTTCCAGAGAAGCAGTTGGAGTGGAGATTCAATGTAGAGAGCTTGTTGATAAGAGGAATTTTTATCTTTGGAGGGTTTTTTTCGAAATTGGGAGTGTAAAACCGGACGTAGGCCCCAGTGACACCTGGGAATGTCTTCTCCCCCCAGTAAATTTGAACAGAGAGAAAACCCAATTCTCTACACTTCTTCCCCCCCCCCCCTCTCCTCTAACCTACAAAAAGGACTTTGAATGTGAGACTAGGTAAGCTTTCTTCTTTTTTTCCACTTATTCCCCGAATCTAAGCGGGTGCGGAAATATCAGGCAAGATATTTCTTTCTTTTTCTCTGGAGAGAATGGCGGTGAAAGCAGAGCAACGACCCTCCTGCAGGATGTTTGAGCTGAGGGGTGCTGTTCGCGTCCCTGCGGATTTCACCCGTGGGAAATACGCCCATTTCCCCTTCCGTGTTGGGGAGCCGGACCTGGATAAACTTTGGATCATTCGGGAGGCGGAGGTGATCGTAGGTAAAACTTGAGGGATTTGGAGACTCCGAGAAATGAAAATAGACGGGTGAGAGAGGCTGGGAGGATGTCGCCAGTGCGGGAATCCCCTGTGGTTTTTATTCTCCCCCTCAGCAGTAAGTATTCTGCGTTGGATTCTGTTGAATAACCTAACAGTGTGACCGGACTTTGAGCACTGAGTCTATCCCTGTGCCTCAGAAGGGAAGGGAAGAGAGCAATAGTAATTGGGGGCACGATGGTTAGGGGGATAGATAGGACGTTCTGCGGTAGCAAAAGGGACTCGTGGATGGTATACTGCCGCTCGGGAAACAGTCTGTGGTGTCTTGGACTATGTTTGCATTCCAAACAGAGGGGTACTAATATCCTGGGAGGGAAATATCCTCTTCGGGGAGTGGGGAGGTTGGGGGGGGGGGGGGGTGTTTAAACTAAATTGTCTGAGGGTTGGGGAAATGAGATGTAGTCCAAAAGCCAATGGTCGCGAGGCACTGAGGAAGGTAGCAAGGTCGCAGGAGTGTACAGGCAGACAGGATGGTGGGTTGAAGTGTATCTACTTCAATGCAAGGAGCATCCGGAATAAGGTAGGTGAACTTGGAGCGTGGATTGGTACTTGGGACTACGATATTGTGGCCATTACGGAGATGTGGTTAGAACAGGGACAGGAATGATTGTTGGCAGTTCCAGGGTACAGATGTTTCAGCGGGAGTAGGGAAGGCAGGAAAAGAGGTGGAGGAGTAGCATCGTTAATCAAAGATAGTTTAACGGCCGCTGAAAAGGCATTTCGAGGGAGATTTGCCTACTGAGATAATATGAGCTGGAATTAGAAATAGGAAAGGATCGGTCACTTTGTGAGGAGTTTTCTACAGGGCCTCAAATAGCAATAGAGATGTGGAGGAGGAAATGGCAAAGCAGATTCTGAATAGGTGTGGAGATTACAGGGTAGTTATCATGGGTGACTTTAACTTTCCAAATACTGATTGGAACCTTTTATAGGTCAAATAGTTCGGATGGGACACTTTTTGTACCATGTGTGTAGGAGGGTTTCCTGACACAATGTGCGGGTAAGCGGACAAGAGATGGGGGCCAAATTGGACTTGGTAATGAACTGGGCCAAGTGTTAGATTTGGATTGTGGGAGAGCACTTTGGAGATAGTGACTTTTATTATTGCAATGGAGAGGGATAGGGTTACACGGCAGGGCAAGGTTTATAATCGGGGAAGGGATAGTTATGATGCAAAACTTTGGGAGCATCAGATAGGAGGAGAAACTGTCAGGTTTGGGCAGAAAGGAAAAGTGAAGCTTGTTCAAGGAATTCTTGATAGGTATGTTCCTGCCAGGCAGGGAGGAAGGAGCGAGAGAATCATTGTTCACAAAGGACATTGAATGTCTTGTTAAAAGGAAAAAATATGTAAGGATCAGGTTCAGTTGGGTCACTTGAGGTAGCTCGGAATGAGTTAAAGAAAGGGCTTAGGAGAGCTAGAAAGAGGCATGAGAAGTCCTTGGCAGGTCGGATAAAGGAAAACCCCAAGGCTTTTTACTCTTATGTGAGAAATAAAAGAATGACCTGGGTGAGGACGATGTATTTGTTTTTATCCTGCAGGTACTTTGGGCCGCCTTTTGTCTATCGAGGGGCATACATGCGATGGGTCGTGAGAGGGCTGCTCTTGGATTTTTTTCGAGAGTATCCTAGCGCTTCACGTCGTTAGTGTACGCTTGACCTGGACCATTTGATGGGCAACACGACAGCTCAGTGACTATCGCTGTGCTGTGCAGATACATGGATTTGGGCCTGTGTCTGTGGGAGTTTGTGCATTCTCCCTGTGCTTGCGTGGGTTTTCTCCGGGTGCTCCGGTTTCCTCCCACATCCCAAAGGTGTGCTCTTAGGCTGATTGGCTAAACAAATTCTCCCTAAGTTGTCTCAAATTCGGTTCCAATGCACAGATCTATAAACATAGACAGGGATTACAGGTAGAAGTGGGAATATCAAGGTTGCGGCGCAGGCTCGTTGGGCCGAAGGGCCTGTTTCCTGTGCTGTTTTGTTCTTTGACGTTACGGCCAGTCAAGGATAGTAGTGGGAACTTGTGCACGGAGTCAGAAGAGATAGGAGAGGCAACGAATGAACACTTTTCTTCAGTGTTCACTAAGGAGAGGGGCTATGTTTTTGAGGATGTGTGTATGAGATACAGGCTGATAGGATGGAGGAGGTAGATGTTCTGAGGGAAGATGTATTAGCAATTTGAGAGTGGATAAGTCCCCTGGGCCAAATGGGATAATCCTATGGGATACTTTGGGAGGCAAGGGATGAAATTGTGGAGCCTTTAGCTTTGATCTTTGGGTCCTCACTGTCCATGGGGATTGTGCCAAAGGACTGGAGAGCGGCAAATGTTGTTCCTCTTTTCAAGAAAGGAAATAGGAATGACCCTGGTAATTAGTTCAGTTGGTCAGTAAGTTAATGGAAAGAGTCTTGACAGATAGGATTTATGACCATTTGGAAAGATTCAGCTGAATCTGAGATAGTCAGCATGGTTTCGTGAGGAGTAAGTCCTGCCTCACAAATCTGATTGAATTCTTTGAGGAGGTAACTAAGTGTGTGGACGAAGGTGGAGCAGTTGATGTCGTATACATGGATTTTAGTAAGGCATTTGATAAGTTTCCCCATGGTAGGCTCATGAAGAAGATAAGGAGGTGTGGGTTGGAGGGAAGTTTAGCCAATTAGATAAGTAACTGGTTGTCTCATAGAAGTCAGAGGGTGGTGGTGGAGGGGAAATTTTCAGACTGGAGGCCAGTTACCATTAGTGTACGATACAGATCAGTGTTGGATCCTCTGCTGTTTGTGATTTTTATCAATGGCTTGGAAGAGGGGGCTGAAGAGTGGGTTAGTAAATTTGCTGATGACACCAAGATTGGTGGAGTAGTGGAGGAGGTGGAGGGCTCTTGTAGGCTGTAAAGAGACATTGATAGGATGCAGAGCTGGGCCAAAAAGTGGCAGATGGATTTTAACCCTGATAAACGTGAGGTGATTTATTTTGGTAGGACAAATTTGAATGTGGATTACAGGGTCAATGGCAGGGTTCTGAGGAATGTGGAGGAACAGAGAGATCTTGGGGTTCATATCCACAGATCTCTGAAGGTTGCCACTCAAGTGGATAAAGCTATGAAGAAAGCTTATAGTGTGATAAGAACAAAGAACAAAACAGCACGGGAAACAGGCCCTTCAGCCCAACGAGCCCGCACTGCGTCCCCCCACCCCAATGTTCCCACCTCTACCCGTGATCCCTGTCTACAGGGGGTTAGAATTTAAGAGTCGTGGGGTTATGCTACAACTATACAGGACCTTAGTAAGACCACATTTGGAATATTGTGTGCAGTTCTGGTCCCCTCACTATAAGGAGGATGTGGAAGCATTGGAGAGAGTGCAGAGGAGATTTATCAGGATGCTGCCTGGTTTGGACAGTAGGTCTTATGAGGGAAGGTTGAGGGAGCTGGGGTTTTTCTCTTTAGAGCAGAGGAGGATGAGAGGCAACTTAATAGAGGTTTATAAGATGATGAGAGGAATTGATAGAGTGGATGTGCAGAGACTATTTCCTCGGGTGGATGTAGCTGTTACTATGGGGCATAACTATGAGGTTCATTGTGGGAGATACAGGAGGGATGTCTGAGATAGATTCTTCACTCAGAGAGTGGTTGGGGTGTGGAATGGACTGACTGCTGCGATAGTGGAATAGGACACTTTAGGAACTTTCAAGCAGTTATTGGATAGGCACATGGAGCACACCAGAATGATAGGGAGTGGGATAGCTTGATTTGGGTTCGGACGTAGCTCAGTACAACATCGAGGGCCGAAGGGCCTGTACTGTGCTGTACTGTCCCATGTTCTTTTTAGCATCTGCTGTATCTGCGCATTTACTTCCAACGACTGATGCACAAAGGCACCCAGGGTCTCTGAATTACAAGATGTGAGGGTTGGGGTGAACTGGCCGTGCTAAATTACCCCTTAGGATCCAAAGATGTGTTGGTTAGGGTGCATTGCCAGTGCTACATTCTCCCTCAGTGTTACCCAAATAAGCGCCGGAGTGTGGGGATGTTCATAGTGACTTCATTGCCACGATAATGTAAACCCACTTGTGACACTAATAAACAAACTTTAATGAACCTCAAACTGTGAATATTGAAAGATGATACAGTTTCAATTATCTGACACTGCTCTTCTGAGCACTTGTAATGGCTGTGTTTATTTTGACAAAAAAAAAGACGGAAATGGATTCGATATGATTGGATCCGCTTCACTAGTCCCAAAAGTTGGATAGTGCGGAGGGGGGACGGCCAGCTGGAAAACATTCCCTACAGTTTGTGCTCCAAAATGCCAATTGCTTTGTGGCTGAACATTTCCAACGGTCAATTACTAACTACCGGTGAGCTGGATAGATGGGATGGAGAAATGAGTTTAATTCCCAGCCTTGCAGCTGGACAGAACTGCAATCTATTCATTTAATTAATCATCTGGGGTAAAACATTATTTTCTCAAACAACAAAGTTATTCTCCCAACTTCTCCCGTCGGGAAAATGATGAAAAAATCTAAAATCACATACCAAAACGTATTGTTTCTTGCGCGCTACACAGGCAAAGCATACCATTCATAGAGTGCATAGGAGAGAAGGATTTGATTTATTATTGTCACATGGATTGGGATACAGTGAAAAGTATTGTTTCTTGTGCACTACACAAACAGAGCATACCATTCATAGAGTACACAGGGGAGAAGGATTTGATTTGATTTATTATTGTCACATGTATTGGGATACGTTGTCAAGTATTGTTTCTTGCATGCTATACAGGCAAAGCATACCATTCATAGAGAAGGAAACAAGAGGGTGCAGAATTTAGTGTTGAATGGACCTACCTCACATTAAGTTGATCTTTCTCTACACCCTAGCTGTGACTGTAACACTACATTCTGCATTCTCTCCTTTCCATCTCTATGAAAGATATGCTTATCACTATATCTCAATGCATGTGACAATAATAAATTCAAATCCTTCTCCCCTATGTACTCTATGAATGGTATGCTTTGCCTGTATACGCTATACAAGAAACTGTGTTGTAGGTAAAATAATACCTCTGAGGTTGTTAGTGAGTCAATGTACAGTAGCTTTCATTTCAAAACTCTGGCGTTTATTCCAGAGCTTCGGGAGAAACTGGTTCCTCGCAATGGACTACCAGACTTTTCCTAGATCACAAACACAAGTGGGCATTTATACATTATGAACTCCAGCAGGAATCACGATTCTAATTCCAGCCAGACCTCCAGATCTTTCCTCCCTGGTCACGATTTAACTTCAGAACAGTCCAGCTGGCAGCAGCAGTCATGATGCACGCTTAAGCTGGTCTTGATTTAAACACCTTCTGCACCAGTATGGGCATCTTTGAAGTTACTTGTGTGATCACGGCTGCCCCAGCAGGACTCTTCCTGCTAAAAGCCAGTATCGTGATCTGCCATCAGCAACTGTTAAAAGCCAGTATCGTAAACTACCATCTGTGTAATGATGTCTAACTAACACAAATAGGTAAGATTTGCAAAGTCTACAAAATAATAGTCACGTTAAACTATCAGCTGTTATAAAAACTAGAGTTAAAGCATGTATCACAAACAAATAACTTATATTACTTCCAGGAACAGTATAAGCTAAAGGAGATCAATCATGCTGAAGTGTTATGTGTGTGACATATTCTAGGTACAAAATCCATTAATCCTTTCCTTACTTCAAATGTATCCTAATACATGTGACAATAATAAATCAAATCCAATCCTTCTCCCCTGTGTACTCTATGAACAGTATGCTCTGTCTGTATAGCGCACAAGAAACAATACTTTTCACTGTATCCCAGTACATGTGACAATAATAAATCCAATCCTTCTCCCCATGTACTCTATGAACAGTATGCTTTGTCTGTGTAGTGCACAAGAAACAATACTTTTCACTGTGTCCCAATACATGTGACAATAATAAATCAAATCATTCTGAATCAGTAATTTGCCAGTTAAATGGTAATGTGAGCCTTCATTGCAAGATTGAGACTTAGCAAAACTTGGAACAGCTTTACTGGGTGTTGTTCGCAACACGCCTTGAGTATTCTTGTTCTAATACCTTATTTAGAAGACTTAATTTTAGAATCAAAGAATTGTGGAACGCCTACAGTGCAGAAGGAGGCCATTCGGCCCATCGAGTCTGAGCACAATCCCACCCAGGCCCTATCCCCGCGCATGTACCCATGCCAGTTTCCCCCTAGCACTCGGGGGCGATTCAGCATGGCCAACCCACCTAACCCACACAACTTTGGACTGTGGGAGGAAATCTGCGCAGACATGGCGAGAATGTGCAAACTCCGCACAGACAGTGACCCCAAGCTAGGAATCGAACCCGGGTCCCTGGTGCTGTGAGTCAACCGCGCTAACCACCATCCCACCCCTTACACCCAAGATCATCAAATTTGACCTTCCAGAACCCGGGACATTCACCAGGTTTGTTCTGGGGAAGAAGGGGAATGCGGGGGGTTGGGGGGGGAAACAAAGAGAAAGGTTGAGTAGGAATCGAGAATGAGAGGTGGGCGGTGGTGGGGAGGAATGAATCTCCCACTGGAGATGGAGATGAAGAGGAATTCCTTCTCTCTGAGTGTTTGGAACCGCCCCCGCAGCGACTAGGTCACAGGGTTAGACAGGTTTTTGATTGACAGTCCAGACAAGGTTTCTGGGGAGGTTGGGGGGAGCGGACGAAACTGGAATTCAAGCCGTAGTGTCATCAGCCAAAATCCTATCAAATGCTGGAGCAGGTTTGAGGGGTCTAATCATCACTCTCTCTCTCTCCTACTTTTTTATACCTTTTACGTAAACCAATACCACCCCTTCAGCAACAAACCCCCACCCCCTCACACATAACCTCCTCTCTCTCACACTCCCACCTTAATCCAACCTGCCATCACTGTCTTGTGAGATCTTATTGTGTGCCGATCGATGGTGTTGCAATAGCAGCCCACCCTGGTTGAGAAGGAAGTATCCAATTCGCCGGCCGTGAAGTGTCTGCAAGCTGGGTCCGATTCCTGGCTTCCGCAGAAAAAGACCACTCAGCCCATCACGTCTGCTCTGCTGTTCAATCATGGCCGATATTTTTCTCACCCCCCCCCCCCCCCCCCCCCTCCCCCCCCCGTCCCCCTAGCTTTCTCCCTTCACCCCGATCCCCTTATTGATCAAGAGCCTGAGCATTTCTATCTTAAAGACACTCAATGACCCGGCCTCCTCTGCGGCAAAGAGTTCCACAGATTCACCGCTCTCTGGCTGGAGGAATTCCTCCCTTTAACTCCAGGTTGTACTCTTGAGTTCTAGTTGTGGAAACATCCTCTCTATGTCCACTCTATCCAGGCCTCGCAGTACCCCTGTAAGTTTCAGTAAGATTCCCCCTCCCCCTTCCAACAAATCCTCAACCGTTCCTTGTACGACAAGCTCTTCATTCCAGGGATCATTCTCGCCAATCTTCTTTGGAACCCCCCAAAACAAAAGGGTAGTACATCCTTCCTCGGACAGGGGGCCCAGAACTGCTGACAATATTCTCGTGCCTGGGAGAGGTGCTACGAAAATGCAGAGCCTCCGTCTCCTCCCCACCTCCTTCTCCTCCTCCACCCCGCCGAAAGTGCCCCTGCCCAGAGATTTGGTGGGACGTGGCAAGGCGGGTTAGCGCGGTTGCCTCGCGGCGCCAGGGGACCCCGGGTTCGATTCCCGGCTCGGTTCGCACTTCCTGAGCGGAGTCTGCGCGTTCTCCCCGTGTCCGCGTGGGTTTCCTCCGGGCGCTCTGGTTTCCGAAAGACATGCGGGTTCAGTGGATCGGCCTTGCTAAATTGCCCCTTGGTGTCAAAGTGTGGTTAGTGGCGTAAAATAATAAGGTTGCGGGGAGAAAAGGTGGGGGGGGGGGGGGGACGGGTGGGATTGCGGTCAGTGGGTCGAATGGCCTCTTTCTGCATTGTTGGGGTTCTCAGATAAATTCAGCTCGGGTACGTAGGACACTGCCAATGTGGAATGCCCGTCATTGGCAGGGAGGTGGGGGTTTGAGCTGGTCAAACAGAAATAATGCAGTCAGTAAAAGATCAGGGGGGTGAGAACGAGAGTTGGCACTTACCTGACACAGGCAGCAGGAGGATCACGATCAATAATGCCAATAGTTTTGGCATGCCAAGCTGACAATCTCTCCCCAACAACGATCTGTACATCTCTCTCTCTCTCTGTCTCGGACAGATTGAATCCCTTCCTTCACAGGCACGGTCAAACTCTTTAAAAACGACTCGAGGGGGAAGAACAGCACTTTACTTCAGCAGCCAGGGAATTTCCAAAACTCTTAGTGCTTTTCACAGAAGAGAGAATCAGCACACTCTCCGGAACTGTGGCACCACTTAGAGGAGGCAAACAGGAAAGCAATTCCAATCAAATGAATCACAGGCAAGTGTGAGGTTAACAGCAGATAACCGGACTTGTTAAAATCCACTTGGCTGAGCTAATCAGCACTATGTATATTTAAATCAGCACCATGGACACTCTAACCAGCTCAGTTTACAGTCTAATCAGCACCGTGTACACTCTAATCAGCACCGTGTACACTCTAAGGTGTTTGGTGTTTTCAGCACCGTGTACACTCTAATCAGCACCGTGGACACTCTAACCAGCACCGTGTACATTCTAATCAGCACCGTGGACACTCTAATCAGCACCGTGTACACTCTAATCAGCACCGTGTACACTCTAATCAGCACCGTGGACACTCTAACCAGCTTGGTGTACATTCTAATCAGCCCCATGTATATTTAAATCAGCACCGTGGACACTCTAATCAGCCCCATGTATATTTAAATCAGCACCGTGGACACTCTAACCAGCACCGTGTACATTCTAATCAGCCCCATGTACACTCTAATCAGCCCCGTGTACACTCTAATCACCCCGTGTACACTCTAATCAGCCCCATGTACACTCTAATCAGCACCGTGGACACTCTAACCAGCTTGGTGTACATTCTAATCAGCCCCATGTATATTTAAATCAGCACCGTGGACACTCTAACCAGCTTGGTGTACATTCTAATCAGCCCCATGTATATTTAAATCAGCACCGTGGACACTCTAACCAGCTCGTGTACATTCTAATCAGCCCCATGTACACTCTAATCAGCCCCGTGTACACTCTAATCAGCACCGTGGACACTCTAACCAGCTCGGTGTACATTCTAATCAGCCCCATGTACACTCTAATCAGCCCCGTGTACACTCTAATCAGCACAGTGGACACTCTAACCAGCTTGGTGTACATTCTAATCAGCCCCATGTACACCCTAATCAGCCCCGTGTACACTCTAATCAGCACCGTGGACATTCTAACCAGCTCGGTGTACATTCTAATCAGCCCTATGTATATTTAAATCAGCACCGTGGACATTCTAATGAGCACCGTATATATTTAAATCAGCACCGTGTACACTTTGATCAGAATCGTGTATATTTAAATCAGCACTGTGTACACTCTAATCAGCACCATGTATATTTAAATCAGCACATGCATATTTAAATCAGCACCGTGTACACTCTAATCAGCATCGTGTATATTTAAATCAGCACTGTGTATACTTTGATCAGCATCGTGTATATTTAAATCAGCACTGTGTATACTTTGATCAGCATCGTGTATATTTAAATCAGCATGTGTATATTTAAATCAGCACCGTGTACACTTTGATCAGCATCGTGTATATTTAAATCAGCACTGTGTACACTTTGATCAGCATCGTGTATATTTAAATCAGCACTGTGTATTTTGTGTGTTTTTTGTGTGTCACTCTAATCAGCATCGTGTATATTTAAATCAGCATGTGTATATTTAAATCAGCACCGTGTACACTTTGATCAGCATTGTGTATATTTAAATCAGCACTGTGTACACTTTGATCAGCATCGTGTATATTTAAATCAGCACCGTGTACACTTTGATCAGCACCATGTATATTTAAATCAGCACCATGTACATTCTGATCAGCCCAGAGTAGTACATTCATTCCCGTCAACAAGGAAGAGCAGTCTCTGCTAAATACAAAGTGGAATGACAGGATCTGTCAGTAACCCCGGGGTGCTGGCTCCATCCACATTCCATCTCAATGTTTTAGTTTCCCTGTGCAATTTGTCCTTGCCTGATTCAATATCCCTGCAACGTTCTATTTGTCTAGCTGGTTTCTGTTCGATCGCTTCAAGGTAAAACTGCGTCAGAATAAAACTGGCTTGTCTGACCTGCCCCCACACTACCCCGCCTCCCCCCACCCCCACCAGCCCTGTCCACCCTACAAAGCACAGACAGCATCGGGCTAAATTTGGAAGTGCTGTCTCGCAGACCAGGCAAGCAACAGCTTAACATTTGTTTTGACTTGATTTGATTTATTACTGTCACATGTTTGGGATACAGTGAAAAGTATTGTTTCTTGTGCGCTATGCAGTCAAAGCATACCGTTCATAGAGTACACAGCGGAGAAGGATTTGATTTGATTTATTATTGTCGCGTATTGGGACATAGTGAAAAGTATTGTTTCTTGTGCACTATACAGACAAAGGATACCGTTCGTAGAGTACACAGGGGAGAAGAATTTGATTTGATTTGTTAATGGGAAACAGTGAAAAGTATTGTCATTCGTTAAGAGTGACCACTGCACAATTATTGGAGACCAAGTCACATTGAGAATAAGTTCCATCGTGCTGTGTGACACCGTGCTCACTGGGGCAGATTTCAAACCCATCTAACTTTTAGATGAACACTTGGAGCTTGCTTGCAAGTTCCATCGTGCTGTGTGACACCGTGCTCACTGGGGCAGATTTCAAACCTCTAACTTTTAGATGAACCTTGGAGCTTGCTTGCAGATCAGTTATCTCAGCTCTAGGACATCGCTGCAGGAGTCGCTCAGCGTTAATGTTCGAGGCCCAATCATCTTCAGCCGCTTCATCAATTACTCTCCTTCCATCACGTTCTTCCCTCACGTCTGTAACAGTTTCCTCCGGATGCTCTGATTTCCTCCCACAGAGATGCATCTTAGGCAGATTGGCCGTGCTAACTTGCCCCTTAGTGTCCAAAGATGTGCAGGTTAGGCGGATTGGCCATGCTAAATTGCCCCTTAGTGTCCAAAGATGTGCAGGTTAGGCGGATTGGCCATGTAAAATTGCCCCTTAGTGTCCAAAGATGTGCAGGTTAGGGGATTGGCCATGCTAAATTGCCCTTAGTGTCAAAGGATGTGCAGGTTAGGGGATGGCCATGCTAACCTTGCCCCTTAGTGTCCAAAGATGTGCAGGTTAGGTGATTGGCCATGCTAAATTGCCCCTTAGTATCCAAAGATTGTGCAGGTTAGGGTGGATTTGGCCTTGCTAAATTGTCCCTTAGTGTCCAAAGATGTGCAGGTTAGGTGGATTGCCGTGCAAATTGCCCCTTATGTCCAAAGATCTGCAGGTTAGGTGGATTGCCATGCTAAATTGCCCCTTAGTGTCCAAAGATGTGCAGGTAGGTGGATTGCCTGCTAAATTGCCCCTTGTGTCCAAAGATGTGCAGGTTAGGCGGATTGGCGTGCTAAATTGCCCTTAGTGTCCAAAGATGTGCAGGTTAGGTGAATTGTTTGTGCTAAATTGCCCCTTAGTGTCCAAAGATGTGCAGGTTAGGTGGATTGGCCATGCTTTGCCCCTTAGTGTCCAAAGATGTGCAGGTTAGGTGGATTGGCCATGCTAAATTGTCCCTTAGCGTCCAAAGATGTGTAGGTTAGGTGGATTGGCCATGCTAATTGCTGCTTAGTGTCCAAAGATGTGCAGGTTAGGTGGATTGGCCATGCTAAATTGCCCCTCTCCTGCCTTGTGTAGACGGTAGAGAGGCTCTCCAACCTCCTGCATATCTTTGGACACTATGGGGCAATTTAGCACGGCCAATCCACCTAACCTGCACATCTTTGGACACTAAGGGACATTTAGCATGGCCAATCCACCCTAACCTGCACATCTTTGGACACTAAGGGACAATTTAGCATGGCCAATCCACCTAACTGCCACATCTTTGGACACTAAGGGACAATTTAGCATGGCCAACCCCCTAACCTGCACATCTTTGGACACTAAGGGACAATTTAGCATGGCCAATCCCCCTAACCTGCACATCTTTGGACACTAAGGGATAATTTAGCATGGCCAATCCACCTAACCTGCACATCTTTGGACACTAAGGGATAATTAGCATGGCCAATTCACTAACCTGCACACTTCGGACACTAAGGGACAATTTAGCATGGCCAATCCCCTAACCTGCACATCTTTGGACACTAAGGGACAATTTAGCATGGCCAATCCACCTAACCTGCACATCTTTAGACACTAAGGGACAATTTAGCATGGCCAATCCTCCTAACCTGCACATCTTTGGACACTAAGGGACAATTTAGCATGGCCAATCCACCTAACCTGCACATCTTTGGACACTAACAGGCACTGGAGCGACTCACCAAGGCAGCACCTTCCAAACCCACCACCTCGGCCATCTAGAAGGACAAGCGCCTCAAATACATGGGGAACACTCTGACGTGCAAGTTCCCTCCGATCCATTCACCATCCCGACTCAGATATAATAGCTGTTCCTTAGATTTGATTTGAACTAATTTGATTTATTATTGTCATAGAGTCATAGAGGTTTGCAGCATGGAAACAGGCCCTTTAGCCCAACTTGTCCGTGCTGCCCTTCCTCTAAACCCCTAAGGTAATCCCAATTGCCTGCATTTGGCCCATATCCCTCTATACCCATCGTACCCATGTCACTATCTAAATGCTTTTTAAAAGACAAAATTGTACCCGCCTCTACTACTACCCCTACAGCTCATTCCAGGCACTCATCTCCCTCTATATGAACAAATTGCCCCTTTGAACACTTTTGTATCTCTCCCCTCTCACCTTAAACCTTTGCCCTTTCGTTTTTGATTCTTCAACCTTTGGGAAAAGACATTGACTATCTAGCTGATCTGTACCCTTCAGTATTTTATATACTCTATAAGATCACCACTGAGTCTCCTACGCTCCAGAGAAAAAAGTCCCAGTCTATCCAGCATCTCCTTATAACTCAATCCATTAAGTCCCGGTAGCATCCAAGTAAATCTTTTCTGCACTCTCTTTCTAGTTTAGTATTCTTTCTATAATAGGCTGACCAGAACTGTACACAGTATTCCAAGTGTGGCCTTACCAATGTCTTGTACAACTTCAACAAGACGTCCCAACAATTGTATTAGGTTACAGTGAAAAGTACTGTTTCTTGCGCACTATACAGGCAAACCATGCCGTTCATAGAGAAAGAAAGGAGAGACTGCAGAATGTAGTGTTACAGTCATAACTAGGGTGTAGAGAAAGATCAACTTAATGTGAGGTAAATCCATTCAAATGTCTGATGGCAGCAGGGAAGAAGCTATTCTTGAGTTGGTTGGTGCGTGACCTCAGACTTTTGTATCTTTCTCCTGATGGAAGGAGGTGGAAGAGAGAATGTCCGTGGTGCATGGGGTCCTTGACTATGCTGGCTGCTTTTCCCGAGGGAGCGGGAAGTGTAGACAGAGTCAATGGATGGGAGGCTGGTTTGCATGATGGACTGGGTTACATTTTGCAGTTTCTTGTGGTCTTGGGAGGTCAAAATCCTGGAAGAAGCTCCCTAAAAAAAGTTTGCCTACGTCACGCAGGGTTCAAGAAGGTGTCTTACCTTCCCAAGGGGCAATTAGGGATGTGCAATAAATGCTGTGACGCCCACGCTCACATGAAGCAGTTAAGACACTCGTTGGCAAATTACAAATTTCGTTTTTACCCTGAAAACAATGTGTGACTCACCATTGCTCAGGCGTCTTTCCTAATATAGGAATTGAAATGGCATGACGCGTTCTCGCCTTGTGAATCTCTGACACATCTCGGAGAGTCCCTTGAAGGCCTAAATTATTCTTGAAGTCATTACTTGCTTCAGAGCTTCCTGTTAAGTGAGTTATGTCGAACACTTTACATCATTTGTGAACAAGCAGATTCACGAGCCCGCGCGTTGGCTTAGGGTGCTTTAGTGACGGTTGTGGAAGTTCTTGTGGCGCAGAGGGTTAGCCTCCCCAAGCCCACCCTGGTGGCCAAGGAAGCTGCGATTGTAACTTAGCCAAACAGAATTTCAACCTTCCAAGTGCAGCAACCAGTGAGAGCAGCAGAGGCTGCTGCTCAGACTCTACCATGGAGCAGCATTAGGACAAGGCCATCAGGCCCTACAAGCTTCTCCTGCCGCGCTGTTCAGCAATGATCAAGGCTGATTTATTCTGGCCTAGCACCTTTTCTCTGCCATTTCCTCATAGACCTCTATTCCTCAATACTCACCTCCACAGGACAGCATGGCAGCACAGTGGTTAGCACCCAGCGCCAAGTAGCCAGGTTTGATTCCTGGCTTGGGTCACCGTCTGTGTGGAGTTTGCACGTTCTCCCCATGTCTGCTTGGTTTTCCTCTGAGTGCTCCGGTTTCCTCTCACAGTCCAAAGATGTGCAGGTTAGGTGGATTGGCCATGCTAAATTGTCCCTTAGTATCCAAAGATGTGCAGTTTAGGGGGATTGGCCATGCTAAATTGTCCCTTAGTATCCAAAGATGTGCAGTTTAGGTGGATTGGCCATGCTAAATTGTCCCTTAGTGTCCAAAGATGTGCAGGTTAGGGTGGATTGGCCATGCTAAATTGTCCCTTAGTGTCCAAAGATGTGCAGGTTAGGGTAGGTGGATTGGCCATGCTAAATTGTCCCTTAGTGTCCAAAGATGTGCAGTTTAGGGGGATGGCCCGTGCTAAATTGCCTCTTAGTATCCAAAGATGTGCAGGTTAGGCGGATTGGCCATGCTAAATTGCCCCTTAGATCCAAAGATGTGTAGGTTAGGTGGATTGGCCATGCTAAATTGCCCCTTAGTGTCCAAAGATGTGTAGGTTAGATGGATTGGCCATGCTAAATTGTCCCTTAGTATCAAAGATGTGCAGTTTAGGTGGATTGGCCATGTTAAATTGCCCCTTAGTATCCAAAGATGTGTAGGTTAGGTGGATTGGCCATGCTAAATTGCCCCTAGTATCCAAAGATGTGCAGTTTAGGTAGATTGGCCATGCTAAATTGCCCCTTAGTATCCAAAGATGTGCAGTTTAGGTGGATTGGCCATGCTAAATTGTCCCTTAGTATCCAAAGATGTGCAGTTTAGGTGGATTGGCCATGCTAAATTGCCCCTTAGTATCCAAAGATGTGCAGTTTAGGGGGATTGGCCATGCTAAATTGTCCCTTAGTGTCCATAGATGTGCAGTTTAGGTGGATTGGCCGTGCTAAATTGCCCCTTAGTGTCCAAAGATGTGCAGTTTAGGGGGATTGGCCATACTAAATTGCTGATTAGTGTCAGTGGAATTAGCGGGGTTGTTTGTCCATCATCATCGATGAGGACCTCAACACCATTAGTCATTTTGAGGCTGGTTGCGGTGTGTCTGAAGATGACTGATGAGGCCAATTGGGGTACAGAATGTCCTGGCACATACTGGGCAGGCTTGTGTAGATGCTGTAGTTGTTGCGCAGGTGGCTCTGGACTTGCGCAGCTCTCGCTTAAGTTGTGTTCAGCAATACACCTCGTTTCGTGACAGCCTTCGTGGATAAGGCAGTGCCAGGTAGTGCGGTTTTGTGCCAGCTTTTCCCAGGCGGTCATGTCAAATGTCAAGCGACTTCAGGGAGACCTTAAGTGTGAATTTGAAATGTTTCTTCTGCCCTCCATGCGAGCGTTTTCCAGCAGAGAGTTCCTGAAAAAGGAGCTGCTTGGGTGTGTGCTTGTCTGGCATACGGATGACATGACCTGCCCCCTGGGGTCTGCGCTCTCATCAGCGGCGTGTAGACTGATGAGCTGGGTAAATACATGGGGTATATGGGGATAGGGAATCGTGGTCAGTGCAGACCCGACGGGCTGAATGGCCTCCTTCTGCACTGCCGGGATTCTACGATCCAGCCTCCAGCTGGGGCCGAAAATTCCAGAGCTTCACCAGCATCTGAGAGAAGACATTTCTATTTTTAACTGATACCTTGTAATTATGTCCCCTTGTCCGAGATTCTCTCTTGCCAATCATCTGAATAACTGGTCGGTCAAACTTCCCTCAGGATCTGATATGATTGAATAAGGTCACTCCTTAAACTTCAAGGAAGACAGACCCAGACTCTATAGCCTGTCCGGATAGGACATCCATTCCAGGAATTAGCCTGGTGAACCTCCTTTGGCCCACCCTGCAGCGTTCCTCTACGAAGTCTCTCAACTCCAGGTTAAAATCCAACAGGTTTATTTGGTAGCACCAGCTTTTGGAGCATTGCTCCTTCATCACCTGGCAAAGGGGTGTCATTCCGAAAGCTTGTACTCCCAAATAAACCTGTTGGACTTTAACCTGGTGTTGTGAGACTTCACATTGTGCCCACCCCAGTCCAATGCCAGCATCTCCACAGCGCAGGCGGAGGAAGTGGTCAAGAAGGCGTATGGCATACTGGCCTTCATTAATCGACGGATTGAGTTTAGGAGTCGGGAGCAACTTTATAAGACCCTTGTCAGACCCCCACTTGGAGTACTGTGTGCAGTTCTGGTCGCCTCGCTATAGGAAGGATGTGGAAGCTATTGAGAGGGTGCAGAGGAGATTTACAAGGATGTTGCCTGGATTGGGAGGCATGCCTTATAAGGATAGGTTGAGGGAGCTAGGTCTCTTCTCCCTGGAGAGGCGAAGGTTGAGAGGTGACCTGATAGAGGTTTATAAAATGTTGAGAGGAATAGATAGGGTGGATTCCCGGAGGCTATTTCCCCGGGCTGAAATGGTCGCTACGAGAGGACACAGGTTTAAGGTGCTGGGGGGCAGGAGCAGATATCAGGGGTAAGTTTTTCACTCAGAGGGTGGTGAGTGAATGGAATCGGCTGCCGTCGGTGGTGGTAGAGGCGAACACACTGGGGTCTTTTAAGAAACTTTTGGATGAGTACGTGGGGTTAAATGGGATTGAGGGTTATCGATAGGCCCGGTAGATATGATCAAGTTGTGAGCTGAAGGGCCTGTTGGTGCTGTAGTGTTCTCTGTCTTCCAATGTTACCAGCTGGAGCCTGTTCTGGTCTCGAGTTGGAACCAAGTTACTGACTGGATCTCTTAATCTATCCATAGTTCCAGGCTAAACATGCATGGAAAAGTTGCTATAGCAACTTGGACTCATGGGGGGGGGGGGGGGGGGGTGGTTCTCAATGTGGCTCGCATGACTCAGTTCGTTAGCAATGGGCAAAAATGTGATAGATAGCATTGGATTCACCACCCCCCCTCCCTCCTGTTCTACGCTGGGGTAAGTAGGGACCTTACCCTGCCCATGGTCAAGTCTTGGGCCAGAGAGAGAGAAAAGACAATGGTTATAGTTTGACTCGCTGCTTGACTGTGCGTAGGAGGGAAGTTCAAAAGCTGAGACATTGTGAAACACTCTCCGTCGCCTTCAGATTTCTCTCTCTGTGTCTCGGAGAGTCCCGAGAAGGACCGAGTTATTCTTGAAGACATTACTCATTTGAAGAAAGTTCCTGTCCAGAAACAGCAAACAATTCAGATGGAGTAATGTGTACAGTTTGGAGAAGTGGAGGAGATTCACGAGGTTGATTCCCAGAAGGTTGGCTTATGAGGAGAGACTGAGTAGACTGGGGCTATACTCATCGGAATTCAGAAGAACGAGGGGAAGAGCTTATAGAAATTATATAATGAAGGGAACAGATAAGATAGAAGAGGGAAGTTGTTTCCACTGGCGGGTGAAACTAGAACTAGGGGGCACGGCCTCAAAATAAGGGGAAGTAGGTTTAGGAATAGTTGAGGAGGAACTTCTTCACACAAAGGATTGTGAATCTGTGGAATTCCCAGCCCGGTTGAGGCTCCCTCATTGAATGTTTTTAAAGCAAGGATAGATACATTTTTGAACAGTAAAGGGATTAAGGGCTGTGGTGAGCGGGCAGGGAAGTGGAACTGAGTCACGAAAAGATCAGCCAGATGGCTGACTCCTGCTCGGTTCTCATGTTCCTATACATCCTATAGAGTCCTAGAGGTTTACAACATGGAAACAGGCCCTTTGGCCCAACTTGTCCATGCTGCCCAGTTTTTACCCACTAAGCTATTTCCAATTGCCCGCATTTGGCCCAGATCTCTCTATACCCATCGTACCCACGTAACTGTCTAAATGCTTTTTAAAAGACAAAATTGTATCCGCCCTCTGGCAGCTCGTTCCGGACACTCACCGCCTCTGTGTGAAAAACTTGCCCCTCTGAACACTTTTGTATCCCTCCCCTCTCACCTTAAACCTTTGCCCTCTAGTTTTAGACTCCCCTACCTTTGGGAAAAGATATTGACTCTCTAGCTGATCTGTGTCCCTCATTATTCTATAGACTTCTATAAGATCACCCCTCAGCCTCCTACGTTCCAAGGAAAAAAGTCCCAGTCTATCCAGCCTCTCATTATAACTCAATCCATCAAGTCCCGGTAGCATCCTGGTAAATTTTTTCTGTACTCTTTCTAGTTTAATAATATCCTTTCCATAATAGGGTGACCAGAATTGCACACAGTATTCCAAGTGTGGCCTTACCAATGTCTTGTACAACTTCAACAAGACGCCCCAACTCCTGTATTCAATGTTCTGACTGATGAAATCAGGCATGCTGAATGCCTTCTTCACCACTCTGTCCACTTGTGACTCCACTTTCAAGGAGCTGTGAACCTGTACCCCTAAATCTCTTTGTTCTGTAACTCTCCCCAACGCCCTACCATTAACTGCCCTGGTTCAATCTACCAAAATGCATCACCTTGCATATATCGAAATTAAACTCCATCTGCCATTCGTCAGCTCACTGGCCCAATTGATCAAGATCCCGTTGCAATTGGAGATAACTTTCGTCACTCTCCACCAATCTTGGTGTCATCTACAAACTTACTAATCATGCCTAGTAAATTTTCATCCAAATCGTTCATATAAATGACAAATAACAGTGAACCCAGCACTGATCCCTGAGGCACACCGCTGGTCACAGGCCTCCAGTTTGAAAAACAACTCTCTCCAACCATCCTCTGGCTTCTGTCAAGAAGCCAATTTTGGATCCAATTGGCTACCTCACCTTGGATCCTATGAGATTTAGGTTCTTAGCACTGCTGTCTCACAGCGCCAGGGACCTGGGTTCGATTCCCGGCTTGGGTCACTGTCTGTGCAGAATCTGCACGTTCTCCCTGTGTCTGCGTGGGTTTCCTCCGGATGCTCCGGTTTTCTCCAGGGCAACATATCAACCCACCTCCCACCAAATCAGCACGCTTATCCCATCAGTATGAACTGCTGGTCTCTTTGAAGTTAGGCATTCTTGCAACTGTCCTGAACAGTACTGGGTGAAAAACTTTGACAGCCTTTCTCCTTTCCTCAGCCAGACGTTAGCAAGCACACGTTTGCTGGCAGGATTGGTGGACACAGAGGCTGGGGAAGGATTCAGGTTGAATGAACTTTTCTGAGTGTTCTGGGGCGACGACAGGGAGAGAGCGAGGCCATTAGGGGAAGGATGAAAATTTTAAAACCTCTCTCTCCCCACTCAGCCACTTAACTGACCCCTGACCCCAGTAGGACAATGCCAACAACTACCAAGCCAGGGTCACCAACTGAACAGCTGAGAATCCCTACAGGACAGAAGGAGACCATTCAGCCCATTGGGTCTGCACCAACCACAATCCCACCCAGGCCCAATTCCCATAACCCCACATATTTACCCTGCTAATCCCCCGGCACTAAGGGTTAATTTAGCATGGCCAATCCACCTAACCTACACATCTTTGGAAACTAAGGGGCAATTTAGCATGGCCAATCCACCTAACCTACACATCTTTGGCACTAAGGGGCAATTTAGCATGGCCAATCCACCTAACCTGCACATCTTTGGACACTAAGGACAATTTAGCATGGCCAGTCCACCTAATCTGCACTTCTTGGAAAACTAAGGGACAATTTAGCATGGCCAATCCACCTAACCTGCACATCTTTGGAAACTAAGGGACAATTTAGCATGGCCAAACCACCTAACCTGCACATCTTTGGAAACTAAGGGACAATTTAGCATGGCCAATCCATTTAACTTACACATCTTTGGAAGCTAAGGGGCAATTTAGCATGGCCAATCCACTTAACCTGAACATCTTTGGATAATAAGGGAAAATTTAGCATGGCCAATCCATCTAACTCACACATCTTTGGACACTAAGGGGCAATTTAGCATGGCCAATCCACCTAACCTGCACATCTTTGGACACTAAGGGACAATTTAGCATGGCCAATCCACCAAATGTGCGCATCTTTGGTCTGTGGGGAGAAACCAGAGCACCCGGAGGAAGTCCACGCAGACAGAGGAGGTGGAAACGTGCAGATTCTGCACAGTGACCTGAAGCCGGAACTGAATCCAGGTCCCTCACGCCATGAGGCAGCAGTGCTAACCACCACGCTATTTATGTAGCCCTTTCCGCAGTAAAACTGGACAACGTGGGCAGATTATTCTACTCTTCAGCCAGTCCCTAGGCTTCCTGTTCACCCAGCCACCCAGCAAGGGCTCTCGGAGTGAGTGGTTAGAGTATCAGTTCCTGAGATGTGACACAGGAAGAATGAGATCACATCGTAATGTCAACTTCCTTCTTTTAATCACTGGCTAAGGTGCAGAATTGAAAAGAGAGAGAGAGTGAGAGAAGCAGATCTCTGTAAAGCGATGAGGCTTCACAGTTGTCCCACAGCTTGGTGAATGGCTCCTGCTCTGACCAAGGAACTACAAATGATCGTGAATGTAGCCCAATCCATCATGCAAACCATCCAGTAACTCTGTCTACACTTCCCGCTGCCTCGGGGAAAAGCAGCCAACATAAACACAACCACACACACCCCGGACATTCTCTCTTCCAACTTGCAGATGCAAAAAGCTGAGTTCAGTCCCGGGGCAGTAGGAGTGGTTTGCGCAAAGTGTAGGGATAATATTGTCTATGGACTGGAAAATGGCACTTCAAATGCCCTGGAGTCCGTACTGGCTGGACTGAGATTACATACACAGCAAACATGATACGCAGTGGCACAACAAGGGAGAGAGTGTGTACAATCATAGGCAGCAAACGCATAACCCATAACCAAGTCCTATAACATTACATAGATCATCAATTGCATCAGAGAACAACTTCATCACTCCAGACAGGAACCCAAGAATGGAATTAGCTGGCTGGAATGACTAGTAGGTGGGGGAATTCCTGGGAATCTTACTTATTACAAGGATTAACCGTACAATTGTAACTGTCTGCTGTCTAATTGTGGGATGTCTTAAAAAGTCTGCTGCGGGGTTCTGGCAATGAGAATGGTGCCAGAAGCCAGTGTATCCATCGAGGAAGAAGCCAGGATGAAGATCCCCGAAGACAGCAGAAGAAGAAGAAAGTTGGCCTCTAACGTGTGAATGTGCAATTGTTGGTCTGGTATCATAATCCCGACGAAAAGGGGGGAACTGAAGGGTGGAAAATCATAAAGACTCCCTCTCTCTCGCACACACACGCGCGCAGACACACACACACGCGCACAACACACACAAGCACACACACACACGCATACGCATAGACACACACGCACACACACACGCGCGCACAGACACACACACATACGCATAGACACACACACACGCGCACAGACACACACACATACGCATAGACACACACACACACACACGCGCGCAACACACACACACGTGCACAGAACACACACACTGCACAGACACACACACACACACGCGCAGACACACACACACACATGCAACACACACACACACGCAGACACGCGCGCAACACACGCATAGACACACATGCATACGCATAGACACACCACCACGCGCGTGCGCAGACACACACACACAGCGCGCAGACACACACACGCGCGCAGACACACACACATGCGCATAGACACACACACACACACATAGACACACACACGCCACAGACACACACACAGACACACACGCATACACACACACACACCTCGCAGACACACACACACACACGCGCAGACACACACACACACGCGCAGACACAACAAACACGCGCGCAGACACACACGCACACACATGCATACGCATAGACACACACACACGCGCGCGCGCAGACACACACACACGCGCGCACAGACACACACGCGCGCACCACACATACGCATAGACACACACACACACACATCGCGCACAACACATACACACACACACAGCAGACGCAGACACACACACACACACATGCGCAGACAACACACACAGCACGCGCACAGACACACCACACGCGCACAGACACACACGCAGACACACACGCACACACAGCGCAGACACAACACACACGCGCAGACACCACACACACGCGCAGACACGCAGCGCGCGCAGACACACGCAGACACACACACATAGACACACACACCGCGCGCGGCAGACACACACACACACGCGCGCACAGACAACACACGCGCAGACACACACACACGCAGACACACACACACGCAGACACGCAGACACACACACACACACACGCACAGACACACACACACGCACAGACACACACACACACGCACAGACACACACATTCACCCTGGCCTGGCACATAAGAAGGTTACCTGGGGGGGAGAGAGAGAGAGAGAGAGAGAGACAATGTTAAGCAGACACTGACTTTTAATGCAGACGGCTACTTGAAAGTGAAATTTGCAGGACAGATGGTTATTTAAAGTTAAACATGCAGGAATCAAATACTGCAGGAAGCCAGTAAAGAGCTTGCTTGAGGCACTTTAATGGATAGACTTGGGACAATAAGGACTGATAAAGACATTAGTCATAAATTGGAACAGGAATACATGAACGCAGGAAAACCAATTCTTGTATTTATAGACTCAAACAAAGTCAGTAATAGTTACTGAAAAAGGAAACATATTCTTACTATGAAACAATGCGATATTAAAAGCCAATTGTTAACTATCTGTCCTCCCCAACTATAACCATGTGTTAAATAGCTATCCATTAGACTATCTATATAGACTATCCAAATAGACTATCCATTATCTGAGAAGTATAAAAATGAGCCTCTCCTATTGTATGATTGAGGAAGTATTTGTGAGAACTGCAGAGTGCCAGAAGTTTTATCTCCAAAATAAAGCTGTCCTTTTGAATGTCCAGGCCGACCCCGGTGATAATCTCTCCACAACACATGCAATTTCTAAAAACATTTAATATTTATACTGAAACTCATCAGAAAATATCCCAAGCTGCCTCACAGGGGTTTCATAAAATAAAATAAAACCCAAATCACATCGAAAAATCTCGGGAAGAGGAGAGTGAAGGGTCAGATAGAGAGAGGGCTTTAAGGAGCATCTTAAAACAGGAGAGAGAGAGAGAGAGAGAGAGAAAGAAAGACAAAGAGAGAGAGAGAGAGAGACCGAGAGAGAAACATAGAGAGATAGAGAGACCAAGAGAGAGGGGGACAGACAGAGAGACAGAGGGGGACAGAGGGGGACAGACAGAGAGACAGACAGAGAGACAGACAGAGAGACAGAAAGAGAGAGAAACAGAGAGAGAAACACACAGACAGATGGAGAGAGAGAGAGAGACAGAGACAGACAGAGAGCTTGAGCAAGAGGGAGAGGGTGGAGGCAGGCAGGTGGGGGGAGGGCGGGGGGGCAGGCAGGGTGGGGGGGAAGGGGGAGGCAGGAAGGGCGGGGGGAGGGCGGAGGCAGAACGGGGGAGGGGTTACAGGGATAGGGAGGAGGGGTGGGAGGGGGGGGTGGAGAGGGGAAGGGGGAGGGGTGGGGAAGGGGAGGGAAGGGGAGGGTGGGGGAGGGGAAGGGGTGGGGGAGGGGTGGGGAAGGGGGGGAGGGGAGGGGTGGGGAGGGGGAGGGGTGGGGGGGGGGAGGGGTGGGGTGGGGAGGGGGGAGGGTGGTGAGGGGGAGGGGAGGGAGGGGTGGTGAGGGGGAGGGGGAGGGGTGGTGAGGGGAGGGTGGGAAGGGAGAGGGAGGGGGAGGGGAGGAGGGGAGGCGGGAGGGGTGGGGAGGGGGAGGGTGGGGGGAAGGGAGAGGGAGGGGGAGGCGGGGAGGCGGAGGGGGAGGGGTGGGGAGGCGGAGGGGGAGGAGGGGTGGGGAGGAGAGGGTGGGGAGGAGAGCCAGAGAGCGAGAGGGGACCTGGAGGGATTTGAACACAAGGATGAGAATTTTAAATGAGGGTGTTGCCTGACTGAGAGCCGATCAGTGAGTCCAGAGGAGGGTGAGGAGGAAGGAGCGAGGGAGAGCCCGTGATCTGTAACTCAGGAGGGTCAGTGAGATATAAGGGGAGGAGCAGAGTTTCAGAGGAAGCAAAGGGTAGGATGAGGGAGACAAGGCAGAGGGGGAATTGTGTCATCAGCATGTGGGAGCAACACAGTCAGTGGGTGAGGGTCTCCACAGTTGAAGAGCTATTAGAGAGGGAAACGCAGGGTTCAATAGCAGGAAGCTACCGGTTAACCGAAATCTTGGCCTACGTCCCGTCATGTCCAACCCAGAATCATCCCGGGGTGTAATTCCCACACGATGGAAGGTCATAGGGTCGTGGGCGAGGGTCCGACGGTGGTGGGGGAGGGGCACGCCGGCACCACCGACTTGGCAAAGGCTTGTACCAACAAGTTGATCTGGTGAATGAGGTTTAGGGCGCCCACGATCACACTGGAATTCCTGGCGGTGGGGGTGGAAAAGGATCCGGATGAGAGGTCTATCACCGAGGGAAAATCCAGCCCAGGTTTCTCTGTTAACACAGTCCCTTCCGCCAACCGCGATCCACTCCGCTCCAGAACTTCCAGCTCACAGGAGGCTAATCTATCCCCGTGGAATTCCTTCAGAATATTTAAGGGGCGCGACCCCTTAACGGAAGCGTGAAGGGCCTTTTAACCTTCGCCGGTGGAGCTGGAGGGAGTCCCTCGGGAGGGACCCTCCAGCGTTGTCCTGGAGCTCCTCCATTGCGCTGAGGTGCTTCCCAAGGTCAACCAGCTCTCGCCAATCCATCTAAAACCAATCTTTCCCATCCCTGCTCCACAAGTTTATTAGCTGAGTTTTACAGATAGCGGTGAGGGGGGGGTAAGGTCGCCGAGGGAAGGGTTAAACTCTTTGACTCTCCGTGAGTCCTCCCAGGATCACCACCCCACAAGAGTTGATGATGTGCCAATGCTGCCCCCTCCTGGTCAGCCCCTGGAGTTGGTTCCCCCACCCCAAGGGACAGTCCTGAACCAACTTGGGGATTTTCTGACAGCTCCACAAACTTACTTAAAGCGAAATAAAATAATAACTTTAATTTTATTTCCCAATTTTTAAATTCAAAATTTGCCCGGGTGGGATTTGAACTTATTTTCTCTGAATCACTTACGTGACATTGTAACTCAGTTCTCTCTTCCTCTTTATCATTCCCGCTCTCTTTTTTCTCTCTTGTTTCCCCCGGCCCCCCCACCGCTATTTCTCCGTCTCTCTTTCCTCCCTACCCACCTCCTTGAGGAATGAATATCTGCTGAGGTTTATTTATCAGTATCACAAGTTGGCTTACATTAACACTGCAGTGAAGTTACTGTGACAAACCCCCAGTCACCACAGTCCTGCGCCTGTTCGGGTAACACGGAGAGAATTTAGCTCCCGAACCAGCACATCTTGCGGACTGTGGGAGGAAACCGGAGCACCCGGAGGAAGCCCACGCAGACACGGGGAGAAGGTGCAGACCCTACACGCAGACAGTGACCCAAGCCGGGAATCGAACTTGGGTCCCTGGTGCTTTGAGGCAGCCGTGCTACCCACTGTGCCACCGCGCCGCCCCTGCAGCGAATGTGAAAATTAGCAAATAAAAAGTTTAATTCTCACTTCTGATCCTTGAAATACTTCTTCAGAGTGTCGCTGAAACTTTTGGAAGCAATTAAAAACTCTCTCCGTCTCTGGATGAGGTCCTAAAACAGGAATCAGATTCCAATCCGTCAGTCAGAATATTGGGCAGAGAGACGGAGATCGTAATACACGATTTGTAATACATTTGACTACAGTATCCTGCTCTGGAATTTACTGGTAATGTAATGAAGTAAGATTATACAGTACGGAAACAGGCCATTCGGCCCAACTAGTCTGTGGGAGCCAGTCCCGCATTCTCCCCCACTCACCGTGGGAGCGAGTCCCACATTCTCCCCCACTCCCCGAGGGAGCCAGTCCCACATTCTCCCCCACTCCCCGAGGGAGCCAGTCCCACATTCTCCCCCACTCCCCGAGGGAGCGAGTCCCACATTCTCCCCCACTCCCCGAGGGAGCCAGTCCCACATTCTCCCCCACTCCCCGAGGGAGCCAGTCCCACATTCTCCCCCACTCCCCGAGGGAGCGAATCCCACATTCTCCCCCACTCCCCGTGGGAGCGAGGCCCACGTTCTCCCCCACTCCCCGTGGGAGCGAGGCCCACATTTTCTCTGCAATAGGTAAATTACCTGGTGCGTCGATGGGGGGAATTCCTTTATCATATCCGAAACTCTCGTCAACATGTCCTTTATCGCCATAGCGGACTCTCTGAGGAAGAGAATGTTTAAACATTTTGAACAAACAGCAGTCCCAGTGCAGGAACAGGCCCTTCAGCCCCTCCAAGCCTGTGCTGACCATCACTAAACTGAAAACAGAACCTCCTCCCCCTGTTCTGTATCCCTCCATTCCCCTCCCTATTCATGAACCCATTCAGGTGCCACTTCAACACCACAATGTGCCTGCTCTCACCACCTCTTCTGCCAGGCACCCACCACTCTCCATGTGAAAAAACTCCTCCCCCTGCATATCTCCTTTAAACATCCCCCAGCTCACCTTGAACTTAGATCCCCTTGACGCAAGAGAGAATCGCAGGATTCCTACAGTGCGGAAGGAAGCCCATTGAGTCTGCACCGACCCCAATCTCACCCAGGCCCAAACCCCATAACCCCACATATTTACTCTGCTAATCCTCCTGATGCTAAGAGGCAATAGTATGGCCAATCCACCTAACCCGCACATCTTTGGACACTAAGGGGCAATTTAGCATGGCCAATCCACCTAACCTGCACATCTTTGGACATTAAGCGGCAATTTAGCATGGCCAACCCACCTAACCTAAACATCCTTGGACACTAAGGGGCAATTTAGTTTGGCCAATCCACCTAACCTGCACATCTTTGGACTGTGGGGAGAAACCGGAGTATCCAGAGGAAACCCACGCAGACACAGGGAGAATGTGCAGACTCCACACAGACAGTGAGCTGAGGCTGGAACTGAATCTGGGTCCCTGGCACTGTGAGGCAGAAGTGCTAACCACCGTGCCACCCTGGGGAAAAAGCCTCCGACTATCCACCCTGTCTATGCCTCTGATCATTTTGTAGACCTTTAATCAGGTCTCCCCTCCTCCTCCATCTTTCCAGTGAGAACAATCCCACTTTATCCCACCCCTCTTCACAGCCAATACCCTGCAGACAGGGCAACATCCTGTTGAACCTTCTTTGCTCTCTCCCCAAAGCTTCCAGAACCATACACAATATTCCAAAATGCAGCCTAACTATAGCTTAAAAAGCAAATGACTGCGGAGGCTGGAATGTGAAACCAGAAGAGAGAATGCTGGAAAATCTCAGCATCTGGAAGGAGAGAAAAGAGCTGACGTTTCGAGTCAAAGGCAGAGAAAGTGGGAGATATTTATACTGCAGGGTGTGGGAATGAAAGATATCTCATAGCCACAAAGACCAGGGGAAAGGCTGCTAATGGTAGCTCATAGAGAGAGAATAGAAGCTGCAAATGGCCAAATAGCCATTAAGATGTGGGGGGGCTGAGGGGGGAGAATGGGTGGGAGAGACGCAAACGTAGGAGGCCACTCAGCCCATCTGCTCCACCATTCAATCAAGACTGATATTTTTTCTTATCCCCCGTTCTCCTGCCTTTTCCTCTGATCCCCTTATTAATCAAGAACCCTATTTATCTTATCTTAAAGACACTCAGTGACCCGGCCTCCTCTGCGGCAAAGAGTTCCACAGATTCACCGCCCTCTGGCTGAAGGAATTCCTCCTCATCTCTGTTTTAAAGGAGTGTCCCTTTAGCCCGAGGCTGTGCCCTCTGATTCGAGCTTTTATATTCTGAGAAAGGGGGGAGAAAAGAGACAAGAAAGGTCACCCTATAACTAGAAAGAGCACAGAAGAGGTTCACTAGGATGCTACTGGGACTTGATGGATTGAGTTATAAGGAGAGGTTGGACAGACTGCAACTTTTTCCTCTGGTAGGAAGCTGAAGGGTGATCTTATAGAGGTCTACAAAATAATGAGGGGCACAGATCAGCTAGAGAGTCAATATCTTTTCCCCAAAGGTAGGGAAGTCTAAAACTAGAGGTGTAGGTTTGAGGTGAGAGGGGAAAGGTCCAGAGGGGCAATTTTTTCACACAGAGGGTGCTGAGTGTCTGGAACAAGCTGCCAGAGGTAGAGGCAGGTACAATTTTATCTTTCAAAAAGTGTTTAGACAGTTACATGGATGGGTATAGAGGGATATGGGCAAAACACGGGCAATTGGGATTAGCTTAGGGATTTTAAAATAAAAAGGGCAGCGTGGACAAGTTAGAACATAGAACATTACAGCACAGAACAGGCCCTTCGGCCTTCGATGTTGCGCCGACCAATATAAAAAGCAATGCCCCTCCAAACTAAACCATTCCCTTCTCTTCCATATACTTATCAACTAACCTCTTAAACGCCACCAAACTTGGCGCATCTACAACTGCTGCAGGCAGGGCATTCCACTCCCGAACCACCCTTTGGGTAAAGAACCTACCTCTGATATCCGTCCTATAACTATCACCCCTTAATTTAAAGCTGTGTCCCCTCGTGCTAGCTTTCTCCATCCTAGGAAAAAGGCTATCACTGTCCACCCTATCTAAACCTCTAATCATCTTATATGTTTCGATTAGGTCCCCTCTTAGCCGCCTCCTTTCTAACGAAAACAACCTCAAATCCCTCAGCCTCTCTTCATAAGACCTGCCCTCCATACAGGCAACATCCTGGTAAACCTCCTCTGTACCCTCTCCAATGCCTCCACATCTTTCTTATAATGTGGGGACCAGAACTGCACACAATACTCCAAGTGCGGCCGCACTAGAGTTTTGTAAGTTGCAACATGACGTTGCGGCTCCGAAATTCAATCCCTCTACCAATAAAAGCCAAGACTCCATATGCCTTCCTAACAACCTTCTCGACCTGACTGCCTACTTTCAGGGATAAGTTGGGCCGAACGGCCTGTTTCCACGCTGTAAACTTCCCTGAATCAATGACTCGAGGTGAGGAGAGAGGGATAAAGGAGGGGGAAAGAGCGAAGGGGAGAGAAATGAACAAATAACAGTAAAGGAATTGAGATTCGGGAACAGTAAATAATTAAATGAAGACAAAAAGGTGGGGGTGGGAGGTTCACTCAATGCCTGACTCTCTCACACACTCAGAAGGGTTTTATTAACTTATGGGGCATCGCTGGCTGGGCCAGCATTTATTGCCCGTCCCTTGTTGCCCCTTGGAGGGCAGTAGAGAGTCAACCCCATTGGCTGTGGGATTTGGAGTAGGCCAGACAGGGTAAAGACGGCAGATTTCCTTCCCTAAAGGGAACCAGATGGGTTTTCCCGACAATCCGTAGATTCTTAATTCCGAATTTTTTTTTAAGGTCGAATTCCGCTCAGGATTCCAACCCGGATCGTCCCCCAGGACATTAGCTGAGTTCCTGGATTAACAGTCCAGCGATAATACACCAGGCCTTCCCAAGTGACTGACCTGATAGTCAGCATGAACTGCTTCCTTTGGTTAATATTGTCAGCGATGGAGCTGAGAATGTTTCTCAGAGCCTGACCCTTCTGCCGTAATTCCGATAATTCCTTCTGTTCGTCACCCTGGTCCAATGGCCCTGGGGATAAAGAAAGAGGCGCCACGGTTATGAAAACAGCCCAAACCGCGGATGGTGTTTGCCCGATTAACAGCTGATTCAGCACAGAGTGGGAAGGGGGGGGTGGTTAGTCCAGCGGGATTCTCCGGCTGGGAATCCTGCGGCGAGTAACTCACCTCCTGACTCCCTCCCCCAGAGCCTCTCCACCGTATACACAAGGCAGGACAGGGGCAATTTAGCATGGCCAATCCACCCAACCTGCACATCTTTGGACACTAATTGTCAATTTAGCATGGCCAATCCACTAACTTGCACATCTTTGGACACTAAGGGGCAATTTAGCATGGCCAATCCACTAACCCGCACATCTTTGGACACTAAGGGGAAATTTAGCATGGCCAATCCACCTAACCTGCACATCTTTGGACACTGAGGGGTAATTTAGCATGACCAATCTACCTAACCTGCACATCTTTGGACGCTAAGGGACAATTTAGCGTAGCCAATCTACCTAGCCTGCACATCTTTGGACTGTGGGAGGAGCCCACGCAGACACGGGGGGGAATGTGCAGACTCCACGCAGACAGCAAACCGAGGTCAGAATCGAACCCGGGTCCCTGGCACTGTGAGGTAGCCGTGCTAACCCCCTGTGCCATCGTGCCACCCCATGTGGAGTGGAGTCTCATGGAGTAATGTTACAGAGAGCAGATTGTATTCAACAAGAGAAGGTTCAGAGGTGATGGGCTGAATGGCCTTTGCCGTCCCCTGACCCTATGCTGAGTTTGATAATGAGTTGAGGTCCGGTACCCAGCGAATAGAAACACACACGCTCATCAACACACCCCCTACCTTGGGCATCCTGCCCAGACATTCGCAGCAAGGCCTCAGTATAGCTCACATCCAGGTCCACACTCTCCTGTTCCAGGATTTTCAGGAGGAGTTCCTGACACAGGCCCGGGCTCTTCATCTCGGCCTTTACAACAGAAAACAGGCATTAACATTCCCAGCCTGCAAACTGCCTTAACACACAAAGCCTGACCTTAACGCACAGGCGAGGCCTGGGAGTGAGTGAGAGAGAGAGAGAGGCCTGGGGGAGAGAGAGAGGCCTGGGGGAGAGAGAGAGAGAGAGAGAGAGAGAGATAGGCCTGGGAGAGAGAGAGAGAGAGAGAGAGGCCTGGGGAGAGAGAGAGAGAGAGAGGAGAGAGAGACCTGGGGGAGAGAGAGAGAGGCCTGGGGGAGAGAGAGAGAGAGAGAGAGAGAGGCCTGGGGGAGAGAGAGAGAAGAGAGAGAGAGAGAGGCCTGGGGGAGAGAGAGAGGCTGGGAGAGAGAGAGAGAGGCCTGGGAGAGAGAGAGAGAGAGAGAGAGAGAGGCCTGGGGGAGAGAGAGAGAGAGAGAGAGAGTCCTGGGAGAGAGAGAGAGAGGGGCCTGGGAGAAGAGAGAGGAGAGAGAGAGGCCTGGGAGAGAGAGAGAGAGAGAGAGAGAGAGAGAGGGCCCTGGGAGAGGAGAGAGAGAGAGAGAGAGAGAGAGAGGCCTGGGAGAGAGAGAGAGAGAGGCCTGGGAGAGAGAGAGAGAGGCTGGGAGAGAGAGAGAGAGAGAGAGAGAGAGGCCTGGGGGAGAGAGAGAGAGAGAGAGAGAGAGAGAGAGAGAAGCCTGGGAGAGAGAGAGAGAGAGAGAGAGAGAGAGAGGCCTGGGAGAGAGGGGCATGGGGATTTTGTCACAGGCCTCACAGTACGGACAGCGATAGACCTGGGGTAGTGACGGAGGAGAGTAGAGCTCAGAGAGGAGGTGGCAAGAGTTTTTCATTCTTTTTTCAAAGTTAGAAGTTAATTGAAGGTTGGCACAGTAATACAGTGGTTAGCGCTGCTGCCTCACAGCACCAGGGACCGGGGTTCGATTCCTGGCTTGGGTCACTGTCTGTGTGGAATTTGCGCGTTCTTCCCATGTCTGCATGGGTTTCCTCCGGATACTCTGGTTTCCTCCCACAGTCCAAAGATGTGCAGTTTGGGTGGATTGGCCACGCTAAATTGCCCCTTAGTGTGAGGGGGGATTAGTCAGGGTAAATGCAAGGGGTTATGGGGATAGGGGCTGGATGGGATTGTGATCAGTACAGATTCCTTTAGTATCCCTTTTGCAATGTCGGGATACTAGGATTCAGAGGGCCCCCACATTTCCCACGGACTGCTGGGATGGAGAGGCTGGGGGACTGGCCAGGAGAATGTTGTGTGGGTGTTGGGGGGAGGGGGGAGGGGGGGGAGGCGGTGAGGGGGGAGGGGGCAGGGGGGAGGGTGTGGGGGGGGAGGGGTTGGTGGGGGGGGGAGGGGGTCCGGGGGGGAGGGGGGGCCGGGGGTGGCATTGTGGGGGAGTGGGGATTGTTGTGGACGTTGTGGGATGTGGGGAGGGGTGTGGGAATACTGGGGAGTTAGGGTGTAGTGTGGGTGAAAAGTGATCTTGGGGAATATTAGAGAGTCCGTCCCATTTCCTTTCAAACTGGGGCCAGAGGAGGAATCAGCCTTGGCCTCTGACCGTCTCCCCAGAGGGTGGAGTTCCTCCGCACCCACCCCCCCGCCCAATTTACAGAGCTGGAGTTACCACGGGACAGGACGATTGAGGGGAGTGGGGTGATCCGTTCCTTACCTCAGTGAAGATGGTCTTCAGACTCTGAGCAGCTACAGGATGGACCTCCCCCAACTGAAAGAGTGAAAATAACATCGTCAGGTCCCTGGGAAACCAGGAAGAGGGGTGTCCATAAGAGTCACCCTCTCTGGGAGCCAGTCCCACATTCTCCCCCACTCCCCGTGGGAGCCAGTCCCACATTCTCCCCCACTCCCCGTGGGAGCCAGTCCCACATTCTCCCCCACTCCCTGTGGGAGCCAGTCCCACATTCTCCCCACTCCCCCTGGGAACGAGTCCCATGGGTCTTCCCCCATCACATGCCAACCCTACCCCTCCGCACGCACCCCCCCACCCCCAAGCCAATCACTTGGCGGTGCCCTGTTCCCCGCACCCACACTTTATCCCTGGAGAACCTTCCGGAGACGGAGAATATCCCACCTCGCTGAAGACTGGGTACATCACGGTGTAGACAGCCATGGTAACAGTCGGGTTAGCGATGGCGGGTGCCGTTCCCATGGTAACTGTCGGGAGAGAAGGAGAAGAAGTGTCCGTTACCTTGGCCTTAAACTTCCCAGAATGCTTCACTGCCAGCACCGCGCCAACTGTCACCATTGTTGAGACAGAGTTGGGGGGGGAGGGGAGGCATAGCAAGATCCCATGGGCCGTGTGTGAATAGCCGGGTGATGCTTTTACAGACTGTCAATCGAAGGGGGTTAAATACTGGCCTTTGGTGGGGGGAAGACTAAGGAGAACACTGAAGGGGGGGGAGGGGAGGGGAAGGGGGGAAGGGAGAGGGGGGGAGGGAGAGGGGGGAGGGAGAGGGGGGGAGGGGGGAGGGGGGGAGAGGGGGGGAGGGGAGGGGGGAGGGGGGGAGGGGGAGGGGGGAGAGGGGGACGGGGGAGGGGGAGAGGGGGACGGGAGGGGGGAGGGTGGGGGAGGGGGAGGGGGGAGGGTGGGAGGGGGACGGGAGGGGGACGGGTGGGGAGGGGGAGGGGAGGGGGAGGGGGACGGGGAGGCGGGGGACTTACTTTGCATCTCTGGAAGATGGTGCCTCCGGCAGTGCAGCCCCTGCACACCCCCCACCTCAGTACCCCCACCTGGGCTAACATCCCCCAGACTCTCACTCAGGATGTGAAGAGATGCCTTTTCTCTCAGGCTTCCTCCCTCCGAACTTTCTCCATTTGTCACGAGTGATTCCCAAAAAACCCTCCTTCCCTCCCCCTCACCCACTCCCTCCCTCCCCTCACCCACCTCTCCTCCCATCTCGCACCCTCCCTTCCTCTCCCCCACTCCACACCCTCCTCTCCCCTCACTCCACACCCTCCTCTCCCCTCACTCCACACCCTCCCTCTCCCCTCACTCCACACCCTCCCTCCTTCTCCCCTCATCCACACCTCCCTCCCTCTCCCCTCACTCCACACCCTCCCTCCCCTCACCACACCCTTCCTCCCTCACCTCCCTCCCTCTCCAAAACCTCCCTCATCCCTCACTTCACTCACTCCCTCCCTCCCTCTCCCACCTCCCTCCCTCCACCTCCCTCCTCTCTCCATACCTCCCTCTCCCCTCACTTCACTCCCCCCTCTCCCCTCACTTCACTCCCTCCTCCCTCTCCCCCCACCTCCCTCCCTCTCTCCCCACCTCCCTCCCTCCCTTCCCTCCCCACTCCCTCTCTCCCCACCCTCCCTCCCTCCCTCCCTCTCTCCCCACCTCCCTCCCTCTCTCCATACCTCCCTCATCCCTCTCCCCTCACTTCACTCCCTCCCTTCCTCTCCCCTCACTCGCTCCCTCTCTCCCAACACAAACTGGCCACCTCCCGTTTCCAGGAAGTGTCGGTAACTGCCTCCGTCCATCCGGAGGCATTTCCAGCTTCTAACTCCTGCCCCCTCCACCTCCCCAAACCCCAACAACCTTTACTCCCTCTAACCCCCCCCAGCCCTCCCACTTCCCACAAAAGCATCATTTAATTTGAGTTGTGATTGTGAAGGGAAACAGTCTCACCTTTCGCGTGAACAGACACTGGCCTTTAGCCCTCACTGAGTGAGGAAGCAGATTAATTATTAACCCTTTAACTCAGCCCAGCCGGGACTTTGGTCCCCTGTCCAGGTTATAGTAGGGAATTATCTGTGACCCCGCACACATTACCGAGCGGTAGGGTGATACCGAATCCGTATCAGGTTCTTCCATGGAAAGCGGCTCAGTGGGTTAGCACCACTGCCTCACAGCACCGGGGAGCCAGGTTCAATTCCCAGCTTGGGTTGTGTGGCAGTAATAAAGAACAAAGAACAAAACAGCACGGGAAACAGGCCCTTCGGCTCAACGAGCCCGCGCCGCCACCTCGATGTTCCCACATCTAACCGTGATCCCTGTCTATGGTTATAGATCTATGGATTAAGAAAACAAATTTGAGACAATTTAGGGAGAAATTGTTTTGCCAATCAGCCTAAGAGCTCAGCTTTGGGATGTGGGAGGAAACCAGAGCACCCGGAGGAAACCCACGCAAGCACCCCTTCACCCTTCCTGACCTGACCACACTGAAATCCCCCCCCCACCCCAAAGCTTTAAAATGAGGGTCATTAAGGCAGACTGTCCATCACTGTTGTTTACGGAAGTGTCAAAGGGGGGAATTTCCTGGAATTTCGTGGCGTTTTCCCTGAGGATTTACTATTGTGAATAACTATTGTAAATAACGACAGTAACTACCTATTGTGAATATGAAACACTCTGTTGTACAGTGGGGTCAGGCAGCGAGGTGAAAATCCCCTCCAGGGTGGAGAAGGTTGATTTGTTCGGGCATCAATGATGCAATGAGTTAATTACAGGGCTGTGTTTCCAGTCTAAAAGATTGAATATTTGTGTGAACACCAGCTCACCGTTCACTCTCTCGCTCTGTGCTGGTCACTGTCTCACACTCTCAGCTTTACAAATTTGCAGTCTGATTGCACACACCCTGACCGTGAGGGGATGGCTTTTAACTGCTGGATTGCTTCCCTCTTCCTCTTTGTCCCAGGTAAGTTCCTCAAAAATTAACTTAATTCCCCCTCTGTCTCTCACTATCTCTGTCTCTCTTTCTCTGTCTCTCTTTGCTTGTTTGTCTCTCTCACTCTCTTTCCCTCTTTCTGTCTCTTTCTTTCTGTCTCTCTCTTTCTCCCTCTCCTCCATTTCCCTCTGTCCCCCTGTCTTCCTCTTCCCCCCTCTCCCTCTCAGTCTCAGACTGCAGACTTCTAAGACCCTTGTCAGACCACACTTGGAGTATTGTGCTCTGTTCTGGTCGCCTCACTATAGGAAGGACGTGGAAGCTATTGAGAGGGTGCAGAGGACATTTACAAGGATGTTGCCTGGATTGGGGGGCATGCCTTATGAAGATAGGTTGAGAGAGCCAGGTCTCTTCTCCCTGGAGAGACAAAGGTTGAGAGGTGACCTGATAGAGGTTTATAAGACGTTGAGAGGAATAGATAGCCTCCGAGAATCCACCCTTTCCCAGGGCTGAAATGGTCGCTATGAGAGGACACAGGTTTAAGATGCTGGGGAGTAGGAGGAGATATCAGGGGTAAGTTTTTCACTCAGAGAGTGGTGAGTGAATGGAATCGGTTGCTGTCAGTGGTGGTAGAGGCAAACTCTTTTAAGAGACTTCTGGATGAGTGCATGGGATTAAATGGGATTGGGAGTTACAGAGAGTTTTTTGAGAAAGTGACCAGAGAGGTGGATGGGGGTAAGGCGGTTGATGTAGTATATATGGACTTTAGTAAGGCTTTTGATAAGGTGGCCCATGGAAGACTTCTACAGAAAATGCAGATGTGTGGAATAGAGGGTGATTTAGCTAATTGGATTAGAAATTGGCTGGCAGATAGAAGACAGAGGGTGGTGGTTGATGGGAGATATTCATCGTGGAGTTCGGTGACGAGTGGTGTGCCTCAGGGGTCTGTTTTGGGGCCCCTGCTGTTTGTAATTTTTATAAATGATCTGGATGAGGGTATTGAGGGATGGATCAGTAAATTTGCAGATGATACTAAAGTTGGTGGTGTGGTAGATAGTGAAGAGGGGTGTTTTAGTTTACAGAGTGACTTGGACAAGTTGCAGAGCTGGGCCGAGAGGTGGCAAATGGAGTTTAATGTGGAAAAGTGTGAGGTAATGCACTTTGGCAGGAACAATAAATGTGTAGAGTATAGGGCTAATGGTAGGGCTCTTAATAGTGTTGAGGAACAGAAGGATCTTGGTGTATGTGTCAATAGATCCCTGAAAGTAGGCAGTCAAGTGGATAAAGTTGTTAAGAAGGCATATGGAGTCTTAGCTTTTATTGGTAGGGGGATTGAATTTAGGAGCCGCAGCATCATGTTGCAGCTGTACAAAACTCTAGTGCGGCCGCACTTGGAGTATTGTGTGCAGTTCTGGTCGCCACATTATAAGAAAGATGTGGAGGCATTGGAGAGGGTACAGAGGAGGTTTACTAGGATGTTGCCTGGTATGGAGGGCAGGTCCTATGAAGAGAGGTTGAAGGATTTGAGGTTGTTTTCGTTAGAAAGGAGGCGGCTAAGGGGGGATCTTATTGAAACATATAAGATAATTAGAGGTTTGGATAGGGTGGACAGTGATAGCCTTTTTCCTAGGATGGAAAAAGCTAGCACGAGGGGACACAACTTTAAATTAAGGGGTATGAGTTATAGGACGGATATCAGAGGTAGGTTCTTTACTCAAAGAGTGATTAGGGAGTGGAATGCCCTGCCTGCAGCTGTTGTAGATGCGCCAAGTTTGGTGGCGTTTAAGAGGTTAGTTGATAAGTATATGGATGAGAAGGGAATGGTTTAGTTAGGAGGGGCATTGCTTTTTATTTTGGTCGGCACAACATCGAAGGCCGAAGGGCCTGTTCTGTGCTGTATTGTTCTATGTTCTATGTTCTATAGTTCTATGGCATGGTAAGTATAGATATGATTGGAACAACGTTTGGGCCGAAGGACTTGTTTGTGCTATGTTCTATGGGCTGAGTGAGGCAGGACAGTGGTGGAGGCAGTGATTGGAAGAGATCTGTTGAGACAGAGGGAGAGTGAGAGAAAGTGAGAGAGTTCCTGAGTCAGGAATAACAAATGTGTAGAGTATAAGGCTAATGGTAGGACTCTTAATAGTGTTGATGAACAGAGGGATCTTGGTGTATGTGTGCATAGATCCCTGAAAGTTGGCAATCAAGACAATAAGGTTGTTAAGAAGGCATATGGAGTCTTACTTTTATTGGTAGGGGGATTGAATTTCGGAGCCGCAATGTCATGTTGCAACTGTACAAAACTCTGGTGCGGCTGCACTTGGAGTATTGTGTACAGTTCTGGTCCCTGCATTATAAGAAAGATGTGGAGGCATTGGAGAGGGAACAGAGGAGGTTTACCAGGATGTTGCCTGGTATGGAGGGCAGGTCTTATGAAGAGAGGCTGAGGGATTTGAGGTTGTTTTCGTTAGAAAGAAGGCGGCTAAGAGGAGACCTTATTGAAACATAAGATGATTAGAGGTTTAGATAGGGTGGACAGTGATAGCCTTTTTCCTAGAATGGAGAAAGCTAGCACGAGGGGACATAGCTTTAAATTAAGGGGTGGTGGTTATAGGACGGATGTCAGAGGTAGGTTCTTTACCCAGAGGGTGGTAAGGGTATGGAATGCCTTGCCTGCGTCAGTTGTAGATGCGCCAAGTTTGGTGGCGTTTAAGAGGTTAGTAGATAAGTTTATGGATGAAAAGGGAATGGTTTAGGTTAGAGGGTCACTGCTTGTTCCTAATTGGTCGGCGCAACATCGAAGGCCGAAGGGCCTGTTCTGCACTGTAATGTTCTATGGAGGTCAGAGTCAAGGATTCCCTGGGTGGATCAGATGCAGGGGGGGAGAGGGGGAAGAAATAGAGTGAGGGGACCATGCCATCCAGGAAAGTCAGGAGGGCCTTTTGCCACAATGGTAGAGCCCCTCATCCCTCCTCCACCCTTTCTCTTTCTCCCCTCTCTCTTTCCCATCTCGCCTCCTCTCTCCTACTCCTTTCACTATCTACCCTCCCTTCCCCCTCTCCCACCCGCTCTGTCCTCTCCCCTCCTCCAGCGCCCTCCCCCATCCTCGGAATTGGATTGTTGAAGTGAGAAACCAGCCCCCTGCGACTGTCCGATCCTGGGTGCGATTCCTACTGTAGTCAAATTGCCAGGCCCAGAAATTGAGGAGGGACTTTTGCCACACGGCAGAAGCCCCAGCAAGAGGCTCGACCTGTGACACAGAATAGCCCAAACTGTGAGAGAGATAATGACAGTAAATATGCCTCTGGAAAACAGGGGCTTAGTCGGATATTTTGCAATAATGCACGTCTCTGTGTGTTTTTTCCCCCAGCGTACAGTACCAATCACACAAGCCAGACAACGCAAAATTGCTGCAAACCGATTCTAAACTCCCCCTTCCATCAGAGCAGTACACACGCTTGAAGAGTTACCACCAAATACCAGCCCATGGAAAATGTCCCCTGTTAATCCAGTAAGCACATTGGGGTACCGTACTGGTGGGGACGGGTCTGTCGCTGTATAACACTGGGGTACAGTACTGGTGGGGACGGGTCTGTCGCTGTATAACACTGGGGTACAGTACTGGTGGGGATGGGTCTGTCACTGTATAACACTGGGGTACAGTACTGGTGGGGACGGGTCTGTCACTGTATAACACTGGGGTACAGTACTGGTGGGGACGGGTCTGTCGCTGTATAACACTGGGGTACAGTACTGGTGGGGACGGGTCTGTCGCTGTATAACACTGGGGTACAGTACTGGTGGGGACGGGTCTGTCGCTGTATAACACTGGGGTACAGTACTGGTGGGGACGGGTCTGTCACTGTATAACACTGGGGTACAGTACTGGTGGGGACGGGTCTGTCGACTGTATAACACTGGGGTACAGTACTGGTGGGGACGGGTCTGTCACTGTATAACACTGGGACAGTACTGGTGGGGACGGGTCTGTCGCTGTATAACACTGGGGTACAGTACTGGTGGGGACGGGTCTGTCGCTGTATAACACTGGGGTACAGTACTGGTGGGGATGGGTCTGTCGCTGTATAACACTGGGGTACAGTACTGGTGGGGACGGGTCTGTCACTGTATAACACTGGGGTACAGTACTGGTGGGGACGGGTCTGTCACTGTATAACACTGGGGTACAGTACTGGTGGGGACGGGTCTGTCGCTGTATAACACTGGGGTACAGTACTGGTGGGGACGGGTCTGTCGCTGTATAACACTGGGGTACAGTACTGGTGGGGACGGGTCTGTCGCTGTATAACACTGGGGTACAGTACTGGTGGGGACGGGTCTGTCGCTGTATAACACTGGGGTACAGTACTGGTGGGGACGGGTCTGTCGCTGTATAACACTGGGGTACAGTACTGGTGGGGACGGGTCTGTCGCTGTATAACACTGGGGTACAGTACTGGTGGGGACGGGTCTGTCGCTGTATAACACTGGGGTACAGTACTGGTGGGGACGGGTCTGTCGCTGTATAACACTGGGGTACAGTACTGGTGGGGACGGGTCTGTCTGTATAACACTGGGGTACAGTACTGTGGGGACGGGTCTGTCGCTGTATAACACTGGGGTACAGTACTGGTGGGGACGGGTCTGTCGCTGTATAACACTGGGGTACAGTACTGGTGGGGACGGGTCTGTCCCTGTATAACACTGGGGTACAGTACTGGTGGGGACGGGTCTGTCGCTGTATAACACTGGGGTACAGTACGGTGGGACGGGTCTGTCGCTGTATAACACTGGGGTACAGTACTGGTGGGGACGGGTCTGTCGCTGTATAACACTGGGGTACAGTACTGGTGGGGACGGGTCTGAAACTGTATAACCCTGGGGTACAGTACTGGTGGGGATGGGTCTGAAACTGTATAACACTGGGGTACAGTACTGGTGGGGACGGGTCTGTCGCTGTATAACACTGGGGTACAGTACTGGTAGGGACGGGTCTGTTGCTGTATAACACTGGGGTACAGTACTGGTGGGGACGGGTCTGTCGCTGTATAACACTGGGGTACAGTACTGGTGGGGACGGGTCTGTCGCTGTATAAGACTGGGGTACGGTACTGGTGGGGACGGGTCTGTCGCTGTATAACACTGGGGTATAGTACTGGTGGGGATGGGGATGGGTCTGTCACTGTATAACGTACAGGTGGGGACAGATCTGTAGGGACGGGTCTGTCACTGTTTAATCCAGTTTGATATATTTGTCTCTGATATTGTGTTACAGATTTAAACATGAGAAGGGATTTACATTCTGTGCCACAAGGAGTGTTGCCAGGCCACTGATGGAAGCGATCGATGCCAGACAGTTTGGTAAATCTCTCTCTCTCTCATGTTCCGGGGCACATCCCACTCATTTACAAATCTTCATCTGAAGAGACTTGCAGTTTGATTGCCTCCCAGTCAATTGGCACTGAGGGGGGGTGTGTGTGTGTGGTGGGGGGGGTGTGTGTGTGGTAGTGGGACAGGTCGTCTTGCGTGTGGGTGTGGGAACGGGGTGGTGTGGTGTGGGGGGGTGTTTGTGGGAGGGTGTGTTGTGGGAGGGGTTCGTTTGTTTGTGTTGTGGTGAGGGGTGTTGTGGGGGTGTGTGTTGTGGGGTGTGTCGTTGGGGGGGGGGTTCTGGGTTGTGGGGGGGGGTGTGTGGGGTGGGCTGTTGTGGGGGGGGTGTTGTGGGGTGGGTGTTGTGGTGGGGTGAGTTTTGTGGTGGGGGGTGTTGTCGGGGGGGGCCTTTCTGGTGTCTGGGGGGTGTTGTGGGGGGTGTGTTGTGGGGGGGGGGGGTTGTGGGGGGGGTGTTGTGGGGGGGGTGTTGTGGGGGTGTGTGTTGTGGGGGGGTGTGTTGGGGGGGGGTGTGTGTTGTGGGGGGGGGGTGTTGTGGGATGGGTGTGTTGTCTGCGGGTAGTGTGTTGTGGGGGGTTATTGTGGGGGGGTGTATTGTGGGAGGGGGGCTTGTTGTTGTGGGGACGGGTGGGTATTGTTGGAGGGGGGTGTGGGTGTGGGGGGGGGTATGTGTGGAGGGGAATGGTTGTTGTGGGAGGGATGTGTGTTGTGGTGGGGGTGTATCTGTGGGAGGGGGGTCGTTGTTGTGGGGGTGGGGTGTGTATTGTGGGAGGGGTGTGTGTTTTGGGGGGGGTGTGTGTTGTGGGCGGGGATGTGTGTTGTGGGAAGGGGCTGTGTGTGTGGGAGGGGGTATTGTGAGAGGGGTGTGTATTGGGAGGAGGGGTGTGTGTTGTGGGGGGGGTGTGTATTGTGGGAGGGGATGTGTGTTGCTGGGGGTGTTGTATTGTGGGAGGGGGGGGATGTGTGTTGTGGGGGGGTGATGTATTGTGGGAGGGTGTGTGTTTTGTGGGGGGGTGTGTATTGTGGAGGGGTGTGTGTGGTGGGGGTGGGGGGGTGTGCTATGGTGGAGGGGATGTCTGTGTTGTGGGGGGGGTGTGGTATGTGGGGGGGGGGTCGGGTGTGTGTTGTGGGGGGGGTGTATTGTGGGGGTGTGTATTGTGGGAGGGGCGTTGTGTGATGTGGGGGGGGGGGTTGATGTGGGGGGGGGGTGTATTGGGCGAGGGGATGTGTGTTTGGGGGGGGTGTGTTGTTGTGGGGGCGGGAGGTGGGTGTGTGTTGTGGGAGGGGGTGTTGTATTGTGGGAGGGGATGTGTGTTGTGGGGGGGGTGTGTGTGTGGGGGGGGGGTGTGTGTGTGGGGGGGGGTGTGTGTATTGTGGGGGGGTGTGTGTGTTGTGGGAGGGGTGTGTGTTGTGGGGGGGGGGTGTATTGTGGGAGGGGATGTGTGTTGTGTGGGGGGGGGTGTGTATTGTGGGGGGGGTGTGTGTTGTGGGGGGGGGTGTGTATTGTGGGGGGGTGTGTGTTGTGGGAGGGATGATGTGTTGTGGGGGGGGTGTATTGTGGGGGGGATGTGTGTTGTGGTGGGGGGGGTGTGTGATTGTGGGGGGGGTGTATTGTGGGGGGGGTGTGATGTGGGAGGGTGTGTGTGTTGTTGGGGGGGGGTGTATTGTGGAGGGGGGTGTGTGTTGTGGGGGGGGGTGTGTATTGTGGGGGGGTGTGGGGGTGGTGTGTATTGTGGGAGGAGGGGATGTGTGTTGTGGGGGGGTGTATTGTGGATGTGTGTTGTGGGGGGGGTGTATTGTGGGAGGGGATGTGTGGGGGGGATGTGTGTTGTGGGGGGGTGTGTATTGTGGGAGGGGATGTGTGTTGTGGGGGGGGGTGTATTGTGAAGGGGGGTGTGTGTGTGGGGGGGGGTGTTTGTATTGTGAAGGGGGGTGTGTTGTGGAGGGGATTGTGTTGTGGGGGGGTGTATTGTGGAGGGGATGTGTGTTGTGGGGGGGGTTGTGTATGGGAGGGGGGGTGTGATTGTGGGAGGGGGGTGTGTGTTGTGGGGGGGGTGTGTATTGTGGGAGGGGAGGTGTGTTGGGGGGGGGGTGTGTATTGTGGGGAGGGATTGTGTGTTGTGCGGGGGGGTGTATTGTGGGAGGGGATGTGTGTTGTGGGGGAGGTTGTGTTGGGGGGTGTGTTGTAGTGGGAGGGGGATGTGTGTTGTGGGTGTGGGGGGGGTGTATTGTGGGTGTGTGTTGTGGGGGGGTGTGTGTGTGTGGGAGGGGGGTGTGTATTGTGGGGGGGGTGTGTATTGTGGGAGGGGATGTGTGTTGTGGGGGGGGTGTATTGTGGGAGGGGATGTGTGTGTTGTGTGGGGGGGTGTGTGTATTGTGTGTGTGTATTGTGGGAGGGGATGTGTGTTGTGGGGGGGTGTATGGTGGGGGGATGTGTGTTGTGGGGGGGGGTATTGTGAAGTGTGGGGGGGGGGTGTGGTGCGGGGGGTGGTGTTGTGGGGAGGGATGTGTGTTGTGGGGGGGTGTGTATTGTGGGAGGGGATGGTGTGTTGGGGGGGGGTGTGTGTGTATGTGTGGGAGGGGATGTGTGTTGTGGGAGGGATTGTTGTGGGGGGGTGTGTATTGTGGGAGGGGGGTGTGTGTTGTGGGGGGGTGTGTATTGTGGAGGGGGATGTGTATGTGTGGGGGATGTGTGTTGTGGGGGGGGTGTATTGTGGAGGGGATGTGTGTTGTGGGGGGGTGTATTGTGGGAGGGGATGTGTGTTGTGGGGGGGTGTATTGTGGGAGGGGGATGTGTGTTGTGGGGGGGGTGTGTTGTGGGGGGATGTGTGTTTGTGGGGGGGGTGTGTATTGTGGGAGGGGATGTGTATTGTGGGAGGGGGTGTGTGTTGTGGGGGGGGTGTGTATTGTGGGAGGGGATGTGTGTGGGGGGGGGGGTGTGTTTGTGGGGGGGGGTGTTGTGTGGGGGGGGATGTGTGTTGTGGGGGGGGGTGGGGGGGGATGTGTGTTGTGGGGGGGGTGTGTGGTTGTGGGGGGGGTGTGTGATTGTGGGAGGGGATGTGTGTTGTGGGGGGGGATGTGTGTGTGGGGGGGGATGTGTGTTGTGGGGGGAGGTGTGTTGTGGGGGGGGTGTGTGCTGTGGGGGGGGGGGTGTATTGTGGGAGGGGATGTGTGTTGTGGGGGGGGTGTATTGTGGGAGGGGATGTGTGTTGTGGGGGGGTGGTGTGCTGTGGGGGGGTTGGGGGGGGGGGTGTGGGGTGGAGACTGAGAACAGACCCCACCTGAGATGGGACTCGGGAAGGGGGAGGAGAGAGAGCAATGGCAGGGGAGGGGAGACTTACTTGACATCTCTGAAAGGTGGTCCTCCGGCAGTGCTACCCCTGCACACTCCCCACCCCCCAGCTTAGTACCCATACCTGGGCTAACATCCCCCAGACTTTCACTCAGCGCATAAAGTTCCTTTTCCCTCTGAACTTCCTCCATTTGCAACGAGTAGGGTGATTCCCAAAAAAAACCCTTCTTCCCTCCCCCCTCCCCCCACCTCCCTCCCCCCTCCCCCACCTCCTCCCCCCTCCCATCCCACCCCATCCACTCTTTCACGTCTCTCCACCCCACCATCTCCCTCCCTCTCCCCTCACTTCACTCACTTCACTCCCTCCCTCTCTCCCAACACAAACTGGCCACCTCCCGATTCCAGGAAGTGTCGGTAACTGCCTCCGTCCATCCGGAGGCATTTCCAGCTTCTAACTCCTGCCCCCTCCACCTCCCCAAACCCCAACAACCTTTACTCCCTCTAACCCCCCCCAGCCCTCCCACTTCCCACAAAAGCATCATTTAATTTGAGTTGTGATTGTGAAGGGAAACAGTCTCACCTTTCGCGTGAACAGACACTGGCCTTTAGCCCTCACTGAGTGAGGAAGCAGATTAATTATTAACCCTTTAACTCAGCCCAGCCGGGACTTTGGTCCCCTGTCCAGGTTATAGTAGGGAATTATCTGTGACCCCGCACACATTACCCAGTGGTAGGGTGATCCTGAATGATTTGTCCATGGAAAGCGGCTCAGTGGGTTAGCACCACTGCCTCACAGCACCGGGGAGCCAGGTTCGATTCCCAGCTTGGGTTGTGTGGCAGTAAGAAATCAAATCCTTCTCCCCTGTGTACTCTACCAACAGTATGCTTTGTCTGTATAGTGCACAAGAAACAATACTTTTCACTGTATCCCAAATCATGTGACGAAAATAAATCAAATCAAAATCACCCGCTCAGAAATCATAGAATCCCTGCAGTGCAGAAGGAGGCTTCTCGACTCAATGGGTCTGTCCTGACCACAATCCTACAGAGGCACACAGACAGACAGAGGGGCACACACAGAGACAGAGAGAGAGAGGCACACACAGACAGAGAGAGGGGCATACACAGACAGAGAGAGAGGCACAGACAGAGAGAGACAGAGAGAGAGGCACACACAGAGACAGACAGAGAGAGGGGCACACACACAGACAGAGAGAGGGGCACACACAGAGAGAGAGAGAGAGAGGCACACACAGACAGAGAGAGGGGCACACACAGACAGAGAGAGAGGCACACACAGAGACAGACAGAGAGAGGGGCACACACAGAGACAGAGAGAGAGAGGCACAGAGAGAGAGAGAGAGAGAGGCACACACAGACAGAGAGAGGGGCACACACAGACAGAGAGAGAGGCACACACAGACAGAGAGAGGGGCACACACAGACAGACAGAGGGGCACACACAGAGACAGAGAGAGAGAGCACACAGACAGAGAGAGAGAGAGAGGCACACACAGACAGAGGAGGGGCACACACAGACAGAGAGAGGGGCACCACGATTCAGACAGAGAGAGGGGCACACACAGAGACAGAGAGAGAGAGCACACACAGACAGAGAGAGGGGCACACACAGACAGAGAGAGGGGCACACACAGACAGAGAGAGGGGCACACACAGAGACAGAGAGAGAGAGGCCACACATAGACAGAGAGAGGGGCACACAAAGACGGAGAGAGGGCACACACAGACAGAGGGCAACACAGACAGAGAGGGGGGCACACACAGAGACAGAGAGAGAGAGGCACACACAGACAGACAGAGAGGCACACACAGACAGAGAGAGGGGCACACACAGAGACAGAGAGAGAGAGGCACACACAGACAGACAGAGAGGCACACACAGACAGAGAGAGGGGCACACACAGACAGAGAGGCACACAGACAGAGAGAGGGGGGGATGCATAGAGAGGGGCACACACAGAGATTCAGAGACAGTAAGAGAGAGACAGAGAGTAACAAAGAGAGAGTCAGTCAGAGTGTCTGTCAACTCGACATATGGAGCAGTCGGCATAGTGGGGGATACGGGGAGAGGAGAAGGGCAGCGCCGTCCCACATCCTAACCACCGGCTGGGGGTGAAAATTCTTCCCCGCACCGCACCGATCGGAATCAGTTCAAAGATCCTCCGCTTTTCACCATTCGGGACAGTGGTCAGCGGCACAAGAAAAGCAGTGAATGAATTGTCACCCATCACACACTCAGCGGGGGGAAAAAAAAAACCATTCAGATTCTCACCCAGTTACTGTCTCAGTTCACCATTTCCCAAAAACTGGTTAACGATTTCCACACCAAAAGTAAAAAGTTAATGAGTTGTGCTGTGGGCTGGCGGCTGTGTTGGCGTTTTAATCAAAAAGTGGAGCAAGGGGGGGGGGGGAAATTTGCCTGGGTTGGCTGCTTTGGAGGTACCTTCCCCAGGCATGAGATTTCAGATTGGAGTCAGTGATGGTGTTAGGCTAGGGGTTAAAGCTGCAATACCTGGCCAGGTTGGAGGGTGCGTGTAGGACTTGCTCCCATGGGAAGTGGGGGAGAATGTGGGACTCACTCCCACGGGGAGTGGAGAGAATGTGGGACTCTGTTGTATACAGGGGCCCTGGCTCTGTGCTAACACGCTGTGGCACCATGAACAGGGTGAATGGCATCTTTTTGTGTTCGGTGACAATTCTGTCTGATGCTGGAGACGTGGGATGCCTCCCCCCCGCCTCACCTTCACCCTTCCTGACCTGACCACACTGAAAACCACCACCCCCACCCCCACCCCAAAGCTTTAAAATGAGGGTCATAAAAGCAGAGTGTCCATCACTGTTGTTTGTGGAAGTGTCAAAGGGGGGAATTTCCTGGAAGTTCGTGGCGTTTTCCCTGAGGATTTACTATTGTGAATAACTATTGTAAATAACGACAGTAACTACCTATTGTGAGTACGAAACACTCTGTTGTACAGTGGGGCCAGGCACCCTGGAGGTGAAAATCCCCTCCAGGGTGGAGAAGGTTGATTTGTTCAGGCATCAATGATGCAATGAGTTAGTTACAGAGCTGTGTTTCCAATATAAATATTTGTGTGAACACCAGCTCACCGTTCACTCTCTCGCTCTGTGCTCCTCACTCTCAGCTTTACAAATTTGCAGCCAGATTCCACACACCCTGACTGTGAGGGGATGGCTTTTAACTGCTGGATTGCTTTCCTCTTCCTCTTTCTTGTCCCAGGTAAGTTCCACTCTGTGTCTGTCTCTCTCTCTATCTCTGTCTCTGTCTCTCTCTCTCTCTGTCTCTCTGTGCCTCTGTCTTTCTGTGCCTCTGTCTCTCTCACTCTCTCTCTGTTTCCCTCTTTCTATCTCTGTTTCTCTCTTTCTGTCTGTCCCCCTGTCTCCCTCTCAGTCTCAGACTGCAGAGAGATGGAGTGAGTGAGGCATGGCAGTGGTGGAGGCGGCGATTGGAAGAGATCTGTTGAGAGAGAGGGAGAGTGAGAGAAAGTGAGAGAGTTCCTGGGTCAGGAGGTCAGAGTCAGGGATTCCCTGGGTGGGTGGGTGGGGGGAGGGGGGAGAAATGGAATGAGAGGATCCTGCCTTCCAGGAAAGTCAGGAGGGCCTTTTGCCACAATGGTAGAGCCCCTCATCCCTCCTCCGCCCTTTCTCTTTCTCCCCTCTCTCTTTCCCATCTCGCCTCCTCTCTCCTACTCCTTTCACTATCCACCCTCCCTTCCCCCTCTCCCACCCGCTCTGTCCTCTCCCCTCCTCCAGCGCCCTCCCCCATCCTCGGAATTGGATTGTTGAAGTGAGAAACCAGCCCCCTGCGACTGTCCGATCCTGGGTGCGATTCCTACTGTAGTCAAATTGCCAGGCCCAGAAATTGAGGAGGGACTTTTGCCACACGGCAGAAGCCCCAGCAAGAGGCTCGACCTGTGACACAGAATAGCCCAAACTGTGAAAGAGATAATGACAGTAAATATGCCTCTGGAAAACAGGGGCTTAGTCAGATATTTTGCAATAATCCACATCTCTGTGTTTTTTTCCCCCAGTGAACAGTATCAATCACTCAAGCCAGACAAGCCTGACAGGGCAAACTTGCTGCAAATGGTTTCTAAAGATCCCCCTTCCACCACAGCAGTACACAGACGTGAAGAATTACCAACAAATACCAGCCCATGGAAAATGTCACCTGTTAATCCAGTAAGCACACTGGGGTACAGTACTGGTGGGGACGGGTCTGTCGCTGTATAACACTGGGGTACAGTACTGGTGGGGAGGTGTGTCGGGTCTGTCACTGTATAACACTGGGGTGCAGTACTGGTGGGGACGGGTCTGTCGCTGTATAACACTGGGGTATAATACTGGTGGGGACGGGTCTGTCTCTGTATAACACTGGGGTACAGTACTGGTGGGGACGGGTCTGTCGCTGTATAACACTGGGGTACAGTACTGGTGGGGACGGGTCTGGTGCTGTATAACACTGGGGTACAGTACTGGGGGGGACGGGTCTGTCGCTGTATAACACTGGGGTACAGTACTGGTGGGGACGGGTCTGTCACTGTATAACACTGGGGTACAGTACTGGTGGGGACGGGTCTGTCACTGTATAACACTGGGGTACAGTACTGGTGGGGACGGGTCTGTCGCTGTATAACACTGGGGTACAGTACTGGCGGGGACGGGTCTGTCGCTGTATAACATACAGGTGGGGACAGGTCTGTCACTGTTTAATCCAGTTTGATATATTTGTCTCTGATATTGTGTTACAGATTTAAACATGAGAAGGGATTTACATTCTGTGCCACAAAGAGTGTTGCCAGGCCACTGATGGAAGCGATCGATGCCAGACAGTTTGGTAAGTCTCTCTCTCTGTTATGTTCCGGAGCACATCCCTCTCATTTACAAACCGTTTGTCTGAAGAGACTTGCAGTTTGATTGCCTCCCAGTCAATTGATGTCCTTTTCTGTGTGTATGACCCCTTCCTCCCCCGCGTGCCACCAGCATTGGAAATAGGAGAACACCCAATCTGTGCACAGCACAATCCCAGAAACAGCCGCAATGCCCAGAGAATCTGACTGAATGTTACAGACATAGGAATGAGGGACAGGGGAAGTCCATTCTGCCCCTTCAGCCTATCCTACTGCTTGCCAAGATCGTGGTTCATTCATAAACATGCCTGCCTACCACAGGTAGCCTTTTACCCTCGATAACCCTACACCCCTCCCTCCCCGATTGAATAGTAGGGCAGACACGATGGGCCGAGTGGCCTAATTCTGCTCCGACATGCATTATGGCATTTGCATGGGTTTCCTCAGGTCTCCGGTTCCTTCCTAGACTCCAAAGATGTACAGGTTAGGTTGATTGGTCATGATTGAATGGCAGAGCAGACTCGATGGGCTGAGTTGTCTAATTCTGTACCTATATCTTCTGGTGTTTCCTCCGGGTGCTCCAGTTTCTTCCCAGATGTGTAGGTTAGGTTGAATGGTCATGATAAATTGCCCTTAGTGTCAGGGGGATTAAGAGGGTAAATATCTGGGGTTACTGGGATAAAGCCAGATGCTACTGCTGGCCATGCAGATTCAATGAGTTAAATTGTCTCCTTCTGCACAGTAATTTATATGATTCTGTAATAAAATCCAGGATATTAAGCTTTTCCACCCTTTCTTCATAAAACAATTCCTGGTTTCCGTCCAATAATCGTTCCAAAATTATTCCAAAGAATTTACATCCTTCCTTAGATAAGGAGATCAGCACTGTCTACAGTATTCCTGATGTGGTCTCACCAACGTCCCTTCAGCACCTTCTGTGTTTGGTGATCCTGCGTTTGTTTACGTGCGTCTGATAACTCATCGACGCTCAATTTGTTCGCTCCTGCTCATTGACTCAGATCTTGAGTGAGGAGATTGTAGAAAAAAAAGCTTCATAAAACATTTTGTAATTCTCACACAGAGGAGTGGTTTGGTCATTTAGACGTGGGAATATTGGCACCGTTAGAATTTCTGGTGAGACAGAGAAGGCAGGCAGCAGATAAAAGAGATTAATGTGGGTCAGTCAGCATCCTGTTTTGACAACTGAACGCTTCTGATGTGGCTCTAGACTGTCTGTCAGTGACACATAGAACCTATCAGCCGTCAGATCATATCCAATCCCAGCAGAGATTGGCTAAGTCAACAATCTCACCATATTTCCATCTTCAACAGTTTCATCTGAGCCATCCATTTAGAGATAATAACCTGTTAAAGACTTCACTGTCTCAGATTCAACCACATTTTGCAGGCAGGGATGGCTGCATTGCAGTGGAACTGGCGGTGGGCTAATAATCCAGAGTCTCAAGCTAATTCTCTGGGCTCAAATCCCACCATGGCAGATGGTGAAATTTGAATTCAAATTCAATAAAAATTTGGACGATTATGAAAACCTTGTTGGAAAAAAGCCAACTGGTTCACTAATGCCCCTTTAGGGAAGGAAATCTGTTGTTCTTCCCCAGTCACTGTGACTCCAGACCCATTCTGAAATGGCCAAGTAAGCCGCGTTCAATGGTTTGACAGGACTTTGTTTGATTACGTGAATCTGGTAAATGGTCTAAATTAAGCCTCAGTATAAGAACTTAGGAGCAGGAGTCAGTCATTTGGCCCCTCAAGCGTGCTCCACCATTCAATAAGATCACGGCTGATTTTTGTGTGGACTCAGCTCCACTTATCCTCCCGCTCATCGTAATCCTTAATTCCTTCACTCTTCAAAAATCCTTGCCCTAAAAACATTCAACGAGATAGCCTCAACTGCTTCACCGGGCAGGGAATTCCACAGATTCACAACTCTGTGTGAAGTTCCTCCTCAACTCAGTCCTAAATCTGCTACCCCTTATTTTGAGGCCAGGCCCCCTAGTTCTAGTTTCACCCACCAGTGGAAACAACGTCCCTACTTATCGATTCCTTTTGCAATCTTATATGTTTCTGTAAGATCTCCCCTCATTCTTCTGAATTCTGATGAGTATAGCCCCAGTCTACTCAGTTTCTCCTCATAAGCCAACTGTCTCAACTCTGGAATCAACCTAGCAAATCTCCTCTGCACCCATTGCAGTGCCAGTTTATCCTTTCTCAAGTAAGGAGACCAAATCTATACACAGTACTCCAGGTGTGGCCTCACCAGTACCTTATACAGCTGCAACATAACCTTGCTGTTTTTAAAACTCCATCCATTCATCCTTCTAGGACGAAATTCCATTTGCCTTCTTAATTACCTGCTGCAGACAAAAGGACTTTTTCAGAGGAGCAAAATTAGCCATTTGACCCATCAGATCTGCTCTACCATTCAATCACGCCTAATATTTTTCTCATCCCCATTCTCCTGCCTTCTTTCCCATAAGCCCTGATCCCCTTATGGATCAAGAACCTTTCTATCTCTGTCTTAAAAACACTCAATGACCCGGCCTCCATACCCTTCTGTGACAGAGTTCCACAGATTCACCACTCTCTGGCTGAAAAAATTCCTCCTCATCTCTGTTTTAAAAGATCATCCCTTTCGCCTGAGGCTCTGCCCTCAGATCTAGATTGGATTCATTATTGTCACATGTATTGGGATACAGTGAAAAGTGTTGCTCCTTGCGCGCTATACAAAGCATGCCATTCATAAAGTACATAGAGAAGGATTCGATTTATTATTGTCACATGTATTCAGATACAGTGAAAATATTGTTTCTTGCATGCTATATAGACAAAGCATACCATTCATAGAGAAGGAAAGGACAGAGTGCAGAATGTAGTGTTACAGTCACAGCTAGGGTGTGGAGAAAGATCAACTTAACACGAGGTAGGTCCATTCAAAATTCTGACAGCAGCAGGGAAGAAGTTAAATCCTAGTTTCTCTGATTAATGGAAACATCTTCCCCATGTCCACACTATCCGGGTTTTCTAGAAGCTTCAATGAGTGCAATTGGAGTTTTGAGAGGTGTAAATATGAGAATGAAGTGGATTGATGATCTTATGTTATTCTTGCCCCAGGTCCATCAAGGGATGTCACTTCCGCAGGTACCCAGAAAGGTTTGAAAATGATCCATCCATCATCATCGCCTGGAGAGTTTACACATCCACACGGGACTGGGACGTCCACTCCCCTCACTGAGGCTCTACGAGGGCAAGATACAAGTACCATACTACCCTCAGTGCCACCTTCTCCACCATCCACTTATGGCCACCGAGGTGATAGTGTCCAAAAGTCCAATTCCTTTGCCGTATCTGTGCCACAACTCCAGGCACTGGACAGATGTCACGTGACATCTTCAGTGCCATCTTCTCTGGGACAGAGTGACTGGAAGTGCTGGTGGCTGAGTGTGATTTTTTTTCAAGTTGCGTCAAGTGTTTGGAGCTGCAGCATCTGAGGGCTCGGGTCAAGCAACTAGAGCGCCAGTTGGAAGATGTGTTTTTAGTCAGGGAGAACGGGGCAATCATAGAAGGGAGGCAGAGTAGGGTGGCGGACCCGGAGCCTAAGGGGGAGGAACCTGACCCTTCCAGGTGGATTACTGTCAGGAAGGGGAAAAAGGAGAGGGGAGACAATCCAAAGACTTCCCCATTGGCAGCCCCCCAAAATATCGAGGGTGGAGGGTTAAAAAAGGCAAGGCACAAGGACCAGAGTACCTCAAAGGGAAGGAATGTGGCTACAAGGGAGATAGTGGTGGGGGATGGGAGGGTTAAAGGAATAGATAAGCGCTTCTGTGGTCCAAGGCGGGACTCCAGGATGGTAGTTTGCCTCCCTGGAGCAGGGGTGCAAGATGTGTCAGACAGGGTAGAGGGCATTTTGAAGGGTGAGGGGGCCCAGGCGGATGTGATTATTCACGTAGGAGAGAAGGATGTAGGAAGGAAGAGCAGGGAGGATATACAAAGGCAGTTCAGAGAGTTGGGGGGTAGGCTGAAGAGCAGGGCCTCAAAGGTGGCGATCTCAGGTCTGCTTCGAGGCGCGGGTAATAGCGGAGCCAGGAGAAATGAGAACCTACAGCTGAATGCGTGGCTTAAGGACTGGTGTAGGGCAGAGGGTTTCATATTTGTGGATAACTGGGAATTCTTTGGGAAAGAAGGGCACCTGTATAGAAGGGATGGGGAACACTTGAATGGGAAGGGTGTGAATATCTTAGCTGGGAGGTTAGCTGGAGTGTTTCGGCAGGATTTAAACTAATATGGAAGGGGGGAGGAGCTGAGACCGATAGCTCGGTAGAGAGCAAGATGGGATGTAGACTAAGCTTGGACGAGAAGAGATGCACCAGGGAGAAGGAGGTTCCGAGTGGTCTTGGAGGTCTGGAGTGTGTCTGTTTCAATGCAAGGAGCATAATTGAAAAAACGGATGAACTTAGGGCCTTAATGTTTGTGAGGAACTTGGATGTGGTGGCAGTGACAGAGACGTGGTTAAAGGAAGGGGAGCAGTGGCAACTGAACATTCCTGGGTATAAGTGTTTCAGGCGTGACAGAGGAGGGTCCAGAAGAGGTGGGGGAGTGGCCTTGTCAGTTAAGGAGAGCATCGCGGCAATGCAGAGGGAGGACAATACAGAGGAGATAGGAGTGGAGTCGCTGTGGGAGTTGAGGAATAGAAAGGGGGTAATTACTATGCTAGGGGTGTATTATAGGCCACCCAACAGCCCACGGGCAGTTGAAGAAGGCATATGTAAAGACATTTTGGATAGGTGCAGAAAGAACAGAGTCGTTATAGTGGAAGATTTTAATCTCCCGAGGGTGGATTGGAAAGTACGTAGAGCTGGGGGTTTGGATGGGCAGGAATTTGTAAAATGTGTACTGGAAGGATCGTTGGAACAGTATGTGGCTAACCCGACTAGAGAAGGGGCTATATTGGATTTAGTTCTGAGTAATGAGCCAGGGGCAGGTGGTTGATGTTGTAATAGGGGAACATGTGGCTAACAGTGACCACAATTCTGTCTACTTTAGGATACAGATGGAAAAGGATGCTTGTTGCCCTAGGGGCAGGGTGTTGAATTGGGGGAAGGCTAACTATGGTCGGATTAGGCAGGAACTTAGGGATACTGATTGGGAACGGTTGTTTGAGGGTAAGTCCACACTAGGCATGTGGGACTCTTTCAAGGGAATACTGAAAATGTTGCAAGATAAATATGTGCCGGCCAAGAGGAAAGATGGGAAAGGTAGGATTAGAGAGCTGTGGATTACTAGAGATATTGAGGACTTGGTTAGGAAGAAAAGAGAAGTGTATGATAGGTCAAAGCAGCTGGGAACCGAGACAGCATTGAAGGAATATAGAGAGAGTAGGAGGGAGCTCAAACAGGGAGTTAGAAGGGCAAAAAGGGGGCATGAAATGATTTTGGCGGATAGGATTAAGGAAAACCCAAAGGCTTTTTACTCCTATGTTAGGAATAAAAGGGTGGTTAGAGGAAAAATGGGACCTCTTAGGGACAGAGGAGGGGAACTGTGCTTAGAGCTTGAGGGAATGGCGGAGATCCTGAATGAATACTTTGCGTCGGTATTCACGAAGGAGAGGGGCTTGTTGACAGCTCCTCTCTCAGAGAGCTGTGGACCAGTTGAGGGAAATATCCATACCGAGGGAGGAAGTGTTAGAGCTTCTAAGTAGCATTAAAACTGATAAATCTCCAGGGCCTGATGGCATTTATCCCACACTGCTTAGAGAGGTGCGAAGTGAAATTGCTGAGCCTCTGACGCAAATCTTTGTCTCTTCCTTGGACACAGGTGAGGTCCCAGAGGACTGGAGAATAGCTAATGTTGTACCGTTGTTTAAAAAGGGTGGTAGGGATAACCGTGGAAATTATAGACGGGTGAGTTTGACGTCAGTGGTAGGGAAGCTGTTGGAGGGGATTCTTAGAGATAGGATGTATAGGCACTTAGAGCGTTGCAATCTGATTAGGGATAGCAGCATGGATTTGTTAAGGGGAGGTCGTGCCTTACAAATCTGGTAGAATTTTTTGAGGAGGTGACGAAATCAGTGGACGAAGGGCGAGCCATTGATGTCGTCTATATGGATTTTAGTAAGGCGTTTGACAAAGTCCCTCATGGGAGGTTAGTTGAGAAGGTCAAGGCTAATGGGATACAAGGACAGGTAGCTAGATGGATAAGTAACTGGCTTGGTAATAGAAGACAGAGAGTAATAGTGGAAGGGTGTTGCTCTAGCTGGAGGTCGGTCACTAGTGGTGTGCTGCAGGGCTCGGTACTGGGACCTCTTCTGTTTGTAATATATATAAATGACTTGGAAGAGGGAGTAAGTGGAGTGATCAGCAAGTTTGCAGACGATACAAAGATGGCTGGACTTGTGGATAGTGAGGAGCATTGTCAGGCGATGCAGCAGGACATAGATAGGCTGGTAGCTTGGGCAGACAGATGGCAGATGGAATTCAATCCTGATAAATGTGAGGTGATGCATTTCGGGAGAAAGAATGTAGGGGGGAGGTATATGATAAAGGGTAGACCTATTAAGAGTATAGAAATGCAGAGGGACATGGGGGTGCAGGTGAACAAGTCTCTGAAGGTGGCAGAGCAAGTGGAGAAGGTTGTGAAGAAAGCATATGGTATGCTAGCCTTTATAGGAAGGGGTATAGAGTACAAGAGCTGGCCTTTAATGTTGCAGTTGTATAAAACATTGGTCAGACCTCATTTGGAATACTGCGTCCAGTTCTGGTCGCCTTACTACCGGAAGGACGTGGAGACTCTGGAGAGAGTGCAGAGGAGGTTTACCAGGATGCTGCCTGGTATGGAAGGTCTGAGTTACGAGGAGAGGTTAGGCAAATTGGACTGTTTTCCTTAGAAAGACGTAGACTTAGAGGAGATCTGATAGAGGTGTACAAGATTTTGAAGGGGATTGATAGAGTAAACAGGGTTAAGCTTTTTCCTAGAATGGACTCAAATAGCACGAGGGGTCACGGGCTTAGGGTGAGGGGGGTAAGGTATAATTTGGATGCTAGAGGGAGTTTTTCACACAGAGGGTGGTGGGGGTATGGAATGCGCTGCCAAGTAAAGTGGTGGAGGCAGGTACTCTGGAGTTATTTAAGAAATACTTAGATGGGCACATGAACAGAATGGGAATGGAGGGGTATAGAAAACTGATTTAAAATAGGGATCATGAGCCTTGGGAGTCCCTGGGAAGTGAGTAAATAGATGATGGATGATATTGATGTACTTGTTTTTATCCTACAGGTGCTTTGGTCCACCTTGTTGTCTAACGAGGGGCATACACGCGATGGGTCATGAGAGGACTGCTCTTGGATCTTTTTCGAGAGTATCCTAGTGCTTCACGTCGTTAGTGTACGCTTGACCTGGACCATTTGATGGGCAACACGACAGCTCAGTGACTATCGCTGTGCTGTGCAGATACATGGATTTGGCCCTGTGTCTGTGGGAGTTTGCACATTCTCCCCGTGCTTGCGTGGGTTTTCTCCGGGTGCTCCGGTTTCCTCCCACATCCCAAAGATGTGCTCTTAGGCTAATTGGCAAAACAAATTCTCCCTAAATTGTCTCAAATTTGGTTTTAAATCCACTGATCTATAAACATGGACAGGGATCGCGGGTAGAGATGGGAACATCGGGGTGGCGGCGCGGGCTCGTTGGGCCGAAGGGCCTGTTTCCCGTGCTGTTTTGTTCTTTGTTCTCGCCCATCAGCTGATGCCCACGTATATGAAGGTCCCCAGACATCCAATTCATCCACCCAAGCCCCCCCAGGACTCCAGCGACTGGACAGCAGACCCACAACCCCCTCTGTTCCACCTATACCTGTAGCCGCTGCCTCCCAAGGGACCGCAGGCCCCCAGGTGCCCATCTCCTCTGCCACAGCTCTGCCAGGGCCACATAGCCAAGGGGTAACCTCAACTCTTCCGACCACACAGGCTCTGCCCAGCAAAGGACAACCACCACAGGAAGACGTGACCACAGCGCAATCGATGAAAGCCACAGAGATGACGAGTCCTCATCCCGTGAATAATATAGCCACAGCAGTGATGCCAGCTCCAAGTAATGAACAACAATAGCAAAGCAGAAGTGGAGGGCACATTAACACTCACAGTAAGGCTTCCATTCTGCTGTGTATATTATACAGAATAGCAGCTGAAATAGAGAAAAGCTGAATGCATTTTGTGCCTGAAAAAGTTAATAGATTTTGTACCTAGAATAAAAAAAAACAAAAACAAAACATAACCCTTCACCATGGCAGATCTCCTCTGGCTTATACTGTTCCTGGCACTAATACAAGTTATTTACTCATATTAAAGTATGTGAAACTTTTACAACAGCTGGGGAGTTAAATGTGACTGTTATTTCCTAGATCTTACCTATTTGTGTTAGTTGGACATCATTACACAGATAGTAGATTTTAACAGGAAGAGTCCAGCTGGGGCAGCCGTGATTGCACAAGTAACTTCAAAGACAGGGATGTTGGTACTGCCGCAGAAGAAATTCCTGTGTGCTGACTGAAGGATTTTAATTCCTGATTAACTCTTGAGGCTGCATCATGACCCAGGAAGGAAGAACTGGAGGTCTGGCAGGAATTGGAACTTTGAATCATGATCCCCTCTGGAGCTCAATGTATAAATACAACTGGTAAGCCATAATCGGAGCCAGTTTCTCCCCAAAGCTTTGGAAAAAAACCCACTGTATTTTGACTCACTGTTTCAGAGGTATTATTTTACCTACAACACAGCCCCTGTGCCTATTAGAGAGAGAATAGCAGTCCCTGTGCCTATTAGAGAGAGAATAGCAGTCCCTGTGCCTATTAGAGAGAGAATAGCAGCCCCTGTGCCTATTAGAGAGAGAATAGCAGCCCCTGTGCCTATTAGAGAGAGAATAGCAGCCCCTGTGCCTATGAGAGAGAGAATAGCAGCCCCTGTGCCTATGAGAGAGAGAATAGCAGCCCCTGTGCCTATTAGAGAGAGAATAGCAGCCCCTGTGCCTATTAGAGAGAGAATAGCAGCCCCTGTGCCTATGAGAGAGAGAATAGCAGCCCCTGTGTTAGAGAGAGAATAGCAGCCTGTGCTATAGAGAGAGAATAGCAGCTGGCTATAGAGAGAGAATGAGCCTGTGTGGGGTGGTGTGGGGGCCCTGTGCCTATTAGAGAGAGAATAGCAGCCTGTGCTATTAGAGAGAGAATAGCAGCCCTGTGCTATTAGAGAGAGAATAGCAGCCCTGTGCCTATTAGAGAGAGAATAGCAGCCCCTGTGCCTATTAGAGAGAGAATAGCAGCCCCTGTGCCTATGAGAGAGAGAATAGCAGCCCCTGTGCCTATGAGAGAGAGAATAGCAGCCCCTGTGCCTATGAGAGAGAGAATAGCAGCCCCTGTGCCTATGAGAGAGAGAATAGCAGCCCCTGTGCCTATGAGAGAGAGAATAGCAGCCCCGTGCCTATGAGAGAGAGAATAGCAGCCCTGTGTTGGGGTGTGTGTCTATGAGAGAGAGAATAGCAGCCCCTGTGCCTATGAGAGAGAGAATAGCAGTCCCTGTGCCTATGAGAGAGAGAATAGCAGTCCCTGTGTCTATGAGAGAGAGAATAGCAGTCCCTGTGTCTATTAGAGAGAGAATAGCAGTCCCTGTGTCTATTATAGAGAGAATAGCAGTCCCTGTGTCTATTAGAGAGAGAATAGCAGTCCCTGTGTCTATTCGAGAGAGAATAACAGTCCCTGTGTCTATTAGAGAGAGAATAACAGTCCCTGTGTCTATTAGAGAGAGAATAGCAGCCCCTGTGCCTATTAGAGAGAGAATAGCAGCCCCTGTGTCTATGAGAGAGAGAAAAGCAGTCCCTGTGCCTATGAGAGAGAGAATAGCACTCCCTGTGTCTGTTAGAGAGAGAATAGCAGTCCCTGTGTCTATTATAGAGAGAATAGCAGTCCCTGTGCCTATTATAAAGAGAATAGCAGTCCCTGTGTCTATTAGAGAGAGAATAACAGTCCCTGTGTCTATTCGAGAGAGAATAACAGTCCCTGTGCCTATTAGAGAGAGAATAGCAGCCCCTGTGCCTATTAGAGAGAGAATAGCAGCCCCTGTGTCTATTAGAGAGAGAATAGCAGCCCCTGTGTCTATTAGAGAGAGAATAGCAGCCCCTGTGTCTATTAGAGAGAGAATAACAGTCCCTGTGTCTATTAGAGAGAGAATAGCAGCCCCTGTGCCTATTAGAGAGAGAAAAGCAGTCCCTGTGCCTATGAGAGAGAGAATAGCACTCCCTGTGTCTGTTAGAGAGAGAATAGCAGTCCCTGTGTCTATTATAGAGAGAATAGCAGTCCCTGTGCCTATTATAAAGAGAATAGCAGTCCCTGTGTCTATTCGAGAGAGAATAACAGTCCCTGTGTCTATTAGAGAGAGAATAACAGTCCCTGTGTCTATTAGAGAGAGAATAGCAGCCCCTGTGCCTATTAGAGAGAGAATAGCAGTCCCTGTGTCTATTAGAGAGAGAATAGCAGTCCCTGTGTCTATTATAGAGAGAATAACAGTCCCTGTGTCTATTACAGAGAATAGCAGTCCCTGTGTCTATTAGAGAGAGAATAGCAGTCCCTGTGTCTATTAGAGAGAGAATAACAGTCCCTGTGTCTATTACAGAGAATAGCAGCTCCAGTGTATGTTATAGAGAATAGCAGCCCGTGTGTTGAATTCTGGATGTATTTGTTGTAGGGTTACTACAGAGCAATGGTTATATGATCAACAATGACCCTACCTTATGAGTCCCTGCGGGAGAGGGGGTTGCAGAGAGAGAGAGAGAGAAGGACAGAGAGAGAGAGAGGGTCCGTGCCGAGGGATCGCCGCACCGCCAGAGGGTCTGTGCCGAGGGAGCGCTGCACCGCCAGAGGGTCCGTGCCGAGGCAAGTACTACCCGCAGTGCTGTTAGAGAGGGATTTTGACCCAGCAACATGAAGAAATGGCTGATAGATTTCCAAATCAGGATGGCGAGCACTTGTAGGAGGCGGCAATCTCATACATCTTCTGCCCCTTGACCTTTTACATGGTAGAGGTGGTGGGTTTGGAAGATGCTGCTAAAGAGTCTTGGTGAGTCGCTGCGATGCATCTTATAGATGGTATACCCGGCTGCGTGGGTGGTGGGGGGAGTGAATGTTTGAAGCTGAGGTGCCAATTAAGCTTTATCCGAGAGCTGCACCCATTCAAGCAACTGGGGAATATTCCATCACACTCCGACTTGTGTCCTTGTAGATGGTGGACAGGGAGAGTCAGGAGGCGAGTTACTCGCCGCAGGATTCCCAGCCTCTGACCTGCTCTGCTAGCCACTGTGTTAATGAGTTTTTGGTCAATGACAGCCCCCAGTGTGGGATTCAGCATTTGCAATACCGCTGAATATCAAAGGGATGATGGTTAGCTCCTCAGGATGGGTTCGAGAAATGTGGGTTCGAGAAATGTGGGTTCACCACCGAGTGGAGATCTGGCGCCCCCTACTGAACAGGAGGAGGAACAGTAAGAATGAGGCTCTTACACCCCATTTCGAGGACGGGCAGAGAATTACTCACTGAGTGTCACCCTGCACCCAACTGGTGTTGATATCGACGTCGGACAGGGAAGAGGAGCCCTCAGCCTGGGCTCCGCAAGGACTGATGAAAGAGAGACCTTCAACCACTGATACAGAATGGGTGGCACGGTGGCACAGTAGTTAGCACTCAGTCTAACTCAGAACCTGTCTGAGTGCCAGGGACACAGGTTCAATTCCAGCCTTGAGTCAACATCTGTGTGGAGTCTGCATGCTCTCCCCGTGTCTGTGTGGGTTTCCTCTGGCTGCTCCGGTTTCCTTCCACAGTACAAAGATGTGTAGGTTAGAGTGGATTGGCCGTGCTAAATTGCCCCTTAGTGTCCAAAGATGTGCAGGTTAGGTGCATTGGCCATGCTAAATTGCACCTTAGTGTCCAAAGATGTGTAGGTTTGGGGGATTGGCCATTCTAAATTGCACCTTAGTGTCCAAAGATGTGCAGGTTAGGTGCATTGGCCGTGCTAAATTGCCCCTTAGTGTCCAAAGATGTGCAGGTTAGGTGCATTGGCCATGCTAAATTGCACCTTAGTGTCCAAAGATGTGTAGGTTTGGGGGATTGGCCATTCTAAATTTCCCGTTACTATCAGGGGGACTGGCTAGGGTAAATGCATGGGGTTACTGGATAAGGCCTGGGTGAGATTGTGGTTGGTGCAAGCTCAATGGGCTGAATGGTCTTCTTCTGCACTGTAGGGATTCTGTAAGGTATGATCGCTGAGCACACTCAGTGGATATCTGCTCCCAGTATTACTCTGCGTTTTGGAGAATGGGGGAACAAAATATTCCCACATTCCAGAAACCCAATGGAAATAGAAGGGATAAGTATCCAGTTAATCCTCTGCAATCCTGAAAGCTTGCAGATATATTAGAGGCCTGTCTGAGGGCTCCGGGTGTGTCCTCAATGGAGTTGGGAAGATGGGTGGAGCACTTCATTGAATATTAGAGAGTACTGAGGGGCCTGGATGGAGCGCACGTGGGAAAGGTGTTTCCATTAGTCCGAGAGACTGGACTCTGAGGGAGCAGCCTCAGAGTAAAAGGGATAGAGATGAGGAGGAATTTCTTCAGTGGTGAACCTGTGGAAGTCTTTGCCGTAGAGGAGGCCGGGTCAATGAGTGTCTTTCAGACAGAGATAGCTAGGTTCCTGACTGGAGAGGGGATCAGACATTATGGGGAAAAGGCAGGAGAACAGGGTTGAGAAACTTACCAGTCATGGCGAGTCAGACTTGATGGGCCGAATGGCCTAATTCTCCTCCTGTATCTTACGTTCCAGCTACGGACACTGGAGGCCATTCCTCACCCCGTGTGTCCAGTCCCAGGGAGATATCGTACAGGCCCTCCAACTCCCTCCCCTTCCCCATTCCCTCCCTTCACCAGGGGGCAAAGGTTAAAGGTGAAGCGCTGGCCATCAACCTTGGGGTCAAATTCTCTCTCCCCCACCTGCCCCCTCCCGCCACCCAAGAAATCCCAGTGTCATCCAAGGCTGAAAAGACCCCTTGCAGATTTCAATCCCATTGAATTACACCCCCCCACCGTCCCCATGGGGATGGGGATCGAGGCCACGGGGTGAAGGGTCAGAGGGCAGCCAGGTTATCGCTGGAAGAGACTTCGACCAGAATGGAGCCAGGTGTGCGCTGTCGGTTGGATTTGTCCAACAGTTGGAGGACGCAGGTGGAACCGCTCTCGTTCCTGTCCGCAGTGAGGGTCACCTGTCCCAGGAAGGTATCCCTCAGAAAACCACTGGACCACACCTAGACCGCAGAGGGACGAGGGAGAGGGAGAGAGAAAGCAAGTTTCAGTTTCCAAATCTGCAAAACCTTCCCATATTATTACACCTTTACAGAATTCCTACGCTTTGTTTGAGTCACCGGTTAGGCCCACTTTTACCGTCCTCCTGAGGGGAGTTTAAAGTTTGTTTTATTCGTGTGACGAGTACATTCACACTGCAATGAAATCCATTTTCCCCCACCCACCCACACAAGCTAGAATTCTCACAACACCGGATTACAGGTTGTAGACAGCACGGTGACACAGTGGGTTAGCACTGCTGCCTCAGCGCCAGGGACACGGGTTCGATTCCAGCCTCAGGTCACTGACTGTGTGGAGTTTGCACGTTCTCCCGTGTCCCGCACGGGTTTCCTCCGGGCGCTCCGGTTTCCTCCCACAGTCCAAAAGACATGCAGGTTAGGTGGATTTGCCATGTTAAATTGTCCCTTAGTGTCCTAAGATGTGCGGGTTAAGTAGATTGGCCATGCTAAATTGCCCCTTAGCATCAGGGAGACTAGTTAAGGGTAAATGCATGAGGTTATTGGGATAGGGATTGGGAGGGATCGTTGTCGGTGCAGACTTGATGGGCCGAATGGCCTCCTTCTGCACTGTAGGGATTCTATGAAGCCGGGAATCGAACCCGGGTCCTTGGCGCTGTGAGGCAGCAGTGCTAACCACTGCGCCTGCCCATACGATGGCCTCGTGATATTATCACTAGACTATTAATCCAGAAACTCAGCTAACATTTTGGGGGATTGTGTTTGAATCCCATCACGGCAGATGGCGGAATTTGAATTCTGTATACAAACAAAATCCGGAATTGAGAATGCACTATTGTCGGAAAAACCCAACTGGTTCTCTTTAGGGAAGGAAATCTGCTGTCCTTACCCCGGTCTGGCCTACATGTGACTCCAGAGCCACAGCCAATGTGGTTGACTCTCAACTGCCCTCCAAGGGGCAACTAGGGATGGGTAATAAATGCTGGAACCAGCCAGCGACACCCACGTCCCATAAATGAATAAAAGTAAAGTCATAATTGCCCCTCCAAACTCTGCGGAGAATTGGTTCACCTGAATTTTAATGGGTTTCTTCTCCTGTTTCCTGTAGAATAATCCCTTCAAGTCAAACTCTGGAGCGCTGTCTCCCTTGTGCACTCTGGATTTCACCTTGGTTCCCTCGCTGCTAATCTCCACGTAGGCATCAGGGGCTGGGGGGAGGGAGCAGAGTGTTACACTGAATACCGGGAGCCTTAACAACACCGTCGAACCATACCCTACCCCTCCCGATCTGCACCATGAGGGCCAGGCCTTTCCCCACCCCCACCTGGGACATCCTGGGGTTGGTCTTCAATCAGGCACTGATGAGGGGTCTCGTGCATGGGGAGGCTTGCTGGGGAGCTCTGGGGAAACAGACTCTCAGGTCAGGGTAGTCTAAGGGATATATTCGGGGTTCGAGGAGGCCAGGCTGGCTGGATTCCTTCCACCGACAGAGCTGGAGAGACAGGAGGACAATCCTGCTTCGCTTGACAGTACCCTTAATCAGAGAGAGAGGGAGTGAGACAGAGAGGGAGGGAAAAACAGAGAGAGAGGAAAAGAAGGGACAGAGAGGGAGTGAGTGAGAAAGGGGCACAGAAAGTGAGGAGGGGATGGATGGATGGATGGAGAGATGCAAGTAGAGGGAGGGATGGAAGGAAGGGGACGGATGGATGGAGAGGGAAGGCAGAGGGGAAGAGAGATAGAGAGAGGCAGGAGAGAGAGAGAGTTGAACCAATGCATTTAAGAGAGCTCAAGAACGAGAAGCAGGAGTGGACCATTCAGCCCATCGAGCCTGTTCCAACACTCAATTAGATCATGGCTGATTTTAAGATCCACTTTCCCGCCCATTGCCTGTACCCCTTAATTCCCTGAAAGACAAACTATATCTGTCCCACATCCAGAGATTTATTCAAGGATGGAGCCCCACAATCCTGGGGGGGGATCCAGAAATTCACAACCCTCTGAGTGGAGAAGTTTCTGCCAGTCCGAAACGGCCACCCCTTACCCTCTCCGTCTTGTTCCTCCAACCAGCGAGAAACAAGCCTCCATCCTGCCAAATGCCCCTCAGAATGTGTACAATTCGACTCGATTCCCTCTTGTTCAGAGACCCCAAAGAATACAGGCACAATTTCCACAGCCTGTCATGGTAGGCCGAGCCTCCATCACCCCGGAGACCGGACCTTGTGAGATGGGATCGGGATTCGCGGAGCCATGGTGGGCATCCCAATTAAGTTGCAGAGGGGTGGGGGGCGCAAAACAGGCCTAAAAGGGGCTGAACGGCCTCTTCCCGCTGTGATGGAAGGAGGGGAAACTGGAAGGACCCCCAAACTGGGTGTCTTAAAGGGGCAGGCGGACATTAAATCGTACATCTGGAGCGGCCAGGGGCAGATGGGACCAATCCCACCGGGTTTGAGGAGATCTCTTACTTACGGGAGGAAGATTCCGGAAGCTGCAATCCGGCAGCACTGTGGACGTGGACAGAGGTCACGCGTTTGGGGTAACCAAGGCAACAGCTCCAGAAGGACGGTTTGGGTTGGTCCACGGTCAGCTCTCTGGTGGAGAAACAGAGACAAGGTCAATGGCGAACGGGTGGCCAGAGGCTGCTTGAACTGGGAGACACGGAGGCCGAACTCCTACCTCAGGTCTGCGGCCTTCTCGGTGAAGAGGCGGAGGAGGAACTTTCCGGATTGGGCTGGATCGAAGGTGCTGGGGATGACGACGTAACGGCCTTGCTTTAACTCGCAGCGGAGGAACACACTCCGTGAGTCGATGTACGTCGAGCCCGTGACCTTCTGCTGCAGTGCGTGCATCCGGTATTCCCGGTTTATCTCCACCTGAGACGCAGAGGGGGATTGGGGGGCACGTGTTAGTGAATAACTTCCGTCATTCCCCTTCACTCGCTCTCAATCACTCTCTCTTTCACTCTTTCTCACTCCCTCTCGTTCTCACTCTCTCGCCCTCACCCCCTCTCTCGCTCACTCCCCACTCTTTCACCCTCTCTCTCGTTCTATCTCTCCTTCTCGTTCTCCCAAGCTCTCACTCCCACTCTCTAATTCACTTTCAGATTTCCTGCCGTTCGCTCCCTCACTCTCGCCCACTTATGTCACTCTCTCGCTCTCTGCTTCAACCTCCATTGAAAGAGTCATTACGGAGAGAGGGGGGAGAGAGAGAGAGAGAGAGAGAGAGAGATAAAAGCAGAGTCGTGGGGGGGGGGGGGGGAGAGAAAAGCAGAGCAGGGGAGAGAGAAAAGGGGAGCGGGGGGAGAGAGGGATAAGACAGAGGGAGGGAATAGGACATAGAGGGAGAGAGCGCTGGTGGAAAACAGAAATAGAGAGAGAGAGGGAGCAAGACAGAGAGAGAGAGAGAGAGGAGAGGTAAGGGAAAAAAGAGGAAGCAGAGTAGAAAGTGATAGAGAGGAATCAAGATAGAAATGAGTGAGAAGGAGAGACAGAGAATGAGAGACACAGAGAGGGAGAGGAGGGTTTGAGAGAAAGAGAGAGAGTCCATCGCTTCACTCACCCGGAAGATTTCGAATCCAATGGACAGGTTTTGCCCCGAGCCCTCTTTGCGATAGAGTCTCCTGTCCTCTTGCTGCAGTGAGAATAACGCAGAATCATCGCTCGGGATGCAGAAGACAAACTGTGAGAGCAGAACACAGAACGTGAGAGAGAATAGTTAGAGTGGAGAACGAACGAGAGGAAGAACAGAGAATGCAGGATACAGAACGAGAGAGGGAATGGTTAGAGCAGAGAGCAAACAAGAGAGAGAACGGAGAGAGCAGGATTGAGAAAGAGAGAGAGGGAGAAAGAACAGAGAGAGCAGGATGGAGAGAGAGAGAGAAAACAGAGAGTACGACGGAGAAAGAGAGAGAGAGAGAAAACGGAAAGAGCGTAGCGTGGAGAACAGAGAGGCCAGGACGTGTGGACAGGGGGGAGCCAGGCCAGCGCGCGCTGCGGGGATCCAAGAGTCTCGATGGTGCCTGTAACGTACCTGGGGGTTCTGGAGGAAGGTATCGAGGTTATTCACACAGCCTCCACTCCGGTTCTGAAGCGGGTCGGAACAAACCAACCACTGGCCAAACCGTGTTGCCTCCACCCAGGTCTTGTGGAAACTGAAGATGGAAGTGTTAATCTGTCGACAGACCACCAGGTCCGTGAAATAGGCAGAGAAATCCTCAAAATTCATCCTGGATCACAGGGCAGGAAGGAGAAGGTCCAACGGTTAGTGCACGACACCAGAGAAACATCGACACTGGCAGCAGGAGGAGTCCATTCGACCCTTCTAACCTCCTATCATCATCAGCCATAACCAAATGGTAGACTCAATAGCCGAATGGTCTCATTCTGCTCCTAGATCTTAAAGGCTGATCATCAAATTCAATATCCTGATCTCCCCCACCTTCCCCCGGCCTCCCATATCCCCTTGATCCCTTTAGCCCCAAGATCGATATCTAATTCCTTCTCAAAATCTCACAATGTTTTGGCCTCAGCTACTTTCTGTGGGAGTGAATTCCAGACATTCACCACCCTCTGGGTGAAGAAATTTCTCCTCACCTCAGTTTTCCCCTATTCCTCAAACTCTGACCCCCTAGTTCTGGACTCCCCCCTACCATCAGGGGCATTCTTTCTGAATCTACCCTGTATAAAGCTGTTAGAATTTTATCTGTTAGATAAAGCTGTTAGAAGTTTCTATCAGATCCCTCTCACTCGTCTAAACTCCAGGGAATATAATCCTAACCGACTTAATCTCTCCGTGAGAGAGGGGGGGGCGTGGGCGCGAGGGGGGGCGCAGGCGTGGGCGCGACGCGGGGGCAAGGGGGGGGCGTGGGCGTGAGGGGGCGGCGGGCGCGAGCGAGGGGGGGGCGGGGAGAGCGCGGGCGCGAGCGAGGGGGGGGGCGCGGGCGGGCGAGCGAGGGGGGGGGCGGGGAGAGTGTGGGCGCGAGCGGGGGGGGGGGCGCGGCGGAGAGAGCGAGGGGGGCGCGGGGCGAGAGCGAGGGGGGGCCGTTCGGGCGCGAGCGAGGGGCGCGAGCGCGAGCGAGGGGGGGGGCCGGTGCGCGAGCGAGGGGGGGCGCGGGCTGCGAGCGAGGGGGGGCGCGGGCGGCGCGAGCGAGGGGGGGAAGCGGGCGCGAGCGCGAGGGGGGCGGGGGGGCGCGAGCGCGAGGGGGGGCCGGGGGCTGCGGCGCGGGCGAAGCGAGGGGGGGGGGCGCGGCGCAAGGCGAGGGGGGGGCGCGGCGGCGCAAGCGGAGGGGGGGGCGCGGGGCAAGCGAGGGGGGGGGGGGGGCCGGGCGCAAGCGAGGGGGGGGGGGGGGGGCGCGGGCGCAAGCGAGAGAGAGAGAGATAGGAGGACGGAGAGAGAGAACAAAAGCGAAAGAGTGGGATAGAGTGAGAGAGAGAGAGAGAGAGACAGAAAATGAGGGTGGGGAGAGGGATAGACAGAGAGAGGGGAGAAGGGTGAGGGAGAGACCGCCACTGGAAAAGAGATTTACAGTCAGGAATGCTCGACAGGCAGAATTGGAGGAGGGCAGAGATCTCGAAGGGAAGGTGGAGGTTACAGAAATGGGACGGAGGGAGGGGGATTTATTGAACTTCAGAAACCCTTACCAGAACTCTCCGTCATCGCTGACCGTCACTCCCAACTTCTCTCTCTCCGCTTTGCTGACCTTTTGCCATTCTTCAGAGCTGCGCTTGCAACAGGACACAGAGATTAGAAACTGGCTGGCAAGAATTCTCTTAAACACTGCCCCCTCCCTTCCTGCTGCCCTGCACACAGATTGGTGCCAGTCTCCTGCTCCCCCTCCCCAACTCATCACTACAAACCTCCCATCACCTCGCTCATGGGGAGGGTGGGGGGAAAACTCCCCAAGGAGCAATAGACCTACCCCCCTCCCCCCCCCACCCATAAATCTAAGAGGAAGGCAAAGTGTTTGATGGGGGGGACAGTGTAGAGGGAGCTTTACTCTGTATCTAACCCCGTGCTGTACCTGTCCTGGGAGTGTTTGATGGGGGTACAGTGTAGAGGGAGCTTTACTCTGTATCTAACCCCGTGCTGTACCTGTCCTGGGAGTGTTTGATGGGGGGACAGTGTAGAGGGAGCTTTCCTCTGTATCTAACCCCGTGCTGTACCTGTCCTGGGAGTGTTTGATGGGGGGACAGTGTAGAGGGAGCTTTACTCTGTATCTAACCCCGTGCTGTACCTGTCCTGGGAGTGTTTGATGGGGACAGTGTAGAGGAAGCTTTACTCTGTATCTAACCCCGTGCTGTACCTGTCCTGGGAGTGTTTGATGGGGGACAGTGTAGAGGGAGCTTTACTCTGTATCTAACCCCGTGTTGTACCTGTCCTGGGAGTGTTTGATGGGGTGACAGTGTAGAGGGAGCTTTACTCTGTATCTAACCCTGTGCTGTACCTGTCCTGGGAGTGTTTGATGGGGGAACAGTGTAGAGGGAGCTTTACTCTGTATCTAACCCGTGCTGTACCTGTCCTGGGAGAGTTTGATGAGGACAGTGTAGAGGGAGCTTTACTCTGTATCTAACCCCGTGCTGTACCTGTCCTGGGAGTGTTTCATGGGGACAGTGTAGAGGGACCTTTACTCTGTATCTAACCCCGTGCTGTACCTGTCCTGGGAGTGTTTGATGGGGGGACAGTGTAGAGGGACCTTTACTCTGTATCTAACCCCGTGTTGTACCTGTCCTGGGGGTGTTTTCTGACTGTGGTTTTGACCTATACGAACACCTCTCTCACCTTGACAGTTGGTCCCTCCCGACATTGCTGCTTACCCATCACTCCACGGGCCGTTCCATTCTGTGCTGCCCCAGGGGTTCCTCATTCGGATCATGTAGAGCTTCTCCTTGTTGAAATAGGATAGTAGACCCTCGCCGATTCGCACCTTGCGCACATCCGTGACCCCGTACGCGTGACCTTTCACCAACCCGCAGCCCATCTGGGCCTCCAGCTGCTCTCCCCGTTCCGGCTGCAGGGGCACACGAAGCAGAGAAGGGTCAGCGCACGTGCTCACAACACCCGCCACCCCTCCAACCGACCAATCCCCACAGCCCGCAACTTTGACCATTCAACAACAACTTGCATTCGTGTGGCACCTCTGAGGTGACAAGTCATTCCCAAAGTGCCTCATTGGAGACTCAGTCCACCCGAGGAGGTATCAGAAACAGGAGTGGCATGGTGGCACAGCGGTTAAGCCCTGCTGTCTCGCAGCCAGGGATCTGAATTCGATTCCCAGCTTGGGTCACTGTCTGTGTGGGGTCTGCACATTCTTCTCCTGTGTCTGTGTGGGTTTCCTCCAGGTGCTCTGGTTTCCTCCCACAGTCCGAAAGATGTTCAGGTTAGACAAATTGGCCGTGATAAATTGCCCCTCATTGCCCAAAGATGTACAGGTTAGGTGGACTGGCCATGCTAAATTGTCACTTACAGTCCAAAGGTGTGCAGGTTAGGTGGATTGGCCATGCTAAATTGTCCCTTACAGTCCAAAGATGTGCAGGTTAGGTGGATTGGCCATGTTAAATTGCCCCTTAGTGTCAGGGGGATTAGCAGGGTAAAACCATGGGGTTATAGGATTAGGGCCTGGGTGGGATTGTGATTGGTGCAGACTCGATGGGCCAAATGGCCTCCTTCTGCACTGTCCAGATTCTATGAGACAGCTAAAATCTCTGTTCGGAGGTGACGGGTTAAAAGACTCTGGAGTATTTCAGGCAGGACCTTCGGCCCTTCACGCTCCTCCTGTCCCTTGGTTCCTCTCAACAGGCCTGAGTCCTGCTCTTTGACAAGAGGCTCCTCGGATCTGATTCACAATCCGTTCATGGGGAATATGAGGGCCCACAGTTAATGTGGTGGCCAGTCACATCCCAAAGTGCCTGACAGACCATGGGATCCTCTGCCACACAGAATGCACAGCAAGAGCCCAAAGCCAGGAATTTCATGTTGACCAGATTTGAGTGTTGTTGTGAGTGGAGGGATTAACATTGTACTCAGGACACTGGGTAAATAAACTCCCTCTCACTTCTCCCTCTACACTGTCCCCCATCAAACACTCCCAGGACAGGTACAGCAAGGGGTTAGATACAGAGTAAAGCTCCCTCTACACTGTCCCCCCCTCAAACACTCCCAGGACAGGTACAGCACAGGGTTAGATACAGAGTAAAGCTCCCTCTACACTGTCCCCCATCAAACACTCCCAGGACAGGTACAGCACGGGGTTAGATACAGAGTAAAGCTCCCTCTACACTGTCCCCCCCCATCAAACACTCCCAGGACAGGTACAGAATGGTGTTAGATACAGAGTAAAGCTCCCTCTACACTGTCCCCATCAAACACTCCCAGGACAGGTACAGCACGGGGTTAGATACAGAGTAAAGCTCCCTCTACACTGTCCCCCCATCAAACACTCCCAGGACAGGTACAGCACGGGGTTAGATACAGAGTAAAGCTCCCTCTACACTGTCCCCATCAAACACTCCCAGGACAGGTACAGCACGGGGTTAGATACAGAGTAAAGCTCCCTCTACACTGTCCCCCATCAAACACTCCCAGGACAGGTACAGCACGGGGTTAGATACAGAGTAAAGCTCCCTCTACACTGTCCCCCCATCAAACACTCCCAGGACAGGTACAGCACGGGGTTAGATACAGAGTAAAGCTCCCTCTACACTGTCCCCCCATCAAACACTCCCAGGACAGGTACAGCACGGGGTTAGATACAGAGTAAAGCTCCCTCTACACTGTCCCCCATCAAACACTCCCAGGACAGGTACAGCACGGGGTTAGATACAGAGTAAAGCTCCCTCTACACTGTCCCCCATCAAACACTCCCAGGACAGGTACAGCACGGGGTTAGATACAGAGTAAAGCTCCCTCTACACTGTCCCCCCATCAAACACTCCCAGGACAGGTACAGCACGGGGTTAGATACAGAGTAAAGCTCCCTCTACACTGTCCCCCCATCAAACACTCCCAGGACAGGTACAGCACGGGGTTAGATACAGAGTAAAGCCCCCTCTATCTCATTGATGGCAGTTATGATATCTTTTACATCACCCACCAGGACTCTGTTGTCACCAGAATACGGTGTCCCCCCTGGTACTGACATTGGGAAAGTGAGCCCGGATCATGGACTCGAGTGTCTGGAGTGGGCCTCAAACCCCAGCCCATTGCCCCATTGTCACCTTTCCCATCGAAACCTCCCCCCCCCCGATGAAGAGGACATAGACGTTACCCTTATTGAACAACTGATGAGTGATCTCCTGGAGTGAGCCTTCAGAAGGTTCTGGAAGAGGTGCTTCCTCTGCTCCAGGTCGCTGCTGTAGTTTCCCTTGTCCAGGGCCACCGGTTCCGAGATGCCCCCGGTGAAATCCACCAGGGCGTCAGCAGTGTTGCCCCCATCCAAGGCTTCGTAGCAGCCATTCAGCCTGTCGCAGGGCAAGAGGGGGGTAAGAAGGTGGTCAGTATGTGCAGAGAGTGACTTGCACCTCCTTTCCCCAACACGTACCCCTCGCGACACAGTTTCCCGACATGCATTTCATACCAATCGAATTTACAAACACACCAACAGGCCATTTGGCCCATCTGCTCCCTCCTGGGTTTGTGCTCCACACAGCCTCCTCCCAACAAAGCCCCTTCCCCTGCCAGTCTCAAAATCACATGCAAGAGAGAGTTCATTTGTAATGGTATACGTGTGCATCACTAGGAGAGGTTTGCATCGATAGCTCATCCCTAAGTACACCTGAAATGAGTTGTTTGCTCATCTATTTCTGAGGGCATTGAAAGGGTGGCCTGGTGGCACAGTGGTTAGCACTGCACCAGGGTCCTGGGTTCAATTCCTGGCTTGGGTCACAGTGTAGTTTGCACATTCTCCCCATGTCTGTATGCATTTCTTCTGGGTACTCCAGTTTCCTCCAACAGTCCAAAAATGTGTAGGTTAGGTGGATTGGCCATGCTAAATTGCCCCTTAGTGTCCAAAGATTCATAGAGCCATTGAATCCATCCAGTGCAAAAAGAGGCCCATCAAGTCTGCACTAACAACCATCCACCCAGGTCCTATTCCTGCAATCCCACATACTTACCCTGCTAATCCCCTGCTGATGCCAAGGAACAATTTAACATCTTTAGACCATGAGTTAGATGGGTTAGCCATGCTAAAATTACCCCTTAGTGTCAGGGGGATTAGCAGGGTAAATACCTGGGGTTATGGAGATAGGGCATGTCCTGTTGCTGGTTCAATGGACTGAATGTCCTCCTTCTGCACTGTGGGGATTCTATCAATTCTAGTCAACCACATTTGCTGTGGCTCTGGGGTCACATGTTGGCCAGATCAGGCAAGGATGGCAGATTTCCTTCCCTAAAGGGACTTTAGTGAACCCGATGAGTTTTTCCGAAAATCAACAATGGTTTTTTATGATCACCTTTAATTTCAGATTTCTATGGAATTCAAATTTCACCATCTGCGCTGGTGGGATTCGAACCTGGGTCCCGAGAGCCTTATCCTAGCTCTCTGATCACAACCTCAACCACTGCGAAGTCCACCTTCTTCCCACTCTCTGCATTAAAAATATATTCCTGAGCTCCCATTGGATTTATTAGCGACTGTTTTGTATTAATGGCTCTGAGGTCCGGTCTCCTCCACAAGTGGAATTCACCTTGTCCAATATCGATCCAATTGAACCCCTGCCCCCGAGCTTCTCACATCTGACCAACCATCCAATTTATCCCAAATCTCAACCACCTTCCAACAAATTCCCAACTCCAGTTCCGCATGCTCCCATTTTTGGCCAATAATCTCGCGTAGGGAACTGCAAGTCCACATACACAACATCCACCCACCTATCCTCTATTGTTTGGCACCTCCTCCCAAAGCTCCAGCTGACTGGTTGGAACCCCAAGACCAATCCCAGGTGGGGAAGGGGCCTTCCTCCGCTTGGTTGCCAAGGGCCGACTTACTTGGCGTAAGCTTTCTCCAGCAAGGAACACCAGAACTCCCGGCTGTCATCGGAGTGGCAGAAGATGAGGCGGCCATTGATGGTGGGCAGGCGGTCGTCGATCACCACGTCCAGCCAGCTGCCAAATCGGCAGAAGCGGAAGTGGAAGATTCCGGCGTAGTTTTCCGAGTGTTTCGGGTCCCATTCCTGTTCCTCGTGATTGGGGATGACCTGGATAATAAACCAGCTCCGAATGTCACTGGCGCAAACCTACCCCAGTTCCTCCTAACGCGAGTTGCGAATCACCACAGTGTCAATCCCCCTTAATTCCCCACCCACCAATGCCTCTACTTCCTCAGGAGACAAAGGAAATTTGGTACGTCTGCTACGACTCTCCCCAACTTTTACAGATGCACCATAGAAAGCATTCTTTCTGGTTGTATCACAGCTTGGTATGGCTCCTAGTCTGCCCAAGACCGCAAAGTATTACAAAGGGTTGTGAACAAAGCCCAGCCTATCACTCAAACCAGCCTCCCATCCGTCTACATTGACACCTTCATCCGTCGGGACGTTGAGTACAAAAATTGGTAAGTCATGCTGCAGCTGGACAGAACCTTAGTAAGTCTTTGTTTGGAATACTGTCTACAATTTTGGTCCAGGAGGCTTTGGAGAGGGTGACAGAAGAGGTTTACCAGGATGATGCCTGGTCTGGAGGGCATTAGCTATGAGGAGAGGTTGGAGAAACTTGGCTTGTTCTCACTGGAACCACAGAGGTTGAGGGGAGACCTGACAGAGGCCTACAAGATTATGAGGGGCACGGACAAAGTGGACAGTCAGATGCTGTTTTCTAGGGTAGAAAAGTCAGGTACGGGAGGCGTAGATTGAAGGTGCTTGGGGAAAAGTTTAGACGAAATGTGCGAGGTAAGTTTTTTTTTACACAGAGGCTGATGAGTGTTTGGAGTGCACTGCCTGGGTAGGTGGTTTGAGCAGGTACAAAAGCAGCATTTAAGGGACAACTGGACCAATACATGAATAGGACGGAGATGGAAGGATACGGATTCCCTAAGGGCGTACGATTTTTGTTAGGCAGGCGTTAAGATCAGCACAAGCTTGAGGGCTGACAGGCCTGTTCCTGTGCTGACCTTTGTTCTTTGTAACTTCCCGCTACCTCAGGAAAAGCAGCCATCATAATTAAGGATGCCATGCACCCCAGACATTCTCTCTTCCGTCGGAAAAAGATAGAAAATTCTGAGGTCACGTACCAATCAACTCAAGAACAGTTTCTTCCCTGCTGCTGTCAGAGTTTTGAATGGACCTACCTTATATTAAGCCAATCTTTCCCTACACACCAGCTATGACTGTAACACGCACAACACCCCCTGCCCCCTCCCTCTGGATTGGGCTCTGAGAAAGTGAAGAAGAATTTTGCAGAGAATTCAAATTCCTCAGAAGGCTGGATGGAATTGGAAATGCGTAGCAATGGGTCAGATGCAGAGTAAAGTTCTCGCTATACTGTTTCCCATCAAACACTCCCAGGACAGGTACAGCATGGGGTTAGATACAGAGTAAAGTTCCCTCTACACTGTCCCCCCATCAAACACTCCCAGGACAGGTACAGCACAGGGTTAGATACAGAGTAAAGCCCCCTCCATACTGTCACCCCATCAAACACTCCCAGGACAGGTACAGCACAAGGTTAGATACAGAGTAAAGCTCTCTCTATACTGTCCTCATCAAACACTAGGTTAGATTTACAATTCTCTACTAATTTTCTGGTTCGTACTGTCCTGCATCCTCCTCTAACACTCCAGGTTGCAATGAAGGACAGACGATTCTCAGGGTCACACACCCCGTGCTTTCTCTTTGACATCTGGCAGTGTCAAGGATCTTCGCAACCCCACTATCAATCGGATCCTCAATCAATCTCATCCTGGGTGCAGCGATGAGAAAGTATGCCTCCCATCCAACGCCCGGGGTGCATTACTCTCTTAACTCAACGAACAATCAGAGCAATGAAGTTTACAGATCCTGGATGGAATCCGTTTGAATGCTTCCCTTTTGATAGAAGGTAAATAGGAAATGCTTGGGCAAATCTTTGCCAAAGGTGTGTAAACATATAGCATTCTCTGAGGGATCAGAGGGGAGCGCTACAAAAAGATCCAGAGGGACAGTTTTGTTCAGACAGAGGGTGGCAGGTGTCTGGAATGAGCTGCCAGAGGTAGCAGTAGAGGCAGGTACAATTTTGTCTTTTAAAAAGCATTCAGATGGTTACATGGGTTAGATGGATATAGAGCGATATGGACCAAACGTGGGTAATTGGGACTAGTTTAGGGGTTACAAAAAAAAAGGGGTGGCATAGACAAGTTGGATTGAAGGGCCTGTTCCACGCTGTAAATCTCCGACTTTGTCTGGGGTTTGGGTTAATTTAGGCCGTGGAATCTGATGGCTCCCTAAAGCAACTTGTTTTAATTTTCAATCCCTTTTTGAAACCACTTCAGCAAAATTGTGCATTTTGGAGATGAGATGTACTGTCCACGTAGTGGTTTAGCCAATGGAGTGGGACAGGGGAGAGGTTAAAGTTATCACTTTGTCCTTGTTCATACTTAATAAAAAAAACTGGGACAAATCTTGTTTCCTGACTATTTTTCATTTGTTCATTGGATCTGGGCATCGTTGGCAAGGCTGGAATTCATTACCCATCCCTAATTGCTCCTTGAGAATCACAGAATCCCTACAGTGCAGAAGGAATCCATTCAGCCCATTGAGTCTGTACCGACCACATACCACCCAAGCCCTATTCCCGTAACCCCACACGCATTTATCCTGCTAAACTCCCTGACACTATACGGCTGGCTCCAGTTGACTTCCTGGTCAACAGTAACCCCCCCCAGGATGTTGATAGTGGGGGATTCAGCGATGTAGGTGGTGGACAGGCTTTGGGGAAAGTCAGGAGGTGAGTTATTCAGAAGTAGATTCCCTGCCTCTGGTCGCTACAACTGGCTGGCTCCAGTTTGATCTCTGGTCAGTGGTAACCTTCAGGATGTTGACGGTGGAGGGATGTGGCAGGATTTCATTGACAGTTAGACCCTTGGGGAAGTGCTGAGATTCTCTCTTGGTGGAGATGATGATGTGATAGCCAGCAAAACGCCTGTAACTCCACAATCACTACCACCACCCCGGCTTCCCCATCCCCCCCAACGTTCAGTATCCAGAGACGGAGAGATCCAGACCTTTTGCCAAAGCGAGCGTTCAGTTGCCAGGCAAGAACACGCCGCCACAAACCAGCAGTTTCCGAGGCTACCCTGGTTCAGATCCCGGGAGCTGATCCCATCCACAAACAGCCGTGGGTCCGTGCAAAGTTCCTGCGGGAAGGAAAATAATAAAGAAATCAGACAATCCGTTGCTTGAGGCGGACGGTGGCACAGAGGTCAGCACAGAGCCAGGGACACGGGTTCAATTCTGGCCTCGGGTGACCACGCTCTGGACATTCTCTCCTGTGTCTGTGTGGGTTTCCTCTGGGTGATCCGGTTTCCTCCCAGTGTGAAAGATGTGCAGGTTAGGTGGATTGGCCATGATAAATTGCCCCTTAGTATCAGGGGGACTAGCAGGGTAAATATGTGGGATTACGGAGTGGCCTGGTTGGGATTGTGGTCAGTACAGGCTCAATGGGCCAAATGGCCTGTTTTTGCACTGTAGGGATTCAATAATTCTAATTAATACAATTTTGGTTTGATTTATTATTGTCACGTGTATTGGGATACAGTGAAAAGTATTGTTTCTTGTGCGCTGTACAAAGCATACTGTTCATAGAATACATAGGGGAGAAAGATTTATTTGATTGATTGTTGTCACGTGTATTGAGATACAGTGAAAAGTATTGTTTCTTGCACATTATACAAAGCATACCATTCATAGAGAAGGAAAGGAGAGGGTGCAGAATGTAGTGCTACAGTCACAGCTAGGGTGTAGAGAAAGATCAACTTAATATAAGGTAGGGCCATTCAAAAGTCTGATGGCAGCAGGGAAGAAGTTGTTCTTGAGTCCATTGGTGCGTGACCTCAGATTTTTGTATCTTTTGCCCATTGGAAGAACATGGGAGAGAGACACTGGAATTCTACCGCCCTGCATGCCATGGATTCAGGGCGGCAGGTGGATGACGGAAATGTCTGACAACCTCTGACGAGATTTTCCAGTCTCGCTCGAGAGAGATGTTCGAGTGAGTGGGGTCCTTGATTATGCTGGCTGCTTTTCCCTGAGGCAGCGAGAAGTGTAGACAGAGTCAATGGATGGGAGGCTGGTTTGTGTGATGGATTGGGCTACGTTCACGACCTTTTGAAGTTCCTTGCGGTCTTGGGCAGAGCAGGAGCCCAGACCAAGCTGTGATACAACCAGAAAGAATGCTTTCTATAATGCATCTGTAAAAGTTGGAGAGAGTTGTACTGGACTTGCCAAATTTCCTGCATCTTCTGAGAAAGTAGAGGCATTGGTGGGCTTTCTTAACTATAGTGTCTACGATAGAAAAAGATGCTGATTAAGTGGCAAGTCAACTTTGATTAGTGAGACGTCGCCGTGGAGAAATTAAAAGGAAGTTCTCAGATATCAGGTGATTAAAAAAATGGCTCTTGGTTTGAACTTAATGATTTTATTTGCAGAGAATGGGTTCCAGTGTATCAATGTTCCAGCAAGAAAAAAATTGAGTGCGACTATTTTAACACGGTTGTTAGTGCAGCTCCTGGCGCACTCAGGATTGTTTAGCAAGTACTCTTGAATCACGATTAGTCACTCATCAGAAATCAACAGCTGCAGTGCAAATTGTTGTGGCTATTTCAAATTCAGCATTCGTCCTGATGAGTGCGAGCCAACAAACTTCAGCAACATGTCTTCTCTCGTCAGCATTGACCCCCCATGGCATTGCTCCTGGTGTGACAGCACAGCAGTGGGGCTACACCACCATCCACAGCTCATAACTACATCTGGGTGTGTTTACAAAGGGAACCACTGCTGCAATGAACGATTTAAGATATTTATGAATGATTTATGATATAGATACAGGACGGATGTCCGAGGTAGATTTTTCACTCAGAGAGTACTTGGGGTGTGGAATGGACTGCCTGCTGTGATAGTGGAGTCAGACACTTTAGGAACTTTCAAGCAGTTATTGGATAGGCACATGGAACACACCAGAACGATAGGGAGTGGGATAGCTTGATCTTGGGGTTGGACATAGCTCGGCACAACATTGAGGGCCAAAGGGCCTCTACTGTGCTGTACTGTTCTATATCTTTGACATTTGTTGTTGCTTTAAGAATGCCACAAAAAGATGGCACTGACAGGAAAGAATTGGGTGGGCAGAAAATAAGAAATATTCATGTAACACTGGTGGATTTAACATAGGAACAGGAGGAGGCCATTCAGCTCTTTAAGACTGCTCTGGTTTTCACAGGCTGATCCATATCTTGATTCTATCTCCCTGTTTTAGTGCCATAAACCTCAGTACCCAACACACATCTATCTAGTAATCGTATATCTGGCATTTTCCTATTATCTGCATCGACTGTATCAAATCTTGGAATCATCTCAAACACTTTGATTAGATCACTGCTTGCTCTTCTAGTCTGGGCAACCAATCTGAGTATCTAATCCTCACAGAAACAGAGAATACCTATAGTGTAGGAGGCGCCATGTGGCCCCTCTGGTCTGTACTGACTCTTTACAGGGTATCTTATCCAGGTCCTCTTCCCTCACTCTATTCACATTACCCCACGTTTCCCATGGGCAGTCCCCCTAATCTGCACATCTTTGGACACTAAGGGGCAATTTAGCATGGTCAATCCACCTAACCTACACATTTTTGGACACTAAGTGTGGCATGGTGGTACAGTGGTTAGATCTGCTGCCTCACAGCACCAGGGACATGGGTTTGATCCCCGGCTTGGATTATCGTCTGCATGAAATTTGCACATTCCTCCCGCGTTTGTGTGGGTTTCCTCTGGATGGTCTTGTTTCCTCCCACAGTCCAAGGATGGCTGCGCTAAATTGCCCCTCAGTGTCAGGGGGATGAGTAGGATAAATATAGAACATAGAACATAGAACAATACAGCACAGAACAGGCCCTTCGGCCTTCGATGTTGTGCCGACCAAAATAAAAAGCAATGCCCCTCCAAACTAAACCATTCCCTTCTCTTCCATATACTTATCAATTAACCTCTTAAACGCCACCAAACTTGGCGCATCTACAACAGCTGCAGGCAGGGCATTCCACTCCCTAATCACTCTTTGAGTAAAGAACCTACCTCTGATATCCGTCCTATAACTCATACCCCTTAATTTAAAGCTGTGTCCCCTCGTGCTAGCATTCTCCATCCTAGGAAAAAGGCTATCACTGTCCACCCTATCTAAACCTCTAATCATCTTATATGCTTCAATAAGATCCCCTCTTAGCCGCCTCCTTTCTAACGAAAACAACCTCAAATCCTTCAACCTCTCTTCATAGGACCTGCCCTCCATACCAGGCAACATCCTGGTAAACCTCCTCTGTACCCTCTCCAATGCCTCCACATCTTTCTTATAATGTGGGGACCAGAACTGCACACAATACTCCAAGTGCGGCCGCACTAGAGTTTTGTACAGTTGCAACATGATGCTGCGGCTCCTAAATTCAATCCCCCTACCAATAAAAGCTAAGACTCCATATGCCTTCTTAACAACTTTATCCACTTGACTGCCTACTTTCAGGGATCTATTGACACATACACCAAGATCCTTCTGTTCCTCAACACTATTAAGAGCCCTACCATTAGCCCTATACTCTACACATTTATTGTTCCTGCCAAAGTGCATTACCTCACACTTTTCCACATTAAACTCCATTTGCCACCTCTCGGCCCAGCTCTGCAACTTGTCCAAGTCACTCTGTAAACTAAAACACCCCTCTTCACTATCTACCACTCCACCAACTTTAGTATCATCTGCAAATTTACTGATCCATCCCTCAATACCCTCATCCAGATCATTTATAAAAATTACAAACAGCAGGGGCCCCAAAACAGACCCCTGAGGTACACCACTTGTCACCGAACTCCACGATGAATATCTCCCATCAACCACCACCCTCTGTCTTCTATCTGCCAGCCAATTCCTAATCCAATTAGCTAAATCACCCTCTATTCCACACATCTGCATTTTCTGTAGAAGTCTTCCATGGGCCACCTTATCAAACGCCTTACTAAAGTCCATATATACTACATCAACCGCCTTACCCCCATCCACCTCTCTGGTCACTTTCTCAAAAAACTCAATGAGGTTAGTAAGGCATGACCTACCCTTCACGAAACCATGCTGACTATCCCCAATCAATTCATTTCTCTCTAAATAACTATAAATCCTATCCCTAATAATTCTCTCCAATACCTTGCCCACAACAGAAGTAAGACTCACTGGCCTATAATTCCCTGGAAGGTCTCTCTTCCCCTTCTTAAACAATGGGACCACATTCGCTATCCTCCAGTCCTCCGGAACCACACCCGTAACCAACGAGGACCTGAAGATCAG
>JAGIQG010000037.1:14291419-14736239 GCA_024679065.1 Sphyrna mokarran
TCAATTGATCACACTGACCCTCCCAACAGAGGTGAGACCTTAGCAACGAGCAACCTGTCTGTCAGAGTTGATGTGTTGCTGCAAGAGATAACATATCAGAATGTCCTCACCTTCTCTTTGCCGTCATTTTGGCTATACGCTCACTTCCTTGGCCACCTTTCCGACACTCCCTTTAAAAGCTTTCTTTTAAACTTTTGTAAAACTTTTGAAAAGTTAGTATAATAGTGGGGAGAGGGGATAGAGGGTGCAGAAGACATTCATTGCAAAAATGACTACCTCAATAATAATAGATAAATAGTTAGGTAAAGTTGAGTTACCTGTCACTCCTGCAAACTCGCTGGATGATTCTTCTCTAACGAACTTGCTGGACATAAACCCAGGCTGTATGATTACAGACTGAGCTGGCAGGGACACGCCCACCCTCCCTCTCGGATCAGGGGAGACGGTGACCTGCTGCGTGTTGCCCTCACTGCCCTGCTGCAATCCTCCGCTGCAGAGAGAGAGCTGCGCTTGTGAAACAGATAGTCGGTGCAGAATGAATCGCTGCCAAGCTGGCCTTTGAAACACGCAGCTTAGACTTCCTGGTTATCGTAAATAGCTGAAGTTGAAGTTGAGCCAAAACACACACACACACAGATTCGAAAAACCCTTTTAACCCTTTATCGTCGCAGCTCAAGATGCCGGTGCCCAAGAGGAAATGTATTGCGGACGGGCAACGGTGGCACAGTGTTAGCACTGCTGTCTCACAGTGCCAGGGACCTAGGTTTGATTCCCACCCTGGGTCGCTGTCTGTGCAGAGACTGCACATTCTCCCCATGTCTGTGTGGGTTTCCCCCGGGTGCTATGGTTTCCACCCACAGTACAAAGATGTGTAGGTTAGGTGCATTGGCCATGCTAAATTGTCCCTTAGTGTCCAAAGATGTGCAAGTTACATGTATTGACTATGCTAAATTGCCCCTTAGTGTCCAAAGATGTGCAAGTTACATGTATTGACTATGCTAAATTGCCCCTTAGTGTCCAAAGATGTGTAGGTTAGATGGATTGGTCATGCTAAATTGCCACTTAGTGCCCAAGGATGTGCGGGTGAGGTGTATTGGCTGTGCTAAATTCTCCATCACTACACAGTCCTTCTGCATAGTTGTGACACTAATAAATAAACTTTAAATTGCCCTTTAGTGTCTGAAGATGTGCAGGTTAGGTGGATTAGCCATGTTAAATTGTCCCTTAAGATTCTAAAGGTGTGAGGTTAGATGGATTAGCCATGCTAAATTGCTTCTTACTGTCAGGAGGATAAGCAGAGTAAATTTGTGGGGTTACAGGGATAGGGCCTGGATGGGGTTGTTGTCAGTGCAGACATGATGGGCTGAATGGCCTCCTTCTGCACTGTAGGGGTTCTATGATTCTGTGTGTTGGTGCATAGGAGCTCCTTTTAAGGGGAGGGGCGGTGTTGTGATAGCTCAGAAGGACGTGCATATAACAGACAAGAGTGTTCTTCCTCTGCACGCAACGGATGCCATGAAATCCCGCAGTTACACGGAGGAGCAGGTTGGTTGACGACATTTCAACTGGCATGTGACAAACGAGGACACCCACTGCCAACCTGACTAGCTTCACCTTCCTCCAGGAACCGATCCCATCGCCCGCCTCATCAGACCCACTCCGAGATGGACAGGGGGTGACCTCTGGGTCTGGATGAGGACCGCCCATGGTGAAGATGAGAGAGACACTCAGACAGGCGGACTGCTCCCCTTGGTTCAGACAAGGAGGTTGAAGCTGGGCAGATACAAAGCTTGAGTTTACAAGTTCATAACATATAGGGGCAGCACTAGGCTATTCGGCCCATCGTGTCTGCTCCGCCATTCGATCTTGGCTGATATGCTCCTTGTCCGAAGAGGAGGGGGTTAGCTTACGAGGAGAGATTGAGTAGACTGAGCCTGTACTCGTTGGAGTTTAGAAGGCTGAGGGGAGATCTTATAGAGATATATATAAGATAATGAAGGGGCTAGACAGGGTAGAAGCAGAGAGATTATTTCCACTTAGAATGGAAATGAGAACTAGAGGGCACAGCCTCAAAATAAGAGGGAGTCAATTTAGAACGGAGTTGAGGAGGAACTTCTTCATTCAAAGGGTGGTGAATCTCTGAAATTCTCTGCCCGTTGAAGTGATGGAGGCTACTCGTTAAATATGTTTCAGTCACGGGTAGATAGATTTCTGATCGATAAGGAAATTAAGGGTTAGGGGGATCAGGCGGTAAGTGGAACTGATTCACTATCAGATCAGCCATGATCTTATTGAATGGCGAGGAAGGCTCGAGGGGCTGGATGGCCGACTCCTGCTCCTTAATGTTCTCATGTCCTATTTTTGCCGCCTTCTCCCCGTAACCCTTCAACCCATTACCAATTAAAAGTCTGTCCAGCTTCTTCCTTAAATTTGACTCACTGTCCCAGCATCTCCCACACTTTGCAATAGCGTTTTGAGGCAGCTTTGGCCTGGGTTGCGTCCAATCTCAACAAGTGTGTACAACTTGTTGCATAAAAGCCGTTCAGAAACAATTTAAAAAAAAATGTCTTCACTCAGTTGCTGAACAACCGATCAGTTCTGTATCGTTGATCGGAATAATTTGATTTCTGTATTGCAAATTGGGGTATAGTAGCATAGGGGGCAGAACACACAAAGGGGCAAAAAGTCACCCCTCCAGCTGACTGGGCCATTTGATAAAATCTTGGTTTATCCAACAGTAATCTCAAAGCTGCACCCTGCCTATACCCCGCCTATACCCCGATAAGCTGTCACCTACCTGCCACTTCCACACCAAGAACCTCAGCCATAAGGACGTTCAAAGACTCTGCGCCCACCGGCAGCAGGGTGGCACAGCAGTTAGCACGGCTGCCTTGCAGCACGAGGGTCCCGGGTTCGATTCCTGGCTTGGGTCACTGACCAATTCACCCAACCTACACACCTTTGGTCACTAAGGGGCAATTTAGCATGGTCAATCCACCTAACCTGCACATCTTATAGAGGTGTATAAGATAATGAAGGGGATGGATAGGGTAGAGGTTGAGAGACTCCTCCCGCTTAGCAAAGCTAGCAGCACTAGAGGGCACAGCCTCAACATGGGGGGGGGGGGGGGGGGGGTGTTCAGATCAGAGTTGCGGAGTAGTTTCTTCACGCAATGGGTGGTGAATCTTTGGAATTCTCTGCCTGATGAGGTGGTGGAGGCTTCCTCGCTGAATATGTTCAAGTCAAGATTGGATAAGTTTTTGATTGACAAGGGAATTAAGGGTTACGGGGAGAGTAACCCCGTAAGAGAAAGTGGTACTGAACCACTACAGATCGGCCGTGATCTTACTGAATGGCAGGGCAGGTTCAAGGGGCTGGATGGCCTACTCCTGCTCCTATTTCTTATATTCTTATCTTTGGGCACTAAGGGACAATTTAGCATGGCCAATCCACCTAATCTGCACATCTTTGGGCACTAAGGGGCAATTTAGCACGGCCAATCCACCTAACCTACACATCTTTGGGCACTACGGGGCAATTTACCACGGCCAATCCACCTAATGCATGCATCTTTGGAGTGTGGGAGGAGATCATGCAGACTTGGGGGCAGGAGAATGTACAGACAGTGACCCAAGGCCAGAATTGGACCTGTGTCCCTGGCACTATGAGGCAGCTGTGCTAACTACTGTACCACCCTATCGTAAGGTTTTCATGGTGAACGTGCAGCAGACTGGGACTGTGGATTTGTCTTGCTCTGGACCCCCACTTGAATCCAGAATCTTCCAACTCAAGAGGCAAAGAGTGACGCACGCACGAAAAAAAAAACCCTCCCAGTTCTCAGAGGGAGAAGATATGCATCTAGTTCAACTGGATTTTGCCCAAGCTGTGGGTGATACACTCTTGCCTCCCAAGGTATGCAAAGGCCACTCCCTGATTCAGAATGATGCAACCATTACCTGGTTAAACATTTATCCAGTTTGAACCCAGCATAAACAGGCACACCCAATGAATACTGGACCAAAGCAGGAAATAAAGGAGTAGCAGACAACAACTCAAGTGGTTTCCAGAAGAGCTCCAGTCCGACAAGGATTGAGGAAGTAGGGAGGGGAGGCAATGGCCCAGTGATATTATCGCTAGACTATTAATCCTGAAACTTAGCGAGTATTCTGGGGACCCAGGCCTAGACTGGGCAGATAGATGGCAAATGGAATTTAATCGGGATAAATGCGAGGTGATGCATTTTGGCCGGAAAAATGTAGAAGAGAGTTATAGGATGAAAGGTAAAACTATTCGGAGTATAGAGACACAGAGAGACCTGGGGGTGCAGGTTCACAAGTCTCTGAAGGTGTCTTCACAGGTGGAGAAGGTGATAAAGAAAGCGTATAGTATGTTAGCTTTCATAGAAAAGGGTATAGAATACAAGAGTAGGAGTTTGATGTTGCAATTGTATAGAACTTTGGTTAGGCCTCACTTGGAATACTGCGTCCAGTTCTGGTCGCCGTACTATCAGAAGGATGTGGAGTCCTTGGAGAGAGTGCAGAGGAGGTTTACCAGGATGCTGCCTGGTATGGAAGGACTGTCTTATGAGGAACGATTGAATATACTGGGGTTGTTTTCCCTTGAAAGACGTCGGCTTAGAGGGGATCTAATAGAGGTGTATAAGATTATAAGGGGTATAGATAGAGTAAATGGTGTTAAACTTTTTCCACCTTCAGAAATGGATAGGACGAGGGGTCATGGCCTTAGGGTGAAGGGGGCTATGTATAAGACGAATATTAGAGGGCGGTTTTTCACACAAAGGGTAGTGGGGGTGTGGAATGCACTGCCGAGTAAGGTGATGGGAGCAGGCACGCTAGGGCTGTTTAAGGGTCTCTTGGACAGCCACATGAGCGGTCCGCAGATAGAGGGATATAGTAGGACTGTTTAAACTATGGCTTTTTTTCCCACAGGTAATTCGGTCCATACTTGACCAACAAGGAGCATGCATTCGGCAGGTGGTGCGAGGACAGCTCTTGGATGTTGATTCATGGGTTGCCTGGTGCTTCATGTCGTAAATGAGTGCTTTATCTGGACCATCTGAAGGGCACAATGACAGCTCAGTGACTATCGATGTGGCTGTGCAGACACTTGGAATTGGGCCGGTGTCTGCGGGAGTTTGCGCGTTCTCCCCGTGGTTGCGTGGGTTTTCTCCGGGCGCTCGGGTTTCCTCCCACATCCCAAAAATTCGCTCTTAGGCTGATTGGGAAACAAATTGTCCCTACATTGAGATTCTTCCATATTAGGAATAACCTAAAATTAGAATAGGATAATGGAATTGTTACTATAAAGTTATGACGGCGGTGCGGGCTCGTTGGGCCGAAGGGCCTGTTTCCCGTGCTGTGTTGTTCTAATAAAAAAAAAATCCCGCCACGGCGTACGGTGGAATTTGAACTCAATAAAAAAAAAATCTGGAATTAAGAATCTACTAATGACCCATTGTCGGAAAAACCCATCCGATTCCCTTTCGGGAAGGAAATCTGCCATCCTTACGCAGTCTGGCCTACGCATGACTCCAGAGACACAGCTACATGTGGTTGACTCTCAACTGCCCTCCAAGAGGCAACTAGGGATGGGTAATAAATGCTGGAATCAGCCAGCGATGCCTGTGTCCTGGGAATGAATTTAAAAGAAAGATGGCTTGACAACACCCAGCTGATCAAAGGATTATTAATGAATAAAACTATCATGTGATGGACCATTTGTCTGTTGAGGGAAACCAGTCCATGGTTTGTTTGCTTAGAAACTAAATCCCTTGTCCAGTTACACAGATTCAGATTTATCTCAGAGTATATAGTTACTGGAATTAATCTATAACTTTTTTCTATTCATCCATGGGACACGGGTATTGCTGGCTGATTCCAGCATTTATTGCTAGTTGCCCCTTGGAAGGCAGTTGAGAGTCAACCCCATTGGCTGTGGCTCTGGAGTCACACGTAGGCCAGACCGGGTAAGGACAGCAGATTTCTTTCCCGAAAGAGAACTGGATGGGTTTTTCAGACAATGGGTCATCAGTAGATTCTTAATCCCAGATATTCTTGAATTGCATTCAAATTCCACCATCTGCCGTGGTGTGATTCGAACCCGGGTCCTCAGAACACGAGCGATAATACCTTGAGCACTGCTGCCTCACAGCACCAGAGTCCTGGGTTCGATTCCTGGCTTAGGTCACGGTCTGTGCTGAAGTTACACATTCTCTCCGTGTCTGCGTGGGTTTCCTCCGGTTTCCTCCCCCAGTCCAAACACGTGGCAGTCAGGATGCACTGGCCATGCTACACTGCCCCTCGGTGTTTCCCGAACTGGCGCACAGCGCAGAGATCAGGGAATTTCACAGTGGTTTCATCGCAGCCAACTGGTAGCATTCATAAATAAACTTGAACTTAGCTTTTGTTGGAGTGAAATCAAAGTAAAAGGACACAAAATGGTTACTGACACAAAACGGTTACTAACACAAAATAGATCCTGGGAAGGGATATTAAGAGGCACTAACTTTGGGCATGGATAGTACACGAAGAGTTAAAACCTGTAGTATTTAAATTAATGAAGGAAACAGGTCAGACCTTGAGGCATCGTAAACATGAGATAAAAGCAGACCCAGAACAATGAGTTTGGTAACGAGATCAGCCACTGATGGGAGGGATATAAATACATAAATATATATCACAATATCAGTCATCAATAGAAACATAACTGCAAAAATGTATTTACTCTACGTACAATGATGTGATAACTGTCGTGGTCCATATTCATCTATTCAATGAGTAACAATGTGCTAATGTCTGTACTGTCTATTATCTAACAATATATAAAAAATGCACAACTACCATTGTGTAGTTGAGAAAGTGATTATTTGTACTATGAAGTGCAAGTGCTTCTCCCAAAGCTTTGTCCAAATAAAACTGTTTGTTAAACCTCCAAGTCTGACTCCGAAGTGGCGACTTTCACACAACGCTTTAACTAGGCCATCTCCTCCCCAGCGTACCACGGATATAATGCCTGCGTATATTTAACAGAACTGTTTCCATGCCTTTTAGAACGTTCCCAACTCTTTCATCGCTCACCTATGTTCTCTTTCGTTGAAACACAAGGCTATTTTTGAAGACAAATGCAGCAGTTTATAAATCCCAAAACCTGCGTCGCAGTGGAACTCATTATTCAGCTATTTCCAGAGACATTTTCTCACGGGTCTCGACTACAAGAGGCCACAGGTTCAAAGTGAAACGGGCTAAGTTTAGAGAGGCGCAGGGAAAGTTTTCTACATAGAGGGTGATGGGTGCCTGGAACATGTCGCCAGTGGAGGTGGTGGAAGCAGGCACATTAGCAACATTCAAGGCGTATCTTGATAGACACGGGGACCGGGAAACAGAGGGATAGGAACCTCGTATCGGGGCAGGCTTGGTATGCCAAAGGACCTGCTCCTGTGCTGTATGGTTCACTGGAAATCTCATTGCTCCTTTTTGGGACAGGAGCTCTTGCTAGCAGTTCTATTAACCCATCCACTGACTCTGTCTACACATCTCGCTGCTTCGGAAAAGCGGCCAGCATAATCAAGGATTCCACACATCCCGGATATTCTCTCTTCCACCTTCTTCCATCGGTAAAAAGTCTACAGTCACGTACCAACCGATTCAAGAACAGCTTCTTCCCTGCTGCTGTCAGACTTTTGAATGGACCTACCTCGCATTAAGTTGATCTTTCTCTACACCCTAGCTATGACTGTAACACTACATTCTGCACTTTCTCCTTTCCTTCTCTATGAAGGGTATGCTTTGTCTGTATAGCACGCAACAATACTTTTCACTGTATCCCGATATGTGTCAGTAATAAGTCCAATCAAATCCTTCTCCCCTATGTATTCTATGAACAGTATGCTTTGTCTGTATAGCTCAGAAGAAACAATACTGTTCACGGTATCCCAATACATACAACAATAATAATCAAATCCTATCCTGCCGGCACCATATTCAAGAACGCATGAGTCCCATATTTTAAGAGCAACACAGCACGGGAAACAGGCCCTTCGGCCCAACGAGCCCATGCCGCCGTCATAACTATATAGTAGCAATTCCATTATCCTATTCTAAATTTAGGTTATTCCTAATATGGAAGAGTCTCAATGTAGGGACAATTTGTTTCCCAATCAGCCTAAGAGCGAATTTTTGGGTTGTGGGAGGAAACCGGAGCGCCCGGAGAAAACCCACGCAACGACGGGGAGAACACGCAAACTCCCGCAGACACCGGCCCAATTCCAAGTGTCTGCACGGCTACAGCGATAGTCACTGAGCTGTCATGGTGCCCTTCAGATGGTCCAGATAAAGCACTCATTTACGTCATGAAGCACCAGGCAACCCATGAATCAACATCCAAGAGCTGTCCTCGCACCACCTGTAGAATGCATGCTCCTTGTTGGTCAAGTATGGACCGAATTACCTGTGGAAAAAAAGCCATAGTTATTTGTTATTGAAGTTGTAGAAACCGATTTCAGAGGAGGGCAGGGAGAAGTATTAACATTTCAATGAAGAGTAACTTAATCAAATGAGCTTTATTCTAAAAAAACATGTATGTAAACCTTACGTGTTGACTCAGTAGCGGGAAGCTCTGCCCGACGCTCTTCTAGCAGGGCACCCTGCTGTGTCAATATTTACATAGGTTGTGTGTCCCTTCTGGCAGATGGCACTGCCAATAAGTCGCTCCTCACTGCATCAGCTACCCACCCGTTTTCCCCCCCCAGTTTGCCCCAAAGAGGCAAGTGGCACTCGAGTCTCTCTCCATCCAGGCTTCTTGAATCAGAGACACCGTCTGTCGTTTTCCCGGTGGCTATTTCAAAACCCCTCCTCTCCTCCCCTCCCCCCACCGCCCATTCCACCCCTGGCGGGGGTAGGCAGCTGGGGAACGGGGATCCGCCTCCAGGCTTTTCGCTCTCTCACCTCCACGGGCTCATGCCGGACCCGAGTAACCCACGCTCGCTGCGCCTGGCTGAGTATGACACTTCCTGCCAGGGGGCATGAGGAACCGGCGAGCGAGCGAGAGAGGAGAGAGAGACAGAGAGAGTCAACAAGAAAAAAAAAAAGAGGTCTCATTTCGGTGAGTGCTGCTGTAAGGAGTTGTTACTGGACTGGGCTTTGCTCTCCGACGCAGAGGGAAGAGACACCACGATGTACTTCTGGGTGCTGCCGGTCACCGTGCTGCTAGGTGCGGTCTGAGAGGTAGACACCAACTTGACGATGGGTTGAATACTGGCGACGGTGGTGGTGACTGGAGACGTACTGCCGGATCCACAGGGAGTGGTCCTCAGCGTTATCACCTGGGGAGGGGAGAGGGGAGAGGGTGGGGAAAAGAAAGAAACATTGAAACACCTCCTGACCCATTTCCCTTGCAGCAATTCAATGCGATTTCAGTTTGATTGTTTCTGCATCCAGCCTGGGTGAGGTCGAGTTCAATGTCTCATCTGCTGACAGTGCAGCAGCCCCTCTCCCCAGCACCCGCCTCGAGTGGTGCTTGATGGGCAACACGGTGGTTAGCGCTGCTGCCTCACAGCGCCAGGGACCCGGGTTCCATTCCCAACTTGGGTCACTGTCTTTGTGGAGTCTGCACGTTCTCCCCATGTCTGTGTGGGCTTCCGCTGGGTGCTCCGGTTTCCTCCCACAGTTCAAAGATGTGCAGGTTAGGGGGATTGGCCGTGCTAAATTGCCCCTTAGTGTCCAAAAATATGTAGGTGGGTGGATTAGCAATGCTAAGTTGCCCTCTAGTGCCTGAAGATCTGTAGGTTAGGTGGCAGTGTCCTGAGATACATACGTTAGAGGGATTGACCATGCTAAATTGTCCCTTAGTGTCCAAAGATGTTCAGGTTAGGTAGATTGGGCATGCTAAATTGTCCCTTAGTGTCAGAGGATGAGGAGGGTAAGTCCATGGGAATACAGGAAAAAGGCCTGGATGGGATTGTTGTCAGTGCAGCTGGTCATCCTCCCTCTGTACAGAGAGAATACAATTGCAGATTCGCCAATAGTGAGGGGGACAGCCTCTCGGCACCCACCTTGTCAAACCTTTTTTAAATTAAAAATTCCAGGCCTTACAAAGGGTTGGCTTCTCATTCTCCTGAACTCCGAGTAACATAACCCTCTCTCCTCAGGACAACCTGCCCCGGAAACCAAGTGACGTGTTGCTTTTACTCTTCAGAATCCTTTCTGTTTCTTATCCCACCCCTGACCAGATTCCTCCCCCAACCACTGTCTGCATTGTGTTCACCTCAACCACTCGGCCCATCCGCTGGTGACACCCACATTCTCACCATAGAATCAAAACACGGGTCACGGTAATGGGAGGCCATTCAGCCCATTTCGTGTGTGTGTTGGCACTTTGAGAGAGAGCGTTGTGAAGCTGAGTTTGTGAAGCTGGAACTTGATGTCGCTAGAGATGTAAAAAAATTACTCGAGGGTGAAAAACATTGTGCTGTGCCTTTCAAAACTGGTTCTGTTTTAGTGCTTTGGAAGGTTTAAATGCATAGTGCATCCAGAGTTCAAACTGAAACACTTGTACCAAAGCAGCAGTCCTGACAAGACAACCTAACTGTGTGTTCTTTAAAAAATTTAACACAATTCATTTAAAGCAAGCACTCAGCTTACCAAGAACCTATAAGATTTGAATTTGACGGTACTGACAGCATCAGCCAATCCTACTGTAGGAAAATTGATTAGCCATCACAGGTATAAGAGAGTCTGCGGGGGGGGGGGAAAAAAAAACAGAATGGCAACAGAAGAACCACCACCTCTCAGGCCTCGAGAGGAACTCTCAACTCTTCTGAGAATGCACCATCTAACTAGCAAAAGGTATCAAATTAGTAAAAACGTATAGACAGAGGAATCAACAAAGGAATCCAAAAGATTCCTAAGGCCACAAATCTGGTTAAATTTTGAGTGTAACTGAATTCCATTATTATATTTGTTTTTTGGTTAATGAATAACTATTTGTATTTTTTTTTGAACAGCATTCCATGAGAATCTGATTCCTTTATTTGATACGTTAGTTTTTTTAGCTCAAACTTCAAGTTAAATAAATGAATTGTTATGTGTTTGTTTTAAAGCGAGTGTCAGGTATTTCTGTTAATTAACCGCTAAATGTTACTGAAGGGCAATTCATACCTTCGCATATACTTTTAACAGATTATGAGATGAGGTATTCCTCTCTGGGGGGATCGTGCGTTACTTCTCAAAAGGGGAATCAACCTCTGCATCATAACGAGAGAGAGCTGGCCAGATACCATTCCCGATCCGGTTGCCTCGCTCCCATTGGACCACTGAGATTCCTCCCAAATTTTTCATTGGATTCATCAATGGTTCTGTCATAATTAGGGCTCCACCTTCTAGCTTCGCCCGAAGGTGGAACATAAGAAACAGGAGGAGGCCATTCGGCCCCTCAAGCCTGCTCAGCCATTTACTAAGGTCACGGCCGATCTGATTTTTGTCATGTGAAACGCTGTGATATTTTACATTAAAAGGCGCTATATAAATGCAAGGTGCAAGATGAAATCTGACACCGAAGCTGCGGCAGGAAGGAGAGTTTGGAACTGGTTCGTTGCAGCAGTGGGTTACTTCAGAACACTGTAAAGGGATGAAGGAATGATGAAGGTATGGAGGCGAGTTGGGGGGGAATATAGTTCGAATTCAGGTACAGATCAACTATAATCGAACAGGCTCAAGAGGCAGAACGGCCGGCCCAGCAAATGCAAAATTCCTCACTTTTAAAATTAAACATTTCATGGGATGTGGGTGTCACTGGCAATATCCATTGCCCATCCTTAATTGCCCCGTGAGAACGTGATGGTGAGTCACCTTCTACAACCGCTAAATCAACGTGGGTTAGCACTGCTGCCTCACAGCACCAGGGGCCCGGGTTCGATTCCCAGCTTGGTTCACTGTCTGTGGAGAGTCTGCACAGTCTCTCAGTGTCTGCATAGGTTTCCTCCGAATGCTCCAGTTTCCTCCCACAGTCCAAAAGATGTGCAGGTTAGGGTGGATTGGCCATGCTAAACTGCCCCTTAGTGTCTAAAGACGTGCAGGTTAGGTGGATTGGCCATGTTTAATTGCTCCTTAGTGTCTAAAGATGTGCAGGTTAGGTGGACTGGCCTTGTTAAATTACCCCTTAGTGTCCAAAGATGTGCAGGACAGACGGATTGGCTGTGCTAAATTGCTCCTTAGTGTCCAGCAATGAGTGGGTTAGGTGGATTGGCTATGCTAACTTGATCCTTTTAGTCACAGAGGATTAGCAAGGTAAATATGTGGGGTTACAGAGATGGGGCCTGGGTGGGATTGTTATCGCTGCAGGCTCAATGGGGGCCGAACGACCTCTTTCTGCGCTGTAGGGGACTGTACGATGTGGGATCTGTTGCGGATTTGGTGTAATGGCGTGGCTTTCCAGACAGCAGTAGGATCCAGCAGGAATTGCCACGTGTCTGGGGCAGATCAGGGCGAGGGAGGAAGATTTCCTTCCCGGCAGGACGTCAGTGATTCCAACCACACAGTCGGAGGGGAGCGTAACCGTTACGGAGGCTGGCTTTCCCATGCACGTTCCCGCCGGCTCACCTGCTGAGTGCTGGAGGAGCCGGAGCTCGAGGACATCACGATATAGTTGGCCGGCGACGGAGAGGACTGGGTCGGGGTAGACGGGCGGGTGAGCAGGGTTTGCATTGGCAGCGTGACGGAGCTGGGCACCTTGAAGATGCTGGGGCTGGTCGAGGGCTGTGATGACTGTGGGCTTTGGGAGATCGTCAAGCTTGGTCGGGGCTGCAACACACACAAAACAAACAGAACAGACGGACGTGAAGTGAAGTGAAGTGAACGCAGAACAGCGTCGCAAACACCCCACACCACGGGAACTGTACATCATCAGATGGGGCCAGCCGTCCCAGCAGCCACTATGCTGTCCGGCATCACTCCATCATTTCACCACAGTACTAAGGGAGGGCTGCATTGTCAGAACAGACATTGTGTGGAGTTGCCGGCGTTGGACTGGGGTACTTGGGACTATCCCAAAACAGACAGTAAATCAAGGCCCTGCACGTTCTCTTAGGTGGATGTTAACTGGTTAAGGAAATCCGGCATGTCCGCTGTGAGTCTCACCAACTTCTAGACGCACCATAGAAAGCATCCTTTCTGGTTGTGTCTCAGCTTGGTACGGGGCTCCTGCTCTGCCCAAGACCTCAAGGGACTACAAAAGGTCGTGAATGTAGCCCAATCCATCACACAAACCAGCTTCCCATCCGTTGACTCTGTCTACACTTCCCGCTGCCTCAGGAAAAGCAGCCGGCGTAATCAAGGACCCCACGCACCCCGGGCATTCTATTTCCACCCTCTTCCGTCGGGAAAAAGATACAAAAGTCTGAGGTCACGTACCAACCAACTCAAGAACAGTTTCTTCCCTGCTGCTGTCAGACTTTTGAATGGACCTACCTCGCATTAAGTTGACTTTTCTCTACACCCTAGCTGTGACTGTAACACTACATTCTGCACCCTCTCCTTTCCTACTCCCCTATGAACAGCATGCTTTGCCTGTGCAACATACAAGAAACAATACTTCTCGCTGTATCCCAGTACGTGACAATAATAAATCAAATCCTTCTCTCATATGTACTCTACGAATGGTATGCTTTGCCTGTATAATGCGCAAGAAACAATACTTTTCACTGTGTCCCAATATATGTGACAATAATAAATCAAATCAAAAAGTGAACCAAATGAGTTTTTCAAAGATTTGTATCCCAGGTTAATGAATCAGTTTTGCTGCAAAGGCCATGGGATAATAATAAATCAAATCAAATATGAAAGATCCATTTCAGGAGAGAATTCTACTGAGCAATTTGGCTGATATTTATCCCTCGACCTAGGTCAGAAACAGATGACTGTTTGAGGGAGCTGTGCACTTTCCGATTCCACGGTGACAGGGACCCTGGGATGGATGTGGTTGTGGGTGAGGGGGTGGGTAATGTCTCGGGCAGGGGACATCTGCTACAAGGCAGCCTGGGGATTTGGGGCTGCCATAGCCCATGTCGGGAACACTAAAGGTTTCTATGGAGGGATGACAAAGGTTACCATCAATAGAAATAAAGAAACTGGTGGAGGGGCTGAACGGCCTCCTCCTGAAACACAAGACAGGCCATTCAGCCCTACCTGTCCATGCTGGCGTTTAAACTCCCCAAGGGCTTCCTCCAATCTTACACTAATCTTAGTGGAAGCAGGTGGCAATACCCATAGCAATGGGCCAGAAGCACCAGGACTTGTTGGCGAAGGAAGGAGCGTTTCACATACTGGGAATCCTTCCCCCACTGACCCCCGAATGGATAAAAATAAACATTATGGTTATGAGGATTCATTAAACAATCATCTTAGCCCACCAGCATCTCCTTCCCTTAAGTCTAAGTGCAGCTCTGCTCTCCACTTCAACTACTTCCCGTGGGAGTGAGTCAAACATTCTTCCCCACTCCCCCTATGGGAGCGAGTCAAACATTCTTCCCCACTCCCCCCATGAGAGCGAGTCCCACATTCCCCCCACTCCTCCCGTGGGAGTGAGTCCCACATTCTCCCCCACTCCCCCCGTGGGAGCGAGTCCCACATTCTCTGGGTAAAGAAATGTTTCCAGAATTCCTGATTGGATTCACTGATGGTCATCTTATAGAACATAGAACATTACAGCACAGAACAGGCCCTTCGGCCTTCGATGTTGCGCCGACCAATATAAAAAGCAATGCCCCTCCAAACTAAACCATTCCCTTCTCTTCCATATACTTATCAACTAACCTCTTAAACGCCACCAAACTTTGCGCATCTACAACTGCTGCAGGCAGGGCATTCCACTCCCGAACCACCCTTTGGGTAAAGAACCTACCTCTGATATCCGTCCTATAACTATCACCCCTTAATTTAAAGCTGTGTCCCCTCGTGCTAGCTTTCTCCATCCTAGGAAAAAGGCTATCACTGTCCACCCTATCTAAACCTCTAATCATCTTATATGTTTCGATTAGGTCCCCTCTTAGCCGCCTCCTTTCTAACGAAAACAACCTCAAATCCCTCAGCCTCTCTTCATAAGACCTGCCCTCCATACCAGGCAACATCCTGTAAACCTCCTCTGTACCCTCTCCAATGCCTCCACATCTTTCTTATAATGCGGGGACCAGAACTGCACACAATACTCCAAGTGCGGCCGCACTAGAGTTTTGTACAGTTGCAACATGACGTTGCGGCTCCGAAATTCAATCCCCCTACCAATAAAAGCTAAGACTCCATATGCCTTCTTAACAACCTTATCGACTTGACTGCCTACTTTCAGGGATCTATGCACATATACACCAAGATCCCTCTGTTCATCAACACTATTAAGAATCCTACCATTAGCCCTATACTCTACACATTTATTATTCCTGCCAAAGTGCATTACCTCACACTTTCCACATTAAACTCCATTTGCCACCTCTCGGCCCAGCTCTGCAACTTGTCCAAGTCCCTCTGCAAACTATAACACCCCTCTTCACTATCTACCACTCCACCGACTTTAGTGTCATCTGCAAATTTACTAATCCATCCTTCAATACCCTCATCCAGATCATTTATAAAAATTACAAACAGCAGGGGCCCCAAAACAGACCCCTGAGGTACACCACTTGTCACCGAACTCCACGATGAATATCTCCCATCAACCACCACCCTCTGTCTTCTATCTGCTAGCCAATTCCTAACCCAATTAGCTAAATCACCCTCTATCCCATACATCTGCATTTTCTGCAGAAGTCTTCCATGGGCCACCTTATCAAACGCCTTACTAAAGTCCATATATACCACATCAACCGCCTTACCCCCATCCACCTCTTTGGTCACTTTTTCAAAAAACTCAATGAGGTTAGTAAGGCACGACCTACCCTTCACAAAACCATGCTGACTATCCCCAATCAATTCATTTCTCTCTAAATAACTATAAATCCTATCCCTAATAATTCTCTCCAATACTTTGCCCACAACAGAAGTAAGACTCACTGGCCTATAATTCCCTGGAAGGTCTCTCTTCCCCTTCTTGAACAATGGGACCACATTCGCTATCCTCCAGTCCTCCGGAACCACACCCATAACCAACGAGGACCTGAAGATCAGAGCCAGAGGCTCTGCAATCTCCTCTCTTGCCTCCCCGAGAATCCTAGGGTAAATCCCGTCTGGCCCAGGGGACTTATCCAACTTCAAACCCTCGAGAATATCTATCACATATCTATCTACTTCTAGAGAATATCTATCTACTTCTATATTTATGGTCCCCCTAATTCTGGCCCCCCAGGACTGGAAAAAGAGAAATGCGGGGCGTGGGGAAGAGCATTTTCGCTATATACCACTACACAAACCTCCTCATCGACTCACCCCCTCAGCTGCCTATTTTCCTGGAGAAGGGAGTTTCAGAGACCAATTGGACTTCCGGGATGTGCACTGTGTGCACGGTAGCACAGTGGTTAGCATTGCTGCCTCACAGCATCAGGGACCCGGGTTTGATTCCGAGCTTGGGTCACTGTCTGTTTGGAGTTTGCACATTCTTCCCGTGTCTGCGTGGGTTTCCTTCGGGTGCCCTGGTTTCCTCCCACAATCTGGGAGGCATTGGTTAAATTCTCCCTTAGTGTTACCTGAACAGGTGTTGGAATGTGGTGACTAAGGAAAATTTCACAGTAACTTCACTGTGGTGTTAATGTAAGCCTACTTGTGACTAACAAATAAACTTTACTTGAACATTTTCTAGTAAATCTTTCTTTCTGAGCTTTCCGCAACGCCTCTGTAGAACGTGGGGACCAGAATTACTCACTGGAACATTTCAAACCAAGATTCTTTTATACAAGTTCAACGTAACTTTTGATCATTATCACTTTTTTGGCAAGGATTTTTAACCCTGGGACAAAACTCTCGCAAACAGATGCCCCTGCGGCGGGGTCGAGGGGAGAAGGGAGTTGCTGCTGCCTACCTGCTGTGTGCTGGAAGTGCCAGACGCTGAAGACATCATGATGAACTTGGTTGCAGGTGATGAGGGCTGGGTAGGGGTCGACGGGCGAGCAGAGACCAGGGTCTGCATTGGCAGTGTGATGGAGCTGGGTACTTTGATGATGCTGGGTGCCCGCGATGTCTGCGGAGACTGCGATATTGTCAACGTAGGACGAGGCTGCAAAAGTCAACAAGGGGTTACTGAGTGAAACCAGCAGGGTCTGCCCTCCCCTCCTCAGCACTGACACGCAAAATGCTGCACTCCCAAAGTACTGGCCCTTTATCCCCCTTTTAAATGGTGCCTGATTGCTTAGCTAGACAGGTAAGATATAGGAGCACTGTTAGACCATTCAGCCCATATAGGACCAGAGGTCATAATCTTAGGATAAGGGCAGCAAATTTAAAACTGAGTTGAAGAGAAACTACTTCTCCCAAAGGGTTGTTAATCTGTGGAATTCGCTGCCCCAAAGTGTGATAGATGCCAGAAGAGTGAGTAAATTTGAGGAGTTACACAGATTTTTAATTGGTAATGGGTTGAAGCGTGATAAGGAGAAGGCAGGAAAATGGGAATGAGAAAAGAACGAGACATGATCGAATGACAGAATATAGTGGTTAGCACCGCTGTCTCACAGCGCCAGGAACCTGGGTTCAATTCCAGCCTGGGGTCACTGTCTTTGTAGATTCTGCACATTCTCCCCGTGTCTGCGTGGGTTTCCTCTGGTTGCTCCAGTCTCTCCCACACTTCAAAGACGTGCAGGTTAGGTGGATTGACATGCTAAATTGCCCCTTAACGTCAGGGGAACGAAGTGGGGTGAATACGTGAGGTTACGGGTATAGGGCCTGGGTGGGATTGTGGTCGGCGTAGACTTGATAGGCCGAATGGTCACTTTCTGCACTGTAGGGATTGTATGAAAAAGGTCCCAAGGTAACAAAAAGAGCTAAAGAAATAAAAGCTATCCTCTTTCTAAGGCCAACCAGCCTGACTAACATCCCTTGCTAAGGCTCAGCCACTCCCAGGCGCTAGGTAAATGCAAAGCTCGGACGCTGCAGTTTCTCACCTGTGTGATGGTCAGTGTGGTCCTGTTGACCTGTTGGGCCTGTAGGGCAGCCTGGGCTCGGGCCTTCACCACGTGGGTGCACAGCATGGGGCCCAGATAGCCGTAATCTGTCTTATAGGACTCCTGATTGTCCGGAGGGGAGCGGATCTTCGCCACCACCGGCGCACAGTGTTTCTGGAGGAATAAAAAGAAAGCACACACACAATTAGAGGAAGAGAAACAGGAGCAGCCGCAAGAGAACATTTCAAACTGCAAAATGTCCTGTTCATAGAGTACACAGGAGAGGAGGATCTGATTTGATTTATTATTGTCAAATGTACTGGGACACTGAAAAGTATTGTTTCTTGTGCGCTGTACAAATAAAGCATCCTGTTCATAGAGTACGTAGGGGGAGAGCGCAGAGTGTCGTGTTGCAGCCATGGCTAGGGTGTAGAGAAAGGTCAGTTAAATATTTGATTTATTAACGTCACATATATTGGGACACTGAAAAATATTGTTTCTGTGTGCTAATACAGATAAGCACACCATTCATAGAGTACATCTGGGAGAAAGATTTGATTTGATTTATTATTGTTACATGTATTGGGACAGTGAAAAATATTGTCTTTTTGCGCGCTATACAGACAAAGCATACCGTTCACAGAGAAGGAAAGGAGAGATTGCAGAATGTAGTGTTATAGTTATAGGCTAGGGTGTAGAGAAAGATCAACTTAACGTGAGGTAGGTCCATTCAAAAGTCTGACAGCAACAGACCTGTGGTCGGTGCAGATTCAATGGGCAGAATGGCCTCCTTCTGCTCTGTTGGATTCTATGATTTTGTTCAAAAGCATGAGGGGAATTAGGTGGAGAAGAAGATGTGGTTTCCAGAGAGGGAGGAAGTCAGTATTCAGAGTGACACAGATTGAGATGGAAACTGACAGAAGAATCAGGAAGAGGATGTTAATTTCTGCCTGTGGCTTGTGATGATCTGGAAGGTGCTGCCTGAAAGGGCAGTGGAAGCAGATTCAATCAGATAAATGCATCAACAAGGAAGAAATCTAGGGCTGTGGGGAGCTGTCACACTATCGATGGGTCAAACGGCCTCCACCTCAAAGATTTGAAGAACCTGAAATATTTGCACATTCTCCTCGTAACCCCACATCACGCCCTGCCACCCCGGCCCCCCTCCCGGTTCAAAGGCCAAACCCGAAAGTTACCTACCAGCAGTAAACTCTGTACGTGATCCGCTCCAATCTTGTCAATGTTACTGACAACGGGGCCCTCCAGCACAGTCCGGATACGCTCCCCTTCGATCTGCAGTCTCTGGATTATCAGAGTCTTGATCACCTGGTAATCAATAAGACTCGGTCAGCACGAGTGCTGCGTACAGACAGCAATTTATACAGCGCATACCAACTACAACACGCAACTCCTCACGGCTCTTGGGGAAGGGGGGAGGGGCGGGTGGCAGAGGAGATTGGCGAGAAATACTGTGAACAATCTGAGGAAAGGTGCGCTGTCCTTGGAGAGAAGCCAGAGGAAGTTCACTGGAATGATCCCGGGAATGAAGAGCTTGTTGTACAAGGAGTATCTGAGGACTCTGGGTCTGTACTCGATGGAGTTAGGAAGGATGAGGCGGAGGGTGGGGGAAAGTTATTGAAACTTACAGAACAAAGGCCTGGATAGAACAGATGTGAGGAAGATGTTTCACTAGAGAGAGAAGAGAGAGACTAAGATACGAGCCTCAGTGTTAAAGAATTGAAATGAGGGGGAATTTCTTCAGCCGGGGGTGTGAATCTGTGGGATTCATTGCCACAGAGAAGGCTGGGCCACTGAGTGTCTTTAAGACAACAGGCAGATAGAATTCTTGATTGGTAAGGGGATGAAAGGTCATGGGGAAAAGGCAGGAGAATGGGTTTGGGAAACTCGGTTATTGTCTTGCGAGCCAGCGTTTTGTTGTAAAAAGAATTACGCTCCCCGGGGTTCTGGGCCAGCAGCGCTCCGGGAAGGTACGTTAAACACTTCAGATATACTCACGTCATGGCCCAACTCTGCCAACCCGGCGATGCAGCCGTATCTTGTTGTCCAGGGAGTCTTGTCATCCAACCAACTCTGGGGAATTGTAACAAAGAGCGAGGTTCAGTTACACACAAGAGCACACTGAGGCTTCTGAAGTACCCCGGGAAATCTGGTCAGTAATAATCCAACACTGGATCAGCCAAGGTACAAAGCCAATCAAAACAAGGCCACCTTAAGGGTCTGAGCTGTGCCGATCCCAACCAGGCCTGGAGTGGGATATTAAAATAAACCTCGTAGGGTCCAAATCTGCGCTGATGATAAACCAGCTCAAACACACCACCGCTATCTCTGGCATGCTGATCCTCATATTTTAAAGTTTATTTATTAGTGTCACAAATAGGCTTACATTAACACTGCAATGAAGTTACTGTGAAAATCCCCTAGACGCCACACTCCATAGCCTGTTCAGGTAACACAGAGGGAGAATTTTAGCACGCCCAATTCACCAATAACCAGCATGTGTTTGGACACTAAGGGGCAATTTAACATGGCCAATTCACCTAACCTGCACATCTTTGGAGTGTTGGAGAAAATCAGAGCATCCAGAGGAAACCCACACAGACACAGGGAGAATGTGCAAACTTCACACAGACAGTGACCTAAGCAAGGAATCGAACCCTGGTCACTGGTGCTGTGAGGCAGCAGTGCTACCCACTGTGCCCACCCATGCCATCCAATACTAAAGTTCTCTCCATTTAGATATCTGGAGAAGGGAAGACATTCACCAGGATTCTATCGCACTGCAAGCGAGACGCGGCAAAGGAAACGTCCGTTGACCTCGGGTGAGAATTTCCAGTCTCACTCAAGCGTGACTGTAAAGCCCCAGCCTTTATCTTCAGTACCTGTCACAAGCTCTGCACTCTAGCCTCTGACTCTCTGCTTCCCTAGCCTCAGGCAGGGGCTGAACTGGACTGTCTACAAGCCCAGCCTCCTCGGTGACCCTAAGCTGAGCTATCGAGCCCGTACCCTCGAAAACTAAGGCTGCCTTTTGCACCAACCTAGTATCGGCTGCATCGACACTCCTACTTTCTCAGAAGACTAAGGAAATTCTGCATGTCTGCCATGACTCTCATTACAGAGGTACCATAGAGAGCATCTTTCTGGGTGTATCTGGTTCCTGCTCTGTCCAAGACCACAATGAACTACAAAGGGTGGTGAACTCAGTCCAGTCTGTCACACAAGCCAGACAATGAAAGGAGCAGCAGTCACAGGGCCGCGATGCCCTTACCTTGGTGAAGGTTTTGGTGATGCGGGACTGGATGTTATTGGTGGTGGTGCTGAAATTCTTGCAGATCTGCGCCATGAGGCGGGCAGCAAAGTCACGCAGTGCCCAGTGATTGTCCACATCCGGCCGAAGACAAAGCTGCCGGCTAACGATGCACGTCACCACCGCGGGGATCAGTTCGTGTAGCTGAGAGGGAAGGCAGCAGAAAGATTACTGGCAATTCTTCCAAGGCAGCGCTTAGCGAGAATGAAACAGATTCACATTTACCCCAGAACTTATCCACGGTCTCATTTCCTTCCACTTCTCTGTGACCTCCTCCAGACCAAACTCTCCAAGATCTCTGCACTCTTCCATTGAGGTTTAGAAACAGGCCTTTCAGCCCAACCTGTCCATACTTTTTATTAATCACTAAGCTAGTCCCAACTGCCCGCATTTGGCCCACATACCTCTGTACCCATGTAACTGTCTAAATGCTTTATTAAAAGACAAAATTGTACCCGACTCTACTACTACCTCTGGAAGCTCGTTCCAGAGACTCCCCACACACTCTGTGAAAAAAGTTGACCCTCCAGACACTTGTGTATCTCTCCCCTCTCACCTTAAACCTATGTCCTCTAATTTAGACTCCTCTATCTTTGGGAAAATATATTAATTATCTAGCTGATCATTATTTTATAGGCCTCTATAAGATCATCCCTCAGCCTCCTACACTCTAGGTCAAAAACTCCCAGTCTATCCAATTCTGGCCTCTTGCACGTACATGATTTTTAGAACTCCACAGGAGGCCATCTCTTTAGTTGACAGGGCTCTAAAGTTTAAATCTTTTAGTGTCACAAGTAGGCTTACATTAACACTGCAATGAAGTTACTGTGAAATTCCCCCAGTCCCCACATGCCAGCGCTTGTTTGGGTAACACTGACGGAAATTTAGCACGGCCAATGCACCCTAACCAACACATCTTTCGGACTGTAGGAGAAAACTGGGGCATCCGGAGGAAACCCATGCAGACATGGGGAGAACATGCAGACTCTGCACAGATAGTGAATCGAGCCCGGGTCCCTGGCCCTTTGAGGCAGCAGTGTTAACCACTTTGCTATCATGCCACCCAAGTTCTGAGATTCCTCTTCACAATTTGAACGGCACTTCTTAAACTTTCCCATGTGGAGGGAGCTTCTCCTTACGTTCCTCTGTGTTAAATCTTTATTGCTAATCATTCCTGCAAAATATACGGGGTCATTTTGGTTTGTGAAAGGAGCTACATAAATGCAAGTTGTCCAGATAGATTCGCATTGCAACACATTCCACTCCAGAGACTAAGGAATCTACACCATTTATTGTGGGGGTGGGGGGTGGGGGAGGAGGAGGAGGAGGAGAGAGAGAAGCTGCACTCTCTATCACTTGCCCCCTAGTCAGAGGGTCACTCACCAGACCCCAACAGAGAATCCAGGTCGGCACTATCAGGGGAGGACACGTCTCCCTCTCCCCTCCCAAGGGAGGACATGCTCCTCTCTACATCAACGGGGATGAAGTGGAAAAGTTTGAGATGGTCAGGTTTCAAGGGTTAGTTTCTAGATGTTCAGATCGCCAACAACCTGTCCTGGTCCCTCCACACCGATGCTTTAGTTAAGGAAGTCTTACCAACACCTCGACTTTCTCAGGAGACTAAGGAAATTTGGTATGTCAACTACAACTCTCACTAACTTTAACAGGTGCACCATAGAAAGCATTTTTTCTGGGTGCATTGCAGCTTTGCCCAAGACTGCAAGGAACTACAAAGTGTCATGAATGAAGCCCAGTTAATCACGCAAACCAGCCTCCCATCCATTGACTCTGTCTACACTTCCTGCTGCCTCGGTAAAGCAGCCAGCTTAATTAAGGATCCCACGTACCCCAGACGTTCTGTCCTCCACCTTCTTCTGTTAGGAAAAAGATGCAAAAGTCTTTTTGTCACGTACCAATCAACTCAAGAACAGCTTTTTCCCTGCTGCCATCAGACTTTTGAAAGGGGCTTTTACATATTAAGTTGATCTTTCTCTGCACCCTAGCTATGACTATAACACTACATTCTGCACCCTTTCCTTTCCTTCTCCCCTATGTACTCTATGAACAGTATGCTTTTGTTTGTATAGTGCGCAAGAAACAATACCTTCCATTGTATCCCAATACATGAGACAATAATAAATCAAATACTTCTCTCTGTACTCTATGAACGGGTATGCTTTATCCATATAGTGCACGAGAAACAATACTTTTCACTGTATTCCCAATACATGTGACAATAATAAATCAAATCCTACCCTGCTGGCACCACCTGCATGACGCCCATTTTTCGTACTGAAGTTGTAGAAACCGGTTTCAGAGGGGGGCAGGGAGATGTATTAACATTTCAATAAAGCAACTTAATCATACGAACTTTGTTCTAAAAATAAACATCTGTGTAAACATTATGTTGACTCAGTAGTGGGAAGTTCTGCTCAACGCTCAAGTGCAGGGCCTCCTGTTGTGTCAATATTTACATAGGTTATGTGTCCCTTTTGGCAGATAGCACTGTCAATGAGTCACTCCCCACTGCATCAAATTCTTCTCCCCTATGTACTCTATGAAGGGTATGCTTTGCAAAGCGCGCAAGAAACAATACTTTTCACTGTATCCCAACACGTGTGACAATAATAAATCAAATCCTTCTCCCCATGTACTCTACGAACAGTATGCTTTGTCAGTATAGCACGCAAGAAACAATACTTTTCACTGTATCCCAACACGTGTGACAATAATAAATCAAATCCTTCTCCCCATGTACTCTACGAACAGTATGCTTTGTCAGTATAGCACGCAAGAAACAATACTTTTCACTGTATCCCAACACGTGTGACAATAATAAATCAAATCCTTCTCCCCATGTACTCTACGAACAGTATGCTTTGTCAGTATAGCACGCAAGAAACAATACTTTTCACTGTGCCCCAATAAATCAAATCAAATTCTTCTCCTCTATGTACTCTACGAATGGTATGCTTTGTCTGTAAAACACACAAGAAATAATACTCTTCATTGTATCCCAGTACGTGACAATAATAAATCAGTACTGCAGCACTCCCAAGACTCTAACATCCAGGTCGACGCTCCCAGTACCGCCCTGAGGGACTGCAGCACTGTTGAAGGTTCCTTCTTTCGATGAGATATTAAAACCATGTCCCTTCGGGAATGTAAAAGATCCCAAAGCGCTATCTTGGGGGAATCCTCCCTGGTGCCTTGGACAACATTCTTCCCTCAATTAGTATCCCAGTAACAGATTATTGGATCATTATTACAGCCTACGCAGTGGGCAAATTGTCTGCTGCACTCCCGAGGTGACATACGGCGCCATACAAACACCACTCTCAGAACGAATCGCACTCACGTATTTTTCCAGGTACAGTGTAGGATTGTCCATCAATGCTTTCACCATCCGCATCAGATAGATGAGCAGGGCCAGGTTATTCTGTACCACGTTTACACGTACCTGAGGAACACACACACGCTAAAATACTCAGCACCACTACAATCAGCATCTTCACTGCATCGCGGCTGTTCCCCACCAATCCCTGTGACAACACGGTCCACATTCTCAAGACTCTAGGGGTGATTTATTAATGACCATCTGATACTGATGGCCCCACGCACAAACTTCTCCACCTCTACCTTCTCAAACCACAGCACATTAAAGACTCCCATTCCGTCACCCTTCCCAGGATAGAATCCTTCCATTCAACCCATCAGATCTGCACCGATTTTGACAGAGCAATTTACCCAGGCCCTACTCCGTAACCCCAAACCTGCAGATCCTGGAACACTAAGGGGCAATTTAACGTGGCCAATCTGTCTAAACCGCACATCTTTGGACAATTTAACATGGCCGATCCACCCAGCCAGCACGTCTTGTGGATTGTGGGAGGAAACTGGAGTACCCAGAGGAAACACACGCAGACATGGGGAGAACATGCAGACTCCACAGTCATCCAAAGCCAGAATTGAACCCAGGTCCCTGGCGCTGAGAGGCAGCTGTGCTAACCACTCTGCCACCCAATACCGGGTTACAAGTTGTACTGGGCAATATGGCAGAGGTGCGCAAGTGTGGGGCAGGAGCACGTGCATGGAACAGGCGCAACGAGGGGCAAATAGACAAGTGAGCCTGCACGTGTGAGAACGAGAGAGTGAAATGTAATGAGTCTTACCCCTTCAGATATAAAGGTGCTGAATCTGGGCAGCATCTGGTACAAGCCCGGGTCAGTGGCTATGCTCTGCAATGCTTCCTGTGAGAGGTAACGAGAAAAGCAGTCACCCTGAGATAATGGCAAATGGAAGAGACTTCTCTGTAAGTCAAGACAGAACTGCTTCTTTATGAGAAGATCTTACTGCTCTCTTGGCCTCGCAGGATCCAACGCATGCCTCGGTTATCTCCTTGTAGTACAGCTGCTGCTCCACGGACAGCTCGTGAGTGGTCCTCGGTTTCAGTTTCAGCACACCCCCATCCAGCAGAGACTTCTTCTTGTCTTTACCTGGAGTGGGAGGAGTGATGGGGGGAACTTTAATTACACGGCAAACACATCAGAGAGCGAGAGAGCAAATGAGATTACAGAACAGAGTGCGAGAGAGCGAGCATGCAAGAAATCACAGAACAGCAAGTGTGAGAGAAAGCGAAATGAGAATATTACAGAACAGCAACTGCAAGACAGTGCGAGCACTCGAGAATACTACACAACAGAGTGCGAGAAGTACGCAAGAATATTACAGAACAGAGTATGAGAGACTGAGCACAGAAGAAAATTACAGAATATAGAGTGCAAAAAAGAGAGCACACGAGAGTATTGCAGAACTGAATGCAAGACAGACCGAACAAATGAGAACATTACATAACACAGAGTGTGACAGAGAGCAAACATGCGAGAATATTACAGAACAGAGTGTGAGAAAGAGCGAGCACATGAGAATATTACAGAACAGAGTGTGAGAAAGAGCGAGCACATGAGAATATTACAGAACAGAGTGTGACAGAGAGCAAACATGCGAGAATATTACAGAACAGAGTGTGAGAAAGAGCGAGCACATGAGAATATTACAGAACACAGAATGCAAGACAGAGCAAACGCGCAAGAATATTACAGAAGAGAGTGCGAGAGAGAGCACGCGCACAAGAGTATTATAGAACCGAATGCAAGATGGAGCAAACAAATGAAAATTACAAAACACAGTGAGAGAGAGAGTGAGCATGCAAGATTATAGAGCAAAAACACCAGGAACTTAAAGTGATGTAGATGGAGAGGCGGGATGGAGAAGAGAGGCGGGATGGAGAAGAGAAGCTGACAGAAAGGAGGAGTGGGGCAGTAGAGGAAAGGGAGGGAAAAGAGAAGAGGGAAGGGGGCGGTGTGAGCGGTAGAAACTGCGCGGCAGAGAGACGTGCAATACGTAGTCAGCAACTATTAATTTCTTTTCACTTTAATTGCTCTCTACAACGAGATTTAAGTTCCACTGTAAACTTCCCAACACGCACGAGGGAATGTCTACAGGTGGCTGGAAGGCAGCAGTCGACAGATAATAGATGCTGCAAGGCATCAAGGTGTGGTAATGGGACATGGGGGGTAGGGACAGGTAACTGGGCCTAGGAGGAGTGGAAATAATTGCAGATCACCTGTGAGAAAAGTGAGGGGGGACAGGGTTAGGATCGAAAGGTATTAAAACTCTATGAAACGAGAGTTCAAATCCCCCCCAGGGGAACCTGACAACCTGTCATCAGTTTAAGAGAAAACGGGAAGTAACTAACTGACATCTGAGAGAGAGGAACAGGAATATCAGAAAATCCTGACTGCCTTATCGGTGCCTTTTCGAAGAGGAAACTGCCTTAAAAAACTCATGTAAAAGCAGCAAAAATAACCAGAGAAGGAAAATTCTGGGATCAAAGTTATTGGGATAACAATTCCTTACCCCCTCTCACCCAAAGTTAATTTTTGGACTGTATTAAACACTAAATAAATAATTTTTTAAAACTACAGATAAGGAGAGTCTTTTCTCCAGGTAGGGGGAGCCCAAAGCTAGAGGGCAGAGGTTAAAGGTGAGAGGGAAAAGGACCCGAGAGGTACCTTTTTCACACAGAGAGAGGTGCACGCGTGGAATGAGCTGCTGCAGGAGGTGGTAGAGGCGGGTACAGTAACAACACTGAAAAGGTATTTGGACTGGATCACAGATAAGGAAAGATTGAGAGGGATGTGAGCCAGACGCAGCCAACTGGGACAAGTTGGCGGCACAGTGGTTAGCACTGCTGCCTCACAGCACCAGGCTTCCAGGTTCAATTCTGCCTTCGGATCACTGTCCACGTAGAATCTGCACGTTCTCCTCCCCGACCACTGGTATCTGCATGGCTTTCCTCCAGGTTCCTCCCACGGTCCAAAGACGTGTGGAGTGGATTGACCGTGCTAAATTCACCCTAGTTAGGGGAATTAGCGGGGTAAATATACAGGATTACGGCAGTTGGGTCTAGGTGGAATGGTGGTCAGTACAGATGGGCCAAATGGCCTCCTTCTGCATTGTAGAGATTCCATGAATCCAGTCGTGGAAACATGGTCGGCATGGACAAGTTGGGCCGAAGGGCCTGTTTGCGCGCTGTAGACTATGCACTGAGACTATTTAGACCACAGCTAGAGTACTGCATAAAGTTCTGGTCACTTTGCTTCGCTGTGCTGTGCAGATACATGGATTTGGCCCTGTGTCTGTGGGAGTTTGCACATTCTCCCCGTTCTTGCGTGGGTTTTCTCCAGGTGCTCCGGTTTCCTCCCACATCCCAAAGATGTGCTCTTAGGCTAATTGGCAAAACAAATTCTCCCTAAATTGTCTCAAATTTGGTTTTTTAATCCACAGATCTATAAACATAGACAGGGATCATGGGTAGAGGTGGGAACATCCGGGTGGCGGCGTGGGCTCGTCGGGCAGAAGGGCCTGTTTCTCGTGCTGTTATGTTCTTTGTTCTTGCCCAGTTTGGGCACAATGGGCTGAATGGCCTCCTTCGACTTTATACTTTCCCCCCAAATGAAACTGCAACATCCAGACTGCGACAGACCCGTATCGATCTTTTGCCTCGACACCCCGACCCTCGTTCCTGACCTTTGCCATCCGTGGCAGCAGCCCCTTGACCTTTCCCCTTCGCTTGACCCTCCTCCTCTTGGCCTGGTTTGATGACCTTCAGCGGCTCGGTGGACTCGACCTTCTGCTGTTCCTTGGGCGCTGCGGGGAGAGAGAGAGACAAGCATAGAAAATACAACACAGTTAGAAGCCCACAGGACGGAGATCAGGAATTTCAGATCACAAGGTGCGGAAACTGGGCTATTTTTGAAGCATTCAGCAAGTGTAAATAACGGAGGAGCCATCACACACCAAGTTAGCAATTCCAGGGCCAGTATCAACACAACAACTATTAAACTACAGCAGCAGATGGGGTTCTGATTGCTGAAACACAGAATATAGGAGCAGGAAGTAGGAGCGGTATGGTGGCACAGTGGGTTCGATTCGATAATCTAACCTACTGTGACATAGTTAGGGACATAGATTCAATTCCCAACCTCACATTCCTGTCTGTGTGAAATCTGCATGTTCTCCCCATGTCTGCATGGGTTTCCTCCGGGTGCTCTGTTTCCAGTCTGGAAGATGAACTGGTTAGGGTGCATTAGCTTCTTCCTAGCTGCCATCAGACTTTTGAATGGACCTTTCTCTACACCCTAACTAAGACTGTAGTACTACATCTGCATCCTCTCCGTCCCTTCTCCCCCATGTACTCTATGAACGGTATGCTTTGTCTGTATAGCATGCAAGAAAGAATACTTTTCACTGTAATCTATTACACATGACAATAATCAATCAAATCCTTCTCCTCTATGTACTCTATGAATGGTATGTTTTGTCTGTATCGCACGCAAGAAACAATACTTTTCACCGTACCCCAATACACATGACAATAATAAATCAAATCCTTCCCCTGTGTACTTTATGAATGGTATGCTTTGCCTGTATAATGCACAAGAAACAATACCTTTCACTGTATCCCAATATATGTGATGATAATAAATCAAATTTCTGTAGTTGTACTCAGCACATCTTTATACAGAATTTGAACCAGTGGATCAGAGACTAGTTTCCTTGACTCGAGAGTTCAGAACATGCGGTCACGGTCTCAGGATTAAAGGGTCGGCCATTTCGGAGTAACTTAATCAGTCAGTTCTGTTTCCTGTGGAATTCTCTGCCCTCCGGAGTTGTGCGTACTCAGTTGCTAGTACACTTCAGGTTGAGATTGCTACATTTTTTTTCCCGGAGATTACCCAGAACGAAGGGACAGGACAGGAAAACGGACTGGAGGAAGATGACCAGCCTTGAATGCAGGCTCGATTGGCCGAATGGAACACCCCCCTGTTGACTTTACAGACAGATAGAAGGGACATCATCAGTCTGCAAGCTTACCTGGAGGAGGATTCTCTGGAATCGCGGGCTGCACTCCTTCAATACTGAGCCAGTGGGCTGGAAAACAAGAGAGAGAGAGAGACAGTTATACCTGGTTCAATCTGTCCTTTCATATTGGGTGCAAGTGTCGCTGAGAGGGGTAGTATTTGTTGTCCATTCCTAATTGCCTCGGGTAAGTAGCAAGGAGCTGCCTACAACTGAGTGTCTCTCTCACATTGCCTGGCCTATATTGACTCCAGAACCACAGCAATCATAGAATTCTCTACAGTACAGGGGGCCTTTCAGCTAATCGAGTCTGAACCGACCACAATCCCACCCAAACCCCAATCTCGTAACTCCACGCCTGTTAATCCCCTGACACTAAGACACAATTTAGCACAGCCAATCCACTTAACCTGCACATCTTTGCATTGTAGGAGCATCTGGAGGGAACCCACGCAGAAACAGGGAGAATGTACAAACTCCACACATTGGCCCGAGGCCGGAACTGAATCCAGGTCCCTGGCACTTGAGGCAGCGGGGCTAACCACTGTGCCACCGCACCATACCGAACTTCAAGACAGATTTCCTTCCCTATAGATGCACCACAGAAAGTATCCTTTCTGGATATATCCTATCTGGATGTAGAGCTTGGCAGCACGGTGGCACAGTGGGTTAGCACTGCTGACTCACAGCACCAGCGACCTGGGTTCGATTCCCGGCTTGGGTCACTGTCTGTCTGGAGTCTGCACGTTCTGCCCGTGTCTGCGTGGATTTCCTCCGGGTGCTCCGGTTTCCTCCCACAGTCTGAAAGACGTGCTGGTTAGGATGCACTGGCCATGCTAAATTCTCTCTGTGTTACCCGAACAGGTGTCAGAGTGTGGCAACTAGGGGATTTTCACAGTAACTTCATTGCAGTATTAATGTAAGCCCACTTGTGACTAATTAAAAAAAACTTGATAGGCCTCCGGCTCTGACTAAGACCACGAAGCTACAAATGGTCACGAACGTAGCCCAATCCATCACACAAACCAGCCTCCCATCCACTGACTCTGTCGACACTTCCCGCTGCCTCGGGAAAAGCAGTCAGCATAATTAAGGACTCCACGCAGCCCAGACATTCTCTCTTCCACCTTCTTCCATCAGGAAAAAGATACAAAAGTCTGAGGTCATGTACCAACCGACTCAAGAACAGCTTCTTACCCGCTGCCAACAGACTTTTGAATGGACCTACCTCACATTAAGTTGATCTTTCTCTACACCCTAGCTATGACTGTAACACTACATTCTGCACTCTCTCGCTTCCTTCACTATGAACGGTATGCTTTATCTGTATAGCGCAAGAAACAATACTTTTCACTGTATCCCAATACACGTGACAATAATAAATCAAATCCTTCTCCACTATGTACTCTATGAATTGTATTTTTGTCTGTATAGTGCGCAAGAAACAATACTTTTCACTTTATCCCAATACATGTGACAATAATAAATCAAATCCTTCTCCACTATGTACTCTATGAATTGTATTTTTGTCTGTATAGTGCGCAAGAAACAATACTTTTCACTTTATCCCAATACATGTGACAATAATAAATCAAATCCTTCTCCACTATGTACTCTATGAATTGTATTTTTGTCTGTATAGTGCGCAAGAAACAATACTTTTCACTTTATCCCAATACACGTGACAATAATAAATCAATAAATGAATCAAATGGGTTTTTAATAGCTTCACATCCCAGGTTTATTAATTGATTATTGCTGAAAAGCCACATTGTCAAAGTTTTTCATCTCGCACATTTCCAGACAGACACAAGAATGCCAAATTTCAAAGGAAGCTATAATTTACACAGAGAGAGGAGGGTGCTGAATGGTTGGTAAATCAAGTGGTTGGTTAAGGTGTAACCATGGAGAATACATCAGTGAATTATCACAGCGACAGATGCTCACTGCTGCAGTCTCCATGGCAACATCTCACCCAGAACAGAATTGTCAACCAAGCAGGACCCTTTTCTCGTGTGGCACAAATTGTTTTTCCCTTTGGCATTCTTGCATTTGTCCTGATGAGTACTGAGAGAAAAACTTTGACATCATGTCTAGTTTTTCAGCAATACTCAAGTTCGGTGACTGATGCATTGGGCAGCACAGTGTTAGCCCTGCTGCTTCACAGTGAGGGGGACTCAGGTTCGATTCCCGGCTCAGGTTACTGCCAGTGCGGAGTCTGCACGTTCTCCCCATGTCTGCATGGATTTCCTCCGGGTGCTCTGTTTTCCTCCCATAGTCCAAAGATGGGCGGGTTAGGACAAAGAACACCACAGCACGGGAAACAGGCCCTTTGGCCCAACGAGCCCGCGCCGCCGTCCTAAAGTCTTAATGACATATAGAGACCAATATAGGGACAATTTGTTACCCAATCACCCTAAGAGCACATTTTTGGGACGTGGGAGGAAACCGGAGCACCCGGAGAAAACCCACGCAACCACGGGGAGAACGCGCAAACTCCCGCAGACACAGGCCCAAATCCATGTGTCTGCATAGCAGACAGTTAGGTTGACTAGCCGTGCTAAATTGCCTCTTAGTGTTGCAGGACGTGCAAGTTACAGGGATTAGCAGGTAAATGTTTGGGAATGTGGGGATAGGGCCTGGGTGGGATTGTGGTCGGTTCAGACTCGATGGGCCAAATGGCCCCCTTTTTACACCGTGGGGGATTCAGTGATTCTGGTCCAAAGATATGCGGTTAGGTGGATTGGCCATAATAAATTGACTTCAGTGTTAGGGGAATTAGCAGGGTAAACGCATAGGGTTATGGAAATAGGACTTTGGGGAGGGGGAGGGGGGGTGCGCTTTGGTCGGTGCAGGCTTGTTGGATCTAATGGCCTCCTTCTGCCCTGTAGGACCCTATGAAATCTACCCCACTATCCCCCCACCACCACTGTGTCACTGCATCATTACTCTCACCCTCTGGATTAAGGGATCCAGTAACATTACCACTATGTTACCATATCGCTACTCCCTTGACTGTCACCTCTCACTTGTCGTAGGGAGATGACTACAAGAAAGGGTGCAGGGACATTGAGAGGTTTTGACTCACAGTCTCGCATTTACCTTTGAGACAGACATCCAGTGGAACTCGAGGGAGTGGGGTGTTGATGATGTCGCTGAGGTCGACCTCCTTCTCCTCGTAGAAGTGAAGCTCACGCCCTCCTCCGCTGGCATAGCGGAAGGGAATGAACTCCTGAGCGTGGAACCCGTACAGCGGCTGCAGAGAGGAGCGAGAGAGCAGCGGTTTACAAACAGACCCCCAAAACCCTCACCCAGACACTCCACCCTATCCGTCTACGGCTTCACAGAATCCCTACAGTGAAGAAAGTGGCCATTTGGCCTTTCCAATCTGCATCGATAACAAACCCACCCAAACCCTATCCCCATTACCCCACATATTTACCCTGCTAATCCTCCTTACACTAAGGAGTAATTTAGCATGACCAATCCACCTAACTTACACATCTTTGGACACCAAGAGGCAATTTAGCATGGCCAATCCACCTAACCTGCACTATTTTGCACAGTGAGGAGCAATTTAGCATGGCCAATCTCCCTAACCCACACACCTTTGGACACGATGGGGCAATTTAGCATGGCTAATTCCCCAAACCTACACATCTCTGGACTATGGAAGGAAACTGGAGCAACCGGAGGAAACCCACATAGACATGGGGAGAACGTGCAGACTCCACACAGAAACTGACCCAAGCCAGGAATTGAACCCAGATCCCTGGTGCTGTGAGACAGCAGTGTTAACCACTGTGCCACCATGCTGCCCAGTAAATGCTATCCTTCAGTAAGTCTTTCTGGCTTTGCCAGCACCAACTGCAAACTCCACTAACGAGGGAGAAAAACAACAGCCCATGTGGAGAGTGAGAGCAGAGAAGCTGAGATGTTTTTCCTTAGTGCAGAGAGGGTCACGGCAGGAAACGGGTGGCACAGTAGTTAGCACTGCTGCCTCTCAGCGCCGGGGAACCGGGTTTGATTTCCGGCTTGCAGTCTGCATGGGTTTCCTCCCACAGTCCAAAAGACGTGCTGATTAGGGTACATTGGCCGTGCTAAATTCTCCCTCGGTGTTACCCGAACAAGAGTTGTGGGGAATTTCACAGTAACTTCACGGCAGTGTTACGCAAGCCTTACTTGTGGCACTGATAAACTTTACACTAGGCAATTTGTTCACATTTCACACCTCCCCCTCCTCAGCACATTGAACAGTAAGAGTTAAACAGCATGGAAGGATTCAGAGAGAGATGGGCACACCTCAACATTTTTCAGCTTCAGGGCACAATCGATATCGACGGTGGTCAGCTTCTTCCGCTTTCCATGGTGCATATATTTCAAAGCATCCTGCGGGGAGAAAGACAGACAAGCCGCACTTGTTTAAAACAATCGGTTAACGGAGCTAAGAAGGATCTTCAGTATCGCTAAACTCGCCCCACTTCCCCCCTCACCACATCTTGCAGTACAACTTAAACATTCCGAGGCAGGGAAAGTGCTTTTCATGTTTCCTCTATAGGAGATGTGTCAATATCTGACTAGGGGATTGGTCACTGTATAAGTGGCCTCCTGTCCAAAGCAAAGCTAGAATATAAGAACTAGGAGCAGGAGTCGGCCGTCTGGCCCCTCAAGCCTGCTACCCCCATTCAATAAGATCATGGCTGATCTTTCTGTGGACTCAGCTCCACTTACCTACCCGCTCACCATAACCCTTAAATCCCTTTACTGTTCAAAATTCTATATATCTTCGCCTTAAAAACATTCAACGGGATAGTCTCAACTGCTTTATAAAACATACAGCAGACAGTGACATGGGTGCGCATAGATGCAGGACGGGCACACAGGGGGCCACACAAAAATACAAAAGATTCAGGACTGTACTTAAGCACAGAGGCAGAACAGAACTACACAACTTTCTAAAGACTTGCGCACGCACGCACACACAGTCTGTTTGCAAAAGGACAGACTACTACACCTGGCACAGACACAGGGCTGCATGCAAATACAGCAGAGCGAGGCACAGGACTCTGTTTACGAGGCAAGTTTACCTGCGCCAGCTCCTTGATCCGATAGCTCACTTCCTCGGTCAGGCTTTGGCACGTTTCCTCGGAAAGCTGGGAGATTCCTATGGATTCGGCGATCACTTTCATGGACTCGGTGGGAAGCAGCGTGTTGCTAATCTTCAGTTTCTTCTCCTCAGCCATGTTTCGTTCCCATCATAGACCCTGCAGGGAATCAAAACCAAAACCCAGAGCTTAAAACAAAACAAAAAAACCCTTTTCAGTCCATTCATTCAAACTGTACAGTCTCAGGGAATCTTTCCTGCAATCTCTCCAGAGCCTTAACACACTCCCTGAAATACACCTGCCCAGAATTGGAAAGAATACGCTCAGGTCAAAGCTGTGTTTCCATACAAACTTTGACCAACACTGGAAAAAGCTTAGCAGAAGAGAGAAAAAGAGAATTAAATGTCGCCTTGACTCAGATACACATGTCTCTTCCCCGCAGAGGCTTTCAGATCTTCCGAGCATTTCCAGCTGCCTTTTTCTCTCTCTCCATTTATTTCAGATTTTTTTAAAAAAGTGTTAAAATTTATTTATTACAGTCTCAAGTAGACTTATGTGAACACTGATGTGGAGTTGCCAGCGTTGGACTGGGGTAAGCACAGTAAGAAGTCTCACAAACAGCACGTTAAAGTCCAACAAGTTTATCTGGTAGCACGAGCTTTATTAGCGACACTCTTTAGTCCCCTGACAAAGGAGCAGTGCTCTGAAAGCTTGTGCTACCAAGTAAACCTGTTGAACTTTAACCTGATGTCGTGAGATTTCTTACTGTATATTAACACTGAACAAAGAACAGTACAGCACAGGAACAGGCCTTTCAGCCCTCTGGGTCTGCACCGACCTTGCTGTCTGTCTGAACTACAACCGTATGCACTTAGAGAATTCATGTTCTTCCACTCCCATCCTATTCATATATTCGCCTAGTTACCCCTTAAATGGAGCTATCATTACCACAGGAAACAGTTGATGCCAAAACATTGAATATATTTAAGAGGCGGCTGGATATAGCACTTGCAGCGAATGGGATCAAAAGTTATGGGGAGAAAGCAGGATTAGGCTATTGAGTTGGACGATCAGCCATTATCGTGATGAATGGCGGGACAGGCTCAAAGGGCTGAATGGCTTCCTCCTTTATTCTATATTTCTATTCTGAGCATCGAGTCTGCACCGACTCTCTGAAAGAGCATTTTATTCACCCCGCCATATCATCTCACACGTAACCCCAAATACTCACTGTGACTAAGCCACCTAATCTGCACACCTTTGGTCACTAAGATACCACGAGGGAATTTATCAAGGCCAATTCACCTAACCTGCAAATCTTTGGACACTAAGGGGCAATTTAGCACGGCCAATTCCATCAAGCTGCACATCTTTGGACTGTGGGAGGAAACTGCAGCACCCAAAGGAAACCCATGCACATAAAGAGGAGAACGCGCAGACTCCACACAGTCAGCCGAGGTTGTAGTTGAGATTGTCGCCAACTTCAGGAAGCGTAGTGGAGAACACACGCCTGTCTACATCAATGGGGATGAAGTGAAAACAGCCGACAGCTTCAAGTTTCTACGTATCTGGATCACCAAAAACCTGTCCTGTTCCCCCGCGTGCCAGCATGATAGTAACGAAAGGCCATCAATGCCTCTACTTCCTCAGAAGACTAAGGAAATTTGTCATATCTGCTAATGACCCTCACTAATGTTTACATTTACACCATAGAAAGCATTCTTTCTCGTTGTATCACAGCTTGATACAGCCCCTACTTTGCCCAAAATTGCACATAAATACAAAAGGTCGTGTACATAGCCCAATTCATCAGTCAAACCAGCCTCCCATCTACTGACTCTGTCTACACTTTCTATTGCGTCAGAAATACAGAAGCATAATTAAGGACCTCCAAACACCACAGACTTCTGTCAGGAAAAAGGTACAAAAGCTAGAGGTCATGTATCAGCCGACTCAAGAACAGCTTCTTCCCTACTGCCATCAGACTTTTGAATGGACCTATCTCGCACAAAGTTAACACTACATTCTGCACTCTCTCCTTTCCTTCTCTATGAATGGTATGCTTTGCATGTTGCATGTATAGTGCCAAAGAAACAATACTTCTCACTGTATCCCGAATTGTGAGACAATAATAAATTAAGTTAAATGTTTCTTCCTATCGACACTTTCTATAAGTCAATCAGGTTCCCTCCTCAGCATCATGGCTTGAAGGAAAACAATGCCAGGTAGGTAAAGATTAGATTAGGTGGGTTGGCTATGCTAAATTGCTCCTTAGTGTCCAAAGATGTGCAGGTTAGGTGGATTGGCAATGCTAAAATTACCCCTTAGTGACAGAAAGGACTAGCTCGGGTAAACGTATGGGTTATGGGGATAGGTCTGGGTGGGATTGTTGTAGGAGCAGGCTCGATGGACTGAAAGCCTCCTTCTGCATTATAGGGATTCTAAGAGAGTGGGAAATCGGGGATAAAACTTTGTATGGTGAGGGGACAGTGGCTAGCACAGGCTTGATGGACCGAAGGGTCTCTTCTCTCTCTCTCTGTTATGAGATGTGAGCCCAATCCCTGATGTTTGTTATCCCCTCCTCTCCCCCACTGACTCACTCACCCAGTGGGGAGCCGGGGGGGATGGTGCGGATCTCTCTCTATCTGGGTCTCTGTCACCCCCGGGCCCGAAACGCTTCCACTCCGGCACAATCCGCCATCTTGTCGCCGCTCCGCGCCTCGCCGCCCATTGGCTGGAACCAATGCCCTCCGCCCATTGGCTGGGACCAATCCACTCCATTAGTTGAAGCACCCGCTCCGCCCATTGGCTGGCGCCCTTCCCCTCACCCATTGGATGAAATATTCCCTCCGCTATTGGCTGCAGCCCTCCCGTCCGCGCTGCCCATTGGCTGTGGACATCCACTATGCTCGTTGGTGTGCTCATATGCGCCCGCTCATTGGTTGCGGTTAATCCCGCCCCCCCCCCATTGGATACGACCATCGCCTCTGCGCCTCCTTGATTGGCTGCATCCCTACCGCCCCGCCTCCAGCCACGCCTCGTCTCCTCCCACCCCCTCACGTGATGACCACGCAACCGCCGCCGTGATTGACTACGCGCCCGATTTTTTTTAAGGCGCCTCCGCTCGATGGCTCCGCCCCACTTCCCCTCGCCCATTGGCTCAGCCGCCCCGCAACTTCCCGCTCCGGGATTGGTCGCTTCTTTCCCACGTGACTGCGGCGCAAGAATATAAAGCCTGTGATGGGCACACTGAGTGGATAGTCGCTGCCTGTGAGTATCCTTGGTGGTTTTATTGCCTGGCAAAGTAGTTTTATAGCCATTATACAGAGCTGAGTCATGCAGTCCCTTATAGTGCAGAAGGCCATTCGGTCCATCAAGTTTATAACAACTCTTAACAGTTAGCTACCTAACAAGGAGCCTGCCTATTCCTGTAACCCCAAACATTTATCATGGCCAATTCCCCTAATCCACACATCTTAAACTTTACTTATTATTAGTCATAAGTAACTCTTCAGTTAATACTGCAATGAAGTTACTGTGAAAATCTCCTGGTCACCGAAGGGTAAATTGCCAATCCATCTAACCTGCATATCTTTGGAGTGGGAGCAAACTTGAGCACCATGAGGAAACTGGCCACTTAGGCAGAGCAGGAGCCATACCAACCTGTGATACAACAAGAAAGAATGCTTTGTATGGTGCACCTGTAAAAGTTGGTGAGAATCACACTTGGAATACTGTGTACAGTTCTGGTCACCCTATTATAGAAATGATATTAAATTAGGAAGAGTCCAGAAGAGATTCACTAGGATGCTACTGGGACTTGATGCATTGAGTTATAAGGAGAGGCTGTGATTCCTATCCCTGGAGCATAGGAGACTTAGGGGTGAGATTAGAACCACAGAATCCTTTAAAGTTAATGAAGCCTATATGTGACTATTATTAATTACAAGTAAAGCTTATGTTAACACTGCAATGAAGTTACTGTGAAATTCCCCTTGTTGCCACAGTCTGGCACCTGTTAAAGTCAGTCCAACTAACCAGCACATTTTTGAAGCTATGGGAGGAAACTGGAGCACCTGGAGGAAACCCACGCAGATACGGGGAGAATGTGCAAACTCCACACACTGACCCAACCTGGATTCTAGGTGATGTGAGGCAGCAGTGCTAACCACTGTGTCACCTTATGGAGGTCAATAAAATAAGGAGGGGACAGATCAGCTAGATAGTCAATATCTTTTCCCAAAGGTAGAGGAGTCTAAAACTAGAGGACATCAGTTTAAGATGAGACGGGAGAGATACAAGAGCATTCGGAGGGATATTTTTTTCACACAAAGGGTGGTGAGTCTCTGGAACAAGCTGCCAGGAGTAGTAGAAGCGGGTACAGTTTTGTATTTTAAAAAACACTTAGATAGTTTATGAGTATAGAGTGATATGGGCCAAATGTGGGCAATTGGAACTAGCTTAGTGATTAACAAAAAGGAGCAACATGGATAAGTTGAGCCGAAGGGCTGTTTCCACGCTGTAAACCTCGATGACTTGGAGGAAGCCCAAGCAGACATGGGGAGAATGTGCAAACTCCACACAGACTGTGACCCAAGTCGGGAATTGAACCCGGTTCCCTGGTGCTGAAGCAGCCGTGCTGACCACTGTCCCAATATGTGTGACAATAAAAAATCAAATCAAATCCTTCTCCCCTATGTACAGTATGAATGGCATGCTTTGCCTGTATAGTGTGCAAAAAACAATACTTTTCACGGTATCCCAATATGTGTGACAACAAATCAAATCAAATCCTTCACCTCTATGTGCTCCACGAAGAGCAAGAAACAATACTTTTCACTATACATTAATACATGTAATAATAATAATAAACCAAGTTAAATCAAATTCTCTCTCCATAGATGCTAAGATTCTCCAGCATTTTCTGATTTTGTTTTATGTGCACTGTGTTGCTTATTAACTAAAGTTTCAAAATAAAGAAGAAAATACAGATAATGCATTTACATGGCACCCATCAAGATACTACAGTCTATAACACAAAATTAGTGTTAGAATGACAGCACTTCCGGGTTTACAAAGTGAAAAGGGCGGGAGATTGGAATTGAAGTTTCAACAAAGTAGGCGGGGCCGGAGGGCGGGTCTGGAACGTGTTGATGCAATGACGCAAATGGGTGGTACGGCCACGTGGGGGCGGGACCAGAAAAGCGCTGCACTCGTCGATTGGCTGAAGCGCGGCATCCCCTCGGGGGGGCCTGCTCTGATTGGCCCAGTCACGTGCGAACGGGCTTACCCCCTTCACTGGTTGTGGCGCTGTGCCCACGTGGGAGCGGACTGGCGAAGAGCTCCCACCCTCGCTGATTGGTCCAATCACGTGATGGTGGCAGTGGGGGTGCCTCTTCTTCGCTGATTGGCTGCCACCTGCCAGCTCGAGCCGGTGTCTCGCGGGCCGTGGGCATGGTGCGACCGTTGGTGCTGGCGCTTCTTATCCCGCTGCTCGCCGGGGGAGCGGCAGCGGAGGATGGGGAGGGGGATCGGCTGCCCACTAAATGCGAAGGTGATTGAAGGGATCCTCTGGAGGCAGCCCCGTCCATGTGTTTCCCATTAAGTTGGCTAGGGGGAGGGGAGAAGTTGGAGCTGGTGGCATCCAAAATGGTGGTGGGGACCACACTGCATCCCATTGAGGGTCAGTGCTGAGGGAGTGCCGCCCTGTCAGAGGGTCAGTGCTGAGGGAGCGCCGCAGTGTCAGAGGGTCAGTGCTGAGAGAGTGCCGCCCTGTCAGAGGTCGTGCTGAGAGAGCCGCCCTGTCAGAGGGTCAGTGCGAGGGGGTCAGAGGCATGCTGAGGGAGTGCCGCCCTGTCAGAGGTCAGTGCTGAGAGAGTGCCGCCCTGTCAGAGGGTCAGTGCTGAGAAGCGCCGCCCTGTCAGGGTCAGTGCTGAGAGCGCCGCCTAAGGGTCAGTGCTGAGGGAGTGCCGCCCTGTCAGGGGTCAGTGCTGAGGGAGTGCCGCCCTGTCAGAGGGTCAGTGCTGAGGGAGTCCGCCCTGTCGAGGTCAGTGCTGAGGGGTGCCGCCCTGTCAGAGGGTCAGTGCTGAGGGAGTGCCGCCCTGTCAGGGGTCAGTGCTGAGGGAGTGCCGCACTGTCAGAGGGTCAGTGCTGAGGGAGTGCCGCACTGTCAGAGGGTCAGTGCTGAGGGAGTGCCGCCCTGTCAGAGGGTCAGTGCTGAGGGAGTGCCGCACTGTCAGAGGGTCAGTGCTGAGGGAGTGCCGCACTGTCAGAAGTGCCATCTTTCAGGTATAACGTATGCTCTCTCTAACTCTGAGGGGGATGTGAAGTATCCCATGGCCAATATATCAAGGCCAACGGGGAGGAAATTCTCCCAATTACCCTGGGGTAATGTTTATCCCTCAATTCTCATCACTAAATTAGATTATCTGGTAAATGTTGGTGAACCTTGGTTTATGTAAATTGGCTGGTGGAATACTGATATCGATCTGGGACAGTTGGGTTGAATGGCCTCTTAGTACTGTAAATAGTACAGATGCAAAGAGTCTATTTATAAGATTTATAAGAGTCTATTGATAAGATTCAATGTCTTGGGAACAATAACTCACTTGTCAGAGCAATTTGATAGGGTGGCACAGTGGTTAGCACTGCTGCCTCACAGCACCAAGGCTCCAGGTTCGATTCCCAGCTCAGGTCACTGTCTGTGCGGACTCTGCATGTTCTCTCCCCCCCCTGTCTGCATGGGTTTCCTCTGGGTGTTTCAGTTTCTTCCCACAGCCAAAGAGGTGCAGGTTAAGGTGGGTTGACTTACACAAGTGCCAGAATGTGGCAACATGGAGAATTTTGTGAAGTTACAGGGTTAAGTGGATTGGCCGTGAAAATTGGTGTCCAAAGATGTGTAGGTTAGGTGGATTGGCTATGCTAAATTGTCCCTTAGCATCCTGGGATGTGTAGGTTTGAGCGATTAGTGAAGTAAATGTGTGGGGTTGTGGCGATAGAGCTTGGGGTAGGATTGATGGGCTGAATGGCCGGCTCCTGCGCTGCAAAGATTGTATGTCTATGATTAAATGTAATTTATCGGCTGCACAGCTAAGTAGCCCTGATCCAAATACATTCATTGTTACTGAATAAAATACAGGTGAGTACTTTCTCCTTTCCAAATTGTAAGCAGATTTGGACCCATAGATTCAGCTCTGTGGTGGTCTTCTCTCACCCATCACACCCTTCTGTTTGAAGATTAAATTTTTTTTCTATGTTTTTGAGAGTAATTTTCCCAAGCGAATTTGATCTCACATGTATCGGGATACAGTGAAAAGTATTGTTTCTTGGCGCTATACAGACAAAGCATACCATTATAGAGAAGGAAAGGAGAGGGTGCAGAATGTAGTGTAACAGTCATAGCTAGGACGTAGAGAAAGATCAACTTAATGCGAGGTAGGTTCATTCAAAAATCTGACAGGAGCAGGGAAGAAACTGTTCTTGAGTCAGTTAGTGTATCACTTCACATTTTTGTATTTTTATTCCTTGACTGAAGAAGGTGGAAGGGAAAATGTCCGGGGTGGTTGGGATCTTTGATTATGCCGGCTGCTTTTCCCGAGGCAGCGGGAAGTGTAGACAGAGTCAATGGATGGGAGGCTGGATTGCATGATGGATTGGGCTACATTCACATGTTTTGTGGTTCCTTGTGGTCTTGAGCAGAGCAGGAGCCCATACCAAGCAGTGATGCAAGCAGAAAGAATGTTTTCTGTGCTGTATCTGTAAAAGTTGGTAAGATTCAGAGCTGAATTGAGCGAGGGCTCCATGTTTATCCCGTGATTTAGTTTTGGAAGATGAGTGTATTGGCACAACCTGCAGAATTCCGTGTGGGTTTTAATAGGGGGACTCACATCTTTTCAATTTTAGGTTTTGTTTTAAGTTTATTTATTAGTGTGACAAGCAGGCTTACGTTAACACTGCAATGAAGTTACTGTGCAAATTCCCTAGTCGCCGCACTCTGGCGCCTGTTTGGAGATTTTAGCATCTAACCAGCGCGTTTTTCGGACTGTGGGAGGAAACACGAGCACCCCGAGGTAGCCCACACAGACATGAGAAGATGTGCAGACTCCACACCTTCAGTGACCCAAGCTGGGAGTCTAAACTGTGTCCCTGGTGCTGTGAGGCAGCAGTGCTAACCACTGTGCTGCCACCTCTTGTGCAGTCAGCGGTGGTGGACCATCAGCGCACAGCAGGCGGGCGTTTTTAAACTGTAAGCAGGATGGCAGGAAGGGGGCGGCGTGAGAGACCTCTATTACCTGGTTCCTAACTCCTTTCTGTGCCTCGTGTGTGAAGTGTGCAAGTTCCTGACGGTGGAGCTACAGTCAGCACTGGACAAGACAAAACGTTCCAAGGAGGTGCTGGAGCTCGGGGAAGTCCTGGACAGTGGGAAACGGAAAAGAAAAATAAAGTACAACACATCGTAAGTACGGTGCAGTCATCTCTGGCCCATGAGCCCACTCATGTTACTGTGTGTTGTGTTTCAATTTTCTAGAAGGTTTCCCTGATAGTTCGACTAATTTAAGTTTATTAGTGGCAAGTAAGGCTTACGTTAACACTGCAATAAGTTACTGTGAAAATCCCCCTAGTCGCCACACTCCGATAACACTGAGTGAGAGTTTAGCCTCTAACCAGCTTGTCTTTCGGACTGTAGGAAGAAACCTGAGCACCCAAAGGAAACCCATGCAGTCACGAGGAGAATGTACACACTCCACATAGACGGTGACCCAAGCCGGGAATTGAACCTGGGTCCCTGGCGCTGTGAGGCAGCACTGCTAACCTCTGTGCCACCCACCATGTCCTTTCGCACACCAATTCTCCCTCTGTGTAGCCGAACAGGTGCTGGAGTGTGAAGGCCATGGGATTTTTCACACTAAATTCATGGTTTGCGGCTTCACTGGGGATGAGGGAGTTGGTGCTGACAGTGCCCCAGTCTGAGTCTGATTCCCAGCCAGCTTTAGGGATTGAGAGAGGAAGAGCCAGCCCCCAGGTTGTTTGGGCTAGTCGGGGAACCTAGAACCGTGGGGCCTAGTGTCAGGGTAAAGGACTGAGCTGAGGAGGAGTTTCTAAACCCAAAGGATTGTGAATCATTGGTATTCCCTCTCCTGGGGGAATGTGGGGTAGGGAGAGGACAGGTCCAATTGTGTTAGCACTGCTTGTTTACTGTCCTGGTGTCCACAGTGAGGTTACCCAGATCCTGTGGCCATGACAGACCACTCACCCCATTGCTGTGCTGGTGTTTCTGTTGCACACGGATCTCTTTCCATCCTCTTACCCACTCTCTCTCCCACTTACCCTCATTCAACCCCATCAGAATACTCTCCTGTCCCCTTCTTCCCCCACCCGCCGCTCAGCCGCCTTCCACAAACACACCCTGCAAATCAGTGTTGATATTCCCTCTGGTGATGACTTCCACCTTCTCACCATTCTCTTAGATAAGACAGTGGAGAATCCGTATCACTCCCAAAATGGGACCCCAGGTATAGTCAGCACCTACAGCAGAGGGAGAAAGGCAAGGGGAGGGTGAAGACAAAGAAGAGAGAGAGAGAGAACTTGAGACCACGTTTTTCAGCTTTGAACGTAGTGAACCAATAATGCTCTTCTGGTCACAGCTTAATGACACTGCCTGCAGAGGACTCTGGAGTTACATTTATAATGGTGAAGTCTTTTCACGCCAAATGATTCTCTCTTTTTCTCTCTCTCTCTCCTCCCCCCACACTCTCTACCACCCCCCTGCCCCTCACCTGACTTGATAGGGAGACCCGCCTAGCTGATGCCATGGATAATATCTGTGAAGGGATTCTGCAGTACAATGTTCACGCTGAGAGACCGGGAAGCTTGCGCTATGCAAAGGTAGGAGCATGATAACTTTGTGGGGGAAGGACACCAGCGAGTGTCTTGAGAGTCTGTATGGTTCATTAAATTCAATTTATTATTGTCACATGTATTGGGATACAATGAAAAGTATCGGTTCTTGTGTGCTATACAGACAAAGCATACCATTCATAGAGTATATACGGGAGAAGGATTTGATTTGAGTTATTGTCACATGTATTGGGATACAGTGAAAAGTATTGTTTCTTGCACATTATACAAAGCATACCATTCATAGAGAAGGAAAGGAGAGGGTGCAGAATGTAGTGTTACAGTCATAGCTAGGGTGTAGAGAAAGATCAACTTAATGTGAGGTCGGTCCATTCAAAAGTCTGACAGCAGCAGGGAAGAAGCTGTTCTTGAGTCAGTTGGTATGTGACCTCAGATTTTTGTATCTTTTTCCTGACGGAAGAAGGTGGAAGAGAGAATGTGTGGGGTCCTTGATTATGCCGGCTGCTTTTCCCTGAGGCAGTGGGAAGTGTCGACAGAGTCAATGGATGGGAGGCTGGTTTGTGTGATGGATTGGGCTTCATTCACGACCTTTTGTAGTTCCTTGCAGTCTTGGACAGAGCAGGAGCCCCATATCAAGCTGTGATACACCCAGAAAGAATGCTTTCTATGGTGCATTTGTAAAAGTTGGTACAATTGAGAGAGCGCCTCATCGCGTATTGTCTTCCTATGTTACTGTTCTGTATTGCTGGGAAGGGTGGAAGGCTGGGGTCTCTGTTAAAGGAATATTTCCGTGTCCCAGCTTTCACTCGCTGTGAAAAGGTAAGTCAAAGGGACAGGGTCATCAGGAAGGATGAAAACGAGAGGAGATTGAGAGCAATGTGCTGTTTTCACCTGGTCAGTGACCATCCAGGCAGCAGCTGCAGGATAACCCCAGCATCTGCCCCTTGTCTGATTAGTGTGAATCAGACAGTTTAGTGTGAATGCCTTTAGCTTTGTCATCATGTTGACTGAAAGCTCTGGCCCAGCATATGGATTTGCCAGGGAGAATGGCATTGTCTGAGTGCTGGGAGAAGCTGCTAATATTCCTGAGCACTGGAGTATTTATTCCACTACTCATCGCTACTGCCCTGTGATCTGAGCCAAATGTTAACCCAGGACTGCACCGCACTCCTTTACACCGAGAACACTTTTCATAAAGCACTTCACCTCTCTCTCTCTCTCTCTCCCTCCACCCCTCCCTCAGTCTCTCTCCCCCCCCCTCAGTCTCTCTCTCTCTGCCCCTCCCTCTCCCTCTGCCTTTCTCCCTCTGCCTCTCCCCTCCAATCTCTCCCTCTGCCTCTCTCTCTTTTCCCCTCAATCTTTCTTTCTGCCTGTCTCTCTCCCTCAATATCTCTCTCTCCCTTTCTCGCCCTTTCGAGATGAGTAGGAGGGCCACTGCGATGAGCACGGAAGCCCAGGGTGTGAGCCCGGGTAGAGCCGCCCCTGTTGCAGATCTTGGTGGTAGTAGAACTTTGAAGGCCGAAGTGGAGAAGGGTTCCATGTGAACAGCAGTTGAACATGGGTCAGTCAGTCCACCTCCCTACCTCAATCTCTCTGTCCCTCTCTCTAAACCATTTTGCCTCTCTCGCCTCCCCCCTGTGACAGGCTGTGTAAAACTCACTTCTCTGAGCTGTGGTCCATTTGTTCCTAATATCGATCTGTTGTGGCTTGGTGGCGAATTTGATTTAATAAAATGGGGCGTTTTATTGTGTATAAAGATGCTGTGTAAATGAAAGTTGTTTTATTGTCTGGGCGCCTCTGTCTGGAAAGGCTTCCTGCTGGAGAGCTGGTGGCCCGCTGTGCTGTGTAAACAGGAGTTGTTTTACTATCTGGGTGATCCTGCTCTCAGTCACAGAGAGATTCCTGCTGGAGAGCTGATTGCCCACTGTGCTGTGTAAATGGGAGTTGTTTTATTGTCTGGGTGATCCTGCTCTCAGTCACAGGAAGATTCCTGCTGAAGAGATGGTGGCCCGCTGTGCTGTGTAAATGGAAGTTATTTTATTGTCTGGGTGATCCTGCTCTCAGTCACAGGGAGATTCCTGCTGGAGAGATGGTGGCCCGCTGTGCTGTGTAAATGGAAGTTATTTTATTGTCTGGGTGATCCTGCTCTCAGTCACAGGGAGATTCCTGCTGGAGAGATGGTGGCCCGCTGTGCTGTGTAAATGGAAGTTGTTTTACTGTCTGGGTGATCCTGCTCTCAGTCACGGGAAGGTTCCTGCTGGAGAGCTGGTGGCCCGCTGTGCTGTGTGAATGGGAGTTGTTTTACTGTCTGGGTGATCCTGCTCTCAGTCACGGGAAGGTTCCTGCTGGAGAGATGGTGGCCCGCTGTGCTGTGTAAATGGAAGTTGTTTTACTGTCTGGGTGATCCTGCTCTCAGTCACGGGAAGGTTCCTGCTGGAGAGCTGGTGGCCCGCTGTGCTGTGTGAATGGGAGTTGTTTTACTGTCTGGGTGATCCTGCTCTCAGTCACGGGAAGGTTCCTGTTGGAGAGCTGGTGGCCCGCTGTGCTGTGTGGCTTCACTGTTCTGTCCTCTTGTTGCCAGGGTACCAGTGAGACGATGATGGCTCTGAAAAATCTGGTAAACAAGGGTGTGAAGGTGGAGCTGGGAATTCCCTTCGAAATGTGGGACGAGCCCTCAGCCGAGGTGACGGATTTGAAAAAGCAGGTGAGAGGCTGTGGTATGGTTCCGTGTGGGCTTGGGGGTGCCCCCGCTTCTCCCCCTCTTTGCTGACATTGTTGTAGGTACTCAGGCACCGATCTGCACCCAAGTGCCAATCCCACCCCTCTCCCCACCTCCACTACTAATGGTGCCCCCCTCACCTTCCCCTCCCCCTCCGACAACAGGTGCAGTGAGACTATTCGGCTACAGTGGCAGCACGGTGGCACAGTGGTTAACACTGCTGCCTCACAAAGATTGATTCCGGCCTCAGGTCATCGGAAGGATTTGCATTTTCTCCCTGTGTTTGCGTGGGTTTCTTCCAGGCGCTTGGGTTTCCTACCAGCTTTGTCACTGAATCATAGAATATAAAGGGTCATCAAGTCTGCACCGACTACAATCCCACCTAGGCCCTATCCCAAGCATGTAATGTAGCTAGTTCCCTGATGCTAATTTAGCATGGCAATCCACTTAACCTGCACACCTCTCGCTCTGTGGGAGGAATGGATGAGTGGGGTGGGGGAGGGGTGGGGGTACAGGGGACAGGGGGTGGGATGGCAGGGTGGGGGATTGCAGGGCAGCATGGTGGGGCAGGGCGGCAGGGGTTTGCAGTGTAAAGTTAAAGTGAATCGGGAGATTGCGTTCTGACCAAGCACCGTCTCACTCAACACATTCTGATGTTTCTCCCTCTCAGTGTGAGAACATGTTGGAGCAGTACGAGGAGGTGGTGGAGGACTGGTACTTCCGCCATCAGGACATGAATCTGGAGAAATTTCTGTGCGAGTCCCATGTGCTGTCCAAGGATGATCAAGGTCAGTCTGGGAGCGGGGAGGGGATTCGAGGGCTGTTTTTGTTCTGTTCCTACATCCTCGGTTTTGAGTACTGCGAAGAGGGCATGGTGGCACAGTGGTTAGGACTGCTGCCTCAAAATGCCAGGGTCACAGGTTCTATTCCCGGCTCAGGTCACTGTCTGCGCAGAGACTGCACATTCTCCCCATTACCTGCGTGGATTTCCTCCGGATGCTCCGGTTTCCTCCCAAAGATGTGTTTGGTGAGGTGGATTGGCCATGATAAATTACCCCCTAGTGTCAGAGGGATTAGCAAGATAAATACATGGGGTTATGGGGATAGAGCCTGGGTGGGATTGTGGGCAGTGCAGACTCAATGGGCTGAATGGCCTCTTCCTGCACCGGGGGGATTCTGGGATCTCCAATCCCGCACTGCCCCAACCAGTCAAACAGCCTTTGGTTACACCTGAACATGTATTTAAAAAAAAAACAATAAAATTTAAATTGAAGGAATGAAAAACACACAATTCTTTTACTTCCTCCATGTTTATTCTCATAGAATCTCTATAGTGCAGAAGGAAGCCATTTGGCCCATCGAGTCTGTACTGACCACAATCCTACCCAGGCCCTATCCCCATAAGCATACACATTTTCCCTGCTAATCCCCCTGACATTAAGGGTCAATTTAGCATGGTCAATCCACCTAACCCACATATCTTTGGATGCTAAGGGACAAATTAGCATGGCCAATCCCCCTAACTTGCACATTTTTGGACACTAAGGGACAATTAGCGTGGTCAATTCACCTAACCAGCACATCTTTGGACGCTAAGGAGCAATTTAGCATGGCCAATCCACCTAACCAGCAGATCTAATACACCTCCAGACATCTATTCCCTCAGTGTGGTAGCGTTAATCCCTCTCTGCCGAATTAACTGTCTCCCACCCACCTTCTCCCCGTCTGCAGATTGCCTGACTGAAGTGTGGACCGGGAGGAAGGGAGACCCAGCTGAGAGCCAGGAGAAGAAGAGACAGGCGCCCCACAAAGAGGAGGAACCACAGAGAGACAGCCAACCCGGCGAAGGAGACGAGCCGGAGAGCGACGAGGGTGAAATGGCCAAGGGAGCAGCGGCCAGTCACGACGCTGGTGAACTCTGACCCCTGACTCACAAGCCTGGAACTGGAAAAGCTCTGGCTGTGCTTGTCATTGACAGAGGCTGGCTATCCTCATTAGTACAGTTAGTACAGACTGTTTTATCCTCTGAATTCTGTCCCTCAATCCAGGGCTGTCCAAATACAGAGCAGCCTTGAACGCTGACGCTATAATATGCAAAGCCTCATCTGTAGCTCGCTATCTTATACTCAGTGACACAGAAGTATTAGGGAATGAAATTATGATTTTAAACTCTAGAGATGATCCAAAGAGCTTTAAAATTAAAAATCATGGATACTTTAGCACATCAAGCTAAACCACTAGCTAACTGGAGACGATTTCATCCTCATCTCTGGCTACAATGTGGTATTCTTTAACCTTCCCTGACTCTGTGACACACAGAGGGGAGAGAGAGAGACAAGCATCCAGCAGTTCACAGCAGCCACACTAATTATTTTAACTCAGAGAAACTGCACAGAAACCGGCTCGGATTTCCCAGGGAATCCACTCAATCCCAGAATCCTGGGAAATAGGAGATCAACTCAGCTTCACTCAAATTCCACATTGAACCATTTCTGATTTATTATTGTCACATGTATTGGGATACAGTGAAAAGTATTGTTTCTTGTGTGCTATACAGACAAAGCATACTGTTCATAGATACATAGGGGAGATGGATTTGATTTAATATTGTCACATGTATTGGGATACAGTGAAAAGTATTGTCTTGCGCGCTATGCAAACAAATATACCATTCATAGAGAAGGAAAGGAAATAACACAGAATGTAGTGTTACAGTCATAGCTAGGGTGTAGAGGTAAGTCCGTTCAGTAGTCTGACGGCAGCAGGGAAGAAGCTGTTCTTGAGTCGGTTGGTACGTGACCTCAGGCTTTTGTATCTTTTTCAGAAGAAGGTGGAAGAGAGAATGTCTGGGGTGACTGGGGTCCTTGATTATATTGCCTGCTTTTCCCGAGGCAGCGGGAAGTGTAGACAGAGTCAATGATGGGAGGTTGATTTGCGTGATGAATTGGGCTATATTCACGACCCTTAGCATTTTCTTGCGATCTTAGTCAGAGGAGGAGCCCATATCAAGCTGTGATACAACCAGGAAGAATGCTTTGGTGCATCTGTAAAGGTTGATGAGAGTCATAGCTGAATTTTCTTAGTCTTCTGAAAAAGTATAGGCAGAAATATCTTAAAAAGAAGTCTTTGCATAGACTGCAGCAAATGGGGTAAGCAGACACAGGATCTCTCAACCAGTAAGGGGTCCATACAGGATTGCTCCTGACTCACTCAACACAAGGTTTAGGACATCACTGAGGTAGTGAAGCAATGTGTGCTCCAAACTAATACAAGTGCCCAACAGAAGCAAAGGGAACCATCCCAATTTAATCATGGTGTTATTAATGTCTGTGCACTGCGATACGTGAATCAGAGAAGGCATTGAGTAATTCCTACTGGGAACAGAACTCACTGACTTGGAGACTTAGAAAGTGAGCACACAGCTACTCTGTTTTGGTGTGTTTTTTTGTTTAAGTTCTGAAGCTCTCATTTGAATGGATCTTACTCAGTACACAACCTGTGAAAGGAACTATCAGTATTGGGGGGGGGAGAGGGGAGAGGATGCGGGGCAGCGAGGAACGTCTTGAGAGGATCCATGTGTAACTATGTCATCTGTGAGCCATGATCTGTTCTCGTGACTAATGTCTATCCTATGAACACTCCAAGATTGCTGAACAATATTTGCTTCGTCCCAGAGATGTGTGATGTCTCCTAGTGCAACATTTTATATCCACTTACAGTTTTATCACAACTTCCCTATACCGACCGGAATTTTATATTTTGTATTTGTTACAAGTTAGTATTTTTTAGATATGTTTATACTTAAATATATAAAACAATAAAGAATCTCTTTCAGAATACGTTAAACCTTTTGCATACACTTTGGCTGAAATTTCCTAGTCTTCCTTCCTGCCACTGAGAGTTTCCAGTCCTACGTATGGTGACATACAAAATATATCCAAAATGAAAGCTACTCTTACCCAGGATCATAAAACGGTATAGTACAGAAGACCACTCAGCTCATTGAATTGGTGCTAGCTCAGCAATCCAGTCAGTCTCTCAAGTATTTATCCTAATTCCTCCATGAAGAAAATTACTGAATCTGCTTTCCCTGCCTTATCTCAATCTAATGATTATTTGGGATATGACCTTAAGAGTATGAATAGGAACTGTTTGTACAAGGATGCAACAAAACAGTTTGTGAAGGGATCCAATGAAGACGATTTGGGAATATTGTGTGAAAAAGGAACAGGCCATTCAGCCCTTTGATCCTGCTCTGCCATTCACTTTGATATTGTGGGAAAGACATCACTTCAGAGTCAGACTTAGAGGTTCAGCAAACAGTTTTATTCAGACAAAGCTTTGGGAGAAATGCTGGCACTCTGCAGTACGGGCAGTCAACTCAACTCCACAGTGCTAGTTTGAGCTTCTTTTATATATTGTTAGATAATAGACAGTAGGGACATTTGAACATCATTACACGTTAGACAGTATGGACCATGACAGTTAACACATCGTCATACACAAACACATATGGACATTAACAGTTATCACATTGTTATACATAGAGTAGATACATTTATGCAGTTACGTTCCTATCAATGGTTGATCTTGTTGTATCGATTTATGCATTTATGTCCCTCCATCAGTGGCTGATCTCGTTATCAAACTCATTGTTCTGGGTCTGCTCTTATCTCAAGTATAAGGTGCTTCAAGGTCTTACCTGTTTCCTGCAGTAATTTAAACACTACAGGTTTTAACTCTTTGTATACTGTCCGTGCCCAAAGTCAGTACCTCTTAATGTCTTTTCCCAGAGTCTATTCTGTGTGCCAGGTAACCATTTTGTGTCCTTTTAACTTCAATTTCACTCCAATAATAATCAAATTCAGTATCCTGCAGACAGTCCCTTGAGCCTAGGATATGATTCTTAAGCCCAAACTCTGTAACTTGTTTGATTTTGCTCGCTGGCAAGACCTCACATTGGAGCGAGCTTCGTAAAGTCAAAACTGACAATGGAAAGTCGAAATGGTGCCTGCTGCCTCACCAGCGCCAGGGACCCGGGTTCGATTGCCAGCTTGGGGTCACTGTCTGTGTGGAGTTTGCACGTTCTCCCCCAATGTCTGTGTGGAGTTTGCACGTTCTCCCCCAATGTCTGTGTGGAGTTTGCACGTTCTCCCCCAGTGTCTGTGTGGAGTTTCCTCTGGGTGCTCCGGTTTCCGCCCATAGTCCTAAAGACATGCTGATCAGGTGCTAAATTTTCCCTCAGTGTTACCTGAACAGGTGCTGGAGTGTGGGGACTTGGGGATTTTCGCAGTAACTTCATTGAAGTGTTAACGTAAGCCTACTTGTGACCCTAATGAATAAAGTTTAAATTTGTAAATTCATTGGTCTGAAACATTTTAACACAACAGATGCTGCCAGACATGCTGAGCATTTCCAGCATTCACAGTATTTTGCTCTCCTCCTGTGTCCTGGTGTTAAATTTTGTCTCGTTATAAATAATGCCAGTCCCATTATCTGACAATGGATGGGCGGGAGAGCGCTGCAACCTGATTATTTATACTCTGGTTTTAATTTCTAGGTTCACGCTGGAAATCCCAGACTGAATGAGGCGGGCGGACATTAATTTTCCTCAGACCGCCGCTGGATTTCGGGCAGAGAAAACGGCCATTTCCAGCCAGGAGCCGGCGGCCGGGCCCGGGTAAGTCCGGGGAGAAGTGTACTATTTGATTGGAATACACTGGGGTTAAAGTCTGGCCTTTGGCCTGACCGAGCCCCAGCCTCAATTTGCCCCCAACCCGCCTGGAGGAGCCGTTTCCGCAGAGGGGCAGGGAGAGAGAACCGGCCCCGGCCCGGGCTCGGAGGACAGGAAATATCACAGAATAATCCACAAAACACCCAGAAATAATCCACAAAACACCCAAGAAATAATCCACAAAACACCCAAGAAATAATCCACAAAACACCCAAGAAATAATCCACAAAACACCCAAGAAATAATCCACAAAACACCCAGAAATAATCCACAAAACACCCAAGAAATAATCCACAAAACACCCAAGAAATAATCCACAAAACACCCAAGAAATAATCCACAAAACACCCAAGAAATAATCCACAAAACACCCAAGAAATAATCCACAAAACACCAAGAAATAATCCACAAAACACCCAAGAAATAATCCACAAAACACCCAAGAAATAATCCACAAAACACCCAGAAATAATCCACAAAAACCCAAAAATAATCCACAAACACCCAGAAATAATCCACAAAACACCCAAGAAATAATCCACAAAACACCCAAGAAATTCCAAAAACCCAAGAATAATCCCAAACACCCAGAAATAATCCACAAAACACCCAAGAAATAATCCACAAAACACCCAGAAAAATCCACAAAACACCCAGAAATATCCAAAAACACCCAAGAAATAATCCACAAAACACCAGAAATAATCCACAAAACACCAAGAAATAATCCACAAAACACCCAGAAATAATCCACAAAACACCCAAAAATAATCCACAAAACACCCAAGAAATAATCCACAAAACACCCAAGAAATAATCCACAAAACACCCAAGAAATAATCCACAAAACACCCAAGAAATAATCCACAAAACACCCAGAAATAATCCACAAAACACCCAAGAAATAATCCACAAAACACCCAAGAAATAATCCACAAAACACCCAAGAAATAATCCACAAAACACCCAAGAAATAATCCACAAAACACCCAGAAATAATCCACAAAACACCCAAGAAATAATCCACAAAACACCCAGAAATAATCCACAAAACACCCAAGAAATAATCCACAAAACACCCAAGAAATAATCCACAAAACACCCAAGAAATAATCCACAAAACACCCAAGAAATAATCCACAAAACACCCAAGAAATAATCCACAAAACACCCAGAAATAACCCAAACACCCAAGAAATAATCCACAAAACACCCAGAAATAATCCACAAAACACCCAAGAAATAATCCACAAAACACCCAGAAATATCCACAAAACACCCAAGAAATAATCCACAAAACACCAGAAATAATCCAAAAACACCCAAGAAATAATCCACAAAACACCCAAGAATAACACAAAACACCCAAGAATATCCAGAAATAATCCACAAAACACAGAAATAATCCACAAAACACCCAAGAAATAATCCACAAAACACCCAAGAAATAATCCACAAAACACCCAGAAATAATCCACAAAACACCCAAGAAATAATCCACAAAACACCCAAGAAATAATCCACAAAACACCCAAGAAATAATCCACAAAACACCCAGAAATAATCCACAAAACACCCAAGAAATAATCCACAAAACACCCAAGAAATAATCCACAAAACACCCAAGAAATAATCCACAAAACACCACAAATAGCTCTAAATGATCTATAAAACGTCACAAATAACCCAAGAAATAAGCCCAAGAACACCAGAATAATCCAAAAACTACTCAAAATAATTAGAAATAACCCCGAATAATCTATAACACCCAAAAAGAACCCAAATAATCCATAGAGCACTCAGAATAATCCATACAATACCCCAAATAATCTAGAAAAGAATGACAAATAATCCAAAATAATCAATAAGACACAACAAATAGCCCCCAAATTATTCACAATTAACCCCAAAACTACCAGAATAATCCAAAGAGCACTCAAAATAACCCAAAATAATCCAAATTATCCCCAAGTCATCCAAAAAACCCAAAATGACCCCAAATAACTCCCAGAATAACCCAAAACCCAAGACATTGTTCTTAAATTGGTTGGTACGTGGCCTCAGACTTTTGTACCTTTTCCCCGATGGAAGAGAGAATGTCCGGGGTGCGTGACACATGGAGGTCAAGAGGAAATGGGGCTGGGCAACAAATCCTGGCCTTTCCCAAGGACACCCACATCTCAGGAAAGAATCAAATAGGTTGGGTTAATTAGCCATGCCAAATTGCCAATTAGCATCACGAGATGTGAGGGTTAGCGGTTTTAGTGGGGCAAATATATGGGGTTGCAGGGATAGAACCTGGGTGGGATTGTTGTCGGTGTGGACTTGATGGGCTGAATGGACTATAGGGATTCTATGCCGAGGGAGCCACTCAGCTCAAGGGGCAATTAGGGATGGGCAATAAATGCTGGCCCAGCTGTCAATGCCCACAGTCCATGGATATCATAAATTGTGTATGTTCTGTTTAAGCTACATTTAAATGTATGTTCACTTTCTAGCAGCAAATCTATTTGTTTTTCATTCTTCTTCAAGAAAGGATCGGAGATTTTTGCAAAGTTTGCCTCGTTCGCTGGCTATTGTTTGAGAATGGATGCCGCTTTCAAAATCCAGACGAAGCCTTTAGGCTCATCGACCATCCAGGGGAACCCTTACTCGGTGTTTGTGCTCCAGGAGGGCTATGCGTACACGGACAGAGAGGGCCACATGAGAGCAGATGGCACAGTGACGCTGCTGAAGGGGCCACGGGTGGTCCTGGTGGACACGGGCAGCCCCTGGGACAAGGGGGCTATCCTGCAGGGGCTGGGGGCCCATGGGCTGGAGGTGGGCGACGTCTCGTTTGTGGTGTGCACGCACGGCCACTCCGACCACGTCGGCAACCTCAACCTCTTCCCCGAGGCCACCGTCGTGGTGTCACAGGACATCTGCCGGCGGGACATCTACCTGGAGCACGACTTCCGCTCTGGCCTGCCCTTCCAGATTGACAACTTTGTGGAGGTGTTCGCCACCCCCGGGCATTGCGGCAGCGACGTCAGTGTCCTGGTGAGGGGCACGGAGGTGGGCACTGTGGTGGCGGTAGGAGACCTGTTCGAGAGGGAGGAGGACGAGGGGAGCTGGCAGCTGCTGAGCGAAAATCTTGAACTTCAGGCCGCACACCGGGATAAAGTCAGCAAGCTGGCCGATGTGATTATTCCCGGGCATGGGCCACCCTTCCGCATAATAAAGGAAAGCGAGCCGGCTTTATGAAGCAATCTGCCTTCTCGTTCTTTATCTTATTGCTGCTCTTACTGTTTCTCCCAAAGGCACTAGCGCATACTTCACTGCAGCTGTGTAAATGTTGGTGATCCTTGTTTAGAATAGAATCCCTTGAGCGCAGAAGCTATGTTAGTACAGGCTCGATGGGCCAAATGGCATCCTTCTGCACTGTAGGGATTCTATGATTGGCCATGCCAAATTACCCCTTAGTGTCCAAAGATGTGCAGGTTAGGGGGATTGGCCATGATAAATGGCTAAGCTTCCACTATCTCTCTCACAGAGTATTGCCTTGTGTATCCCTATGACCTTGTCCAGCTAATCCCCTCTAATTCGCACATCTTTGGACACTAAGGGGCAATTTAGCAAGGGCTATCCACTTAACCTACACAACTTTGAACATTAAGGGGCAATTTAGCATGGCCAATCCACTTAACCTACACATCTATGAAGTGTGGGAGGAAACCTGAGAACCCAGAGGAAACCTACGCAGATATGGGGAGGAAGTGCAAACCCCACACAGACAGTGACCCAAAGCTGGAAGCGAATCTGGGTCCCTGGCACTGAGATGTGGCAGCAATAGCCATTGGGCCACCATGCCACACAATTTACTTGACAACACCAGCTCTTGAGTTGGAAGACTGTGGGCTTGTGTCCCCGAGCACAGCCTGACTGTCCTGCTACATGCTGAGGGACTGCCACTGTGTTGCAGGCACATCTTTTTCAGATGAGCTGTCGGGAGAGTGTAAAAGCTCTGATTGCCACTAATTGAACAATGAGTGTAGGTGCTGGGGGGGCCTATTCCTCGCTGTGACAGCGCCAGAGAGGATACGGAGAGGATTTACCGAGTGTGCTGCCGGGACTGAAGGATTTCAGCGATTGGATAGGCTGGGATTGCTTTCTTTTGAAGGAGGAGATTGAGAGAGATTTAATTGAGGCCCGAATAACACGGGGTACCTGGGTAGAGTGGATAAGGAGCACCTACTTCCATTCACAGAGAGGTGAATAAAATATTGTCGCATAGACTTAAAATGCTTGTTAGAGCCAGAGGGGAGTTGACGGGGGCAATCTTTCGCCCAGAGCGTGGCGTAGGTCTGGAACTGGCTGCATGAGAAGAGTGACAGACTTTTACAGCAGAGAAAGTGGCCCTTCAGCCCATCAAGCACCTATCCATTCTAATCCCATTTTTCCAGCACTCAGTCCATGGCCTTGAAGTGGTACGGTGGCACAGTGAGTTAATATTGCTGCCTCACAGCGCTAGGGTCCCGGGTTCGATTCCCAGCTTGGAGTCACTGTCTGTGTGGAGTCTGCGCGTTTTCCCCGTGTCTGCGTGGGTTTCCTTCCGGCGCTCGGTTTCCTCCCACAAGACGTGATGGTTAGGGTGCAGTGGCTGTGCTAAATTCTCCCTCAGTTTACCCGAACAGGCGTGTTGGAGTGTGGCGACTAGGGGATTTTCACAGTAACTTCGTTGCAGTTAAGTCTACTTGTGACACTAATAAATACACTTATAAATTAAGAATCATAGAACCCCTACAGTGCAGAAGGAGGCCTTTCGGCCCATCGAGTCTGCACCAAGCACAATCTCACCCAGGCCCTATCCCCGTAACGCCATGAATTTACCCTAGCTAGTCTCGCTGACACCGAGGGGCAATTTAGCATGACCAATCCACCTAACCAGTACGTCTTGAAGACTGGGAGGAAACGGGAGCACCTGGAGGAAATCCACGAAGACGGAGCCGGGAATCGAACCTGGTTCCCTGGGGCTGTGAGGAGCCACTGTGCTGCCCTAAAGAGAATAGCCCCAGCCTAACCATCCTCTCTTCATTGCTGGAATGGTGCAGACCAGGCAGCATCCTGGTGAATCTCCTCTGCACTCTCTCCAGTGCAATCACAGTTTAGAGCCAGAAACATTTTCCTATACTATGCACTTGAAATGCCTGAAAATGGGACTAGCCTGTATAGTTTTGCTTTCCCCAGCACAGGCAATGTGGGCCAAATGGCCTCTTTACTTTCTATTGATTCTTTTTAGGATCAAAGAGATCAAGTAGCGCAGGTACATAGTTCGTTGAAAGTGGCGTCACAGGTAGACAGGGCGGTAAAGAATGCGTTTAGCCTTCATCAATCAGGACATTGACTATAGGAGTTGGGACGTATGGTACAGTTGTATAAGTCATTGGTGAGGCCGCACTTGGAGCACTGTGTTTTGGTTGCCCTGTTATAGGAAAGACACTGAGAGAGTGTAGAGAAGTGCACGGGCACAATAGTTAGAGCTGCTGCCTCACAGAGTCAGGGACACGGGTTCAATTCCTGGCTCGCGTCACTGTCTCTGCAGAGCAGCACATTCTCCCCGTGTCTGTGTGGGTTTCCTCTGAGTGTCGTAGCGGTTTACAGCATGGAAACAGGCCCTTCAGCCCAACTTGTCCATGCTGCCCTTTTTTTTAAAACCCCCTAAGCTAGTCCCAATTGCCCACATTTGGCCCATATCCCTCTATACCCATGTAACTATCTAAATGTTTTTTAAAAGATAAAATTATACCTGTCTCTACTACTGCCTCTGGCAGATTGTTCCAGACACTCAAAACCTTCTGTATGGAAAAAATTGCCCCTCCAGACACTTTTGTATCTCTCTCCTCTCACCTTAAACCAATGCCCTCTAGTTTTAGACTCCCTTACTTTTGGGAAAAGATATTGACTATCTACCTTGTCTATGCCTGTCATTATTTTATAGACCTCTATAAGGTCACCCCGCAGCTTCCTACACTCCATAGAAAAAAAGTCCCAGATTATTCAGCCTGTCCTTATAACTCAATCCATCAAGTCCCAATAGCGTCCTAGTAAATCTTTTCTGCACTCTTTCCAGTTTAATTATATCCTTTCTATAATAGGGTGACCAGAACTGTACACAGTATTCCAAGTGTGACCTTAACATTGTCTTGTACAACTTCAACAAGACGTCCCAACTCCTATATTCAATGTTCTGATGAATGAAACCAAGCATGCCGAATGCCTTCTTCACCATTTTGCCCACCTGTGACTCCACTTTCAAGGAGTTATGAACCTGTACCCCTAAATGCTAGAGGGTGCTACCATTTCCTCCTACACTCCAAAAATGTAGAGGTTAGGTGGATTGGCCGTGCTAAATTGACCCTAGTGTCAGGAGATTAGAGGGTAAATGAGGGTTATGGGAATAATCCTTGGTGGATTGTGATCGTACGGACTCAATAGGCTGAATGGTCTCCTGTACTGTAGGGATTCTGTGAGTTACAGGGAGCTTTTGGCCAGGCTGGGGTTTTATTCCTTGGAGTGTAGAAGAATGAGGGGTGACCTTGGTGAGGCGTATAAAATCATAGACAGGATGAATGCACATAGTCTTTTATCCAGAGGAGGGGAATTGAAGTCTAGAGAGCAGAGGTTAAAGTAAGAGGGGAAAGGGACCTGAGGGGTAACTTCTGCATGCAGAGGGTGGTGCACATATGGAATGAGCTGCCAGAGAAGATAGTCAAGGCAGGGAAGCAGGGTCCCTGACGCTATGAGGCAGCAGTGCTAACTATTGCACCCATGAACTTCTCTGCACTCTTTACAGTTTATATAATGTCTTTCTGACAACAGAGTGATCAAAACTGTCCGCGTTGCCCCAAGTGTGTCCTCACCAATAACTTATATAACTTGACAATAGCAACATTTAAAAAGCATTCGGATAAGTACATGGATGGGGGAGGGTTAGAGGGATATGGGCCAAACACAACTAGTTGGCAGGGCACCATAATTGGCATGGAATGGATGGGCCAAAGGGTCTGTTTCCGTGCTGTATTGACTCTGTGATTATTCAAATAAAAATCCTTGGATAGGGATGGCATTTTTTTGCACCCGTGTCAGCTTGTACTTGGTACATATCACAGGGAATACTGTTAACTTTAATATTTAACTTGTACCAGTGAGATCATCTGAAATGCAGACTTTAAACTAGAGACTAATGCATAAATATGGATACAAGGCCATCACATAAAACCCCTACAGTGCAGAAGAAGGCCATTCGGCCAATCGATTATACATTGATAACAATCCCACTCAAGTCCTAATCCCACTCAAGCCCTAACCCCACAATACCAGACATGTACCCCGCTAATCCCTCTAACCTACGCATCCCGGCACCCTAAGAGGCAATTTAACATGGCCAATCAACCTCACCCACTCACCTTTGGATTTTAGGAGGAAACCGGAGCACCCGGAAGAAACGCACACAGATGCGGAGAGGGAGAACGTTCAAACTCCACACAGGCGATGACCCAAGCCAGGAATCGAACCCGGTTCCCTGGCACTGTGAGGCAGAAGTGCTAAGCACTGTGCCACCGTACCATCCTTTGAAGTTGTTAAATTCTCTTCGAAGAAAGAGAATTTAACAAGTTCAAAGTGCAAAATCAGATGTGGAAATCCGTGGACATCAGTCAAGATTCAGTGAGTAATATACAGATTGTAGGAGCATAATAAAGCCTTATCAATCCTAGAACACACAGATGACGATTTATGACACTCTCAATATTCCTTTATGTACTTACACACATCCCATATTTTCTTATGAATTCGGGACTTCCTCCTGCACTCCCAAAACTGCTGAAACTGACTCATGATACGTTGCGGCCATGAGTAAAAATTAACCACTAAGTTTCATTGAATCATTGGTCTTCCTTAACCTGCACCTTCATTCTGACAGGAAGGGAATCAACACCCTCGAATTCTACAAAGACCAGACTCCAGTTTTTTTGTTGACCAGTTTTATTCATAGAATCATAGTGCAGAAAGAGGCCATTTGGCCACTTCAGTCTGTACTGACAACAATCCACCCCAGGCTCTATCCCCATAATCCCACATATTTACCCCACTAATCCCCCTGACACTAAGGGGCAATTTAGCATGGCCAATCCACCTAACTTGCACATCTTATAACACTAAGGAGCAATTTAGTATGGTCAATCCACCTAACCGGCACATGTTTGGACACTAAGGCGCAATTATCATGGCCAATCAACCTAACACGCACATCTTTGGACATTAAGGGACAATTTAGCAAGGTCAAATCACCTAACCTAAATATCGTTCGATACCAAGGGGCAATTTAGTATGGCCAATCCACCTAATGCACACATCTTTGATCATTAAGGGCCAATTTAGATGGTGAATCCTCGTAACTAGCACATCTTTGGATACTAAGGGGCAATTTAGCATGGCCAATCCACCTAACCTGCACATCTTTGGATGCTAAGGAATAATTTAACATGGGTAATCCACCTAGCTGAATATCTTTGGACTCCAAGGGGCAATTTAGCAAGCCAAATCCACCTAACCTGCTCAGAATATGGGAGGAAACCAGAGCACCTAGAGGAAACCCACGCAGACACAGAGAGAACATGCAGATTCTGCACAGACAGTGACCCCACCGAGATATTTAACCTGGGTCTCTGGTGTTAAGAGGCAGCAGTAGTAACCACCATGCTATGTTCAAGCATATTCAGAGAGACTATACCCATACGAGAAGGAACATAAGCTTCTTAATTTACTGCTATCCACCATTCTTGTAATACGCACTTGGCAAACATAAATTAACATGAATATGCTTATCCAATTGATTCCTTTCTTAAAGGTACACTAATGTCACAGAACATGGTTAAACTATATAAAAGGATTATCTAACTTCTACCAATTGCAAGATTTCTACATGACACAGCATACAGCTAGTTATCTCTGTTGTTCCAATGTAAAGCAACATCCCACAGACATACACCTTTCGTAAGACTTAGCACAAGTGTAAATGGTTATCCAATTGATATTCATGCAGTGATTATATTGTCATTTACACCTGCAAGGACATGCAGCACTGAGTTACAATGGATAAAGCAGCATCTTGTGCTTTAGTCAGCAAACTCCCATTCGCCTCAATTCCTACACAGTCTCACCACCACATCTTTCGTCCTTGTAATCCAATTTTACTTCAATGCTGACTCTAACTCTTTCCTCTTTCAATGTGCTTACATTTGATGACCTGGTTGTGATACCAGCTCAGGTTTCTTTACCTTGCATTCTTCTGGCAGAGAAACTCGCATTAAAATGATACGTGTTAAAGTGAGGTGGATTAAGACAGACAGAGAGAGAGAGAGAGACTTCAGCTTGTTCCTTGCTTGATGCCCCTTCTAAAACTAAAAACTAAATCACAGCCTCAGAACTCAAAACTGAAATCTTAAACTACTGGGATGAAAACAAAACTCAAAAATAGATTACCTTTGCGCCTAACAATACAGGATGGTAAAACTAATCCCAGAGTAAACACAAACAACTCCATTCAAGCAATTTAAGAAGTGATACAAGGACATTGCCAGTCAAGTCAGCAACTGACATCAGCGGCAAAAAATCTCTCCCTCAATGTCAACAACATGAACGAGACTATCATCAACTTCAGGAACTGTAATGGAGAACATGCCTCTGTCTACATTGATGGGAATGAAGTAGAAAGAGTCAAGAGCTTCAAGTATTTAGGTGTCCAAATCACCAACAGCTTGTTCTGGTACCCCCACCCCCCCCCCCATGCTGACGTTATACTTAAGAAAGCCCACCAACACCTCTCCTTACTCAGCAGCCTAGGGAAATTTGGTGTATTCACTGCAATTCTCACAACTTTTACAGATGCACAGTAGAAAGCATTCATACTGGTTGTATCAGAGCTTGGTATGGGGTTCCTGCTCTGCCCAAGAACCGCAAGGAACTACAAAAGGTTGTGAATGTAGCCCAGTCCATTATGCAAACCAGCCTCCCATCCATCGACTCTGTCTACACTTCCTGCTGCCTCGGAAAAGCAGCCAGCATAATCAAGGATCCCACGCACCCTGGACATTCTCTCTTCCACCTTCTTCCGTCGGAAAGAGATACAAAAGTCTGAGGTCACGTACCAACCAACTCAAGAACAGCTTCTTCCCTGCCGCCATCAGACTTTTGAATGGACCTACTTCACATTAAGTTGATCTTTCTCTACACCCTAGCTATGACTGTAACACTACATTCCGCATTCTCTGGCTCCCTTTATGCTTTGTCTGTACAGCGCGCAAGAAACAATACTTTTCACTGTATCCCAATACATCTGGCAATAATAAATCAAATCAAATTCTCTCCCCTGTGTACTCTATGAACAGTATGCTTTGACTGTATAGTGCGCAAGAAAAAATACTTTTCACTGTATCCCAATACATGTGACAATAATAAATAATCCTTCCCCTCTATGTACTCTACGAACGGTATGCTTTGTCTGTATAGTGCACAAGAAACAATACTTTTCACTGTATCTCAGTACATGTGACAATAATAAATCAAATCAAATCCTTCTCCCCTTTGTACTCTATGAACAGTATGCTTTGTCTGTATAGTGCGCAAGAAACAATACTTTTCACTGTATCCCAATACATGTGACAATAATAAATCAAGTCAAATCCTTCTCCCCTTTGTACTCCATGAATGGTATGCTTGCTGTCTGTATAGCACACAAGAAACAATTCTTTTCATTGTATCCTAATACATGTGACAAAAATCAAATGAAATCAAATCAAATCACTGAAACGGAAAAGCAGAAATAATGCTTTAAAGAAAACCTTTCTTAAAGGTATACTAATGTCACAGAACATGGTTAAACTATAAATAAAGAATTATCTAACTTCTACCAATTGCAAGTCTTCAACGCAACGCAAAATAAAGCAACATCCCACAGATATACATCCTTCGTCAGACTTAGTACAAAAGCAAGTCTGCTCATGTGATTCAGAGTTTTCAGATTTGTAAGACCAATAGGAATCCAAACCAGCAGTTATAGAGTCACAGAGCTTTACAGCATGGAAACAGGCCCTTCAGCCCAACTTGTCCATGCCGCCTTTTTTTTAAACCCCTCAGCTAATCCGAATTGCGTGCATTTAGACCATATTCCTCTATACCCGTCTTAGCCATGTAGCTATCTAAATGCTTTTTAAAAGATAAAATTGTACCCGCCTCTACTACTACCTCTGGCAGCTTGTTCCCGACACTCACCACTCTCTATGTGACAAATCTTCCCCTCTGGTCACTTTTGTATCTCTCCCTTCTCACCTTAAACCTATGTCCTCTAGTTTTAGACTCCCTGATCTTTAGGAAAAGTTATTGACTATCTACCTTGTCTGTGCCCCTTATTATTTTGTAGACCTCTATAAGATCACCCCTCAGCCTCCTACACTCCAGAGAAAGAAGTCCCAGTCTATATAGCCTCTCCTTCTAACTCAATCCATCAAGTCCCAGTAGCATCCTAGTAAATCTTTTCTGCACTCTTTCTAGTTTAATAATATCCTTTCTATAACAGGGTGACTAAAATTGCACACAGTATTCCAAGTGTGAACTTACCAATGTCTTGTACAACTTCAACAAGACATTCCAACTCCTGTATTCAATATTCTGACCAATGAAACCAAGTGTGCTGAATGCCTTCTTCACCACTCCGTCCATCTGTGACTCCACTTTCAAGGAGCTATGAAAATGTATACTAGATCTCTTTGTTCTGTAACTCTCCCCAATGTCCTATATTGACTGAGTAAGTCTTGCTCTGGTCAATCTACTAAAATGCATTACCTCACATTTGTCTAAATTAAACTCCATCTGCCATCAGACTTTTGAATGGACCTACTTCGCATTAATTTGATCTTTCTCTACACTAGCCCAATTGATAAAGTTTCCAAACTCCAGAGAGAAGGGGGAGGAGGTAGAAAGGGGTGGAGCATTATTGTGTCTCTTAGCTTCAAGCAACCTCTGAAAGCAGAACTCTTCTACAACAGAATCTCTAAAAATTAAGATCTATTTCCTGGCAACTTCTAGTCTTCAACTTCAGAGAGGGGTAAAGCAAGAGACTTCTCTCTCTCTCTCCCTCTCTCACATAACACAAAAGCAAGTTGAATATTATGTGAAAAAGCCCAGCTTCCCCATCACATGACCATGTCTGCCAATCGTCCCAATGAAACCCCACTCTGCAGAACCCCAGGGGAAAACAGTAGGTCAGCATTAGTTCAGATCAAAACCAACGTTCTAGCCATTGGAAGCAATTATTCTGCTGCAGCAACATTACAGGATGCTGGGAGACAAGTGCTCTGAGCACACAGAACTGCTACGACAGACCCTGAACAGGAATACGGCTCAAATGCATTTCTTAAAGGTATAGAACCAGCACAGAATATAGTGCAGCAGTGCATTGGATAAGTGTCCCAAGTTTGCAGAGGTAGAGATGACACCACATCCACAAACATCCACTCCCTTCATCACTGGCGCACAGTGGCGGCTGTGTATATCATCTACAAGTGGGACAGCATGGTGTCACAGTGGTTAGCACTGCTGCCTCACAGCACCAGGGACCTGGGTTTGATTCCTGGCTTGGGTTATTGTCAGTGTGAAATTTGCATGTTCACCCCATGTCTGTGTGGGTTTCCTCCAGGTGCTCTCGTTTCCTCCCACAGTCTAAAAGATGTGCTGATTAGCTGTGCTAAATTGCTCCTTACTGTCAGGGGAATGAGCTAGGTTAAATGCATTGGGTAATGGGGATAGGGCCTGAGTGGGATTGTGCTTGATGCTGATTAGATGGACTGAATGGTTTGTGCACTATAGATTCTATGATTTTATAAGTTGCACTGCAGCCACTCAATGAAGATCCTTAGACAGCACATTCCAAATCCACAACCACTTCCATCTAGAAGGACAAGGGAGCAGATACGTGGGGGACACCAGCACCTGGAGGTTCCCCTCCAAGCCACTCACCATCCTGACTTTTGTAGTAAAAACTTTTTTTTAACCAGTGTCACAAGTAAGTTTACATTAATACTGCAATGCAGTTACTATGAAAGTCCCCTAAGTCACCACACTCCGATTGTTTGGCTAATACTGAGGGAGAATTTAGCACGGCCAATGTATCCGATCTAAAACGTCTTTGGACTGTGGGAGAAAGCCGGAGCACCCAGAGGAAACCCATGCATACACAGGGAATTAAGCTCACATCCCTGGCGCTGTGGGGCAGCAGTGCTAATCACTGTGACTTAATCGCAGTGTTAATATAGGCGTATTTGTGACTAAGAAGAGAGGCAGTCTGAGTGGTGCAGAGATGCAATTGGATACCCTTCAAAGTAAGACTCAGCACTGTAAATAAATCAGCATCAGCACCTTCGAATATGACTGCAATCTTCTTATTTACAGTTATCAGGCGCTAATCAAGGCAATATAAAATGTATTAATAGCTCACTGATGTTTGGAAAAATATTACTTCATAACTAACTCATAACACACAGTTATCTGAAATGACGCATTTGGCCATAGTCCAGAACAAGACACAACAATCTCTTAGGAGGATATTTTCAGCTTGTGATGTGACTGATAAAACTTTGAATCATAGAATCCCTACAGTGCAGAAGCAGGTCATTTGGCCCATCGAGTCTGAACCGACCACCATCCCACCGTCTCCCCATCACCTCATGCATTTACCCGAGCTAGTTCCCCCTGACGCTAAGGGACAATTTAGCATGATCAATCCGCCTAACCCATAAACTTTGGACACTAAGGAGCAACTTAGCATGGCCAATCCACCTAACCTACACACCCTTGGACACTATGGCGCAATTTAGCATAGCCAATCCACCTAACCTACACATCTTTGGACACTGAGGGGCAATTTAGCATGGCCAATCCACCAAACCGACACATCTTTGGAAACTAAGGGGCAATTTAACATGGCTATGCAGACACTGGGGGAATGTGTAAATTCCACACAGTCACCCAAGGCCAGAGCAAGAAGAACATGTGAAGGAAACAAAAAGAGGACTTTTTGCAGTTCATTCAAAGGATGTGGGCGTTGCTCGGCCCGCACTTGGTGCCCATTCTTAATACTCTTCATTTGAATGGCTTGCGAGACCATTTCAGAGGGCAATTAAGTGTGGAAGTGGAACCACATAATGGTCAGACCATGGATGGACTGCAGATTTCCTTCCCTGAAAGGGGCATTGATGAACCAGATGGGGTTTTCACAATAGTTTCATGATCACCGTGAGAATTTTAATTCCAGATTTCTTGGAATTCAAATTTTGCTATCTACCATGGCGGAATTCGAACCCGGGTCCCCCCAGAGTATCAACCTGCATCTCTGGATTACTAGCACAACACCACTTCCCCCAAGTGAGCTGCTCTGATCCAGAAGGTGCTGATTGAAGGCTGGCAGAAGCAGGTTCAAGTGGAATTTTCGAAATGGGAATTGGATAAATATTTAACAAGTACAAGGTTGAAGTCGTACAAGACATTGGTAAGGCCACACTAGGAATATTGTATACAGTTCTGGTCATTTTATTACAGAAAAGATATTATTAAACTAGAAGAAGTGCAGAAAAGATTTTCTGGAATGCTGGCGGGACTTGATGGATTGAGTTATAAGGAGAGGCTGGATAGACTGGCACCTTTTTTGTTCTGGAACGTAGGAGGCTGAGGGTTAAACTGACAGAGATCTATAAAATAATGAGGGACATAGATTAGCTAGAGAGTCAATATCTTTTCCCAAAGGTAGGGGAGTCTAAAACTAGAGGGCACAAGTTTAAGGTGAGAGGGAAGAGATACAGAAGTTCCAGAGGGGCAATTTTTACACACAGAGGGTGACGAGTGTCTGGAACAAGCTGTCAGATATAGTAGTAGAGGCCGGTACAATTTTACCTTTTCAAAAATGTTTAGACAATTACATGAGTAAGATGGGTTTTGAGGGATATGGACCAAATGTGGGCAATTGGGACTAGCTTAGGAGTTAAGAAAAAGATTAGTATAGGCAAGTTGGGCTGTAAATCTCTATAACTCTATGACTCTATGGCTAAAGGGGAGCCTCATGACGTGGAGATGCTGGCGTCAGACTTGGGTAAACACAGGTAAGAAGTCTCACAACACCAGGTTAAAGTCCAAAAGGTATATTTGGTAGCAGAAGCCACCGGTTTTCGGGGTACTGCCCCTTCGTCAGTTAAGGGGGAATTAACTGGGAATTCCAAGTAGCTGAAACTCCCACTTACCTGAAGAAGGAGCAGTGCTCTGAAAGCTTGTGGCTTTTGTATCCAAATAAACCTGTTGGACTTTGACCTGGTGTTATGAGACTTCTTAGAGGGGAAAGAACAGAGAGTAGTAATGACTCATTGGTTAACTCTTGCAAAGAGCTAGCACAGGCAAACTTGACTGAGTGGCCTCCTTCTACGCTGTACCATTCTCTGATTCCCAGGTGATGTATGAGATAACTGGAGGAATCCTCTCTAATAAAAGCAGAAAATGGCAGAAATACTCAGATGGTCTGGTGGTGTCTGTGAAGGGAAAAATAGAGTTCTTGGAATCTCCACAATGCAAAAGGAGGCCATTTGGCCCATCAGTCTGCATCAATCACAATCCCACCCTGGCACTATCCGCATTATCTCAAGTATTTGCCCTCCTAATCCCCATGACACTAAGAGATATTTTCGCATGGCCAAAACCATCTAAACCGCACATCTTTAGATACTAAGGAGCAACTTAGCATGACCAATCCCCTAATCTGCACATTTTTGGACACTAAGAGACAATTTAGCATGGCCAATCCACCCTAACCTGCACATCTTTGGACACTAAGGGAAAATTGAGCATGGCCAATCCACCCTAACCTACACATCTTTGGACACTAAAGGACAATTTAGCAGGCCAATCCACCCTAACCAACATCTTTGGGCACTAAGGGACAATTTAGCATGGCCAATCCCCCTAACCTGCACAATTTTGGACACTAAGGGACAATTGAGCATGGCCAATCCACTTAACCTCAAATCTTTGGCACAAAGGGCAATTTAGCATGGCCAATCCACCTAACCTACAAATCTTTGGCCACTAAGGGCAATTTAGCATGGCCAATCCACCTAACCTGCACAATTTTGGACACTAAGGGACAATTTAGCATGGCCAATTTACCTAACCTACACATCTTTGGACACTAAGGGATAATTTAGCACGGCCAATCCACCTAACTGACACATCTTGGTCACTAAGGGGCAATTAAGCAAGCCAATCCACCTAACCTATATATCTTTGGATACCAAGGGGAAATTTAGCACACCCAATCCATCTATCCTACACCTCTTTAGCCATTAAGGGGAAATTTAGCATGGCCGCTCATCTAACTGTACCTCATTGGCCACTGAAAGGCAATTTAGCATGGCCAGTGCACCCGAACCAGCACATCTTTCAGACTGTGGGAGGAAACTGGAGCACACGGAGGAAACCCATGCAGACATGGGGATATGCAAACTCCACACAGACAGTGATCCAAGGCTGGGAATCAAACCCGGGTCGCTGGAGCTGTGAGGCCACTGCGTCACCATTTGGAATTTTACCATCCAACCGCCATGGGAATTGGAGCAGGCGGTTGGAAGGGGATGGGTGTGGGAAGTGAGGGGGGAGGTGATGGGAGTCATTGCTGATCTTGGGTGGGGTCTTATGGTTTCAAGATGAGCGAAAGGGCTCCTTCAGAACAGATTTATGCAAGTCCTCAGGCATCCACCCAGTTGTTGCAATCATTCCATTGCTGTTGTGTAACAGTTGCACAATTATTTGCAAACCAGAGCATTGACAGTATTGATGATGGGATGGGATGGGATGGGATGATGAGTGCATCATATGATTGAGACTGTGCCTTCGAGTCCAAAGGGAAGTTGAGTGTTTCTGGCTGACTCATTACTTAGAGATTTCCCCAAACTGGGTCATTGGATCATGAATCATAGATTCATAGAATTCCTACAGTCCATTTAGCCCATTGAGACCAGAATCCCAGCCAAGCCCTCTTCACGTAACCCCACATTTTCATCCTCCTAATCCCTCTGATACCATGGTCAATATTATGTGGCCAGTCCACATCTTTGGACACTAAGGAGCAATTTAGCATGGCCAATCCACCAAACCTGCACATCTTTGGACACTAAGGGACAATTTAGCATGGCCAATCCCCCTAACCTGCACATCTTTGGAAACTAAGGAACAATTTAGCATGGCCAGTCCCCCTAACCTGCACATCTTTGGAAACTAAGGGACAATTTAGCATGGCCAGTCCCCCTAACCTGCACATCTTTGAAAACTAAGGGACAATTTAGCATGGCCAGTCCACCCTAACCTGCACATCTTTGGAAACTAAGGGACAATTTAGCAGGCCAATCCCCCTAACCTCACATCTTTGGAAACTAAGGGGCAATTTAGCATGGCCAATCCACCAAACCTGCACATCTTTGGACACTAAGGGACAATTTAGCATGGCCAATCCCCCTAACCTGCACATCTTTGGAAACTAAGGAACAATTTAGCATGGCCAGTCCCCCTAACCTGCACATCTTTGGAAACTAAGGGACAATTTAGCATGGCCAGTCCCCCTAACCTGCACATCTTTGAAAACTAAGGGGCAATTTAGCATGGCCAGTCCACCCTAACCTGCACATCTTTGGAAACTAAGGGACAATTTAGCATGGCCAATCCACCTAACCTACACATCTTTGAAAACTAAGGGGCAATTTAGCATGGCCGATCCACCTAACCTGCACATCCTTGGACACTAAGGGGCTATTTCGCATGGCCAATCCACCCTAACCTGCACATCTGTGGGAGGAAACTGGTGCACCTGGAGGAAATACACACAGATATGGGGGTGAGAATATGCAGACTGCTCACAGATAGTGAGCCAAGCCGGAAATCGAACCCTGGTCCCTGGCGCTGTGAGTCCTGTCACTCGCGGTTCCTTGAACTCATTTTATTAGCATGCAAATCATCTCGGACCAAAGAAATAAATTGCCGTGTCTGCAGTTCAAGGCTTTTTGTGCCCGGCCTTTGCTCCCTTGAATGCTTCCTCCTTCCCTATTGATTTGCTTCCCCTTTTTGCATTGGTGGATGTGCAAAACAAGGCAAACAGAGATAAAGCCAGAGAGAGAGAGAGAGACAGAGAAATTCAAGTCCGCTCATTGGCCAATCCTGCTTACTTATTGACAGAAGTTGTTGCGATAAAGCTTATCGAAAGTTCCTCTCTGAACCGCTGTATAAAACCTGGCTGACTCCATGTGGGGCCACTGTCGAGTCTGTCCCTATTAGCTCCGGAGAATGTGCACAGGAAAGTGTGCCAAGTGTATTGGCACCTCTTTGTACCCCCTTGCCCTCTTCTGCATCATCGCCAATGTCCTGTTGTTATTCCCCAACTTTGAAGTGGAGTATGTCCAGGAGACGAACAAATTAACACCGGAGATCTTGTATCTGGGGGGGATTCTTGGAGGTGGCATCGCGGTGAGCATTTCCTTCCTCGCCCACTCACTTTTAAAATGATGATTTTGTCTGTAACCTTCTTACAGTCAGTAAATGTGATTTTTTGATCTGATTTGTTATTGTTACATGTATTGGGATACAGTGAAAAGTATTGTTTCTTGCATTCTATACAAAGCATACCATTCATAGAGTACATAGATTTGATTTATTATTATCACATGTATTAAGTGAAAAGTATTGTTTCTTGCACGTTGTACAGACAAAGCATACCATTCATAGAGTACATAGGGGAAAAGGATTTGATGTATTATTGTCACATGTATTGAGATGCAGTGAAAAATATTGTTTTTTGTGCGCTATACTGACAAAGCATACTGTTCATAGAGTACATAGGGGAGAAGGATTTGATTTGATTTATTATTGCTACATGTACTGGGATACAGTGAAAAGTATTGTTCCTGAGGGACCTTTGACAGGTTGGGTAGTGAGAGGGTGTTACCCCCTTGGGGATGAGGGGTTGGAATCAGGAATTAAGGGGCACAATTTCAAAATAAAGGGTTTACAACTAGGGCAAAAGAACAGGGGGTTTTGTTTTTGGAGAATTGTTTGTGTTTGGAGGTTGGGTCTTAAAATATAGAAGTCTCACAACACCAGATTGAAGTCTAACAGGCTTATTTTGTAGCAAAAGCCACTAACTTTCGGAACACTGCCCCTTCGTCAGGTGAGAGGGAGTTCTATTCACAAACAGCAAAGAAAGACACAAACGCAATTTACAAAATAATGATTGTAAGGCGAGTCTTTGCAGCTAATCAAGTCTTAAAGGTACAGACAATGTGGGTGGAGATAGCATTAAGCATAGGTTGAAAAGGAGTGTATTGTCTCCAGACAGGACAGTTAGTGAGATTTTGCAAGCCCAGGCAAGTCGTGGGAGTTACAGATAGCGTGAATGAACCCAAGATCCCGGTTGAGGCCGTCCTCATACGTGCAGAACTTGGCAATCAGTCTCTGCTCAGCGACTCTGTGCTATCGTGTGTCGTGAAGGCTGCCTTGGAGAACGTTTACCCGAAGATCAGAGGCTGAATGCCCGTGATTGCTGAAGTGTTCCCCGACAGGAAGAATACACTCTTTCCTGGTGATTGTCAAGCAATGTTCATTCATCCGTTGTCATAGCGTCTGCATGGTCTCCCCAATGTACTATGCTTCGGGACATCCTTTCCTGTAGCGCATTAGGTAGATAACATTGGCCGGCTCACAAAAGTATGTATCGTGTACCTGGTGAATGGTGTTCTCACGTGAGATGATGGCATTCCTGTCGATGATCTGGCACATCTTGCAGAAGTTGCTGTGGTAGGGCTGTATGGTGTCGTGGTCACTGTTCTCCTGAAGCCTGGGTAGTTTGCTGCCTATATATAATGGCATATATATAGTATATGGTATAACCTAGTCAAGTTCCGCATACGAGGATGGTCTCAACCGGGATCTTGGGTTCATGTCACACTATCTGTAACCCACATGACTTGCCTGGACTTGCAAAATCTCACTAACTCTCCTGCCTGGAGACAATAAACATCTCTTTAACCTATACTCAATGCTCTCTCCACTCACATTGTACCTTTAAGACTTGATTAGCTATAAAGACTCACATTCCAATCAGTATTCTGTAAACTGTATGTGTCTTTATATGCCCTGTTTGTGATCAGAACTCCCACTCACCTGACGAAGGGGCAGCGCTCCAAAAGCAAGTTGCTTTTATTACCAGATAAACATATTGGACTTTAACCTGGTGTTGTGAGACTTCTTACTGTGTTTACCCAAGTCCAACGTCAGCATTTCCACATCTTCAAATATATTCAAGGCTGAGATAGACAGATTTCTTTCATCTACAAGGGTTACAGGGAGGCAGACAGGAAAATGGAGTTAAGACCAGAAACAAACAGGGACCTGGGATCGATTCCCATTTGGGTCACTATCTGTGCGGAGTTTGCACATTCTCCCCGTGTCTGTGTGGATTTCCTCCGGGTGCTCTGGTTTCCTCCCACGGTCTGAAGGCGTGCTGGTTAGGGTGCTAAATTCTCCCTCAGTGTTACCCGAACAGACGCCGAAGAGGGATTTTCACAGTAACTTCTTTGCAGTGTTAACGTAAGCCTACTTGTGAGACTAATAAGTAAAACTTAAACATTAAAAACTAATTCCTGGGGACTCTGGGACAATCCTGGAAGGTTGGACTTCAGACCAGCGCTGCCCCGATCTCATGGCAGGGCGGTGCGAGCTTGAAGGGGGAATGTGGTCAATTTCTGCCCTGCTTCCTGCTGATCTTATGCTCACACTCTCCAGGTACTTTGCGCAGGGCTGAATAGACAGTATGGGTGGTGTAAGACTGTGGACATGTGACTAGCCAGAACTATATGGATCTAAGGACCCATGACTAACCATTAGCCAGTGAGTACACAGCCCTTTGGTGGCAATTACTCAGCCTAGAACAAACACTCTCTTTGCTCTCTCTCTCTCCCCCCAGTGTTAGCTAAACCACATAGTCTTGAGAAACAAAGTTGGCTGGTTAACCTTATTAACCAAATGGAAACTCTGTGAAACAAAGAACAATGCAGCACAGGAACAGGCCCTCCAAGCTTGTACTGATCCTGTTATCCTATCTGGACCATCCTCTTATATCCTTCTATTCTCTGTCTGTTCAAGTGTCTATCCGGATAAATGTGGCTACCGTATCTGCCTCAACCACCTCACTTGGCAGTGAATTCCAGGGTCTGTGTAAAAAACGCACCCTCGCAAATCTTCACTGAGCCTTCCCCCTTTGTCATTCTGCCCTGGGAAAAAGCTTCCAACTGCCCATCCTATCTATGCACCAGTCAACCCAATTGAAACAGCAATGAATGGCTTTGAATTAATTTATGGTTGCCCTTAGGTAGTTAGAAGATAGAACAGTACAGGCCCTTTGGCCCACCCACAATGTTGTCATGACGTCAGTTTAAACTAATCCCTCTGCCTGCCCTTGGTCCACACCCCTCTATTCCTTGGTGGCACAAGAGGGCACAGTGGTTAGCACCGCTGCCTGGGTTCGATTCCCATCTTGGGTCAGTGTCTGTGCAGACTCCATACCTTCTCCCCATGTCCGCCTGGGCTTCATCCAGTTGCTCTGGTTTCCTCCCGTGATGTGGGGGTTAGGTGGATTGACTTGAGTGTCGGAAGATTAGCAGGGTAAATATGTGGGGTTACAGGGATAGGGGCAGGGTGGGATAGTGGCCAGAGGAGACACAATGGGCCAAATGACCTCCTTCTGCACTGTCGGGATTCTATTTTATCTAAAAGCCCCTTAAATGCCCCTATCTTATCTGACTCCACCAGAATCCCGGCACTGGGTTCCAGACTCTCTATGAAAAAAAACTCGTCCCTCACATCTCCTCTCTCACCTTAAGTGTGTGCCCCCCAATATTAGATATTTCAACTCTGGGAAAAAGATTCTGACGGTGAATCTGTAAAAAAAAGTTTTAATTGCTAAATATGTGGGGAAACTGTTCTACCTGAAGACTGTTTTCTCAGTGCTGTTTCAGACCTGAATCTGCCCATGGCAGAGATCCCAATCGTGGATCTTATTAAAAACTCAGACTAGCAGGATCTACTCGCGCCTCAGTCCAACAGATCCGAAACTCTGCACAATAGTCCCAATCTATCAGACTCCCCGTTTGTGGCCAGCTCAATCGCTAGCCAGCCTGAGACCCCCACAGTGCTGTCCCTAGACCACTCTGCCCAACCCCACCCTGTGCTACGGTCGATCATGTCCCCCACACCAATTCCCGGGCCAGCCCTGACTCCCCCACCGACCTGGATCACTGCAATCTATGCCCCCCGCCAGCAGTGACAATCCCTCCCCAGCCTCCAGCAGATCCTGCATGCGAAGCAGATTTCCCCCCCTGCAGTTCCCCCCTCGTCACCCAGCAGAGCCCCCTCTCTGTGAGATGCTGAATGCTCCAGCAGACCATCACCGTGCCCGTCCCATCCCCTGCTCCCCCAGCCCGCCCTGATCTTTGAACGATCTCCATGGCAGCGGGACCCACCCCCATCCCCACCAATTGTCCCTAAGCACTAACCCCAGCCTCCTAGGCCCTTCCTGCAGGTCCTGCCCCCTTGGCACTGCCCCATGAGCGGTGGGCAACGCCAAGATGCCTCCCCTTGGACATGGCCACTTTTCCCCTTGGGCAGTGCCAGGGGCACAGGCTGGAATTGCCAGGGTGCTCTTGCCCAGGTGGCACCACTCCCCAGCCACCATCAACTGAGAAACCCTGATTCCCCCACCCTCACTCCGATGGGATCTCCTGCTAGCTCCCCGAACGCGGGAAGTTCCTCTAAATTCTGCCAGAATGAAGTACTCCTGGCGGAATGAGAGATGCTAGTGAGCCTGGAGAATTCAATCCCGGGCCTAATAATCACATTTAAATAATATTAAAACGTGATTAAAATCATCCCTGACCTGGTCTTCCGGTTTGTTTGCTGCGTGGTTCCGGATATCCGGCGCTGAAAGATGTGGACACACGTGGGGAACACAGGTTCGAATCCCATAAATCAGCTGACTTACAATTCTCCCAGCTACATACACTAAAAATTAGAGGGTCCAGTTGGGAGAATTGACTGTCAACCCTATCTACGCCTCTCATAATTTTATAGACTTCTATCGGGTCTCCCCTCAGCCTCTGCTGCTTCAGAGAGAACAATCTTAGTTTGTCCAGCCTCCCCTTATACCCTCTAATCCAGGCAGCATCCTAGTTAATGGTTTGATTTGTTCCTGCTCAGGTGGCTCACTGTATTAGCGGAGGAGTCTCTGCCCACCTCTTGCCACCAATGTTTCAGTCCAGTGTGAAGCCACTCCAAATGCCCGCTCTGGGTGCAGACAGAGGTCAGAGAGGCAGAACCGTCACCGTGTCCTGTTGGGACTTCTCGCAGTTTAAGCTAAGCCACGGCAATGGGCACATTACTGTTCCGTGATTCGAGTGAACTATGGGGCATTTTGAAGATATTGCAAGGAACAGACAGTGCAGACCACAAAGGTGGTGAATGGTCCATCACACAAACCAGCCTCCCATCCACTGACTCCATCTACACTTCCCACTGCCTTGGGAAAAGCAGCCGGCATAATCCCAAGTACCCCAGACATTCTCCCTTCCACCTTCTTCCGTCGGAAAAAAGATACAAAATTCTGAGGTCACATATAACCAACTCAAGAACAGCTTCTTCCCTGCTGCTGTCAGACTTTTAGAACATAGAACATAGAACACTACAGCACAAACAGGCCCTTCAGCCCACAAGTTGCGCCGATCATACCCATACCTATGAGAATGGACACAACTTATATTAAGCTGATTTTTCTCTACATCTTAGCTATGACTACAGAACTACATTCTGCATTCTGTCCTTTCCTTCTCCACAATGTGTCTATGAACGGTATACTTTGTCTGTATAGCACACAAGAAACAATACTTTTCACTGTATCCCAATACGTGTGACAATAATAAATCAAATCCTTCTCCCCTATGTACTCTATGAACGGTATGCTTTGTCTGTACAGCGTGCAAGAAACAATACTTTTCACTGTATCCCAGTACGCGTGACAATAATGAATCCAATCAAATGTAGATACAGATGTACAGTGCTGGAAATATGGCATCCATTATTATGGGATGTTAGGCACATGGCACAATGGTTAGCAATACTGCCTCACCTGATTCCCAACTTGGGTCATTGTCTGTGCGAGTCCGCACATTCTCCCCTGTGTCCGTATAGGTTTCCTCCAGGTGCTCTGGTTTTCTTCTACAATCCAAAGATGTGGGGATTAGATAGATTGGCCATGCTAAATTGCCCCTTAGTGTCCAAAGATGTGCAGGTTAGGGTGGATTGGCCATGCTTAATTGCCCCTTAGTGTCCAAAGATGTGCAGGTTAGGTGGATTGGCCAAGCTAAATTGTCCCTTAGTGTCCAAAAATGTGCAGGTTAGGTGGATTGGCCATGCTAAATTGTCCTTTAGTGTCCAAAGATGTGCAGGTTAGGTGGATTGGCTATGCTAAATTGTCCCTTAGTGTCCAAAGATGTGGTTAGGTGGGTTGGCCTGCTAAATTGCCCCTTAGTGTCCAAAGATGTGCAGGTTAGGTGGGTTGGCTATGCTAAATTGCCCCTTAGTGTCCAAAGATGTTAGGTTAGATGGATTGGCTATGCTAAATTGCCCCTTAGTCCAAATGTGCGTTAGGAGGATTGGCCTAAATTGCCCTTAGTGTCCAAAGATGTGTAGGTTAGGAGATTGGCTATGCTAAATTGCCCTTAGTGTCAAAGATGCAGTTAGAGATTGGCTTTGCCTTAGTGTCCAAAGATGTGCAGGTTAGAGGATTGGCTGTGCTAAATTGTCCCTTAATGTCCAAAGATGTGCAGGTTAGGTGGATTGGCCATGCTAAATTGCCCCTTAGTGTCCAAAGATGTGTCAGGTTAGGTGGATTGGCTGTGCTAAATTGCCCCTTAATGTCCAAAGATGTGCAGGGTGGATTTGGACTGCTATTGGAAAGTGTTGCCTATGCCCTAAAGATGTTGCAGGTTGGTGGTTGGCCCTATTGGTGCCCAAAGATGGTAGGTTTAGGGGATTGGCTATGCTAAATTTGACCATTAGTGTCCAAAGATGTGAGGTTAGGTGGATGGCTATGCTAAATTGGACCTAGTCAAAGATGTGCAGGTTAGATGGATTGGGCTATGCTAAATTGCCCTTTAGTGTCCAAAGATGTGAGGTAGGTGATTGGCCATGCTAAATTGTCCCTTAGTGTCCAAAGATGTGCGAGTTAGGTGGATTGGCTATGCAAAATTGTCCCTTAGTGTCCAAAGATGGCAGGTAGGTGGATGGCCATGCTAAATTGTCCCTTAGTGTCCAAAGATGTGCAGGTTAGTGGATTGGGCCATGCTAAATTTGCCCCTAGTGTCCAAAGAGTGTAGGTAGGTGGATTGGCCATGCTAAATTGGCCCTTAGGTCCAAAGATGTGCAGTGAGTGGATTTGGCCATGCTAAATTGTGCAGTAGGTGGATGGCCATGCTAAATTGCCCCTTAGTGTCCAAAGATGTGCAGGTTAGGTGGATTGGCCATGCTAAATTGTCCCTTAGTGCCCAAAGATGTGCAGGTTAGGTGGATTGGCCATGCTAAATTGTCCCTTAGTGTCCAAAGATGTGCAGGTTAGGTGGATTGGCCATGCTAAATTGTCCCTTAGTATCCAAAATGTGTAGGTTAGGTGGATTGCTGTGATCTGGAAGATGCTGCCTGAAAGGATGACGGAAGCAGATTCAACAGAAGCTTTCAAATGGGGGCAACTGATTAAATAATTGAAAGGGAAGGATTGCTTGGGGATAGAGACAGGGGGAGTGGAATTCATTGGATAGGCCTTTCAAATGGGCACCATAGCTTTGATGGGCTGAATGACCTCCTGTGCCGCACCACTACGTTGGGAGCAGTTCAGAGGAGGTTCACATTATTGACTCCAGAGATGAAAGGTTTGTCGTATGAAGAGAGATTGAACAGTTTAGGTCGATACTCTCTGGAATTGAGAAGAATGAGGGGGAGTCAAATTGAGGTATTCAAGATGATAAAAGGTCTGGATAAAGTAGACATGGAGCGGATGCTTCTGCTGGTGGGGTATTCTAGAACGAGAGGTCACAGTCTGAGGATAAGGGGCAGCAAATTTAAAACAGAGTTAAAGAGAAACTACTCCCACTATGTTATGAATCTGTGGAATTCACTCCCCCAAAGTGCAGTGGCTGCCAGGTAAATTTAAGGAGGAGTTAGATTTTTAATTGGTTGATGGATTGAAGGGTTATGGGGGAGAAGGCAGGAAAATGGGGATGAGGAGCTTATCAGCCATGATTGAATGGCAAAGCCAATTCGACGGGCTGAATGGCCTAATTCTCCTCCCGTACCTTATGGACTTATGCACCACTCCACAACACCGCTCGGGAAAAAAGTTTCCGAAACCATTGGTTCAGGGACTGGTTTTGACAAGGAAGTTTTTGTAGTATGTGTTAAAAGATCATAATCTTATCTCGAAAGCCACGTAGTCAGTCATTAACAGCAGCTGGTATGCAAGTTTGACCCCAGTAAACCCATAATAAATAAATGTGTTTCTTATCACAACTTCTTCTCAGTCCAGTGGGATTTTCCCCAGGAAGCGGGGAATATTCCTACAAATCAGAATTTGCAACAACTCCCAGTTCTCAGGGCAGATAATCAGAAGACAGACTATTACTATTATCAGGGTTGCACGGTGGCACTGCTGCCTCACAGCATCAAGGACCTGTGTTCAATGCCTGGCCTTGGGTCACTGTCTGTGTGAAGTCTGCATGTTCTCCCCGTGTCTGCATGGGTTTCTTCCGGGTGCTCTGGTTTCTTCCCACAGTACAAAGATATGCAGATTAGGTGGATTGGCCACGTTAAATTGCCCTTAGTGTCCAGAGATGTGCAGGTTAAGTGATTGCCATGCAAAATTGCCCTTTAGTGTCCAAAGATGTGCAGGTTAGTTGGATTGGCCATGATAACTTGACCCTCAGCGTCAAGGGGATTAGTAGTGTAAATGTGTAGGGTCATGGGACTAGGGCTTGGGTGGAGATGTGGTTTCCTCCTGTACTGTAGGCATTCTATGAGTTTATGATTATTTGACTGGGTGTAAATTGAAAGAAGTAGATACTCAGCAAGACCTTGCTGTCCTCGTCCATCAATCGCTGAAAGCACCCAGGTACAGAGACAGTAAAGAAGGCAAATAGTATGTTGAGATTAATGGGCGGCACAGTGGCACAATGGTTAGCATTGCTGCCTCACACACCTGGATTCGATAAATAAACCTAAGCATCTTAGCAAGAGGATTTGAGTGCAGGGATAGGGGTGCTTTGCTGCAATTGCACGGGGTGTTGGTGAGGCCACACCTGGAATATTTTGTGCAGTTTTGGTGTCCTTATCTGAGGAAGGATGCCCTTGCTATAGAGGGAGCGCAGCTATAGAGGTTTACTAAGTTGATTCCTTAGATGACAGGTCTGTCATATGAGGAGAGACTAAGTTGGTTATCTTTGTATTCACTGGAGTTTAGAAGACTGAGAGGGGGATCTCATAGAAACCGTGAGGCAACAGTGCTAACAACTGTGCCACCTGCACTCCAGGCATCCACCAGACTCTGTGTGAAAAACTTTCCCTACACGTCTCTCCTGAACTTACCCTCTGTCACCTTATACCTGTGCCCTAATGTACTTGACCCTTCACCCTGGGAAAAAGTCTCTGACTATCCACCCTGTCTATGCGTCTCAGAATTCTGTGGACTTCTTTCTGCAAAGAAAGAGAATTTATCCAACTGTGCCCCTTTGTTGAATTACCCAGGAGCTTGCGGTACTTATGTCCCTCCCTTTACATCCCCTTGCCTTCCCCCTCAACTTTGCTTCCTTCATGGCAAAATCCCAGCCAATCAGAATCGACTTTCCAGCCAATCAGCACCCATTCCTCCTGCAGCATGGATCGTCACGATCATTTGAAATTTGGTATTCTTGTGTTTGTCCTGATGAGTGCGAGGTGAAAAGCTTCAACAGCATGTCACTTTTGGCAATGTTCAAGACAGGACGAGAAAGGCTCCACAGATTATGTTGAGGTCCTTCCGCGATTCTTTAGACATCGCCTCCTCAAACTCGCATGTTCTAATTGTCTTTTCTTGAACCTCCTCTTCTGACAGGTCCTATTCCCAGCGATCCACATCCACGCCACTGGGAATGGAGGGTGCTGTGCAAACAGATGCGGGGTGAGTTGCTGAGTTTCTGGATTCTGTTTGTTGTTGGAATATAACCAGTGACAAATTTGCATTGGATGTAATTGACCAATGAGAACAAGGTATCAGGATCAGCTGACCCAGTAAACCATGGAACCAATCACAGTGTGATGTAATAGTCAGCTGACCAACTGATTCACTATAAATAAGGAACAATGTAGAATTGTGGGAGTTTGGAGTGGCCTAGGACGATGCCCCAAAGTTTGGAGTAATGAAGTTTCTTTATTAAACCCTTTTTTTGATTTATAAGTTACAGCAAGTTTTGATGTTGTTTCATTAGAATATAGAACATTACGGCGCAGTACAGGCCCTTCGGCCCTCAATGTTGCACCGACCTGTGAAACCAATTTAAGCCCATCTAACCTACGCTATTCCTATATTATTCATATTATTTAAATACTCTCAGTGTTGGTGACTCCATTACTGTTGCAATGCATTAGCTGCATTTTGAAGGGTTCCTTCTGAAGAAACATTTGTTGGGTGGCATGGTGGCGCAGTGGGTTAGCGCTGCTGCCTCACAATGCCAGGGACAAGGGTTCGATTCCCAGCTTGGGTCACTGTCTGTGTGGAGTCTGCACGTTCTCCCCCACTGTATCTTCATGGGTTTCCTCCGGGTGCTCCGGTTTCCTCCCACAGTACGAACGACATGCTGGTTAGGTGCTAAATTCTCCCTCAGTGTTATCTGAACAGGCGCCAGAGAGTGGGGATTTTCACAGTGACTTCACTGCAATATTAATGTAAGCCTACTTGTGACACTAATAAATAAAACTTAGGATGGGATTTTGTAGCCGCACTCGCCCCAAGGCCAGAAAACTCTATCCGAGGTCAATGCTCCTTTGCATGGTCTGCCCCCACCTCCCCAACAAAATATAAAGTTATAAAATCATACAGGTTTACAGCATGGAAACAGGGCCTTTGACCCAACTTGTCCCTGCCACCCTTCTTTTTGAACCCCTAAGCTAATCCCAATTGCCTGCGTTTGGCCCATATTCCTCTGTACCCATCATACCCATGTAACAATGTAAATGCTTTTTAAAAGATAAAATTGTACCTGCTTCTACTACTACCTCTGGCAGACATTCACCACCCTCTATGTGAAAAAAATTGCTCCTCTGGACACTTTCATATCTCTCCCCTCTCATCTTAAACCTATCCCCTTTAGTTTTAGACTCTCCTCCCTTTGGGAAAAGATGTTGACTATTTAGCTGATCTCATTATTTTATAGACCTCTATAAGATCACCCCTCAGCCTCTTACACTCCAAAAGAAAAAGGTCCCAGTCTATCCAACCTCTCCTTTTAACTCAATCCATCAAGTCCCTGTAGTATCCTAGTAAATCTTTTCTGCACTCTTTCTAGTTTAATAATATCCTTTCTATAATCGGGTGACCAGAACTATACACAGTATTCCAAGTGTGGCCTTACCAGTGTCTTGTACAACTTCAACAAGACGTCCCAACTCCTGTATTCAATGTTCTGACCAATGAAACCAAACATGCTGAACGCCTTCTTCACCACTCTGTCCACCTGTGACTCCACATTATGTTACTTTTCGAGTGTTTTTTAAAATTGACGAGTCCTGAATGTGAAGTGAACCTTCAACTGGGGTCAAAATCCTAATACAGTATTACAGAATCAGGTAACTTCATCATCTAAATCATTACGGATTAAATGAACTATAATTGAGATAGTGAATTTATCAGAGTTTATTTAGAGACCAATATAAATTAATACAAAGGGCAAAGTGCTAAGAATTACATAACTAATTTACACAATTGTAATGTCATTGGTTGCTCAGTTACCTACAAGGTGCAAAGAATTATACACCAATCCACTTGCCTGATGAAGCAGCAGTGCTTCAAAAGCTCGTGCTACCAAATAAACCCATTGGGTTTTAACCTGGTGCTGTGAGATTTCTTACTGTGCCCACCCCAAGTCCAATGGCATTTCCACATTACAACCAATTCAAGATTACCAACACACGATGTAATCAATTTGTACTTGCCAGAAGGAATATATATTCGGAAACCTGCTGCCTGTAGGTGAAATTAATAAGTTTGGGCATTGTATTTTTTTTCTGAATAAACAAAAGTGGGAGGGACACTTAGCGCATTCGCCATGGCAACATCTTGATCAACTTACCAACCAATCAACCCCCACCCCTTTCCTCGCGCAGCTTTGAAATTTGGTATTCTTGCGTCTGTCCTGATGAGTGCAAGACAGAAAGCTGTAATAGCACATCCTCTTTTCTCAGCAATAATACAGAGGTAGGAAACAGAAGGAGATTGTCCATCCGTTCACACAGGCTTTGTTTCCTGGTGGTGAACTCCCAGTGCGGGATTCCCGATAGCGGTGGGAGAGTGTCCCACTGACAGCAGCAGAACCAGAAGCTCCCAATGTCAGCTAAGATCGGATTCACTGCTGAGAAACACACCATGGGTGGGTGGGGGCAGAAAATCCACCCCCCCACCCCCGCCAATGAAGTTCAAGTCATTCAGAGAGATAAACCTTTTTTAACTGGGATTCATAGGTGCACACAATAATTCCAATCAATTTATTATCTTCTATACAAATTTTAACAAGCTAACTCAAAAACAGAAATATAATTATAATAATCTTATTGCAAACTATTATCCAACTATGATTGGAAAATCTATTAATTAAAAACTGGAGCTTAAGGCCGGAATCTTACGGGCCGGCCTGCCATGGGAATCGGAGCAGGCGAGGGGCGCACAATGGGAAGGTCAGTTGAACTGGCAGGATTTTACTGTTTTGGGATGAGTGAGACCCTAAAAATCCCTGCCCCATTTCCCTAATCTGACTAGTCCCTAGGTGAGGTTCGCCAAGATTAAGATTAGGTGACATTAATCCCCCCCCTCTCCCACCCCTCCAAACACTCACTGTATTGGTTGCCACTGGCTTAATCTAAAACACTGCCTATCCAAATCAAGGGTGATCTAACACTCACTGAGTCCATTTTCTTGTTTTACCTCCACAATCCTTAATTTTCTGACTAATCTAAAACCTATCAATCCCAGCCATGGAAATGTTCAAGGACTCGGCCTTCCTGGGGTAAAGAATTCCAATGATATTCCACTCTCAGAGAGAAGGAAGTCAGATGGGAAGCCTCTCAGATGGTTCCAAAAGATCCCACAGCTGCCACGCCATTTAAAATGAATGGGTGTCATGAGGCACAGTGTGTTAGCACTGCTGTCTCTCAGCGCCAGGGACATGGATTCGATTCCTGGCTTGAGGTAACTATCTGTGTGGAGTCTGCACGTTCTCCCTGCTTGTGTCTGCGTGGGTTTCCTCCAGGTGCTCTGGTTTCCTCCCACAGTCCAAAGATGTGAAGGTTAAGTGCATTGATCATACTAAATTATCCTGTAATGTCCAAAGATGTATAGGTTAGATGGATTGGCCATACTAAATTGTCCCAGGGGGATTAGCAGGGTAAATATGTGGGGTTGCGGGATTGGGTGGGATTGTGGCCAGTGCATGTTTGATGGGCCGAATGGCCCCCTTCTGCACTGTAGGGATTTTATAAATCTATATCAAAAGCAAACATCGCTTCTGTAAACAGTGATGCAAAATAAGATGAGACCAAAATGAGGTATGTTTCTTCACAGTGTGTGTGCGTGGCATAGTCTCTGTACTGAAATTTCCACTCACTGTATCCATCTTTCAGATGTTGCTGTCCATATTCTTTTCCATTCTGGGAGTTGTGGGTGCAGCATACTGCCTGATCACCTCCTCACTGGGCTTGGTAAACGGTCCAACGTGTATAACTGAAACAGGAAATTGGTCAAGGCCTTTCTCCTCCAACTTGGAAGATCTAAATCTGAAGTAAGTAAGACTTGCGGACTTGTACATCTCACCTTTATCAAATAGGGGAACTATAGACTCCGATCTGACACTCCCTCCCTACCGCCTGTACTCAGCATAGCACATGAGTTGGTAGCAACACAGTCACAAGGTTGTATATACAGTTCCCAATCTGGGAGAGTAGTACTCCTCAGGTCATCATAGACCATCATAGCATGTGGACACCCAGATCCCTCTGCACCAAAACATCCCAAAGTCTCTCTCCATTTACATATTCGTCCAACTAAAATGGATAACTTCGCACATTTTGGCTCACTGGCCCAACTTACCCATATCCATTCTTGGCTCCTCATTGCAAAATACAATCCCACCTATATTAGTATCGTCTGCACATTTGGCAGGAGAATCATAGAATCCTACTGTGCAGAAAGAGGCCATTTGGCCTCTTGGTGGGAATGTGCACTGACCACATTCCCTCCCATCCCCTATCCCCGTAACCCCATGCATTTACCCTAACTAGCCCCCCTCCCCCAAACACTAAGGGTCAATTTAGCATGGCCAATCCACCTAACCTGCACATCTTTAAACACTAAGGGATAATTTAGCATGGCCAATCCACCTAACCTGCACATCTTTAAACACTAAGGGATAATTTAGCATGGCCAATCCACCTAACCTGCACATTTTTGGACATTAAGGGGCAATTTAGTGTCACAACCCTCCTAAGTAAACATCTTTGGACTGTGTGCAGGTTAGGTGGATTGGCCATGCTAAATTGTCCCTTACTGTCTAAAGATGTGCAGGTTAGATGGATTGGCCATGCTAAATTGTCCCTTGTTGTGTGGGTTGTGGTTGGTGTTTGTTTTGGACTGTGAGAGGAAACCAGAGCACCCAGAGGAATCCCACGGAGACACTGGGAGAACATGCAGAGTCCACACAGGCAGTGACCCGAGAACAGAAATGAACCCGGGTCCCCAATGCTGTGGGGCATCGGTGCTAACCAGATAACGTCTATTGCGCGCTCCTGTCCCTTGCTTTATCTTTCCATGAAACCTACAAGGAAGCACTCTCTGACATTAACTCAATGTTTAATTTCTCCTACAGCCAGGATCATTACCTCTTTAATTCCACAATCTGGGAACAGTGCAAGAAGCCTCAGAACGTGGTCCTCTACAACATTGTTCTCTTCTCCTTGCTGATAGGGTTCAGTGTCATCGAGCTGTTTCTGTGCCTGGTTCAGATGGTCAACGGCCTCTTTGGGTGTCTGTGCGGAACCTGTGGGAAAAGGAGAGCGGTGAGTCCTCAGTCTTAACATTGATGTTTCAGCATTGACTGGGCCCCTCAGACTGGTAACTGGTGCGATGGGTCACTCCCCTATGCCTCCATCATACTTGAGTGATCCACCTTAGCCTCTGTTGGCCTTTGCCTCTCCAACAGACCAGAGGGCTTGAGACACTGATAGGTTAGTTAGAGCCGAACTGGAGTTACTGGGTCGAATTTTACTGGCCTGAAGTCTGTACGATCCCACCCAAGGCCAACCGAGAATGTCGTTCTCTGAGTCTTGGTATCGGAGCAGATGTGCCGGCAAAATCCCGGTCACTCAGGTAAAAGCAAAACACTCATAGAAAACCTTGGCACGGAAAGAGGCCACTCAGCCCATCGAGCCTGCACCGACCACAATCCCACCCAGGCCCTATCCCCATATCCCTACAAATTTACCCACTAATCCCTCTAAGCTATACTTCTCAGGATACTAAGGAGCAATTTTAGCATGGCCAATCAACCTAACACACACACACACACACACCTTTGGACTGTGGGAGGAAACCGGAGCACCCAGAGGAAACCCACGCAGACACGGGGAGAACATGCAACTCCACACAGACAATGACCCGGGCCGGGAATCGAACCCAGGTTCCTGGCGCTGTGAAGCAGCAGTGCTAACCACTGTGCTACTGTGCCTTCCCTGTGGTTGCTGGGAATCTCAGACAAAAACAGAACTTGCTGGAAAATCCCGGCGGGCCTGTCAACATCTGCGGAGAGACAGTAGAACCAATGCACTTGCACCAAGATCAGAAAATCCCTTCCGAGGTGCCCGAATTCCATGCCGGGATGGATGATAAAATTTCGTCCAAAGTTTTGGGTCTGGATGACCCTTTGTCAGACGTGCTGGATCTCTCCAGCATTTTCCGGTATTGTGTCCAATCCTGGGCATGCATTTTTATTATTTGTGAGACCTGGGCGTCGCTGGCTGGTTCCAGCATTTATTGCCCATCTGTAGTTGCCCTTGCAGAGCAGTTGAGAGTTGACCACATTGGCTGTGGCTCTGGACTCATGCGGAGGCCAGACCGGGGTAAGAATGGCAGATTTGGGCCAGCACGGTGGCACAGTGGGTTAGCACTGCCGCTTCCAGAGACCTGGGTTCAATTCCTGGCTTGGGTCACTGTCTGTGTGGAGTTTGCACATTCTCCTCATGTCTTCATGGGTTTCCTCCAGGTACTCTGGTTTCCTCCCACAGTTCAAAGATGTGCAGGTTAGGTTGACTGGCCTTGCTAGAAAATTGCCCTTTAGTGTCCTGGGATGCATAGCTTAGAGGGATTAATGAGTAAAATATGTAGGGATATGGGGGTAAGATTGTGTTCGGTGCAGACTCGATGGGCTGAAGGGCCTCTTTCTGCACTGTAGAATTCTATGATTTCCTTCCCAAAAGGAACCAGATGGGCTTTTCTGACAATGGGTCATCAGTAGATTCTTAACTCCTGATTCTTTTTTATTGGATTCAAATTCTACCATCTGCTGTGGCGGGATTCGAACCCGGGTCCCCCAGAACATTAGTTGGGTTTCTGGATGAACAGTCTAGCAATAATACTACTAAGCCATTGTCTCCCCTTCCCTCGGAGGGAGTGCATGTAGAATTACCAGAATTTACCTCGACACCAAAGCTTAAATTATCAGAACAGATTATTCAAGCTAACAGCTATTTAGAAAATGATCGCATCACAGGTTTTAAGATATCAAGAGTTTTGAAATAGGGAAGGTATTTCTGCTGGGTGGGTGGGGCGGGGTGGGGGGTCATGCACGAGGATTCATAGAAACTAGAAACAGGAGGAGGCCATTTGGCTCTTCGAGCCTGCTCCACCATTCATTACGATCATGGCTGATCATTAAATTCAATATCCTGCCCTCCCCTCCCCACCCCCCACCCCCCCTCGATTCTTTTAGCCCTGGAAGTGATATCTAATCCCTTCTTGAAATCACACAATGCTTTGGCCTCAACTACTTTCTGTGAGAGTGAATTCCACCATCACCTTGCCTCCATCCCAAAGGCTTGTCCCCCTTATATCTTTGGATTCAGAATTGAAAGTTTGAGCCGGAGCTTATGGGAGTGAAATGTAGGAATACTTTCACACACTAGGGTGGGAGAAGTTTGGAATTCTCTTCCACAAGTTGCAGGTGGTGTGGGATCAGCTGTTGGCTTTAAAACTGAGCAGATGTTTGTCACAGTAAGAAGTCTCACAACACCAGGTTAAAGTCCAACAGGTTTATTTGGTAGTAGCCACAAGCTTTTGGAACATTCTAATCAGTATTCTGTAAACTGTGTGTATCTTTATATGCCCTGTTTGTGATCAGAACTCTCCACTCACCTGATGAAGGAACAGTGCTCCAAAAGCTAGTAGTGTTTAATACCAAATAAACCTGTTGGACTTTAACCTGGTGTTGTGAGACTTCTTACTGTGTTTACCCCAGTCCAATGCCGGCATCTCCACATCAGATGTTTGTCAGCCAGAGGTATTGCTGCAAAGGTAGCTACATGGACTTTGATTGCAGGGAAATTATTGGATGGTGGAACAGGCTCAAGGGGCTGAATGGCCTCCTCCTGAGCAAATCTGGAAGAAAAGCCATTAATGCATGGGAATTAAGAATCTACTGATGACCTATTGTCGGAAAACCCATCTGGCTCCCTTTAGGGAAGGAAATCTGCCGTCCTTACCCGGTCTGGCCTACATGTGACTCCAGAGCCATAGCCAATGGGGTTGACTCTCAAGTGATTCCAAGGCCAACCAGGGATGGGCAATAAATGCTGGCCCAGCCAGTGACCCCCGCTATTTAAGAAATGGCCAGAAAATCCCATCCATTGTGGATACGGCCACCTTCTGATGAGTCTAATTGGATGACAAAGGGGTTTTGCTCCTTTTCCAATTGGCCGAGGGAAGTGCCCGGAAGACACACCAATGGCAGGCCTGAAGTGCAAGGTCACGTGACGAAACCTGCATGACAACGCCCAATCAGAGTGGACAATGAGAAGCCGGCACCTAGTTTAATCCAGTCAGCATCAGAGACCAGGAATGCGCTACCGGAGGCAGGATAAATCCTGGGAATGGGATAACAACCTGAAAGGGGGAGTGGGACGAGGTGAACCGTTCCTGCGGCGAGCTGGCATTGACGCAATGGGCTGCGTAGCCTCCTTCCCTGCTGTAACCGTTCTGTGATTCTTTCCTATGTTTATAGGCCCCTGTGTAACACAAGCCAGGGATCCGAAAAGAATTGCACTCAGCTCCCACCGGATAAAAGCCTTTAAATTAAATCGTCTTGCGAGAAAAATAATTTATCTCTGCCTCAAACTTGTTTTCACAAAGCGGCCAGTTTCTGATCTCCTGGGATACAAGCTCCTTATGAGTTCCGTCTGTTTTAATGTACCGTGATTCATATTTGTACAAACACTGCTTGTGATGTTTGAGCAGTTAATAATAAAATAAGGACCCTGATGGCTTTGCTAAAGGGTTAAATATTTCCAACGTGATTTTATTTCATGTTTAAGCTTTGGTGCAATAGGTAAACCTTGACTCAGAATACATCACGTTAGCCTCAAGTGCTCTCGTAACAGGGTTAGCACTGATTGAATGAGTCAGTGCAATCAGACTGTATCTAAACTGTCTGTGGTGTTTCTGATATTACATCAGTCATTACGTGTCAGTAATTTGGGCTTCTTCAGTTGTAATGAGACTAAGAACGTAAGGACTGGAAGCAAGAGTAGGGGATGGCACGGTGGCACGGTGATCAGCACTGCTACCTCACATCGCCAGGGACCCGGGTTTGATTCCAGGCTTGGGTCACTGTCCGTGTGAAGTTTGCACTTTCTCCTGCGTGGGTTTGCTCTGGTTTCTCCCACAGTGCGAAAGATGTGCTGGTTAGGTGCTAAAATTCTCCCTCAGTGTTACCCAAACAGGCGCTGGAGTGTGGCGACTGGGGGATTTTCACAGCAACTTCACTGCTGTGTTAATGTATGTCGACTTGTGACACTAACAAATAAAACTGTATCAGAGCCAGCACTAATTGAGTATGTCAGTATGTCACTGTAGAATCCCGACAGTGCAGAAGGAGGCCATTCGGCCCATTAAGTCTGCACCGACCACAATCCCACTCGGCCCTATCTCCATGCATTTTCCCTAGCAAGTACCCCTGACACTAATGGACAATTTTACTAAGGAGCAATTTAGCATGGCCAATCCATCTAACCTACACATCTTTGGACACTAAAGGGCAATTTAGCACGGCCAATCCGACTAATCTACACATCTTTGGACACTAAGAGGCAATTTAGCACGGCCAATTCACCTAACCTACATATCTTTGGACACTAAGGGGGTAATTTAGCATGGCCGTCCGCCTAACCTACACATCTTTGGTCATTAAGGGGCAATTTAACATGGCCAATCTCCCCAACCCACACATTTTTGGAGTGTGGGAGGAAACGGGAGGAAAGGACATTGACAGTGTGGGAGAATGTGCAAACTCCACACAGACAGTGACCTGAGCCGGGAATCGAACCCAGTTCCTAGAGCTGTGAGGCAGCAGTGCGAACCACTATGCCATTGTGATTTGCACTACAAATCAAACTGTGTAGTAATTGCCTGCACTGTTTGCTATATTACATTAGTTATTAGGCATTAGAAATTAGGGCTTCTTTGGTTCTAACGAGACTAGGAATATAGGAGCAGGAGTAGGCCATTCGGCCCCTCGAGCCTGCCTTGCCATTCAATAAGATCACGGCTGATCTTTTTGTGGACTCAGCTCCACTTTCCTGCCCATTCACCATAACCCCTCAAACCCTGACCAATTAAATTTCTGTCTATCTCCTCCTTAAATTTACTTAAAGTTGTGACATCTGTTGCAATCTGAGATCGTGAATTCCACAGACTCGCTGGTGGGTGAAACTAGAACTAGGGGGCATGGCCTCAAAACAACAGGCAGCAGATTTAGAACTGAGTTGAGGAGGAACTTCTTCACACAAGGGTTGTGAATCTGAGCCCCTATGGGCAAGCCCTCCATATACACAGGATCTGCAAGGAAGATCACAACAGACACCTCCAGACGCTGAAAGATGCCCTCATAAGAACAGGATATGGCGCTCGACTCATCGATCAACAATTCCGACACACCACAGTGAAAAACCGCATCGACCCCCTCAGAAGACAAATACAGGATACAGTGAACAGTATTTCCCTGGAGCAGAGAAGCTACCGCATCTTCTCTGGAGTCTTCAACATGTCATTGATGAAGACGAACATCTTGCCAAGGCCATCCCCACACCCCCCACTTCTTGCCTTCAGGCAACCATACAACCTCAAACAGACCATTTTCGCAGCGAACAATCCAGCCTTCAGGAGAACAGTGACCATACTACACAACCCTGCCACAGCAACCTCTGCAAGATACGCCAGATCATCAACATGGGTACCATCATCTCATGTGAGAACACTGTCCAGCAGGTACACAGCACTCACTCTTGCAACTTGGCCGACGTTGTCTACCTAATATGCTGGAGGAAAGAATGTCCCTAGGCATGGTACATTGGGGAGACCATGCAGACACCACGACAATGCACGAATGAACTTCGTTTGACAATCACCAGGCAAGACTGTTCTCTTCCTGTTGGTGAACACTTCAGCGGTCACGGGCATTCGGCTTCTGATTTTCAGGTAAGCGTTCTCCAAGGCAGCCTTCACGACACATGACAGTGCAGAGTTGCTGAGCAGAGACTGATAGCCAAGTTCCGCACACATGAGGACAGTCTCTACCTGGATCTTGGGCTCACGTCACACTATCTGTAACCCCCATGACCTGCCTGAACTTGCAATGTCTCACTTACTGTCCTGTCTGGAGACAATACACATCTCTTTAATCTGTGCTTAATGCTCTCTCCACTCACATTGTCTGCACCTTTAAGAAATAATTACGTGTAAAAGCTCGCATTCTTATCAGTATTTTGTAAACTTGTGTGTGTCTTTATATGCCCTGTTTGTGATCAGAGTTCCCCACTTAGCTGACAAAGGGGCAAAGCCCCAAAAGCTAGTGGCTTTGACTCCCAAATAAACTTGTTGAACTTTAGCCTGGTGTTGTGAGACTTCTTGCTGTGTTTACCCCAGTCCAACGCCGGCATTTAACTCCACACTAAATTGTGTAACTTTAACTCCACACTAGACTGTGTAACTTTAACCCCACACTACACTGTGTAACATTAACCTCACACTACACTGTGTAAATATAACCCCACACTAAACTGTGTAACTATAAACCCACACTAGACCGTGTAACTTTAACCCCACACTGTATTGTATAACATTAACCTCACACTAAACTGTGTAACTTTAACCCCACACTAAACTGTGTAACTTTGACCCCACACTAGACTGTGTAACTTTAACCTCACACTACACTGTGTAAATATAACCCCACACTAAACTGAATAACTTTAACTTGATACTACACTGTCACATTAACCTCACACTACACTGTGTAAATATAATCCCACACTAAATGGTGTAATTATAATCCCACACTACACTGTGTAAATATAATCCCACACTATACTGTGTAACTATAATCCCACACTATACTGTGTAACTATAATCCCACACTATATGTGTAGCTATAATCCCACACTGTACTGTGTAACTATAATCCCACACTATACTGTGTAACTATAATCCCACACTATATGTGTAGCTATAATCCCACACTGTACTGTGTAACTATAATCCCACACTGTACTGTGTAACTATAATCCCACACTATACTGTGTAATATTAACCTCACACTAAATGGTGTAACTATAATCCCACACTATACTGTGTAACTATAATCCCACACTATACTGTGTAATATTAACCTCACACTAAATGGTGTAACTATAATCCCACACTATACTGTGTAACTATAATCCCACACTATACTGTGTAAGTATAATCCCATACTATACTGTGTAACTATAATCCCACACTATACCGTGTAACTATAATCCCACACTAAACTGTGTAAGTATAATCCCACGCTATACTGTGTAACTATAATCCCACACTATACTGTGTAACTATAATCCCACACTATACTGTGTAACTATAATCCCACACTATACTGTGTAACTATAATCCCACACTATACTGTGTAACTATAATCCCACACTATACTGTGTAACTATAATCCCACACTATACTGTGTAACTATAATCCCACACTATACTGTGTAACTATAATCCCACACTATACTGTGTAACTATAATTCCACACTATACTGTGTAACTGTAATCCCACACTGTACTGTGTAACTATAATCCCACACTGTACTGTGTAACTATAATCCCACACTATACTGTGTAACTATAATCCCACACTATACTGTGTAACTATAATCCCACACTATACTGTGTAACTATAATCCCACACTATACTGTGTAACTATAATCCCACACTATACTGTGTAACTATAATCCCACACTATACTGTGTAACTATAATCCCACACTGTACTGTGTAACTATAATCCCACACTATACTGTGTAACTATAATCCCACACTATACTGTGTAACTATAATCCCACACTATACTGTGTAACTATAATCCCACACTATACTGTGTAACTATAATCCCACACTATACTGTGTAACTATAATCCCACACTATACTGTGTAACTATAATCCCACACTATACTGTGTAACTATAATCCCACACTGTACTGTGTAACTATAATCCCACACTATACTGTGTAACTATAATCCCACACTATACTGTGTAACTATAATCCCACACTATACTGTGTAACTATATCCAACTTACTGTGTACATAATCCCACACTATACTGTGTAACTATAATCCACACTATACTGTGTAACTATAATCCCACACTATACTGTGTAACTATAATCCCACACTATACTGTGTAACTATATCCCACACTATACTGTGTAACTATAATCCCACACTATACTGTGTAACTATAATCCCACACTATACTGTGTAACTATAATCCCACACTGTACTGTGTAACTATAATCCCACACTATACTGTGTAACTATAATCCCACACTATACTGTGTAACTATAATCCCACACTATACTGTGTAACTATAATCCCACACTATACTGTGTAACTATAATCCCACACTATACTGTGTAACTATAATCCCACACTATACTGTGTAATTACCCACACTTATGTGTAACTATAATCCCACACTATACTGTGTAACTATAATCCCACACTATACTGTGTAACTATAATCCCACACTGTACTGTGTAACTATAATCCCACACTATACTGTGTAACTATAATCCCACACTATACTGTGTAACTAATCCCACAGTACTGTGTAACTATAATCCCACACTATACTGTGTAACTATAATCCCACACTTACTGTGTAACTATAATCCCACACTATACTGTGTAACTATAATCCCACACTATACTGTGTAACTATAATCCCACACTGTACTGTGTAACTATAATCCCACACTGTACTGTGTAACTATAATCCCACACTATACTGTGTAACTATAATCCCACACTGTACTGTGTAACTATAATCCCACACTAACTGTGTAACTATAATCCCACACTATACTGGTAACTATAATCCCACACTATATGTGTAACTATAATCCCACACTGTACTGTGTAACTATAATCCCACACTATACTGTGTAACTATAATCCCACACTATATGTGTAGCTATAATCCCACACTGTACTGTGTAACTATAATCCCACACTATACTGTGTAACTATAATCCCACACTATACTGTGTAACTATAATCCCACACTGTACTGTCAAATCTGCAGAGTGTCAGAACTTCAGCCTTGCCAATTTCGTTACCTCGTGAATGACTCTGTGCAGTGACCAATCAGGGACAATTAAATTGCAGTTGCCGAGGTGATGAGGGTAAAGGAAATTTTTCATTGAAAAAAACGGACATTCTGAAGTGAGGCATTTTCTATCTGGTCAAGAGTGGACAATGGTTACATATGACTACGGAGAACCAATTGACAAGTAAGTAAAGCTAAAGTTTAACTCCAATTTGTAAAGCTGTCTTAGTAATCAGAGTTTCCAGTGATATTTATTTGGCCCACGCCCTCAATAATGTAAAAGGATAGCATTCAGGTATTCAATAAAACTCTTTCTTAAGCTTAGAAAAGTATTTCTTTTTAAATAAAGCCTATAGCAGCTCAGGTTAGCTTGAGTGGAAGTTTTAGATGCTTCACTTCTGTAATAGCTAGGGAGGCCATTCAGCCCATCCAGCCACGTCCCACCCCTTAAGTTCATCATTGAACTTTTTGCATTGCAAAACCATTTCAACCATCCAACGGTCTTACAACCTCAGTGGAGCTTTCTGGAGTACAGAAGATCTCCAGATGTCCACTGTACGCAATGCAAAGATGTGGCATGAAGTGCCTTCACCTATTATTTGATCAATGGCAGAGCTAGGGTAAGCTCCTGGGAGCTGAAATGGGGGGGTGGGGGGGAGGGAACCATTGGAGCAATGGGAATCCTTGCGCAAAGCTGCATCACCCAGCGTCGAAGACCGGCCCCTGAGGAACCAACTCTGATAGACATTTGCCCGATGGATGGGGCCACCATGTCTGATGAGTAGGCTACTGCGTCTGATGAATGGACACATGCTCAAAAGTCACCTCTCTCAGTGGGTTCACTTTTCCCAGCTCTCCCAACCTTCTTGGTATGTCTGTATCTGTCCAGAGAGGTCTAGTGTCCATAATAGCATAAAGATTTTTGGTGTGAATTAGTTCTCAGGAGGGATATGGGTCTCTGGGGATATTGCTTAAATTGGAACTATAGAGATGGATAGCTGTTCAGAGTTATAGAGCATGGAGTCACCAATACCATATCAGGGAGTCTGCGGGGCCTGTGGGCAAATTTCCAGCTGGTCCATCAGGACATGATTAACCTGAGTAAATATCTCCATTACACTCCCACTTCCCCAATCCTGGGAATCGAGCCAGGAATCAAATCTGGGGCCCTGGCGTTGTGAGGCAGCAGTGCTAACTGCCGTGTTATGTCCATCAGATTTCAAACAATTATACAGCTGTTTTTCTGAATCATCAGATATCTTTTAACTGAAGTTAAACTATTGCTGGAAAAAATAATTTTTGTCGAAGCTTATCATCTCGCACTCATCAGGTCTTCACAACATCTGTCAGTGAAGTCAATAAATTTATACTGCGGGGGGTGGGGAGACAGCACTAATTGGTTGTTGGTGGACTCTGTTTGGGAGAGGCAGTGCCATGAAGAATGCACCAGTTGACAGTGACTGACAGTTAACTGCCTGGTGCTGTTAGAAATTTAAAACCTGCTGGCTTGACTCTGGTCAGGGGTTAAGGCATAAACCAACAAATGGCTATTTCTTACTTGCTTTGGCTGAAACAGGCGCAACATGTGTACCTATTCTTTCTGTCTGCAAACAACAGGGTCAATGTTGTGGGTGATACTAGCACCTTGCTACACACTCTCTAATGATTTGTCTCTGCCCTGTCACTTGTTACAGGCTGCATCCTACAGATCATAGAATCCATATGGTGCAGAAGGAGGCCATTTGGCACATTGGCTCTGTACTGCCCACAATCCCACCCAAACCCAATGCCCGTAACCCCACACATTTTTCCCTGCTAATCCCCCGACACTAAAGGGCAATATATCATGGCCAATCCACCTAACCCGCACATCTTTGGAGTGAAGGAGAAAACCAGAACACCTGAAGGAAACCCCCACACAGACACCATGGGGAGATTCCACACAAGCAGTGATCCAAGCTGGAGTTTGAACCTGGGTCACAGTGGTTAGCGGTTCTAGCCACTGTGCCACCCTATCTATTTTCTGCTAACAATGTCCGTGTTATTATGCAAATTTGAAAAGTGCAGTTCAAGTCGCCAACTTTTGATCTATTTGTTAATAACTTGCTTTTTTTCCACAGATGTTTTCTTCAGTCTTTTCGTATTGGTGGATTTTGGATATATTGGGATTGGTAAGTTCAAGACAAGCCTGGGAACGGTACAGTGGCTAAATTATTTCCTGGCACACCCATTCCTAATTGCCCTCAAACTGAGTGGCTTGCACAGCCATTTCACAGCCAACCACATTGGCTGAGGCTCTGGAGTCATGTGTAGGCCAGACTGGGTAAGATGGCAGATTTCCTTCCTAATGGACATTAGTGAACCCAGATGGGTTTTTAAAAAACAATTTATACTCCATTTTTGAAGTTGCAGAGTGGACAGGGCAGACGTGAATTCCATCAGCACGGTGGCACAGTGGGTTAGCAGTGCTGCTTCACAGCTCCAGGGATCCAGGTTCGATTCTCAGCTTGGGTCCCTGTCTATGTGGAGATTGTACATTCTCCCCGTGTCGCTGTGGGTTTCCTCCGGGTGCCGACACTGAGGAAGAGATTATTGTTACGTGCTGGTCGGGGTGCATTGGCCGTGCTAAATTCTCCTTCACTGTTACCCCGAACAGGTGCCAAAGTGTGGTGAGTGGAGGAATTTTCACAGTAACTTCATTGCAGTTTTACTGTACTCACGACACTAATAAATAGACTTTAAAAACTTTAATCTCCTTCCTTGCTCCAAAATCCAAAATCAGTAGGTGGCATGATAGCAGAGTGGTTAGCACTGCTGTCTCGCAACACCAGGGACCCTGGTTCGATTCCCAGCTTGGGTCACTGTCTGTATGGAGTTTGCACATTCTCCCCGTGTCTGCATGGGCTTCTTCTGGTTTCCTCCCACAGTCTGAAAGATGTACTGGTTAGGATGCATTCGTTGTACTAAATTCTCCCTCAGTGTTACCCGGACAGAGAGGATATCTGATTGAGGGTATATAAAATAGTAAAAAAGATGGATGGTGTGAACATAGACCAAATGTTTCCCCCTTGTGTGGGACAATCTAGAACAAGAGGTCACAGGCAACTAGGAGATTTTCACAGTAACTTCATAAATAAAATTCAAATTGAACCTACTTCAAGGTCCGCATAAGAGAGACAAGCAAGATGCAAGCTGATAAGAGGAGGCTATGCACCCCAACTTTGGTTGGATCCGACACACTTGATCTCAGCTAAAAGGCTGAGATACCTGGAGGAAACTCACGCAAACATGGGGAGAATGTGCAGACTCCACACAGACAGTGACCCAATCCAGGATTCAAACCCAGTTGATGCCACTTGAGGAGAGGTTAAACAGTTTGGGCTTAACTTGCTGGGGAGGTGACGGCCGAGTGGTTTATTGCTGGTCTATTAAGCCAGAAACTCGGCTAATGTTCTGGGGGACCCAGGTTCGAATCCCGCCATGGCATTTGGTGGAATCTAAGTTCAATTTTGAGGCGGCACAGTGACACAGTGTTTGGCACTGCTACTTCACAGCTCCAGAACCTGGGTTCGATTCCCAGCTTGGGTCACTGCCTGTGTGGAGACTGCATGTTCTCCCCGTGTCTGCGTGGGTTTCCTCCCACAGTCCAAAAGACAGATTGGTTGATTGGCTGTGCTAAATTGCCCCTTAGCACACTATACAGACAAAGCATACCATTCATAGAATACATAGGGGAGAAGGATTTGAGTTGATTTATTATTGTCACATGTAGTGAGATAGAGTGAAAAGTATTGTTTCTTGCGTGCTATACAGGCAAAGCATACCATTCATAGAGAAGGTAAGAGCGAAATGTAGTGTTACTGTCATAGCTGTGAAGAATGCTTTCTCTGATGCATCTGTAAAAGTTAGTGAGATTGTGGCTGACATGCCGAATTTCCTTCGCTTTCTGAGAGAGTAGAAGCATTCGTGGGCTTTCTTAACAATAGTGTCAGCATGGGGGGACCAGGACAGGTTTTTGGTGATCTGGAAGTTCTTAACCATTTCTACTTCGACCCCGCTGATGTAATCAGGGGCATGTCCTTCACTACCTTTCCTTAAGTCGATGACAATCTCTGTTTTGTTGACATTGAGGGACAGGTTATTGTCACGCACCAGTTCACCAGATTCTCTATCTCATTCCTATGTGACCTCAGACTTTTGTACCTTTTTCCCAATGGAAGAAGGTGGAAGAGAGTGTCCTTGAGGTCCGTGGGGCTCTTAACTAATGACAATCATCGCTACACCACTACCTCCCCTGCGTAACACCCCTTAGTAAACTGCACCAACCACTGTACCCAAACTGTGCACTATAACTGGACCAAGGTGAACCTTTCCATTTTTCATTTTCAATGCCAGGAACTCTGTTGCTACATGAGATTACTATTCACTGGCAAATTACAGGAGTTGGTTAGAGCAGGGATTTTTGAATGAATAAATATCCAGTAGCCAACGCCATTAAAAGAAGGCGTGTCTGGACAAATACATGAATAGCGTGGGAATATGATCCCTGGAAGGGTCGGGGGTTTTAGTTCAGATATGAAGCATGGTCGGTGCAGGCCTGGAGGGCCAAAGGACCTGTCTTATGCTGTAATTTTCTTTGATCTTTGTCTAGGTTAAATGTATTAACCATGTTAAATTGTCCCTTAGTGTCCAAAGATGTGCAGGTTAGGGTGGATTGGCCATGCTAAATTGTCCCTTAGTGTCCAAAGATGTGCGGGTTAGGGTGGATTGGCCATGCTAAATTGTCCCTTAGTGTCCAAAGATGTGCAGGTTAGGGTGGATTGGCCATGCTAAATTGTCCCTTAGTGTCCAAAGATGTGCAGTTAGGTGGATTGGCCATGCTAAATTGCCCCTTAGTGTCCAAAGATGTGCAGGTTAGGTGGTTGGCCATACTAAATTGTCCCTTAGTGTACAAAGATGTGCAGGTTAGGTGGATTGCCATGCTAAATTGTTCCTTAGTGTCCAAAGATGTGCAGGTTAGGGTGGATTGGCCATGCTAAATTGTCCCTTAGTGTCCAAAGATGTGCGGGTTAGGGTGGATTGGCCATGCTAAATTGCCCTTAGTGTCCAAAGATGTGCGGGTAGGGTGGATTGCCATGCTAATTGTCCCTTAGTGTCCAAAGATGTGCGGTTAGGTGGATTGGCCATGCTAAATTGCCCCTTAGTGTCCAAAGATGTGCGGGTTAGTTGGATGGCCATGCTAAATCGTCCTTAGTGTCCAAAGATGTGCAGGTTAGATGGATGCCATGCTATTGTCCCTTAGTGTCCAAAGATGTGCGGGTTAGTGGATTGGCCATGCTAAATTGTCCCTTAGTGTCCAAAGATGTGCAGGTTAGATGGATTGGCCATGTTAAATTGCCTCTTAGTGTCCAAAGATGTGCAGGTTAGATGGATTGGCCATGCTAAATTGTCCCTTAGTGTCCAAAGATATGCAGGTTAGATGGATTGGCCATGCTAAATTGCCCTTTAGTGTCAGAGAGATTGGCAGGGTACATACGTGGAGTTATGGGGACAGGGCCTGGTTGGGATTGTAGTCAGAGAAAGCTTGATGGGGTGAATGCTCTCCTGCTGCACTGCAGCGATCCTGTAAAGAATACAATCAAGTGAGAGACAGCCACAAGTTAAAAGTGTAGCATGTTCTTAAAAAATGACAAAATTGCGAGTTGTAGGGCAGTTTAAACGTGATTAATAAAGTAATTCTGATTGTGAGGCACCTTTTCTTCTTCTGTCTTTCAGCTATATATTTTTTGGATTCTTGCCCCAAAGGTCCAATGCTTCCACTCTATAACATCGTATCTGCCGTCTATAACATTATAGACATGTTTTTAGAAGAAAAATACTCCAGATGTTTCTCTGTCCTCGCCAAGCTCCTTGAGTTGTCTCTACTTGCTGCAGGTAAATGGAAGTACAGCGAAACTAACACAGAAAATGTAGGAAATGCCCAGGTTATCCAGAAGCATCTGCAGTGTCTGAGTTATAAGTTTCCACTAAGATATGGGAGCAGAGTAAGGCCATTCAGCCCGTCGGATCCATTCCGCCATTCGATACACCCCCTCATTCCCATTTTCTTGTCTTCTCCCTGTAACCCTTCAACCCATTCCCAATTAAAAAATCTGCCCAACTCCTCCTTAAATTTGCTCACTGTCCCAGCACCCACCGCACTTTGGGTAGCAAATTTCACAAATTTGGGAGGTATGCCTTATGAAGATAGGTTGAGGGAGCTGGGTCTCCGAAGAGACGTAGGTTGAGAGGCGACCTGATAGAGGTTTATAAAATGTTGAGAGGAATAGATAGGGTGGACTCTCAGAGGCTATTTCCCCGAGCGGAAATGGTCACTACGAGAGGACACAGATTTAAGGTGCAGGGAAGCAAATACAGAGGGGATGTTAGGGGTAAGTTTTTCACTCAGAGGGTGGTGAGTGAATGGAATCGGCTGCCGTCGGTCGTCGTAGAGGCGAACTCGCTGGGGTCTTTTAAAAGATTTCTGGATGAGTATATAGGAACTAATGGGATAGGGGGTTATAGATAGGTCTGTGGCTTGGTAGGTATAGATGTGATCGGCGCAACTTGTGGGCCGAAGGGCCTGTCTGTGCTGTAGTGTTCTATGTAAATTCACAACCCTTTGGGAGAAGTAGTTTCTCTTCAACTTTGTTTTAAATTTGTTGTCCCTTATGCTGAGACTATGACCTCTCATCCTAGGCAGCCAGGGATGGCCAATAAATGCTGTGATGTGAAGTTGCCGCAGTTGGACCGGGGTAAACACAGTAAGAAGTCTCACAACATCAGGTTAAAGCCCAACAAGTTTATCTGGTAGCAAAAGCCATTAGCTTTCAGAGTGCTGAGTTCTGTTCACAAACAGGGCATGTAAAGACACAAATTTACAACCTAATGGTTGGAATGTGAGCCTTTACAGGAAATCAAGTCTTAAAGATACAGACAATGTGAGATTTCACTAACTGTCCTGGCTGGAGATAAAACACTCTCTTTAATCTGTGTTTAATCCTCTCTCCACTCACATTGCCTATACCTTTAAGACTTGATTACCTGTAAAGACTCACATTCCAACCATTATTTTATAAATGGAGTTGGTGTCTTATATGCCCTGTTCGTGAACAGAACTCCCACTTACCTGATGAAGGATCAGCGCTCCAAAAGCTGGTGGCTACCAAATAAACCTATTGTTTACTAAATGTTGCCCAGCCAACGACACCCATGTCCCATAAATGAGTATTTTAAAAAAGCCCCATAAGAGAAAGCATCCAGTACTTCATCCAAACTTTAGCATCTACTTTATATGTACGTTGTATCATCTTGTATAGTGCAATTTGATCTGCCCTCATTCTTTTAAATTCCAGGGAGTGTAGGCCTAAAATATTCAAACTCTCTTCATACGACAAGTCCCTCATCTCTGGAACCTATCTAATGAGCCCCCTCTGAACTGCCTCCAATGCCACTATATCTGTCCTCAAATAAGGGGACCAAAACAATGCACAATACTCCAGGTGCCACCTCACCAATGCCTTGCTCAGTTACAATGCTTCCTTCCTTTTATGTTCTATTCCTTTAGCTTCCATTTCAGCTATGGAAAGAACTGGAAAGAAAAGATAGAGAGGTTTTAAGTGATTGTGGACCTTAATTAGGGCTTGCCCATCCCTAATTGCCCCTTGAACTGAGTATTTCGCTTGGCCATTTCAAAGGGTAGTTGAGAGTCAACCACATTGGCAGTGGCTCTGGAGTCACGCGTAGCCCAGACTGGGGCTACATTTCCTTCCCTAAAGAGACATTAGTGAACCAGATGGGTTTTTCACAGCAATTGACCTCATTGCGTTGACCAGGTGGCATGGTTGGCACAGTGGTTGGCACTGCTGCCTCAGGCAACTATCTGTGTGGAGTCTGCATATTCACTGTGTGTCTGCATGGGTTTCCTCCAAGTGCTCTGAATTCCTTATTCCAAAGATGTGCAATTTAGGTGGATTGTCCATGCTAAATTGGCTCTTAGTGTCCGAGGATGTGGATGTGGGTTGGTTGGGTTGGTTATGCTGAATTGTCTCTTACTGTCCAAAAATATGCTGGTTAGACGGATTGGCCATGCTAAATTGTCCCTTAGTGTCCAAAGATGTGTTGGCTAGGAGGAATAATGGGGTAAATACATGAGTTATAGTGAAGGTCAGTGTATACTCGATGGGCTGAACAGCCTCTTTCCATACTGTAGACTTTTATTTCCAAATTTTTACTGAATTCAAACTCCATTGTCTTCCCAGGTGGGATTTGAATCCAGGTAGGTCCCCAGGGCATTACGAAAGCTAAAAATGCTGGAAAATCCCAGCAGGTCTGACAGTGACTGTGGAGAGAAGGAAGCCAATGTCTTGAATCAGGATGACCCATCATCACATCTGAAGAAGCTGTGCTCTGATGAAGGGTCATCCGGACTCGAAATTCTTTTTCTCTCTCTCTCTCTCTATACAGATGCTGTCAGACCTGCTGAGATTTTCCAGCATTTTCTGTTTTTCTTTCAGATCGCAGCATCTGCAGTCAGTTGCTTTTGCCCAGCCCCCTGGACTTATGGCCTCTTGATAATACCACCACAGTTCCGCCTCTGAAAGAGGGACATAGGGTGAGATATTCTTCCCCCCTCCACTCCCTGACATCACGATCATGCATGCATTTTTGTTTGTGGATATATTTGTTTGTGGAATGTGGACATCGCTGGTTGTGCTCGTCCCTAATTGCCCTCCATTTAAGAAGTCCAGGTAAAAGCTGACCACATTGCTGGAACCTTGGAGTCACATGTAGGCCAGACCGGGTAGGGACGGCAGATTTCCTTCCCTGAAGGGACATTAATGAACCAGAAGGATTATTACAACAATCGACAATGGTTTTATGTTAATGATAGATTCTTAAATCCAGATAATTGTCATTGAATTCAACATCGCTGTGACTCTGGAGTCACATGTAAGCCAGAGTGAGGTAAGGACAGCAGATTTCCTTCCCTAAAGAGACATTAATGAATCAAATGGGTTATTACGACAATCAATGGTATGGTAGCGCAGTGGTCAGCACTGGTGTTTCACAGCTCCAGGGCCCTGGGTTTGATTCCTGGCTTAGGTCACTGTCTGTGTGGAGTTTGCACATTCTCATCATGTCTGGGTGGGTTTTCTCTGCGTGTCCGAATTCCTCCCACATTCCAAAGATGTGTGGGTTAGGTTGATTGGCCATGCTAAAATTGCACTTAGTGTCCTGAGATGGGTAGGTTAAAGGATTAGTGGGTAAGTATTGGAACATGGGTGTAGGGCCTGGGTGGGATAGTGATCAGTGCAGACTTGATGGGCCAAATGCCCTCTTTCCGTACTGTAGGGCTTCTATGATTCTAACAATTGTGTGACTCTGGAGTCACAAGTAGGCCAGACCGGGTAGGGACAGCAGATTTCCTTCCCTAAAGAGCCATTAGTGAACCAGATGGGTTATCACGATAATAGACAATGGATTCATGGCCATCATTAGACTTTTGGATTCCAGGTTTCTTTATTGAACTCAAATTTCACTATCTACTGTGATGGGATTTGAACCTGGATCCTCAGGTTTTGCTCAGGGTCTCTGGATTATTCGTGCACTGAAAATACCGTTGCCCCAAGGGAAGGCAGTGTATTGGGTTGACTCCTGTCAACGTGAATGGGTTTTATTCCTTGTCCATAATTTTAAAATTATATAGCTATTTGTAGTTTTTTTTTCCTCTCTGCAGGTTCTTACTGGACATATGAAATCTATCTGCCAGACTTTGTCAACGAAGGATCGCCTGAATACTGCGACCAGCGATTTTATACATTTTGCCTTTTTACTATCCCCCTGTCCTGTTTCATTTTTGTGATCTCGCTGCTTTTTGAGCTGTGCGTTAAACTCTGTTACAAGCCACGACTGGGGGGACAGAATATGTCGGAGGAGGAACCCAAGCCACCACCCCCGCTCAATTTGTTCTCACCCTCCTTCAGCGAAGGTGAATCAGGGTCCAGTTTTTTGGGTGAGAAGCCAGACTCTCAGCGGAGGCGGCAGAAGAAGTCAGAGGTCAAGAGGTAACCTGTCTAGCTGTACGTTGGCTCCCCTCCTCCTCCTGAATGCACAGAGTATCGGAAGATTCCTCCTTGCTCAGATGGCATTATCGCTCACCATATTAACAAAATATAAACTGTATTCTGCTCAATAACTCCCTGCTGCTATATTCCTTCTTCTTATATTGAAAGTATCGTCATTGCACTACTGTACAAAAAAAAAACTCAAGTCATCCCCAACCAGTTTGCTTCACTCTGCGTCAACAGCAGAGCAGGTCGCATCCCTGAGGGAAACCTGGCTTTATAGCCTTCTTTTCTTAACTTTTGAAAATGAAAAGAAAACCTCAGCAGCAAGAATTTCCAGTGGATTTTTAAATTAAAATGAGAATTAACAAGAAGAAAAGAAAACATAAACATGCGAGATTACAGTTACACAGTTAAAGTTGTGCCTTTTAAAACCATCGCCGCAAAAGATGCCCTACTTGACCCACGTAGCCAACATTTAAACTCTGCACAATGACTATAAAATAACTTGCCCCGTGACTCCTCTTACCCCCCCAATTCTCCCACACCCTCCACGCCCCTCCCCACAACTGCCCACAACCTTTCATTTCACCTTCTATTGTGCCTTATAGCTCTTTGAAATTCAAATCCTTCCAGATATTAACTCATTCTTGTAAATGGATGGCTACTCTACAAACCCTGCACATTGAATAGAATCACAGCATGCTTACAGTACGGGAGGAGGCCATTCATCCCATTCTGTCCATGCTAGCTTTCCGCAAGGGCAATTCAGCTAATACCCACTCTGCTGGTTTCACCATGTAATTTTTCCTTTTCAGGTAATTAAACGGGTGTAATGACCACAATTGTTGAGCAACCTGAATCCCAGAGGGAGATCTGGCCTACGGGCCATAGCTTATTTTTAATTGAATTCTGAAAATGAGAAGAAAACCTCAGCAGCAAAAATTCCAGCAACACTTTCTGGGATTTCAAAAAGCAAATTAAAAGGAGTATTAACAAGAAAAGAAAACTTAAGCATACCAGATTACAATGATGTAGTTAAAATTAGTCTTTCAAAGCATTTGCCTCAAAAGATTCCCTACTTGACCCACAAGTAAAGACCTTCCAGGCAACACTTCCTTACAGATGTTTAATTATTAAAATTAGTAATATTCAGAGCATCCCTACAGTGCAGAAGAAGGCCATTTGGCCCATTGATTCTGCACCAACCAAAATCTATACCTCCCCCGCATACCTTTACTTTAGCAGGCCCCTAACGCCAAGAGGCAATTTACCATGGCCCAATCCATCTAACCTGCAAATCTTTGGACACTAAGAAGCAATTTATAATGGCCAATCCACCTAACCTGCACATCTTTGGACACTAAGAAGTAATTTAGCATGGCCAATCCACCTAACCTGCACATCCTTGAACATTAAGAGGCAATTTAGCATGGCCAATCCACCTAACCTTCACATCCTTGAACATTAAGAGGCAATTTAGCATGGCCAATCCACCTAACCTTCACATCCTTGAACATTAAGAGGCAATTTAGCATGGCCAATCCACCTAACCTTCACATCCTTGAACATTAAGAGGCAATTTAGCATGGCCAATCCACCTAACCTTCACATCCTTGAACATTAAGAGGCAATGCATGGCCAATCCACTTAGAGGCAATTTACATGGCCATCCATCTAACCTGCATCTTGGACATAAGAGCAATTTAATGGCCAATCCACCTAACCTGCACATCTTTGGACATAAGAGAATTAGCATGGCAATCACAACCTACACTTGAAATTAAGAGCAATTTAGCATGGCCAATCCACCTAACCTTCACATCCTTGAACATTAAGAGGCAATTTAGCATGGCCAATCCACCTAACCTTCACATCCTTGAACATTAAGAGGCAATTTAGCATGGCCAATCCACCTAACCTTCACATCCTTGAACATTAAGAGGCAATTTAGCATGGCCAATCCACCTAACCTTCACATCCTTGAACATTAAGAGGCAATTTAGCATGGCCAATCCACTTAACCTGCATGTCTTTGGATGCTAAGGAACAATTTAACATGCCAATCCACCTAACCTACACATTTTTGGACATTAAGTGGCAATTTATCATGGCCAATCCACCTAACCTGCACATCTTTGGACAATAACGGATATTTAGCATGGCCAATCCATGTAACCCGCACATCTTTGAACTGTAGGAGGAAACCAGAGCACCTGGGGAAACCCACACAGACATGGAGGGAGAATTGCAAATTCCGCACAGATCAATGACCCAAGCCGGAAATTGAATCTGGGTCACTGGTGCTGTGAGGCATCACGTTCCTGATGTTGGACAGTCAGAAGGTTTCCAGGGTGGAAGACACAATTACTAGGGGGCACAGGTTTAAGGCGCGAGGGGCAAGGTTTAAAGAAGATGTACAAGTTTTTACATAGAGGGTGGTGGGAGGTAATGGAAGCAGATACAGTAGCGACTTTTGAGTGGTCTCTTGACAAATACATGAATAGAATGGGAATAGAGGGATATAGTCCCCAGAAGGGCAAGGGGTTTCAGCTCAGACAGGCAGCATAGTCAGTGCAGGCTTGGGGAGGTCAAAGGGCCTGTTTTTGCGCTGTAATTTTCTTTGTTCTATGATAATGCTAACCATCATGTCACCATGCCGCCCTCTTCTGTTTACCCTTGGAACTAATGTCAAATACAAAATGTTTCTTCATACCTTCTGGTTCCCTTTGATATCCAAATAATCTCTCCCCAATTTATCTAAAAATTGCTATGAACGAGAGATTTAGGACTGAATTGAGGAGAAATTTCTTCACACAAAGGATTGTGAATCTGTGGAATTCCCTGCCCAGTTGAGGCTCCCTCATTGAATGTTTTTAAGGTGAGGATAGATAGATTTTTGAACAGTAACAGGATTAAGGGTTTATGGTGAGTAGGCGGGTAAATGGAACTAAGTCCATGAAAACATCAGCCATAATCTTATTGAATGGTGGAGCAGGCTCGAGGGGCCAGATGGCCTACTCCTGCTCCTAGTTCTTCATCTCCTTTCTGAGAACTAACTCTCAGACAAAACATACCATTCATAGAGAAGAAAAGGAGAGGGTGCAGAATGTAGTGTTACAGTCATAGCTAGGATGTTGAGAAAGATCTCTTAATGTGAAGTAGGTCCATTCAAAAGTCTGACAGCAGCAGGGAAGAAGCTGTTCTTGAGTTGGTTGGTAAATGACGTCAAACTTTTGTATCTTTTTCCCGACAGAAGAAGGTGGAAGAGAGAATGTCTGGGGTGTGTGAAGTCCTTTATTATATTGGCTGCTTTGTCAAAGCAGCGGCAAGTGTAGACAGAGTCAATAGATGAGAGGCTGGTTTGTGTGATGGATTGGGCTACGTTCAAAATCTTTCATAATTCCTTGCGGTCTTGGGCAGAGCAGGAGCCATACCAAGCTGTGATACAACCAGAAAGAATGCTTTCTATGATGCATCTGTAAAAGTTGGTGAGAGTCGTAGCTGACATGCCAAATTTCCTGCATGTTCTGGGAAAATGGAGGCTTTGGCGGGCTTTCTTTACTATAATGTCGTTGTGGGGGGGAGAGAGGACCAGGACAGATTGTGATCTGGACACCTGAAAACTTGAAGCTCTTGACCCTTTCTACTTTGTCCCCATTGATGTAATAGAGGTGTGTTCTTGTTTATCTAACCAACAGTGCACAATTGAACTAAATTATTAGTAAACTGAATAAAGAGCTATTTTAAAGGAATACTGTTCAGAAAAATCCAATTCTCACTTAATAACAAAAAAAAAAGAATTTTAGTCCCAAAGTTTCAATGAGGTTTGTCATCTTCCAATAATTCTGTGCCTTGCTTGCTGATTTCTTCTGTCTTTGCTATTGAGATGAAGGTTACTTTTAAGATATAAAGTTGGCAGTTACAGTAGCAGAGACAGTTTCTGGCTGTGTGTCTCTCTCTGTCGAGCTATATGTGGCAGAGACTGACTGCCAGCAGGCAATTGCTGTCTGGCTCACTGAGAGCTGTGGCTCTTATTCCCCCAATGACAGACCAAAAATCCCTACAATAGGATTGGGTTATAGCTTAATGAAACATTAAATTCAAATCTGATAAGCTGCTGCTACCCAAATGCTAGTTTAAACTGATGGGGCAAACTTCATACACAGCCTGTTGCCTTGGCAGCACCACTGCCTAGCCTTGTGAGACAACGTTTCACTCTGTGCTCTTTGTGTAATTGCATTCTGCACCTGCATCTCTTTTAGAAACATCTTTCTTTCAGCAGAACCATGAAATTTTACAATTTACAATTGTAATTTACAATTTATAATTTTGCAAATGCTACCCTCACGCCAAAATGTCAATGTTTGATTCAACTTATTTAGTTCAACCCCGGTATAACATGCACAATCCTAACACCAGCAGCCTTTCATGTCTAAAACCTCCCAGACAACCTGTCTCTCATAACCTTCCCCCAGCTTAATTCAATCATTTACAAAGACAGACAGCTTTCTCCAACAGGATAACACAATATATCTCACATCCGTTAAGAGGACATCCATTCTTACATTGAGTGCAACATTAAAAAGGAAGGATTGAAATGGTAAATCAATATGGTGTCACAGGCTGTTCTATATAGAATAGACCAGAATCCCGACAGCGCAGAAGGATGTCAGTTGGCCCACTGAACCTGCAACAACGACAATCCCACCCAGGCCCTGTCCCCATAACCCCACATATTAACCCTGCTAATCCCACCCAGACCCTGTCCCCGTAACTCCAGATATTTACCCTGCTAATCCCACCCAGACCCTGTCCCCGTAACCCCACATATTTACCCTGCTAATCCCACCCAGACCCTGTCCCCGTAACCCCAGATAATTACCCTGCTAATCCCACCCAGACCCTGTCCCGTAACCCACATATTTACCTGTGTAATCCACCCAGACCTTGTCCCGTAACCCCCCCACATATTTACCCTGCTAATCCCACCCAGACCCTGTCCCCGTAACCCCAATATTTACCCTGCTAATCACACCAGACCCGTCCCCGTAACCCCACATATTTACCTGCTAATCCCACCCAGACCTGTCCCCGTAACCCCCATATTTACCCTGCTAATCCCACCCAGACCCTGTCCCCGTAACTCCACTATTTACCCTGCTAATCCACCAGACTGTCCCCGTAATCCAGATATTTTCCTGCTAATCCCACCGGACCCTGTCCCGTAACCCCACATATTTACCTTGCTAATCCCACCAGAACCTGTCCCCGTAACCCCACATATTTACCCTGCTAATCCCACCCAGACCCTGTCCCCGTAATCCAGATATTTACCCTGCTAATCCCACCCAGACCCTGTCCCCGTAACCCCACATATTTACCCTGCTAATCCCACCCAGACCCTGTCCCCGTAACCCCACATATTACCCTGCTAATCCCACCCAGACCCTGTCCCCGTAACCCCACATATTTACCCTGCTAATCCCACCCAGACCCTGTCCCCGTAACCCCACATATTTACCCTGCTAATCCCACCCAGACCCTGTCCCCGTAACTCCACATATTTACCCTGCTAATCCCACCCAGACCCTGTCCCCGTAACCACCAGATATTTACCCTGCTAATCCCACCCAGACCCTGTCCCCGTAACCCCACATATTTACCCTGCTAATCCCACCCAGACCCTGTCCCCGTAACCCCACATATTTACCCTGCTAATCCCACCCAGACCCTGTCCCCGTAACCCCACATATTTACCCTGCTAATCCCACCCAGACCCTGTCCCCGTAACCCCACATATTTACCCTGCTAATCCCACCCAGACCCTGTCCCTGTAATAGAGATATTTACCCTGCTAATCCCACCAGACCTTGTCCCCGTAACGAGAGATTATTACCCTGTAATCCCAACCATTCCCTGTCCCGTAACTAGAGATATTTACCTGCTAATACCACCCAGGCCTTGTCCAGTAACCCCACATATTTTTACCATGCTAATCCGCCCATACCCTGTCTCCCGTTTAACTAGATATTTACCCTGCAATCAACCCAGACCCTGTCCCCGTAACACCACATATTACCTGCTTAATCCACCCAGGACCCTGTCCCCGTAACCCCACATATTTACCCTGCTAATCCACCAGGACCCTGTCCCAGTAACCCACTTATGTACTGCTAATCCCACCCAGTCCTTTTCCGTTAACCCATCATATTTACCCTGCTAATCCAAACCAGGCCCTGTCCCCGGTAACTAGAGAATTTACCCTGTAATCCACCAAGACCCTGTCCCCGTAACTAGAGATATGTTGCCTGCTAATCCCACCCAGGATCCTGTCCCGTACCCCACATTTTTGTTGTTGTGTTTGGTTTTTTTTTTTTTTTTTTTTTTTGGGTATTTGCCCTGCTAATCCCACCCATGACCCTGTCCCGTAACTAGAGATATTTACTGATAATTCCCCCCAGACCCTGTCCCTGTAACCCACTATTTGCCCTGCTAATCCCAACCAGACCCTGTCCCCGTAACTCACATATTTACCCTGCTAATTCACACCCGACCCTGTCCCTGTAAACACCACATATTTACCTGCTAATCCCACAAAGACCCTGTCCAGTACCCCACATATTTCCCTGCTAATCCCACCCAGGCCCTGTCCCCGTAACCCCACATATTTACCCTGCTAATCCCACCCATACCCTGTCCCCGTAACTAGAGATATTTACCCTGCTAATCCGACCCAGACCCTGTCCCCGTAACTAGAGATATTTACCCTGCTAATCCCACCCAGACCCTGTCCCCGTAACCCCAGATATTTACCCTGCTAATCCCACCTAGACCCTGTCCCCCACCCAGAAACCCTGTCCCCAGTAACTCCACATATTTACCCTGCTAATCCTACCAAAAAAAAAAAAAAAAAAGACACTGTCCCCGTAACTTCCACAATTTTACCCTGCTAATCCACCCAGAACCTGTCCCCCCCGTAACCCCTACCTATTTACCCGCTAATACCACCCAACCCTGTCCCCGTAACCCCACATATTTACCCTGCTAATGCCCACACCCCAGGCCCTGTCCCCGTAACTTAGAGAATTTACCCTGCTAATCCACCCAGAACCGGTCCCCGTAACCACATATTTACCCGCTATCCACCCAGAACTGTCCCCGTAACCCCACATAATTTACCCTGCTATCCCACCCAGACCCTGTCCGCCGTAACACACCTATTTACCCTGCTAATCCCAACCCAGACCCGTACCCGTAACCCCACATATTTACCCGGCTAATCCCATCCATACCCTGTCCCCGTCACCCCACATATTTACCCTGCTAATCCCACCCAGGCGCCTGTCACCGTACCTAGAGATATTTACCCTGCTAATCCACCCAGACCCTGTCCCGGTACTCACAGATATTTACCCTGCTAATCCCCCCAAACCCTGTCCCCCACCCAGACCCTGTCCCCGTAACTCCACATATTTACCCTGCTAATCCCACCCAGACCCTGTCCCCGTAACCCCACATATTTACCCTGCTAATCCACCCAGACCCTGTCCCCGTAACTCCTACATATTTACCCTGCTAATCCCACCCAGAACCCTGTCCCCGTAACTCCAGATATTTACCCTGCTAATCCCACCCAGGACCTGTCCCCGTAACCCCACAATTTACCCTGCTAATCCCACCCAGACCCTGTCCCCGTAACCCCACATATTTACCCTGCTAATCCCACCCAGACCCTGTCCCCGTAACCCCAATATTTACCTGCTAATCCCGACCTGTCCCCGTAACCCCACATATTTTACCCTGCTAATCCCACCCAGACCCTGTCCCCGTAACTCCGCAATTTACCCTGCTAATCCCACCCAACCCTGTCCCCGTAACTTCAATATTTACCTGCTATCCCACCCAGACCCTGTCCCCGTAACCCCACATATTTACCCTGCTAATCCCCAGACCCTGTCCCCGTAACCCCACATATTTACCCTGCTAATCCCACCCAGACCCTGTCCCCGTAACCCCACATATTTACCCTGCTAATCCCACCCAGACCCTGTCCCCGTAACCCCACATATTTACCCTGCTAATCCCACCCAGACCCTGTCCCCGTAACTCCACATATTTACCCTGCTAATCCCACCCAGACCCTGTCCCCGTAACCCCACATATTTACCCTGCTAATCCCACCCAGACCCTGTCCCCGTAACCCCACATATTTACCCTGCTAATCCCACCCAGACCCTGTCCCCGTAACTAGAGATATTTACCCTGCTAATCCCACCCAGACCCTGTCCCCGTAACCCCAGATATTTACCCTGCTAATCCCACCCAGACCCTGTCCCCGTAACCCCACATATTTACCCTGCTAATCCCACCCAGACCCTGTCCCCGTAACCCCACATATTTACCCTGCTAATCCCACCCAGACCCTGTCCCCGTAACCCCACATATTTACCCTGCTAATCCCACCCAGACCCTGTCCCCGTAACTCCACATATTTACCCTGCTAATCCCACCCAGACCCTGTCCCCGTAACTAGAGATATTTACCCTGCTAATCCCACCCAGACCCTGTCCCCGTAACTCCACATATTTACCCTGCTAATCCCACCCAGACCCTGTCCCCGTAACCCCACATATTTACCCTGCTAATCCCACCCAGACCCTGTCCCCGTAACCCCACATATTTACCCTGCTAATCCCACCCAGACCCTGTCCCCGTAACCCTCCACATATTTACCCTGCTAATCCCACCCAGACCCTGTCCCCGTAACTCCACATATTTACCCTGCTAATCCCACCCAGACCTGTCCCCGTAACCAACATATTTACCCTGCTAATCCCACCCAGACCCTGTCCCCGTAACTAGAGATATTTACCCTGCTAATCCCACCAGACCCTGTCCCCGTAACCCCCACATATTTACCCTGCTAATCCCACCCAGACCCTGTCCCCTGTAACCCCACATATTTACCCTGCTAATCCCACCCAGACCCTGTCCCCGTAACTAGAGATATTTACCCTGCTAATCCCACCCAGACCCTGTCCCCGTAACTCCACATATTTACCCTGCTAATCCCACCCAGACCCTGTCCCCGTAACCCCACATATTTACCCTGCTAATCCCACCCAGACCCTGTCCCCGTAACCCCACATATTTACCCTGCTAATCCCACCCAGACCCTGTCCCCGTAACCCCACATATTTACCCTGCTAATCCCACCCAGACCCTGTCCCCGTAACCACAGATATTTACCCTGCTAATCCCACCCAGACCCTGTCCCCGTAACCCCACATATTTACCCTGCTAATCCCACCCAGACCCTGTCCCCGTAACCCCACATATTTACCCTGCTAATCCCACCAGACCCTGTCCCCGTAACTCCACATATTTACCCTGCTAATCCCACCCAGACCCTGTCCCCGTAACCCACATATTTACCCTGCTAATCCCACCCAGACCTGTCCCCGTAACCACAGATATTTTACCCTTGCTAATCCCACCCAGACCTGTCCTCGTAACCCCACATATTTACCCTCTAATCCCACCCAACCCTGTCCCCGTAACCCCACATATTTCCCCTGCTAATCCCACCCAGACCCTGTCCCCGTAACTTCCACATATTTACCCTGCTAATCCCACCAGACCCTGTCCCCGTAAACCCCACAATTTACCCTGTAAATCCCACCCGACCCTGTCCCGGTCTTGAGATATTTACCCTGCTAATCCCACCCAGACCCTGTCCCCGTAACCCCACATATTTACCCTGCTAATCACACCCGGCCCTGTCCCCGTAACCCCACATATTTACCCTGCTAATCCCACCCAGGCCCTGTCCCGTACCCCACATTATTTACCCTGCTAATCCACCCAGACCTGTCCTCGTAACCCCACATATTACCCTGTAATCCCACCCAGACCCTGTCCCGTAACCCACATATTTACCTGCTAATCCCACCCAGACCCTGTCCCGTAACCCACATATTTACCCTGCTAATCCCACCCAGGCATGTCCCGTAACTCCAGATATTTACCCGTGTCTAATCCCACCAAGGCCCTTGTCCCCGTAACCCCACATATTTACCCTGCTAAGCCACCCAGACCCTGTCCCGTAACTCCAGTATTTACCCCCTTTTTGGGCCCCTAATCCCACCCAGACCATGTCCCCGTAACTCCAGATATACCCTGCTAATCCCACCAGACCCTGTCCCCGTAAACCCCACATATTTGCCTGCTAATCCCACCCAGACCCTGTCCCCGTAAACCCACATATTTACCCTTGCTAATTCCCACCCAGACCCTGTCCCCCTAACACCACATATTTACATGCAATCCCACCCCGACCCGGTCCCCGTAACCCCACTATTTTACCCTGCTAATCCCACCCAGGACCCTGTCCCCGTTTAAACCCACAATTTACTGCTAATTACCACCCAGACCTGTCCCCAGTAATAGAGATATTTACCCTGCTAATCCCCACCCAGGGCCGTGTCCCGTAACTCCAATATTTACCCTGCTAATCCCACCCAGACCCTGTCCCCGAACCTCCAGCTATTACCCCCTGCTAATCCACCAGACCCTGCCCCCGTAACTCCACATATTAAACCTGCTAATCCCACCAAGACCCTGTCCCCGTAACCCCACCATATTAACCCTGCTAATCCCACCCAGGACCCTTTGTCACCTGTAACTAGAGATATTACCCTGCTAACCCACCCAGACCCGTCCCCGTAAACTCCACATATTTACCCTGCTAATCCCACCCAGACCCTGCTCCCAGTAAACTCCACATATTTACCCTGCTAAATCCCACCCAGACCCGTCCCGTAACCCCACCATATTAAACCCTGCCTAATCCCAACCCAGAACCTGTCCCCATAAACTAGAGATATTTACCTGCTAAATCCCACCCCAGACCCTGTCCCGTAACCCCAAATATTTACCTGCTAATCCCACGAGACCCTGTCCCAGTAACCCCACATATTCTACCCTGCTAATCCCACACAGACCCTGTCCCGTAACCCACAGTTTACCACTGCTAATCCCCACCCAGACCCTGTCCCGTAACTAGAATATTTGACCCTGGCTAATCCCACCCAGGCCGTGGTCCCGTAACTCCAGATATTACCCGCTAATCCCACCCAGGCCCTGTCCCCGTAAATAGAGATATTACCCGGTTAATCCCACCCAGGCCTGTCCCCGTAACCCCACAATTAAACCTGCTAATCCCCCCAGACCCTGTCCCCGTATCAACCCCCACATATTTACCCTGCTAATCCCACCCAGACCGTCCCCGTAACTAGAGATATTTACCCTGTTAATCCACCCAGGCCCTTTCCCGTAAACCCACATATTTACCCTTCTAATCACACCCAGGCTGTCCCTGTAATAGAGATATTTACCCTGCTATCCCACCAGGACTGTTCCCCGTACCCCAATATTACCTGCTAATCCCACCAGGACCCTGTCCTCGTAATCACATATTTACCTGCTATCCCACACGGACAATGTCCCGTAACCCACATATTTACCCTGCTAATCCACGCAGACACTGTACCGTAATCAAGATATTTACCTGCTAATCCCACCCAGACCCTGTCCCCGTAACCCCAATAATTTACTCGCTAATCACCCAGACCGTTTCCTCGAACTCCAGATATTTACATGCATATCCACCCAGGCCTGTTCCCGTAACTCCACATGATTACCCTGATATCCCACCAGTACCTGTCACGTAACCCACATATTTACCTGTTAATCCCACCCGACCTGTCCCGTAACACCACATATTACCCTGCTAATCCCACCCAGACCCTGTCCCCGTAACCCCAAATATTTACCCTGCTAATCCCACCCAGACCCTGTCCCCGTAACCCCACATATTTACCCTGCTAATCCCACCCAGACCCTGTCCCCGTAACCCCACATATTTACCCTGCTAATCCCACCCAGACCCTGTCCCCGTAACCCCACATATTTACCCTGCTAATCCCACCCAGACCCTGTCCCCGTAACCCCACATATTTACCCTGCTAATCCCACCCAGACCCTGTCCCCGTAACCCCAGATATTTACCCTGCTAATCCCACCCAGACCCTGTCCCCGTAACCCCACATATTTACCCTGCTAATCCCACCCAGACCCTGTCCCCGTAACCCCACATATTAACCCTGATAATCCCACCAGACCCTGTCCCCGTAACTCGAGATATTTACCCTTGCTAATCCCACCCAGACCCGTCCCGTAACCCCGCATATTTACCCTGCTAATCCCACCCAGACCTGTCCCCGTAACCCCACATATTTTACCCTTGCTAATCCCACCAGACCCTGTCCTCGTAACTAGAGATATTACCCTGCTAATCCCACCCAACCCTGTCCCCGAACTCCAGATAAATTTCCCCTGCTAATCCCACCCAGGCCCTGTCCCCGTAAACTCCACATATTTACCCTGCTAATCCCACCAGTACCTGTCCCCGTAACTCCACAGATTTACCCTGCTAATCCCACCCAGACCCCTGTCCCCGTATCAGATATTTACCCTGCTAATCCCACCCAGGCCCTGTCCCCGTACGCCACATATTTACCCTGCTAATCACCCCACATTTTTTACCTGCTACCACCCAGACCTGTCCCCGTAACCCCACATATTACCCTGTAATCCCACCCAGACCCTGTCCCGTAACCCCACATATTTACCCTGCTAATCCCACCCAGACCCTGTCCCCGTAACCCACATATTTACCCTGCTAATCCCACCCAGACCTGTCCCGTAACTCCAGATATTTACCCTGTCTAATCCCACCCAGACCCTGTCCCCGTAACCCCACATATTTACCCTGCTAATCCACCCAGACCCTGTCCCCGTAACTCCAGATATTTACCCCCTGCCCTAATCCCACCCAGACCCTGTCCCCGTAACTCCAGATATTTACCCTGCTAATCCCACCCAGACCCTGTCCCCGTAAACCCCACATATTTGCCCTGCTAATCCCACCCAGACCCTGTCCCCGTAAACTCACATATTTACCTGCTAATCCCACCCAGACCATGTCCCCGTAACCCACATATTTACATGCAATCCCCCGACCCTGTCCCCGTAACCCACATTTTACCCTGCTAATCCCACCCAGGACCCTGTCCCCGTTTAAACCCACATATTTACTGCTAATCCCACCCAGACCCTGTCCCCGTAATAGAGATATTTACCCTGCTAATCCCCACCCAGGGCCTGTCCCGTAACTCCAATATTTACCCTGCTAATCCCACCCAGACCCTGTCCCCGAACCCCACATATTACCCTGCTAATCCCACCAGACCCTGCCCCCGTAACTCCACATATTAACCTGCTAATCCCACCAAGACCCTGTCCCCGTAACCCCACATATTTACCCTGCTAATCCCACCCAGGACCCTGTCCCCGTAACTAGAGATATTACCCTGCTAACCCACCCAGACCCGTCCCCGTAACTCCACATATTTACCCTGCTAATCCCACCCAGACCCTGTCCCCGTAACCCCACATATTTACCCTGCTAATCCCACCCAGACCCGTCCCGTAACCCCACATATTTATGCTAATCCCACCGACCCTGTCCCCGTAACTCCAGATATTTACCTGCTAATCCCACCCAGACCCTGTCCCGTAACCCCACATATTTACCCTGCTAATCCCACCAGACCCTGTCCCCGTAACCCCACATATTTACCCTGCTAATCCCACCCAGACCCTGTCCCCGTAACCCACATTTTACCCTGCTAATCCCACCCAGACCCTGTCCCGTAACCACAATATTTACCCTGCTAATCCCACCCAGACCCTGTTCCCGTAACTCCACATATTACCCTGCTAATCCACCCAGACCCTGTCCCCGTAATCCAGATATTACCCTGCTAATCCCACCCAGACCTGTCCCCGTAACCCCACATATTTACCCTGCTAATCCCCCCAGACCCTGTCCCCGTACCCCACATATTTACCCTGCTAATCCCACCCAGACCGTCCCCGTAACCCACATATTTACCCTGCTAATCCACCCAGACCCTGTCCCGTAAACCCACATATTTACCCTGCTAATCCCACCCAGACCCTGTCCCCGTAACCCACATATTTACCCTGCTAATCCACCCAGACCCGTTCCCCGTAACCCCACATATTACCTGCTAATCCCACCAGACCCTGTCCCGTAACCCCACATATTTACCCTGCTAATCCCACACAGACCCTGTCCCGTAACCCCACATATTTACCCTGCTAATCCCACCCAGACCCTGTCCCCGTAACCCACATATTTACCCTGCTAATCCCACCCAGACCCTGTCCCCGTAACCCCAAATATTTTACCCGCTAATCCCACCCAGACCCTGTCCCCGAACCCCACATATTTACCCTGCTAATCCCACCCAGACCCTGTCCCCGTAACCCCACATATTTACCCTGCTAATCCCACCCAGCCTGTCCGTAACCCACATATTTACCTGCTAATCCCACCCAGACCCGTCCCGTAACCCCACATATACCCTGCTAATCCCACCCAGACCCTGTCCCCGTAACTAATATTACCTGCTATCCCACAGACCCTGTCCCCGTAACTAGAGATATTTACCCTGCTAATCCCACCCAGACCCTGTCCCCGTAACCCCAGATATTTACCCTGCTAATCCCACCCAGACCCTGTCCCCGTAACCCCACATATTTACCCTGCTAATCCCACCCAGACCCTGTCCCCGTAACCCCACATATTTGCCCTTCCTCCTCCCCTCACTGATCACAGGCAGAGGGGCAGCGGACCTCCCTTTCCCCGCCCCCCTCACTAATCTCAGGGAGAGTGGCAGCAGACACCCCTTCCCCTTCACTGATCTCAGGCAAGAGGGGCAGTGGACCCCCCTCCTCTCCCTCACTGACCTAGGCAGAGGGGCAAGGACCCCCCTCCTCTTCCCCCTCACTGATCTCAGGCAGAGGGGCAGTGGACCCCCCCTCCTCTTCCCCTCACTGATCTCAGGCAGAGGGGCAGTGGACCCCCCTCCTCTTTCCCCTCACTGACCTCAGGCAGAGGGGCAGCGGCCGCACCCTCTGACCTGTTTCCATTCCCTCCATATCTACTCCCCCCCCCCCCCACCCCCCCCCCCCCCCCCCCCCCACACACCCCTCCCCCCCCCCCCCCCCCCCCCCCCCCCCACCACTACCGCCCCCGACCCCACCGACCCGAAGCAGAGAGAGCTGTAAGACACTTGACACTTAACTCCTCACGAATCTTCACTGATGGAGCGCCCAAATTGGACTTTTGTCTTGCGTGTCTGCTTTGTGCTGATTCTGGATGGGTGAACACGGTGGTAAAACGGGAACTACCTGTAAAGTTTGGGCGTACAGCCCATTAACTCAATATAAATGTGTGCAAATGCGTTTGAATGACCATTGCGTCCATTTCTAATGCAGTCCCACGCAACCATCGAGTAATTGACTTTTCCACTCCGGGAAAAAGCCTCTGACTATCCACTCTGTCCATGCCCCTCATAATCTTGTAGACTTCTATGAGCTCACCCCCTCAACCTCTGTCATTCCAGTGAGAACAAACCAAGTTCCTCCAACCTCTCCTCATAGCTAATGTCTTCCATACCTGGCAACATCCTGGTAAATCTTTTCTGTACCTTCTCCAAAACCTCCACATCCTTCAGGTAGTGTGGCAACCAGAACTGAACACCATATTCCAAGTGCGGCCTAAGTAAGGTTCTATAAAGCAGCAACATGACTTGCCAATTTTTAAACTCAATGCCCAGGCTAATGAAGGCAAGCATGCCGTGTGCCTTCTTGACTACCTTGGTAAAGTGGGAAACAGTGCGGAGACGGGCGCAGATCACGCTACTCACCTCACCGAAAACCGGGCCCAAAGCAATGGTAAAAATCAAGCCCTAAGGGGCAACTTAGTATGGCCACGCCAAAACATGCACATTTTTCCAGGAAACTGGAGCAGCCAGAGGAAATCCACGCAGACTTGGCACAGACAGTGGCCCCCGAGATTGCGAATTGAACCCGTGGTCCCTGTGAGGCATGCCATCTTCCCCCCCACCATCCCTCCACACAGTGGCACAGCGGTAGACCCATTTTCTCCAAGGTTTATTAAATGTTTTGAAGAAATAAGATGTTGTTCCATGCATGCGGACGCCAAAAAAGCTGCTTTTTGTTAAGAAAATGAATTGTGTTTCAGTGGCGGCCTCTCGGAATGCCCAGGGATACACAGTACGTAATGAATTGTAACATAGGCGTGCACGGACCAACATACTGGGGAGGGAGGTGAGGAGGGGTACATTAGATTAATCTGGCTGTGGGAATGGGGTCACAACAGAGTGGGTGGGGTGGGGGGTGTAGATTGAAATCTGGCCTCGATTTACTGATTTCAAAGAGGCATTGAACCAAAGGAAGACAAAAAAAAGGCCTAGCTTGAATAGGGAGCGATTAACAAGCTTATCTCCAGTTACCATTGGCTAGGATTAACTTGAGCCCCCACACTGCGAATCGAGCAAAGAAAATTACAACACAGGGACAGGCCCTTTGGCCCTTCAAGCTTGCACTGACCATGCTCTCTGTCTGAACTAAAATCCCTATCCTTCCAGGACCATATCCCTCTATTCTCATCCTACTTAGTATTTATCAAGACGCCCCTTAAAAGTCACTATTGTATCCGCTTCCACTACCTCCCCGGCAGTGAGTTCCAGGCACCCACCACCCTCAGTGTAAAAAATCTCCACCTGTGTCACCACTTTCAGTGACTTGAGTACACCCAGGTCCCTCTGCCTATCAATACTCCTGAGTCCTGCCATTTACTGTATATTTCATCAGTACTAGACCTTCCAAAATGCATTACCTCATTTTTTGTCTGGGTTAAACTCCATCTGCCATCTCTCCGCCTAAGTTCCAACCAATCTATATTTTACTGTATCCTCTGGCCCTCATCGTGATCCGAAAGTCCACCAACCTTTGTGTCGTTCGCAAACTTACTAATCAAACCAGTTACATTTTGAGGATACGGAGCAACAGTCAAAGAACAGAGGCAGGCTGGTCCCCAGAGGAAGCTACATCAGACACTATAGGAACTCCGCTAACATCTGGATGATGAAACGTGACTTTTGTTAAAAAGAGCATCACATTTCTGAAACACTCCAACTTGCACTCATCATATAAGGAACACCATGGCAACACCTCAGCCAATCAGAGTTGACTTGCCATCCAATCTTCCCCTGCAGTGTAAATTGTTGAGATCCTTTGAAATTTGGTATTCTTGCATTTGTCTGGATCGCGACGCTTGAAGGACATGTCTCTCTTTTTGACCGGGAAGATTGGTTAGGTGCATCGGTTGTGCTAGATTCTCCCTGTGCACCCGAACAGGCGCAGGAATGTGGCGACTTGTGGAATTATTGTAAGTCTACCTTGTGATACTAATAGGTGAATAAATAATAAATATTACTCATGGAATGTACACCACGCTTTGCCTGTTGACAGTGTGACAGATAATTTGAAGGGGGGGGGGGTGTCTAGGTTCCCACAGCAACAAGGAGCCCCACCCAGTGTCACGATGAACAGCAGGGGGACCATTCAGCCCCTCAAACGTGTTCTGCCATTAGGTTCAACCGTGGCTGATCCTGCAACTTCATATAACCAACTCCAGTGCAGCCTGTACTTCCCCAAATAAGAACTGAGATATCAATGAGACTGACCTTCCTATTTAGATAGCGCCCTTTCTATTATGTTAATTTTACACTGGTCATGACCCCTTGACTCCAACTGAGGGCCACAATCAAAATCCACATTTAGCAGTGTAATAGATCACAAGATATAGGAGCAGAATTAGGCCATTCAGCCCATCTGCTCTACTGTTCGATCACGGCCGATAAGTTTCTCAACCCCATTCTTCCATCTTTTCCCCATAACCTTTGATCCCCTCATCAATCAAGAACCTTCTCTTAAAGACACTCAATGACCTGGCTTCACAGTCTCCTGTGGCAGAGTTCCACAGATTTACCACTCTCTGGCTGAAGAAATTCCTCCTCTTCTCCGTTCTAAATCTCTGTTCTTGTCCCTTTACTCTGAGGCGGTGCCCTTACATCCTAGTTTCTCCACTCTATCCAGGCCTTTTAGCATTCTGTAAGTTTCAACGAGATTCCCCCCGTTGTTCTTCCAAACTCCATCAAGTACAGACCCAGTGCTCCTTACAATCCCAGGACCATTCTTGTGAACCTCCTCCGGACCCTCTCTGAGGCCAGCACATCCTTCCTTCGATACAGGGCCCAAAACTGCTCACAATGCCCCAAATGGGGTCTGACCAGAGCCTTATAATTCTCCTTTCCAGAGTACTGCTCTCCCCTGTGATGGGTGTCTCCAGATCTATGTCACTGCTACACCTCCATCCCACCCCCCAGCGATGACATGTGCAGATATTCATCTGCTGAATTCCTCACAGCCCACTGACATCACAATCTCAATTGTCTGCAAATTCCTGATTGGTCTGATTTCTAAGTGGATTAGAAAATGATGGGGGTGGGTGGTGGGGGAGGGAGAGCTGGAGAGGGGTCAGAGGTTGAAGGGTACAGGAAACGGGGTGGGTGCGGGGGGGGAAACTGCTGCATAAACTTGCCCGTCTATGAACAATGAGCCTCACAAAGTAAAACCGCGTAACAGTGACAAAGGTCCAGATGGAGAGGAATTCATGCTTACACAGTGAGTGGAAACCTGATTTAGAATCATTGCAACTGCACCAGCTCCCTGATAGAGCACCTTACTCAGGCTTTCTTCCCTCCTCTATCTCCACAACACCACACATTTAGCATGGCCAACCCACCTAACCTGCACATCTTTGGACGTGGGTTTGTGGTTTTTTGGTGGGGTTTGTGGTTTTTTGGTGGGCAATTTAGCATGGCCAACCCACCTAACCTGCACATCTTTGGTGGGGTTTAGCATGGCCAATCCACCTAACCTGCGCATCTTTGGACACTAAAGGGCAATTTAGCATGGCCAATCCACCCTAACCTGCACATCTTTGGAATACGCTTTCCCCATTCTACATATCCAGACGTTATTCCCACAGGCTGACCCACCCATTATAGAAATAGAATCCTACAGAAGGAGGCCATTTGGCCCATCATGTCTACACTGACCACAATCCCACCCAGGCCTTATATCTATAATCCCACATATTTACCCAGCTAATCCTTCTAATCAATTTAGAGGACAATTTAGCATGGCCAATCCACCTAATCTGCACATCTTTGGACACTAAGTGACAATTTAGAATGGCCACCATCTAACCTGCACATCTTTAGTCACTAAGGGACAATTTAGCGTGGCCAATCCACCTAACCTGCACATCTTTGAACACTAAGGAACAATTTAGCATGGCCAATCCACCTAACCTGCACATCTTTGAACACTAAGGAACAATTTACCATGGCCAATCCACCCTAACCCGCACATCTTTGGACACTAAGGGGCAATTTAGCATGGCCAATCCACCTAACCTGCACATCTCAATTTAGCATGGCCAATCCACCTAACCTGCACATCTTTGGACACTAAGGGGCAATTTAGCATGGCCAATCCACCTAGCCTACATATCTTTGGACATCAAGGAACAATTTACCATGACCAATCCACCTAACCCACACATCTTTGGACACTAAGGGACAATTTAGCACAGCCAATATACTTAACCTGCAATCGTTGGACACTAAGGGGCAAATTAGCATGGCTAATCCACCTTACCTATACATCTTTGGACACTAAGGGGCAATTTGGTATGGCCAATCCACCTAACCCGCACATCTTTGGAATGTGGGAGGAAACTGAAGCACCCAGAGGAAACTCATGCAGACACGGGGAGAACGTGCAATGACGCAAGCCGGGAATTGAACATGTGTCCCTGGCGCTGTGATGCAGCAGTGCTAACCACTGTGCCACTGTGCCGCCTGTTCAATTGCTTGCCTAGTTCTATGGTAACCTCGGGGTGGGTAGTTTTATGGTAACCTGGGGTGGGTGGGATGGGTGGGGGAATAGGAGAGTGAGGGGGGGGGGGGGTGCTGGCATTCACATCCAGGCAAGTTTTTACCACTTTGTGTTGCATTCTCTGGATTGAAGGTAGATCACCAAAGTCGGACATCTAACATAGATTAAAAATTTGATATCTGCAGAATCCCTGAAGATCCTTTCGTCACTGGTGGACCTTGCCTACATTGTCATTGGTGAGTAGAAAGAGGAGACTGAGTTGAAGACTTGATGCCAGAGGGGGGCAGTGGGGAGGTGTTGGATCCAGTGGTGGGGGTACAGACATTCTGGTCCATGCAGATGCTCAGACAACCTCAGTATAAAACTCGGGATGTGGTGTGGTTGGAGACTGATACCTGGATATAAACAACACTAGGCACTAAGATCATTCCAAGCGTTATTACTTGCTGGCAATGCACTGTTAGATGTTCTGTCAATTCACTGACAGTTAGCAATTATAGTTAGTTACAAACGGAGCAACTTTCTAACCCTTAATTTGCATGCACCGTTCACCAATCAGAGCATAGCTTTTTGCTCTTTCTTATCCAATAGCAAACCATCTCCTTCATTAGCATAATATGTCACTACATCTTGGTTTGTGGTATTTGCCATGGTAACTTATCTTTGCTTTATCCTGTGGCCAGTGCAACTGGAATGCAATGTTTATGAAATTGACATAAGGTTAGATTAGTCTCCTTCCTGAATACATACCTGCTGACCTTCCAGGAGGCCTTGTGGACAAGTTCTTTTTAAAGTAAAAGTTTATTTGTTAGTCACAAGTATGTTAACACTGCAAAGAAGTTACTGTAAAATTCTTTTCCATTCTTGCTGAGTTTCCTTGTTGTTGTACATTTCCACATTAGCATCTGCAGTTTTTAATTACTTTTAATTATAGTTTCGCAGCAATCCCATAGTGCTTTATTGACTCTTTCAGAACAAAGTGAATTAAATATTTGTTTAGTGGGAATTGCAATTTAATTTCCACAGGAGGAGCTGCAAAGATAAGGTAATAAAAGGTGAAGCAGGAATGAGAGACATCAGGTGCTTCAAAGGGGGAATCTGAGATAAGTTAAAGTTTATTTATTAGATACAAGACTTACATTAATACTGCAATGAAGTTATGATAAAAATCCTCTAGTTGCCACACTCTTGCGGCGTAGTCAGTGTTGCTGCCTCACAGCATCAGGGACCGGGGTTTGATTCCTGGCTTGGCTCCACTGTCAATGTGGAGTCTGCACGTTCTCTCCATGTCTGCGTGGGTTTCCTCCAGGTGCTCCGGTTTCCTCCCCACAGTCTGAAAGACGTGTTGGTTAAGGTGCATTAGCCATGCTAAATTCCCCCTCAGCGTTACCTGAACAGGCATCAGAGGGGTTTTTCACAGTAATTTCACTGCAGTGTTAACGTAAGCCGGCTTGTGACATTAAGAAATAAACTTAAAACTTTTTGTCAGGAGGCACCCAGAGGAACCAGAATATTGAATGGGCAAAAGTTTGTCTCAAATTGAAGCACTTTTCCGAACAATTTGTCCGAAGTGAGTTACGAAACTGTCAATATATCTTTGCAGGTGTTACCCATCACAGCTCTTGCACCAAGGCACAATGGCTTCCTTTCTATCTCATCGTCTGGGGATGCTGTGATCTTGTCTTTACAATCATTTCACTTATCCCACATTCCCCGAACGGCTGGGACAGGTCGAAAGGGTGGTTGTCATTCAGGCTATCCGACTCGTTTGTTGAATATTGGGAGTACGTTCCAGAACACATCAACTTTGCTTTCTTTGCAGCAGGTACCTGGATTCACATTGCCTTTTCCTCGATAGTAAAACTTGAGTCTCCTCTAACCCTTGCTGCTACATTGTCCCGTGCACATTCAGTTCTGTTTCATTGCCATTTTTGATTTGATTTATTACTGTCACATGTATTAACACAGAGTGAAAAGTATTGTTTTTGCGCATATACAGGCAAAGCGTACCGCTCATAGAGTACATAGGGGAGAAGGATTTGATTTGATGTATTATTGTCATATGTATTGGGATACAGTAAAAAGTATTGTTTCGTGTGCACTGTACAGGCAAAGCATACTATTCATAGAGAAGGAAACCAGAGAGTACAGTCATAGCTGGAGTGTAGCGAAAGATCAACTTAGTACAAGGTAAGTCTGATGCCAGCAGGGAAGAGGCTGTTCTTGAATTGGTCGGTGCGTGACCTCAGAGTTTTGTATCTTTTTCCCAACGGAAGAAGGTGGAAGAGAGAATGTCCGGGGTGTGTGGGGTCCTTGATTGTACTGGCTGCTTTTCCCCAAGACATGGGAAGCATAGACAGAGACAATGGATGGGAGGCTGGATTGTGTGATGGGTTGGGCTACATTCACAGCCTTTTGTAGTTTCACTTCTGTGACATATCAACTCGTGGTGAACATGAAATTACAAATGAAAGGTAGGAAATCAGTCCATGACTATCGTTCAACTTTCAATTCTTTGTTGGATTCAGGATTTCATCATCAGCCACAGTGGAATTCGAACCCACTTTACCCCAGAGCAATAGCCTGGATCTGTGGATCACAAGTCCAGTGACATTCCCACTGTGCCACCATCTCCCATTTTAACAGATGTACAGTGCTAGTCACCCTGTTATAGAAAGGATATTATTGAACTAGAAAGAGTGCAGAGAAGATTTTCTAGGATGCTACCAGGAATTGATGGTTTGAGTTATCCATCAAACCATGGATAGAGAAGCTGGATAGACTGGAATTTTTTTTCCCTGGAACACAGGAGGCTTTGCGATGATCTTATGGAGGTCCATAAAACCAGGAGGGGTATAGATCAGCTAGATAGTCACTATTTTTACCCAAAGGTAGGGGAGTCTAAAACTAGAGGGCAGCAGTTTAAGATGAGAGGAGAGACTTATAAAAGGGTCCCGAAGGGCTGTTTTTCTTACACATAGGGCGGTGAGTGTCTGGAACGAGCTACAAGTAATAGTAGAGGTGGATACAATTTTGCCTTTTAAAAAGTGTTTAGACAGTTATGTGGCTAAGATAGGTATAGTGGGATATGGGCAAAACATGGGCAATTGGGATTGGTTTAGTGGTTAAGAAGAAAGGACAGCATGGACAAATTGGGCTGAAGAGCCTGTTTCTGTGCTGTAAGACTGTATGACATGTGGGTGGTGGAGACACTGCCCTATCTATCAGCATCACAATAGTGTCTGCCCTTCAGTTGTACTTCATTGGCTATAAGGAGCTTCTAGGTTGCATGCATCTTCCTTCTGTGTACGTGTATGTGTCACTAAAAACCCATCCGATTCACTAATGTCCATCAGGGCAGTAAAAAGGCTCACAAAAGCAGGTTAATGTCTAACAGGTTTATTTGGAATCATGAGCTTTCGGAAGGTCACTCACCTGATGAAAGCTTGTGCTACCAAATAAACCTATTGGACTTTAACCTGCTGTTGTGAGGCTGCTTACTGTGTTTACTCCAGTCCAACGCCAGCATCTCCACATCATGGTCCTTTGGGGAGGGAAGTCTACCCTCCATACCTAGCCTGGCCTACATGTGACTCCAGAGCCACAGCAATGTAAGAAGCCTCACAACACCAGCTTAAAATCCAACAGGCTTATTTGGAATCACGAGGAGCTTTGCTCCTCCATGAGGTGAGTGCAATGTGGTTGACTAATAATTACCCCTCTAAAATGGCCAAGCAAGGCACTCAGGCAAGGGCAATTAGGGATATATGAAAGTGTCTGTGTGAGTGTGTGTTTGTGTGAGTGTGAGTGTGCCTGTGTCGATGTGTATCTGTGTATGAGTTATGTCTGTGTAAGTGTATGAGTGTCTGTCTGTGTGATTGTATGTCTGTATGAGTGTGTACATGAGTGTGCATGTGAGTGTTTATGTGAGTATGTGTATGTATGTGAGTGTGAGTCTGTGTGAATCTGCACGTGAGTGTCTGCGTGTGCGTGTGTATGTGTGTGCATGTGATTGTGTGCATGTGTGAGTGTACATGCACTTATGAGTGTGTGTATGTGTGTGTGTATGGAAGTGTGTGTGTGTGTCTTTTATGCCTGTATGAGTGTGTGTGAGTGTGTGTGAGTATGAGACTGTGATAGTGTGTGTATGCATATGTGTGTGTGTGAGTGTGTGAGAAAGTGAGTGTGAGTGTTTGTGCAAGTGTGCGAGCGTGTGTGTGAATGTGAGCATGAGTGTGTGTGTGTATATCTGTGTGTGTGTAAGTGTGTGTGTGAGTGCGTGTGTGCAAGTGTGTGTTTGTGTGTGTGTGTGCAAGTGCGTGTGTGTGTGCAAGTGTGTGTGTGAGTGTGCAAGTGTGTGTGAGTGTGTTTGTGTGTGTGTGAGTGTGTGTGTGTGTGTGAGTGTGTGTGTGTGAGTGAGTGAGTGTGTGTGTGTGTGTATGCAGCGGAGTTTTCCCTGGGTCAGGCTGATTGACTTTCAACCACTCAAGTAGCAATGACCATTAGGAGAGACATGCCCAGTTCAGACTACAACTGTAGGCAATTGTATGGAACCCCTTGTAGATGCTCGAATAACCTTTAACTCTTTTGTCCTTTCTATTTTGACGCAGGGAATGTACTCCTGTATTCCATCCACGAGCCAAGATATGACAGCCCCACCTCAGCCGAATACTGTGACAAGTGCCTGTACCAATTTGCTCTCTACGCCCATCTGAGCTCTTATGTTCTCTACCTGTTTGTAATCTTGGCCAAGTACTGGCAGGATTATCAAATCCGAGAGATGCTGCTGGAAAACCGAGGGAATTTGAGAAGGCACAATTTGTGACCTTACATGGTGAAGCCTTTATACCGTGTAACTTGTATCTTGAAACAGATGGCAATGAAGGAAACCATGGGCGCAAAAGACAACAAGTACAACTAAGTTAATATTTGTATTTATACGTTTTACTCGTGACAATCATAATTCCAATCAGCTTGATTCGATATTAACTAGGATGATGCTACAGCAATCTGATTTGCATTACACATCATTTAATATAACTCTTGAGCGTTACAGAATTTGAGATTATTCACTGTGCAGTCACAATTTCTTCGTAAGCAATAAACCCCATCAAAACCAAACATGTCTTCATTCTTTTAGATATTGCAAGCTTAAATATGTATATTTTTAAACTCATTTATGATATGTGTGCGTAAACCAGCATTTATTATCTATCTTAAATTGCCCCTTGAGAATGTGGTGGTAAGTTATCTTCTTAGAATCATAGACTTGTTGCAAGCTGCCCTGTCAATCCAAGCCCAATTCAAATAACCCCGTGTTTACCCTGCTAATCTCCCTGACACTAAGGAACAATTTACCATGACCAATCCCCCTAACCTGCACATCTTTGGACACTAAGACTCAATTTAGCATGGTCAATCCATCTAACCTGCATATCTTTGAACATTAAAGGACAATTTAGCATGGCCAATCCATCTAACCTGCATATCTTTGAACATTAAAGGACAATTTAGCATGGCCAATGCACCTAACCTGCACATCTTTGGGATGTGGGGGAAACTGGAGCATCCGGAGGAAACCCACACAGACACAAGGGAAGAACGTGTAGATTCCGCAGAGACAGTGACCTGAAGTCAGAATTCAATCCGGGTACCTGACGCCGTGCAGCAATGATGCCAACAACTGTGCCGCCATGCCACCACAAAAGGCCCGTACCTTAAACTGCAGCAGTCCCAGTGGTGTAAGTATACCCACTGTGCTGTTTGGGAAGGAGTTCCAGGGTTTTGGCCCTGCCACAGTGAGGGAACAGCCGATATATTTCCAAGTCAGGATGATGAGTGGGATGCGATCCAAGTAAGGGCAGAAGGTTCTGTTTTAGTTTAATTAGGGCATCATGATCGGCACAGGTTTGGAGGGGCCGAAGGGCCTGTTCTTATACTGTACTGTTCTTTTGTGTTTGACATTCTAAAACACATACTTTGCTGAATAGAAGGTATATATATTCTGAAAAAGATTGGTTAATAAGCAACCAGCTACGTTAAACATGAACACGGGCATGGACGTATGGTCATCATTTCATTGCCTATTGCTAGTGGAGCTTCCTCTGTGGCCCAGCAGTATAGGACACTGAATTGGTTAACTTCTGAGGTTCCAGGTTCAAATCTAACCAGGGGAATTAGATTCTGAAATAAATCTCCAGCAGCAGCGAGATTATCTGACTGGGGAGGCAGTGGCCAAAGTGGTGTTGTCACTGGGCTAGTAATTTCAAGTCATGCTGAAACCCCAGTTCCAATCCCACCAGAGCAGATAGGGGAATTTGAATTTTGCGACTCATTCTAGATTTAATCGGTCGCGTTTTATCTTCAAACCACTTGCTTCACCCAGAGATGTTATCTTCCAGAAGTTTCAACATCTTTTTTTGGAGTGGTGATGGTGGGGGGGAGGGGGGGGGGGGGGGAATGGAGGGAGGTGAAGGAAGAATAATGTGGAACTGCCACGGTTGGCTGTTTCGAAATCGTATCAACCCATCTCCAAGAAACCACTTTTGGACTTGACAAATTCATGCGCCGTCATCAGATGAGGAACAACTGCGTGAAACTGTCCTGGGACTGTCGTTCAATTCCTTTTTTCTTCTTAACTGGTTCCTTCAGACCCACTAATAACTCGTCCACCCAGAGAAGCAAAGGAGAAAACTCTGTTTTTGTTTCTTCAAGTCGCTACTCCGTTGACTCTCCTGGTTGCGTAAGTTCTCTTGATTCTCGTGCGCCAACCGGAGGGGAAGTTGTGTTTGTTAAGCTCACTGACGCTCAGTAGAAACTCAGATGTAGGAACCCATGATATAATCATATGATCTGAATTGTTGCAAACAGTTAGTTACAAGATACAGGAGCAGTAGCACAGCACAGTAGCACAGTGGTTAGCACTGTTGTTTCACAGCTCCTGGATTCGATTCCCGCTTGGGTCAATGTCTGTGTGGAGTTTGCACATTCTCCTCATACCTGCGTGGGTTTCCTCTGGGTGCTCCAGTTTTCTCCCACAGTCCAAAGATGTGTGGATTAGGTTAATTGGCCATGCAAAATTGCCCTTAGCTTCCTGAGACGTGTAGCTTAGAGGGATTAGTGGGTAAATATGTAGGGCCTGGGTGGGATTGTGGTTGCTGCAGACTTGATGGGCTGAATGGCCTCTTTCTGTGCTGTAGGGATTCTATGATTCTCGTAGGCTATTTGGCCCATTCAATCTGCTCTGTCAATCAATGAGAACATGGCTCTTATAACCTTTAAGAAGCATTTATAGATTCAGAGGGCAGAATTTTACTGGCACGCCTGCCCAATTCCAGAGTGGGTGAGGCTTGCAGCACGGTATTTTCTATAGACACAGGTGGGATCTTACAAATCTCAGGCAGCCGTGCCGGTAAAATATCGACCATAGAGTCACAGAGATTTACAGCATGGACACAGGCCATTCAGCCCAACTTGTCCATGCTGTCCTTTTTTAAATCACTAAGCTAGTCCCAACTGCCTGCATTTGGCCCATATCCCTCTATACCCATCTTACCCATGTAACTATCTAAATGCTTTTTAAAAGACAAAATTATACCCATCTCTATTACTGCCTCTGGCAGCTCATTCCAGACACTCAACCACCCTCTGTGTGAAAACAATTGTCCCTCTGGGCACTTTTGTATCTCTTCCCTCTCACCTTAAACCTATGCCCTCTAGTTTTAGACTCCCCTACCTTTGGAAAATTACATTGACTCTCTAGCTAATGTGTGCCCCTCATTATTTTATAGACCTCTATAAGATCATCCCTCACTATGCCCCAGAAAAAGAAGTCCCAGTCTATCTGGCCTTTTCTTATAAGTCAAACCCATTGGCATCGTAGAAAATCTTTTCTGCACTCTTTCAAGTTTAATAATAACCTTTCTATAATAGGGTGGCCAGAGCTGTACGCAGTATTCCAAGTGGATTTGGAGCAGTACTTGAAATGTCATTACATTCAAGGATATGGGACAAATGTAGGAAAGTGGGATTAGCGCACTAGTAGCAATAGTTATACTCAGTGCAGACTCAAAGGGCCTGCTCTGCACTGTATGAATCTATGATTGATTTGATGTGATAGTCCTTAACTCTGCTTATCTCATAGCTCTCAATTCCTTTATTGAATAAAAATGTGTCTATCTCAGCCTTTGACATAGTTAATGATCCAGCCCTCTGCAATAAATATTCCACAGATTTAGTTATTAGTGTCACAAGTAAGCTAACATTAATACCGCAATGTGAAACTTCCCCTCATCACCACTCTTTGGCATCTGTTCTGGTCAATGCACACTGACCAGCGTGTCTTTTGGAGTGCAGGAGGAAACCAGAGCACCTAGAGGAAACCCACACAGACATGGGCAGAACATGCAAACTCCACACAGACAGTGACCTGAGCTGGGAATCGAACCTAGGTCCCTGTCACTGTGAGGCAGTACTGCTAACCACTGTGCCACCGTGCTGGGCCTCTGACAGAAGAAATCCCTCCTCATTTCTTCCTTAAATGGGCAACTCCCTCACTCTGAGGTATGACTCTCCCACAATGGGAAACAACTTCTCAGCATCTAACCTGTCAATTTACCTTGTATCCTGTCATCTATTCTCTGATTTGATTTATTATTGTCACATGTATTGGGATACAGTGAAAAGTATTGTTTCTTATGCACTACACAGTTAAAGCATACTGTTCATAGAGTACTTAGGGGAGAAGGATTTGATTTGATTTATTATTGTCACATATATTGAGATATAGTGAAAAACACTGTTTTTTGTGCACCACACATACAGAAGGAAAGCAGAGACTGTAGCATTACAGTCATAGCTAGGGTGTAGGCAAAATCAACTTAATGCAAGGTAGGTCCATTCAAAAGTCTGATGGCAGCAGAGAAGAAGCTGTTTTTGAGTCGGTTGGTACATGACCTGAGACTTTTGAATCTTTTTCCCGGTGGAAGAAGGTGGAAGAGAGAATGCCCAGGTTGCGTGGGGTCATTGATTATGTTAGTTGCTTCGCTGATGCAACGGGAAGTGTAGACAGTGTCAATGGATGGGTGGATGGTTTGCGTGATGGATTGGGCTACATTGTAGTTCCTTGCAATCTTGGGCAGAGCAGGAGCCATACCAGGCTGTGATTCATCCACATATGGTGAATCTGTGAAAAGTAGATGAGAGTCGTAGCTGACATGCCAAATCTCCTTCATCTTCTGAGAAAGTAGAGGTGTTGGTGGGCTTTCTTAACTATAGTGTCAGTGTGGGGGCAGAAGGAGGGGTATCCAGGACAGGTTGTTGGTGATCTGGACACCTAAAAACTTGAAGCTCTCGACCCTTTCCACTTCGACCCCATTGATGTAGACAGGGGCACATTCTCCTTTACGCTTCCTGAAGTCGATGACAATCTCCTTCGTTTTGTTGACATTGAGTAAGAGTTTATCGTCACCACACCAGTTCATGAGATTCTCTATCTCATTCCTGTATTCTGACTTGTCCATCCTGAGACCATAAATTCCCATCCGAGGTCAACTTCTCCATCCCACATAGAGAGGGAATCTATCCTCGATATATCAAAGTTCACCTCTCAATCTTCTAAATTCCAATAAGCACAGGCCCCAACTGACTCAACCTCTTCTTCAATCCCTACAGTGCAGAGGGAGGCCATTTGGTCATCGAGCCTGCAGTGACAACAATCCCATCCAGCCCCTATCCCTGTAACCTCATATTTGCCCTGTTAATCCCCCTGACCCTAAGGGGCAATTTAGCATGGCCAATCCACCTAACTTGCACATCTTTGCACTGTGGGGGGGAAACTAGGGCACCCGGAGGAAACCCACGCAGACACAGGGAGAATGTACAGACTTCACACAGATAGTGACCCAAGCTGGGAATCGAACCTGGGTCCTTGGCACTGTGAGGCAGCAGTGCTAACCACTGTGCTATTCCTGAAGTGTCCCTGTAGAAGGTGACAAGCTTTGGGGGAGTCAGGAGTTGAGTTACTCATCGCAGTATTTCCAGCCTCTGATCGCATGGCCTGAGATCATTAGATTTTTGGAGCTATAAGAAAATTGAGGGAATGTGGAGTTGAGATAAGAGTTCAGGTCAGGTGAAAGGGTACATTAAACAGTAGAAATCTCATCTTATTTAAAAGGTATCTGGGTGTGTGAAACCTGAGGGTATGCAGTGCTATAGTCTGAGGTGTGACACGGTGGCACAGTGGTTGGCATTGCTGCCTCACAGGGACCTAGGTTCAATTTCTGCCCTTGGGTCACTATCTGTGGAGTCTGCACATTCCCCCCATGTCTGCGTGGGTTTCCTTCAGGTGCTCCGGTTTCCTCCCACACTCCAAAGATGTGCAGGTTAGGGTGGATTGGCCACGCTAAATTGCCCTTTAGTGTGATGGAACACGCCCCACTTGCCTGGATGGGTGCAGCTCCAACAACACTCGAGAAGCTCGACACCATCCAAGGCAAAGCAGTCCTGCTCGATTGGCACCTCATCCACAAACACTCACTCCCTCCACCACCGACGCAGCCGTGTGTAGCATCTACATCGCATCGACTCACCAAGGCTCCTTAGGCAGCATCTTCCAAACTCGCCACCTCGACCAACTAGAAGGACAAGCGCCTCAGATACATGGGGAACACTGTGATGTACAAGTTCCCTCCAAACCACTCACCATCTTGACTCGGAGATACATTAGCTTTGATTTGATTTGACTGATTTGATTTATTATTGTCATAGAGGTTTACACACGGAAACAGGCCCGTCAACCCAACTTGCCCATGTAGTCTTTTTTCTAACCCCCTAAGCTAATCCCAATTGCCCGCATTTGGTTCACATCCCTCTATACCCATCATACCCATGTAACTATCTAAATACTTTTTAAAAAAACAAAATTGTACCCATCTCTACTACTACCTCGTTCCAAATACTCACTCTGTGTGAAAACATTGCCCCTCTGGACGCTTTTGCATTTCTCCCCCCTCACCTTAAACCTATGCCCTCTAGATTTAGACTCCCCTATCTTTGGGAAAAGCTATTGACTATCCAGCTGATCTGTGCCCCTCATTATTTTATAGACTTCTAAATGATCACTCCTCAGCCTCCTGCGCTCCAGAGAAAAAAGTCCCAGTTTATCCAACCTCTCATAACTCAAACCATCAAGTCCCGGTAGTATCCTAGTAAATATTTTCTGCACTCTTTCTAGTTTAATAATATTCTTTCTATAATAGGGTGAGCAGAACCTATTCCAAGTGTGGCCTTACCAATGTCTTGTACAATTTCAACCAGATGTCCCGACTCCTGTATTCAATGCTCTGACCTCTCACCAGTGCCTTGTACAATTGCAGCAAGACTTCCCAACTCTTACACGTCAACCCCCTTGAAATGAAGGCCAACATTCCATTAGCCTTCTTGATCGCCTACCGTACTTATGTGCTAACTTTCTGGGTGGGATTTTCACCACACTTGCAGCCGGAATGTCCCACCCGAAGCCTTTGTGTGTTCTGTGTCCCACTCGCTGGCAGACGGATGGGGAAATTCCACCCTCTGTGTTTTATGCACAGGTAATTTCAAGTCCCTTTGTGTTGTAGCTTTCTGCATTTTCCATCATTCTTTTGTTTCCCCTCCCCCTTCAAAATGAACAGCTTCGCACATTCCCATATTTATACTTAATTTGCCAACTTTTTGCCCCCTCACGTTCCCCCCCCCCACTCAGTATCTCTTTGTAAACTGTTTGTGTCCCTCTTGCAACTTGTCCTTTGTGCCGTCTGCAAAAGTGGCACCTTTGTCAATGTCTAAATCTTTTGTGGCTTCCTGCGAGAAACAGCAAAGTCTCCTGGTTGGACGGGTGACTGTGCATGCAGAATATCAGATATTGAAAGATTACTGCTGCAAAGTGGGTAAACCACCAGAGCTTCAACTGTCTCAGCAATGTTAAACATGCGTGTTTATTGTCTTGTCTGAGCAAGTTCTGACCAAGAGCCATGAGGACACAAAGTGTCAACTCTGCTCTCTCTCCTTACAAATGCTGCCAGACTTACTGAGTTTTTCCAGCATCCTAGGATTGTAGAATTCCTATAGTGCAAAAGGAGGCCATTCAGCCCATTGAGCCTGTACCGACCAAAATCCCATCCAGGCCCTATTCCCGCAACCCTCTGCTAATCCCTCTGACACTAGGGTCAATTTAGCATGACCAATCCACCTAACCCGCACATCTTTGGGGTGTGGGAGGAAACCAGAGCGGGCACGGGAAGGGTATGCAGGCTCTGCACAGAAGCCAGGAATCAGACCTGGGTTCCCCGTAACCACTACGCCACCATAATAGTGCAGGTAACCTGCTGCTCGATGCCTGGTTCACACTGACCCAGGCAAAAACAACCAAAAAGGTAAGAATCTTAACTGTGACTGAGTTTGTCTGATAAAAATAAGATGGGTGATTATTTCCTGTTTCATATGGTGTACACTCCCCACTAATCGTAGGCGCAGTGGATAGGAAGTGACTGTGGACATGGACGTCGAGAGCAACTTGTACACTCCGCTCATACGAACTTTTCAAGAACCGTCATCCTTCTCAGCTGCATCAGGTACTATTTAAGCATTCATGTGGTCTGCTGGACTTATTTTGAGACAATATATTCAACAGACAAATATCCTCACAGTAAAAGAGAACAACAGCTGTATTGGATTTGGGCCAAAAGACAGACTCAATTTTCTGTGTGCTGCTATTTCAGCTATTTTTCTAAAAAAGCTTCTTTAACTTTGAACCAGAAATGCTCTTAAAAGTTGTGATATGGTGGCAGGGTGGTTAGCACTCAGGGAGAGCCAGGGAGCCGGTTTGATTTTTTTTTAATTCATTCCTGGGATATGTGTGTTGCTGGCTGGTTCCAGCATTTAATGCCCCTCCCTGTTTAACCTTGGAGGGCAGTTGAGAGTCAACCACATTGGCTGTGGCTCTGGAGTCACAGGCAGACCAGACTGGACAAGGACGGCAGGTTTCCTTCCCTAAAGGGAACCAGATGGGTTTTTCCAACAATGGGTCATCAGTAGATTCTTAATCCCAGATTTTTTTTTTATTGAATTGAAAATCCACCATCTGCCGTGGCAGGATTTGAACCTGGGTCCTCCAGAACATTAGCTGAGTTTCTGGATTAATAGTCTAGCGATAATGTCACTAGGCCATCACCTCCACTTAATTCCAGCTTTGGGTCACTGTCTGTGTGGAGTCTGCACATTCTCCCCCATGTCTGCGAGAGTTTCCTCTGAGTGCTCCGGTTTCCTCCCACAGTCCGAAAAACGTGCTGGTTAAGATGCATAGGCCATGCTAAATTCTCCTTCAGTGTTATCCAGATAGACATCGGAGTGTGGTGGCTGAGGGATTTTCATAGTGACTTCATTACAGTGTTAATGAGAGCCTAATTTGGATACTAAGGGGCAATTTAGCATGGCCAATCCACCTAACCTGCACATCTTTGGACACTAAGGGACAATTTAGCATGGCCAATCCACCTAACCTGCACATCTTTGGACATGAATGGGCAATTTAGCATGGCCAATCCACCTAACCTGCACATCTTTGGACATGAATGGGCAATTTAGCATGGCCAATCCACCCTAACTTACATAAAATCATAGAATCCCTGCAGTGCAGAAGGAGGAGTCTGCACAGACCACAATACCACCCGGGTTACGGTAATTCCGTAACCCTGATATTTACCCTGCTATGAATAAAATAAACACTAATAATTAAAAGTAAACACCTTACGCTCACCCTAATGCCAAAATAAAATGTAAAACGTAGGGTCTAGTCTAACATCATGGTACACCTTGGAGTAATTGGTCTTGCGACTGTACAGGAGGGTGCTGAGAACACCAGCCTGGCACAGAATCACAGAATACTAAAAGACCCTTCAGCCCATCGATTCCGCACCGATGCATGAAAGGCCCTGACCTACCCATCTAATCCCACTTGCCAGTAGCCCTGAATGTTATGGAGCGCCAAGTACTCATCCAGGAACCTTCTGAAGAATGTGAGGCCTCCACCACTCTCCCAGGCAGCGCATTCCAGACCCTGGGTAAAAAGGTTTTACCTCAAATACTCTCTAAACTACCTACCCCACACTTATGACTTCTTGTAACTGACCCTTCAGCGAACAGCGGCACTGTCGGAGCTTTGTATTTCCAGCTAGTTTGCTCTTGGCCCCCGCTCAGCTTTGGCGTGGTAGCTCTTCCAAACGCCTCACTAAAAATAACCGGTGTGGCTGCATGATTTCACTGGCAAATTTGAAGCGATGACATGTTTCTACGCTCGAGTGGAATGAAGGGCTACTGTGGAGGGTGCAAGGAAAGTCCCTCCCCCTGATCCTACCCTCCCAAGAGCGAGGGGACGGGAGAGGGAGGGAGTGGGGTTGGGGCAGGAAGCTAGGGGTCCTGAACCGACCCCCCCTCCTATTCACAGGTCCGCTTACACAGTGTCTGGCTCCATCAGGGTCCCGTCTGGCCAAGTTATTTTTTCCCCCTCAGGCCAAGCTGTAGCGTTTGACTCCATGGAGAGGGAAACAGTTATCCCAGGTCAGTTAAAATGCTCTTGCCTCTTGCTCCCTCCCTCCCTCCCCACACCCCCGTCCCCTTCCACCCCACTTCCCACCCCCCCTCCAGTTCGCCTGAAAATTATGGCTTATTGTAGCATGACCAGTGACTGGATGAGCCACAACCTCTCTGCAATTTAACTCGCTTATCTTCGGCCACATCTATCACAACCACCACCACCCCGTGCCCACTGGCAATCAGACAAGTCAGAGATCCAGTGTGGGACATGTCTTGAAATGAAGCCTAAAATAGAGAATAAATATCAAATATCTACTTGATATTGTAACTATAGCCTAGCAAAAGTCCCTGTTTTTCTCTCCATTTGCAATTGAGATTAGCCTGAGTTCAAATTATTTATTTAGCGGGGTATGAATATGCCTTTGGGTGCAATCCAGTCTTTTACGCCTATAAATACTGAGAAGACTGAGTCAGTATTTATAAACTTGTCAAAAAGCTGGCACCACTCGCGAGGGCAGCTACATTAACAGTTGAAGGATAGGGTGAGTGAAGGGTCGGTTGTGAGGTGGGGGGTCAGTGGGTAAAGGAGAAATGCATTTACGTTTAAAAATCAGGCAACCTGAGTTCAATTCCTGGCTCGGATCACTGTCTGTGCAGAGTCTGCACGGTCTCCCTTGTGTCCGACTTAGAACCAAAATGGTAAAACAGGGCCCTATGACTAGATTCTACGAAAAGCCTGCTGAACTGTATTGTTCTGGAACAGAATACGTTCAAAAGGAGCATATTAAATTTATCTTTAAATTCCTTTTCAGTGTGCATGAAAATTATCTCGTTTATCTTGGGAATTGCCTGCATTGCTATTGGTGAGATTTCTTTCGAAAAGGATATCTGGGTGTCTCCAGCTGCCCACCTAGATCCTGCTTGTCTATTTGCTTTGTCCAAATGCAGATGCCTCCCAATGTTGGCTGGGGAGATGGAACATGATCTGGCTGTGGCTTTTTATTTTCTGCGGTGTGACTAAACATTCTGTGTTGAGCTTTTCTACGCGAGCCGCAATAATTTGTCCAAAGCTTGGCCGCTTCAACTAATCTGATTCTTTCCCTTCTTCAAGTGGGAGAAGCTCCAGTAACTTCCTCATTCTTTGTAATTAAGGAATCGTCTGATCCAACTTAAACCCGGTTTAAGGAATCCGTCAAGCCACTTACACAAGAGAATCGAAAAGCGCGAGGAGCGACCCCAGTTAAGGACAAGGAAAAGTTCAAGTTCAAGGAAGTTGTTTCTCAACTAATGGCAGAAACTTGGAACTTTTCCCATAGTGCAGAAAGAGTCTATTTAGCCCATCGAGTCTACATTCACAATAATCCCACCCAGGCCTGATCCCCATACATTTACCCTGTAAATCGCCCTAACACTAAACGGCAATTTAACATGGCCAAGCCATTTAATCTGTACACCTTTGACACTAAGGGGCAATTTAGCATGGCCAATTCACCTAACCTGCACATCTTTGGACACTAAGGGGCAATTTGGCATGGCCAATCCACCTAACCTACACATCTTTCAGACTGTGGGAGGAAACCGGAGCATCCGGAGGAAACCCATGCAGACAGCGGGGAGAATGTGCAAATTTCACACAGTCACCTGAGGCCAGAATTGAACCCAGGTCCCTGGCACTGTGAGGCAACACTGCTGACCACTGCGCCTTGCCCACTGTCTCAAATGTGCATTCTGGGATTATGTAAGCTTGCGCAATTAGGGTTACCAGCTTTTGGTTAGGGTAGGGAAATCCAACAATATGAGGACACAGATATGATTTGGAAGGGAGATTACTGGCAAGCTGATCCCTGATCCTAAAACTGCTGAAATGATTCCAGTATGTGTGAAACATACATGCCTAGCTTGCACAAGTTTCTTTTGCTAACATTTCTCCCTGTTCCTCCTCTCCTGTTTACAGGCACTATCTATTTGAACTCTTGCACCAAGCAATATTTGATCCCAATTTATCTAATTGTTGCTGGAAGTTCTGCAATCTTTTTCCTGCTGATATCACTGGTCCCATGCCCTCCAGATGAGGAAAGTGATCATTTCCATCTACGTAAAATTGGTCGGCTTTGTGAAAGACTAGAATCGCTGTTCTCCATCATCTGGTTCATAGCAGGTAACATTTTCTTTTCCCTGTCTGATGAAACTTGTTGGTAGAGGCCTGCTTGAGGGCAAGGTCCTCCTTTCCTTTTGTCACAACGTGTGCCTTCCTCTTCAGTCGCCTGTAAGAGCCTGCCCGTGTCCACTGGCCAAGAGCAACACAGGGGACAGAACATGGCGGCACGGTGGCACAGTAGTTGATTCTGCTGCCTCGCAGGCACCAGGGACCTGGGTTCAATTCCCCACTCAAGTCACTGTCTGTGAGGAGTCTGCACGTTCTCCCTCTCATGTCTGCATGAGTTTCCTCTGGGTGCTCCAATTTCCTCCCACAGTCCGAAGGACTGTTTGAGGTGCATTGGCCATGCTAAATTCTCCCTCAATGTTACCCCAACGTGCGCCAGAGTGTGGCGACTTGAGGATTTTCACGGCAACTTCATTGTAGTGTTCATGTATTGTGACACTAATAAATAAACTTTAAACTATGGGGGGAGGCAATCCAGAAACTGAGCTAATGTTCCGGGGAATCTGGGTTTGAATCCTGCCACGGCAGATGGTGGAATTTGAATTCAATAAGAAATATCTGGAATTAAGAATCTACTGTTGACTGTGAAACTATTGTCATAAAAACCCATCTGGGTCACTAATGTCCTTCAGGAAGGAAATCTGCCATCCTTACCTGGTCTGGCCAACATGTGACTCCAGAGCCATGGAAATGTGGTTGACTCTCAGCTGTCATTGGGCAACTAGAGATGGACAATAAATGCTGGCCAGCCAGTGATGCCCATGTCCCACAGATGAATTAAAAAAAAAAATTTCCCCCTCTGAGAAGATTTTAGTGAACTGCCTCCTTGAACCCCCAGCATTGTCTGCGGTGTAGGTACACCTACAGTGCTGTTAGGGAGGGAGTTCCAGGATTTTGACCCAGCAACAGTGAAGAGATGGCCGACATATTTCCAAGTCAGTATGGTGAGTGGCTCAGAGGGCAATCTTCAGTGGCAGTGTTGCCCATGTGTCTGCTGTCTCTTGTCCTTCTAGACAGTAACGGTTATGGGTTTGAAAGGAGCCTTGGTGAGTTGCAGCAGTGCGTCTTCTAGATAGTACACAGATGGTATTGCGTAGGTAGTGGAGGGAGTGAATGTTTGTGGTAGGGTGCCAACCAAACTAGGCTGCTTTGTCCTAGATGGTGTCGAGCTTCTTAAGTATTGTCGGAGCCACACTCATCCAGGCATTCCTGTCATCCCATCACATTTCTGATTTGTGCCTTGCAGACGGTGGACAGGCTTTAGGGAATCAAGAGGCGGGATTTAAGTCCTTGTTGGTCCCGAAACCCACTTGGGATCAGCCGTCCGTCTCTCACCTGCTCAGATTCCCGTGGTGGGTGGGAGAGGATGGCAGAATTCCGGCCATGAGATGAGTTACTCCCTGCAGAATTCCTAGTCTCTGACCTGCCCCTCTTAGATGGTGGATGTCGTGTGTTGGCTCCCGAAGGAAGACATAGGAAATTGAACTTTTTATGGGTACAAACATCAAATGTTGTTTTCTTCTTCATTTCTAGGGAGCATCTGGATCTACAGCATTTATAAGCCAAACTACACTGACAAAGGATCTGCTGATTTCTGCAATGAGACCTTGTACCTTTTTGCCTTCTGGATCACCACTGCCATTTATATCATCCTTGCGCTAATGCTATTTGTGGGATTTTGTGTATGTGTTTTGGGTGGAACCTTGTGGATCGGACGAAGAAATGGCTAAGTGAAGAAATCCTTCCTCCGCTTGATATGAGAAATTTGCGCCAACCGACTACCGGATGTGTCTGACTTTTGTGGATGAAGTACTTTGGTTACATCTGGATAACAGTGCATTTTCTGGATAGATTTTTTTTAAAACAAGAAATGCGTAAAAGGTACATTTGTGTTTTATCTGCGCAACTTCATTTACATTAATGGAATTAGGCTGCACTGTATCTGTATGCAATTCGGGAACGAGTAAACCATTTTTGAAAAAAATACCTTTTAGACATGCATGTGTGATATTTCTCATCAACCGACTCCAGTCCCCTCTGTTCAGACAATCACAGAATCCTCTGAACACGTGCAGAACGAGGCCATTGAGTTTGTACTGACTCACCATCTTAGCCAGGCCCTAACCCCATTACCCCACATTTTACCACGGTTAATCTACCTAACGTAGGCATCTTTGGACACACTGAGGGGCAATTTAGCATGGCCAACCCACGTAACCTGCACGTCTTTGGAGTGTGCAGGAAAGACTGTGGTAAGTGTGCAGATTACATGATTTGCCCCTTAGTGTCCAAAGGTGTGCAGGTTAGGTGTATTGAACATGCTAAATTGCACCTTAGTGTCCAAATACATGTAGATCAAGTGGGTTGGTCATGCTAAATCGCATCTTAGTGTTGAGAGATGTGTAGATCAAATGGATTAGTCATGCTAAATTGCACCTTAGGGTCCAGAGATGTGTAGGTTAAGTAGATCGGCCATGCTAAATTAGAACTAGAAGACACAACCTCAGGCTAAAGGAACAATCCCTTAAAATTGAGATGAGGAAGGATTCCTTCAGCCAGAGAGTGGATCACTTTGCTGCAGCAGGCTGTGGAGGCCAGGTCATTGAGTTCTTTAACCCAGAGATAGATAGGTTCTTGATTAATAAGGGGATCAGGGTTTATGGGGAAAAGGCAGAAGAATGGAGATGGTGTTTGTGGAATTTTGTCCCAGTGCTGAGTGCTCTTAGTGTCCAAAGATGTGTGGGTTAGGTGGATTGGCCATCTAACTTGCCCCTTAGTGTCCAAAGATGTGCATGTTAGGTGGATTGGCCATGCTAAATTGCCTCTTGGTGGCCAAAGACGTGCAGGTTAAGTAGATTGGCTGTGCCAAATTGTCCTTTAGTGTCAGGGGGATTAGCAGGGTAAATATGTGAGGTTATGGGGATAGAGCCTGGGTGGGATTGTCGTAGGTATAGGCTTGATGGATCGAATAGCCTCCTTCAGCACTGTTGGGATTTTATGATTATATGATTCCAACCTCTATAACCAGGGCTCAGTGTTCAATCCCCGCACAGGCCTAACTGTGGTGAGGCGAGTCCGGCTTCGAACCACTGCAAACAGTGGAGAAGGTGTTCAGAGCCTTGGCAGCAACCTTAAACTTCCCATCATTATCCAGTGGCATTCTGAGTGTCCTGTCGCCTCAGGCTTCGCATCCCAGGCTACGCGACGTTACTGAAGTAAGACACGTCAACGTTACTACAATCAGTCCAGTAATAGAACATAGAACATTACTGCAGCAGGAATGCCAAACATCTGGAATACTGATGCCCTGGGAACTTAGTATTTAATTAGATTACATGTTAACTGAAGCTCCCATAAAACTACTGGTTTAAGTTACAAGGTTGCCCCATAGATTGCAACTGATCCAGTGATGAGGGGTTGCGATTTTGAACATCTTCCAAACAATAACAAAAGAATCACACTTGATGTGTTCACCTTTTACTGTCAGGCGCAATTCTTGTTTCTAACCGCATTTCGCCCTCCGTCACTTTGACAAATGCAGTGATGATTGGGGAGGCGATAGCCTAATGGTATTATCACTAGACAATGAATCCAGAAACTCAGCAAATGTACTGGGAGACCTGATTCAAACCTGCCACGGCAGATGGTGAAATTTGAACTCGATGTAAGAAGATATTTGGAATTAAGAATCTACTGATAACCCATCCGGCCCTTACCCAGTCTGGCCTACGTGTGACTCCAGAGCCGCAGTGGTTGACTCTCAACTTACCCTCCAAGGGCAAATAGGGATGGGCAAGACGTCAATGTCCCACAAATGAATAATTTTAAAAAATTACTTGCGTAGAGAAGGGGCAGTGAAAACACATCTTAAATACTGGGGTCTATGATTTTCCAGTTAGGGTTATGTTCATTGCAGTTTAAGATATACAGCTTATAACGTTTTATAAATCTCTGTGTAAGCCACTGTCAGACCCCATTTGGAGTATTTTGAGCAGTTTTGGGTCCCATATCTAAGGAAGGATGTGCTGGAAAGGTCCAGAGAACATTCACAAGGATGATCCCTGGAATGAAAAGCTTGTCGTGCGAGGAACGGTTGAGAACTCTGGGTTTGTACTCAATGGAGCTTAGAAGGATGAGGGGGGATATTACTAAAACTCTGAGGCCTGGATAGAGTGGACAATGGAGAGGATATTTCCACTAGTAGGGAAAACTAGAACTAGAAGACACAACCTCAGGCTAAAGGAACAATCCCTCAAAATTGAGATGAGAAAGAATTTCTTCAGCCAGAGAGTGGAATACTTTGCTGCAGCAGGCTGTGGAGGCCAGGTTATTGAGTGTCTTTAACACAAAGATAGATAGGTTCTTGATGAATAAGGGGATCAGGGGTTATGGGGAAAAGGCAGGAGAATGGGGATGAGAAAAATGTTGGTGTTTGTGGAATTTTGTCCCAGTGCTAAGCTGAGGGAGTGCTGCACTGTCATAAGATTCTGTCCATTAAACAGGACACTAAACTGAGGTTAAAAGAAGAAAGTACTGGAAAACCTCAGAATGCCGATAGATAGAGAGAGAGAGAGAGAGAAAAAAACAAAGGAGGCAACATTTGGAGTCCAATGTGATTTAATTTCTTATTGTCACACAAGTTTTAAAAGTTTATTTATCAGTGTCATAAGGAGGCTTACATTAACACTGCAATTAAGTTAACATAAAAATTCCTTAGTCGCCACACTCTGGCGCCTGTTCTGGTAACACTGAGGAAGAATTGAGCATGGCCAATGCACCCTAACCAGCATGTCTTTCAAACTGTGGGAGGAAACTGCAGTACCTGGAGGAAATTCACACAGACATGGGGAGAACGTGCAGCTCCACACAGACAGTGACCCAAACCAGGAATCAAACGTAGGTCCCTGACACTATGAGACAGCAGCGCTAACAACTGTAACACCGCGCCGTCTCACTTATTGGGATACAGTGAAAAGTACTGTTTCTTGCGCTCTATACAGGCAAAGCATACTGGTCACAGAGAGAAGATAGTGCAGAATGTAGTGTTACGTTCACAGCTAGGGTGTAGAGAAAGATTAACTTAATTTAAAGTAGGTCCATTCAAAAGTCTGATGGCAGCAGGGAAGAAGCTGGTCTTGAGTTAGCTGGTACCTGACCTTAGACTTTTGCATCTTTTTTCCTCCAACGGAAGAAGGCGGAAGAGAGGATGTCCGGAATGCACGGAGTCCTTAATTATGCTGACTACTTTTCCCGAGGCAGCGGGAAGTGTAGACAGAGTCAATGGATTGGAGACTGGTTTGCATGATGGATTGGGCTGCAATCACTAGTTTCTTGTGGTCTTGGGCGGAGCAGGAGCCATACCAACCTATGATACAACCAGAAAGAATGCTTTCTATGATGCATCAGTAAAAATTGGTAAGAGTCGTAGCTGACATGCCAAATTTTCTTGTGTTCTGAGAAAGTAGAGGCATTTGAATCCCAATACAGAAAAGGAGGAGGCCATTTGGCTCTCTTGAGCCATACAAACAATAACCCCACTAAGGCCCTATCCCCAAATATTTACCCCATTAATACTCCTGACACCAGGGGGCAATTTAGTACAATCAATCTACCTAACTTGCACATCTTTGGACTCTAAGGGGCAATTTAGTACAGTCAATCCACCTGACCTGCACATCTTTGGATACCAAAGGGCAATGTGGCATGCCCAACCCACCTAAGCTGCACATTGCCTTGTGGAGTCCATGGCCCATGTCTATGTTTCATGTCTTAAGTTGCACTCCCTTTTTCATTTTCCTGAAGAACCTTTTATTGATGTTTTGTTTGCACTTCAGTCTCATGCTCCTGACATACAGATAGCTGGTGTGGAGAGGGCAGCTTGGGATGGCGACCTCCTCGTCAACCTATTCCTGGGCTCGCAAAACTCACCACTAACAGGTTCAGGCAGCAAGCAATCAACAGGGTAGTCCATCCTGTCTATCCCTTTACCGGAGTTACGCTTGTGGCTAAGTGTCCCTGGATAGGGCGTGTCACAGGTGCAGTTGACACCTTCCATGCCCACTGGGCACTGTAGGTGCTGGGGTGCATTATAGACCCCAGTAATCACATTGTGATTTAATGTTTGATGCTTTGGGCTTCTGTTTGTTTGGGCTGTCCCCCCCCCTCCCCTCCCCTCGGGGAGTTGCCCTTTTTAATTTGTCCCCAAGTTAATTTGAGTTTTTTGTTTTGGTTGGTGCCAAAAAGAGATGCCCTAAAAGAGGTCTCTGGACACCAAAAGGCAATTTAGCATCACCAATCCACGTAAGCTGCACATCTTTGGAGTATGAAAGGAACCAGAGCACCAGGAGGGAATCATTCAGAACATTCTGAATGTTCAGGGAGTGGGGGGGGAAGAACATTCAGACAGTCACCCAAGGCAGGAATCGAACCCTGGTTCCCTAACGCTGAGAGCCAGCAGCCGCAAACATACTGTGTTACCTTACTCAATGACTGAGGCAATCCAGTTCACCATTACTGGTCTATGGAATAAGTGATCACCCACCCGGTAAAGTGAATTAGAAGAAGCTGGTAGTGGCCTCTTTTAAGGTCAAACCAAATAAACAAACTCAAATTAAATCAGGACAAGATAAAAGAGGCAGCCTCCCAAAACGAACGGGAACATCTTGAACAAAATCAAAGCACAAACTCAAATTTAAAAACGTCAAACTAAAATGTGATTATTAGAGTCAATAATGTACCCCCGCCCCTGCGCTGCCCCACGGAAGGCGTCAACTGTGCAGAAGCAGGTGGTGGGACCATTGAAAAAACCTGAGTGACTCCCACCCCCACAAACAGGGTGCAAATAACTTCTCAGCATCCGTTTCTCTGTTTGCAAACGTCTGGATTGGCTCTTTGCAGGTGACTAATTGACAGCCAAGATTGAAGACGAGAATTTAGGTGTGATGGGAATTGGAAGGAATCTTTTATAAATAGAATGGAGAACTCCTTAGTATTGTAATCTGTTTCTTGAACTGTGTAAGTGTTTTTCAATTGGGGTGATTCAGTAGCTAGCTTCTCTCTTCCTACGTGCCTCATTCTAAATTGAAGGTTGCCTGATCGGCTGACAGCAAGTTCTTGGATACAGCAACTTTTCATTTTGAGGGGGAATGTTGGGGTTTGTGATTTTTTTTTTCCTCTGGGTGTTAATTTGAAGTTCAGAACTCCTTTGGGTCTTAAGTTTAAACAGCTTCTGGGTATGAAAGTTAAATATCGGGTTTGTCGTTCCCCCTCCCTCTTTAGTTGCTGAGTGAGGGCGGTGGGTTAAGAGTCTCGGATTGTTATCCAAAGTTCACTTTCAACAGAACTGAGACGATCCTCTTCTAGAAGGAGAACCATCTCAAATCGGATTTAAAACTTCTTTAAAAAGTGTGTATATATAATATGCACACATATATCTGTGATTTACTATTCTAGGTAACAATTGGTGACTAACGGAGAGAAATATGTTCGTATTAATCTACTGGAGTTTAATGTAATTTGAGTGAATCACTTATAGAATTTTAATATAGAATTCTGATTACAAGAGGGAGACTGTGGTTGTCTTTCGCCCAGTTAATATTTGAAATGCACTGTTCCCAAGTGAGATAACTTTGCTTGGACTTTTAAATGAGGTTTTTTTTTTCTGTGGTGGGGGAAAGGTTCTAACCAGCCGGAATTCCTACTGGGGTAGATCCGATTCCAAGGAACGGGAGTAAATTGGGTTTTTTCTGATTAACCCATCGGTAATCTAGTCTGCTTGTGTCCAAATCTTTGAGTAATTAGTGAATGGGTGGCAGATGCGATGAAAATGTTGAAATATTAACTGCTACAACGAGGAAATGTTAATAATCACTCAACGAATGCTTCTAAACATATAGATTAGCAACATTTGTATACTTCACTTAACAGTCTGGCTTCAATAAGGCCATTTTGTATCCCCATTATTTGAAAATTTAATGTGTTAATTCAGCAAACTGGATTTTTTTAGGGTTTTTTTTTTGTAAAGGGATGAAAACAGTGGGTCTCATGTACTGACCACAGCTGGGGTCCAAAAGTTAATTGGGTCATTGAATAATTTAGATATAGCTCGCCCTGATGGTTGGAGCAATGGGAAAGAACAATTTTTTTGAAGGTGAGATGTGATTTGGACATCTTGTATAATTTTTTTTTCTTTGCTTTTGTGGGTGGTGTTGGCAAAAGTAACTTGTACATCTCTATTAGCCCTTGAACTGAGTGCTTTGGACTATTTTCAGTGGACAGTTTTGAGTCAACCACATCGCTGTAGATCTGAAGTCAACATGTAGACTGGATACAGGTGGCAAATTTTCTCCCTTGTGAATCATCAACTGATGGTAGTAACTGTGAGGCTATCTTGAATATTCAGATTATATTTAAATTGCACCAGCTGGGATTTGAATCTATATCCACTCCCGCTAAGGAATATGTTGGACCTCAGTTACTAGTCAGACACCATACTCCCATTAATGTTAACCTTTACAGTAAAGGAGTTGGCATTTTAAAAGTAAGGAAGTCTTCCTACAGCTGTGTACAGTTTGGTCTCTACACAAGGATATACTTGGCTTTGATTTTAAAAAGGCTGATTATTCCCTTCACAGTATTGATCTGAGGAGAAGTTGAATAAATAGTGTGGTGGCAGAAGCCTATCAGAAGGACATGGAGGCTTTTTGAGTTCAGAAAGGTTTTATCAGGATGTTGCCTGATCTGGATGGTGATAGTTATGAAGAGAGATTGGGCGATCTCCCTTCCAATGATGAGTGGGGGGAAGGCTAACTACAGTCGGATTAGGCAAGAACTTGTGGAAATTGAGAGAGGTTGTTTGATGGGAAGTCCACGATCAGCATGTGGGATTCTTTCAAGGGAAAGCTGAAAAGGTTGCAGGAAAAATATGTGCTGGCTAAGAGGAAGGATGGGAAAGGCAGGATTAGTGCCATGGATTACTAGGGATATTGAGGACTTGGTTAGGAAGAAAAAAGCCCACTTTAAGTCTAAGCAACTGGGAGCCGAGAGCATTGGAGGAATTTCGAGTAGGAGGGAGCTCAAATGGGGAATTAGAAGGGCAAAAAGGGGACATGTAATGGTTTTGATGAACAGGATTAAGAAAAATCCAAAGGCTTTTTACTCTTATGTTAAGAATAAAAGGGTGGTTTAGAGGAAAAATCAGTCCTTTTAGGGACAGAGGAAGGGAACTGTGCTTAATCAGGGGGAATGGGGGAGATCCTGAATGAATACTTTGTCAGTAATCATGAAGGAGGGGCTTGTTGACCAGTACTGTCTTGGAGGGAGCTGTAGACCAGTTGAGGGAAATATCCACTACAAAGGAGGAAGTGTTAGAGCTTCTAGATAGCATTAAAACAATCTCTGGGGCCTGATGGCTTTTATCCCAGGCTGCTTAGGGAGGTGCGAAGTGAAATTGCTGGGCTTCTGATGCAAATCTTTCTCTTCTTTGGACACAGATGAAGTCCCAGAGGACTGGAGAATAGCTAATGTTGCACTGTTGCTTAAAAAGGGTAGTAAGGATAACCCTGGAAATTATAGGCCAGTGAGTTTGAAGTCAGTGGTAGGGAAGCTGTTGAAGAGGATTCTTAGGATGTATAGGCACTTAGTGTTGCAATCTGATTAGGAATACGCAGCATGGCTTTAAGGGGAGGTCATGCCTTGAGTCTGGTAGCATTTTTTTTTTTTTGAGGTGACAAAAACAGACAAAGGATGAGCTGTTGAAATCTGTACAGATGACATCAGTAAGGTGTTTGACAAAGTCCCTCATGGGAGGTTAGTTGAAAAGGTCAAGGCTAATGGAACACGAGGACAGGTATCTAGATGGATAAGTAACTGGCTTGGTAATGGGAAACAATAGTAGTGGAAGGATGTTATTCTAACTGGAGGTCTGGCATTAGTGGTATGTCACAGGGCTCAGTACTGGGACTTCTTCCATTTGTTAACAAATAGAAGTCCCAGTACTGAGCCCTGTGGCATACCACTAGTGCCAGACCTCCAGTTAGAATAAGAAAAAAAGGGTTGGAAGAGGGAGTAAGTGGTGTGATCAGCAAGTTTGCAGATGACACAGATGGCTGGACTTGTGGAAAGTGAGAGCAGTGTTGGGCAATATAGCAGGAATAGGCTGGCAGATTGGGCAGACAGATGGAATTTAATCCTCATAAATGTGAGGTGATGCATTTCAGGAGAAAGAATGTAGGGGGGAGGTATATGAAGGGTAGATCTATTAGGAGTATAGAAACGCAGAGGGACCTGGGGGTGCAGGTGCACAAGTCTTTGAAGGTGGCAGAACAGGTGGAGAAAGTTGTGAAGAAAGCTTATGTTATGCTAGCCTTTTACAGGAAGGGGTATAGAGTACAAGAGCTTGCCTTTTAATGTTGCAGTTATATAGAACATTGGTTAGACCTCATTTGGAATACTGCGTCCAATTCTGTTGCCTTACTACCAGAAGGATGTGGAGAGAGTGCAGAGGGGTTTACCAGGATGCTGCTTGGTGTGAAAAGACTGGATTACAAGGAAAGCTTAGGCAAATTGGGGTTCTTTTCTTTAGAAAGACAAAGGAGATTGAATAGAGGTGTATAAGATTATGAAGGGTATAGATAAACAATGGTGAGCTTTTTCCTGGGTTGGAATCAAATATCACAAGGCCCCACCAGCTGAGGGGAGGGGGGGAAAGACAAGGTAGTATTTGGATGTTACGGAGGTTTTCCACATGGGGTTGTGGGGGGTATGGAACACTACCAAGTAAATGGTGGAGGCAGGCATGCTGGAGTTATTTAACAAATACTTGGGCACATGAGCAGAATAGGGATGGAGGGATATAGTAGATTGATTTTAAATAGGGATCAGGAGCCTTGGGATGTTCCTGGGAATTGCATAAGTTGTGTATGTTGTTGATGTATTTCTTTTAACCTACAGGTACTTTGGTCTGCCTTGTTGCCCAACAAGGGGCATATACATGATGGGTTGTGAGAGGGCTGCTCTTGGATTTTTCAAGAGTAGCCTATTGCTTTATGTTTAGTGTACACTTAAACTGGACCAGTTGATGGGTAACATGACAGCTCAGTGACTATCACTGTTCCTGTGCAGATACAGGAATTTGGGCTGGGAGTTGGCACATTCTCCCTGTGCTTGTGTGGGTTTTCTTTGGGTGCTCAGGTTTTCTCCCACACCCCAAAGATATGCTCTTAGGCTGACTGACAAAACAAATTGTCCCTAAATTGTCACCCCAATTTGGTTCCAATGCAGACTTCAGTAAACATAGACCAGGGTCATGGGTGGAAGTGGGAACATTAAAATGGCAGCGCAGGTTTGTTGGGCCAAAGGGCCTGTTTCCTGTACTGTGTTCTTTGAATAAACTGGGATTGTTCTCTCTGGGAAAAACAGACTGAGGGGTGACCTGATAAGATTATAAAACTAGTGTACAGATAGGGTGAGCACTTGGAAGCTTTTCCCAGAGCAGAAATAAAAATGACAAGGGGCACAAGTTTTAAAATGAGGGCCAAAGGTTTGGGAAAGTTTGTTTTATGTGGATGGTGGGGGCCTGGAATGCACGCCAAGTGAGGCAGCTGTATTAGCCAGATTTAAGCCTTGGTTTGAAAGAAATATTAACAAACAGGGATTAGAGATAAAAGTAGTTGGTCTAGATGGGTAAATGTGATTGTTGCAGGCTTGGATGGCTGAAGGGCCTTCCCTGTACTGTCTTGGTTTTTGAGTGGCATTTAGGAGGTAAGAGTTCCACTGACACCAGGCAGCATCGTGTATCAGGCTAGTCTTCAGCTGGAGTTGCCAGTTGGTGACAGGTGAGATTTTCACTTGGGCCTGTGAATTCTGCACCCTGGAAGGCTGTGGCTGTTCAGTTGGAGTATGATGGTAAGGATGTGGGGAATGGAGAGTTGATTTCAGCCATAAACATCCAGAATGTTTAGTTCATTCATGGGTTGTGGGTATTGATGCCCACAGTTTAGGTGCATTGGTCATGCTAACTTGCTGCTTTTTAGTGTCGGGGGATTAGCAGGGTAAATGTATGGGAATCAGGTCTGTGTGGGATTGATGCAGACTTGACAGGCCAAATGGCCACCTGTGTAGTGATTGTATGCATCCTAAAGCCCACTCCTTAGGTGGTTTCCTGCAAGAAACATGAGGCTGGCTCAGGTGCTGAAATATTATTGGCAAATGTGCAAATCAACCAAAATTAGTTTGTCAGATTCACAATTTGACTTCAATAAAGTAATACTCAAATCTGTCTGGAGCCAGTGGTTAAGCAAACCAGGTTTTTCTTTTGGGTGTCTTGTATAAAGAGCTGAAAATTGTCCCTTGTATTGTCTGGACCTGGATAATGGGGTCCAAACTGACTTGTTACCTGTTTAATGTGGGTGCACTCCCTCCCTAATTGTAGGTGCAGTGAATCAGAAGTGGCTGTTGACATGGACCTTGAAAGTAGCTTGTACGCTCCACTCCGGACTATTGAAGAGCAGCCAACTTCCCCAGCAGCTTCAGGTATTTTAAGCACTCTTAGAAGTCCAAAGAACTGACACTTTTGTTTGTATTCAAGTATGCTTTGTAACTGCTATACTGGATGGGAGCCAAATGACTTGGCTCCCAATTGTGTGTGCTGTACTTAAAGCTTTTTCTTGGCACAGTCCTTCATTAATTAAAAAAAAACTTAGTATAGACAATGTAGAACAGCTTTTCTCTTGGGGATCTGCTGCCAGCCTGTAAAATTATCTTCAATCGAATTGGCAAAAATGCCAGTGAGCTTGTTTTTCAAATACACTCAATTCCACTTGCATCTTAAGATGGGCTAAATTTAGCCTAAGAGTGGCAACAGGAACTGATTTGGGAGTGGGAGGACTGGAATGGGTCTGTTTTTTTCCTATAAAGGCAGGTTGGATGAGCTGCAATCCCCACACATAGTACACAGTTTTGGAGAATAAATCAAATGTAGCATATTAAACCCCTTTAATTTTTTTTCAGTGTCCATGAAAATTATGACATCTCTCTTGGCCATTGCCTCCATCACAATTGGTGAGATTCCAATTAAGGATACTGCCTAGAATTCATCAATCTGGTTTGTGTTGGTTTTGTTGAAATGGAATATTATCAAGATGTATGTAGCTTTTTTTAATCTTGTTAAAATAGTCATGTTGCATAAGTAGCTAAGATTTCTGTATCGGGCTTGTTTCAATCCTAGTAGCAACACTTTTTATTAGAAGTACAAGTTGGTTTAATGATTTAGAAATCTCACTTCTGAGCAGCTAAAATCTTAAGATTCCAACGTTTAACTGGGGTAGTTTTAAATAAGCAAAAGTTAAGCTACTTTGGGGAAATTGCTCTAATTTCAAGAGCAATAGAAATTTGGGGATCTTTCCCTAATTCATGCTAACATCCAGAAAATTCCTGGATACTGTTTCTTACTCAACAGTGGAATTGGGGAACGTTCTTGGAAGTTTACTGATGTGGGTGGTCTAGTCATTGTGCATGATATCTGAATTAATTCCAAGAGTCTCCTTTTGCTAACACTTTTTTCTGTTGCTCTCCTTGATAGGCACTGTCTATATGGATTCTTGCACCAAACAACACTTGATTCCAATTTATCTTATTGTTTCTGGAAGCTTCACACTCTTCTTCATAATGCTGTCACTGGTTTCATGCACCCCAAGTGATGAGAACAACATTGTGGTCTGTCATAAAATTGGCCACATTTGGAAAAGTGTGATCTCGCTGTTCTCATTCATCTGGTTTATAGCAGGTAATGTTTGGATGCATTTGAGATGCTTTACTTGTCAGTTTCTGTTATCCTGGGGATTCTGCTAGTCATTCCCTCAGAGTACAAGAGGGGGAAGAAAGTATATATTGCCTATTTTCACTAACTTATTGACTTTTGGGTGTTATGACTCTAGTGGTAAGCTTGACTTGCCTCACTGTCATCATCCACAAACTTTTAAGTTCAGTCACAAGAGAAACCAACATAAATATGAAAATAATGGGATTAAAGAATGAAAATAGCAAATTTAGGGTTGCTTGTCCCATAGACTAATCATTTTAGCCCCTCATATGAGTTTTTCACAATGGCTTTAGTGTTTACTATATTGCCTTGCTACCTAAGATTTGGTCAAGCAAGTCTTCGAGGTTTTTTTCAGTAATGCAACTTGATCTATTCTCAATTGGTCCATGTCGTACTTGGTGAGTAAACTGACCACTTCTATCCACTTGAAATATGGTATTTTTCAGTTTATCTCCAGGCCACACCTTAATGAACAAGGAAAGGCAGAAAACCAGGTTCAAAGTGGACTTGAATATGTTCAATGGAAGCTAATTCCTGTAGCTGCTTCATTTTGGGGAAAAATCATTTTGGCTTGCAGTTTTCTTAGTAAACAATCCTTCAGGTTGAATGGTTTGAATCTAAAATTATACAAAGGATTTGTATTTCTCTTGCTGAGAATCCCTACTATACAAGTTCAGTTCCTGTGATCTTATTCAATAGAACAATATTGGCCAGAAAAATGCCCAAATAACTTGTCACCTGTAAAACTGATTAATGTTTGGAACTTGGTCAGTTCTGAAGACATGCCAAAACAGGCATCAAATCCAATTCTATAAATTACTGCAAGCATAATTCTATCCTTTAATATACTTACAATAAGGGAGTGATTAGAGGAGCTCCCAGAGCAATTCTGAAAAGCAGCCAGAGTATTAGTTTAGTGATGCCACAACTGCAGAGTGTATTTCTCCTCAAGTGCGCAGTTACTACCTTTTTATATTCAAGGCAGTGTTAAAACAGGTGGGATCTCATGTAATTGTCTTTCCTGGAGACTGATGGCAGTAATGCTTTGTATCTTTCACTTCTAGGAAATGTTTGGATCTATCAAATCTACGAGCCAGATTATATTGATAAAGCTTCTCCTAATTACTGCGATAGAACCTTGTATCTTTTTGCCTTCTGGGCCACCACTGTCACTTATATTCTCCTTGGGATTGCATTGTTTCTTGGATTTTGTGGCCTCCTCAGTGCCTGTGCTTTGGGTGGAAACTTGCGGATTGGGCAAAGTGGCTGAGTGCTTGAATGGAGAAAAACCTTCACTATCTTCAATGAGAAATTTCCACCAATTCTGTACCAAATATGCCTGACTTTGGCAGGTGAATAATTGATTAGATCCAATTAGCAATGCAAATTTTGGACTTTTAAAAGTAAAAGCACTTTGTTTGTTCCACAACTTTCACTCAACATGAGTAAACTGTTCAGTTGTATGTAACTTTTTAAAAATTCATTGGATATTTCAAATACAAGTGTTGGGACAAAATGTTTGTCTAACTGGAATTGTATTAAAATTACAACACTGCAATTAGGGTATGTTGGGGTGGGTGTATACTATGTTGGGAACACCATAGGAATGAGGCTTCTTTCTGCAACCTTATGTTCCAGAGCAAGAATGGAGTCATATCATTCATTCCTTCTGGTCTTTTAGACCAGAACAGATTCAACAGGTCAGGCAGCATCTGGAGGGAGAGGAAACATTACTATTTTTGAATCTGTTCAGCTCCTCAGATGCACCTGAGATCTTAAAACATTTATTTGGAGGGAAGCTCACATCTAAAATTAAGCTGTAATGCATGTAAGTAGAAGAGGAAGATTAGCTTGTGAACTGAATAAAGGTGTTTTCTAGATTAGTGGGATAAATCTGAATTCCACAATGCATTCAGTCCATCTAGTCTGCACAAACAATACTTACCTTGCTAATCCCCCTGACCAAGGAGGAATTTAGTACAGCCAATCCACCTCACTGCATATCTTTGGACACTTGAGAGGAAATTTGGCAAGCATTCAACCTAGCCTACACATCTCATGACTGTGGGAGGAAACACACACAGACTTGGCTGACTACGGAGTTTCACATTCTCCAAGACTGGTGCTAAGACATCAGCGCTAACCACCATGTTGCCCATATCAGGTTTTGGGATGCTCTGTAGAGTCAGTGCAGATTAAATGGGCTAATAGCTGCTTGTACTACGTCACCTATTACTGGAAATGGAGCCAAAAGGCAGGGAAGTGTTGGAACCTGACCATGTGGAAGTGAAAATGCAGCAGCTGGAAGCTAAATTGATCAATTTTTCCAGATAACTGCATGAAGCAGTACAAAATACAGTCAGACTTGAGTGAATGGCCCTGAGTGTTCTACTGGGCATAACTAGGGTCTGGCAACACCAGTTTTAAATCCAACCACTTATTTGATAGTAAACTTGCAAGCTTTTGGCTTTATAGCCTTTGTCAGGTGAATGAGGTGTCCTGGTCTGCAATAACATGCACCAGCACACAGTTTACAGATTGCAATCAGAAATCTATAAACTGTCTGTGCTGACGTGTGCTATTGCAGACCAGGACACCTCATTTGCCTGACAAAGGCTATAAAGCCAAAAGCTTGCAAGTTTACTATCAAATAAGTGGTTGGATTCAAAACTGCTGTTGTCAGACCTCTTGCTGTGTTTACTCCAGTCCAACACTGGCATCTCTGCATCATAACTGGGGGCTAGAGCTCCACTTGTTACTCAATATGCCCGTTAACATTTCAGCTGAATAGGATCTCAACTTTAAATTGCAAGTTGAATCCATCTTTCTAAACTAGTTTGGAATTCTTTAACTAGTTCCTTGTGGCTTAGTTGAGCCACACACTGGGGCAGTGGTTGATTGCAGCAGGTCATGGCAGACCAGTTTATCTTTGAAAGCTCTCATGGCTTTGCTCCGGTGTGAGCTATACCACCATAATAAGGCAGTTGTGTAAAAAGTCTTTCCTGTGGAACTGCTACTCCAGTCGAAGCCACTGGGTGGCCCCTCAGATTGCATTTCCAATATTACCATATTGGTAGCAAAGCCACTAGCTTTCAGTCAGGTGACAAAGGAGCAGCAAGCACTCAAAGCTGGTGGCTTTTGTTATCAAATAAACCTGTTGGACTTTAACCTGGTTTTATTGTGTTTACCCCCAGATCAATGCCAGCATCTTCACATTTTCAATGATCAGAGTTTGCTGTCTTAACTGAGTGCGCACCTTCCCTTCTCTGTGGCACGTGAACACTTTTTACAGGCACAGTTCCTCGAGCCATTCACAAGGGGGAGGGGGGAAGCTGACTGATCTAGCCAGCATCTTATGTTATCCATTCTACTGAGTTAGTCATAGAAGCTTACAGCATAGAATAGGCCCTTTGGCCCAACTTGCCCAAGCCATCTTTTTTTCCCCCAGAGCACTGCTCCTTCATGTGAGTGGAGAATTGGGTTCGCAAACAGGGCATATTTAGGCTCAACGCAAGATAATGTTTGGAACGTAGTCCTCACAGCAAACTACCAGCCTTCAGGAGAACAGCAGCAACCTCGGCAAGATATGCTATATCATTCTCACATCTCATCAGTGAGAACACCATCCACCAGGTACATGGTACATACTGATATAACTCAGTCAATATTGTCTACATGATAAGCTGCAGGAAAGGATGTCCCAAGATGTGGTACATCGGTGAGACCATGCAGTCGTTATGATAATGGATGAACAGACACTGCAGAGGAGGTTTACCAGGATGTTGCTTGGTATGGTGGAAAGACTGAGGGACCTGAGGTTATTTTCATTAGAGAGAAGTTTACGCAGTGACCTAATTGAGGCGTATAAGATGATCAAAGGACTGGATAGTGAGAGCCTTTTTCCTCGGATGGTGATGACCAACACAAGGGGACATCTCTTTAAATTAAGAGGTGGTAGATATAGGATGGATGTCAGAAGCAGGTCCTTTACACAGAGGGTGGTGAGGGCATGGAATGCCCTGCCTGCAGCAGTTGTGGACTCACCTACTTTGGGGGCATTCAAATAGTTGGTGGCTAGGCATATGGATGATATTGGAATAGTTTAGGTTAGAGGGTCCACTGGCTGGCGCAACATCGAGGGCCGAAGGGGCTGTACTGTGCTGTAATGTTCTATGCTCACTGCCCCTCTTGTCGAGGAACACTTCAGCAGTCAAGGCATTCAACCTCCCATCTTCAGGTAATTCTCCAATGTAGCCTTCAAGACACAAGGCAGATTTGCCAAGCAGAAACTAATTGCCAAGTTCTATACATAGGATAGCCTCAACCAGGGTCTTGGTATCGTGTTACTAAGCATAAGCCCCACCATTAGCCTGGACTTGTAAAATCCTCCTAACTGCCCTGGCTTGAGATAATTTGCAGTTTTTTTAACCTGTCACTATCCCTCTCTCTGCTCACATTGTCTATACCTGTAAAGATTTGCATTCCAACCATTATCTTGCAATTGAGTCTGATTATATGCCACTTGTGAACCCAATTCTCCACTTACCCTCTGAAAATTTATACCAACAAGAACACGTGTTGGACTTTTTAACCTAATGTTCTGAGACTTATAATTGTGCCCACCCCAGTCCATGGCTGGCATTTCCATCATAGCTATGAACACAAGAATTAGGACTGGGCCATTTTCTCTCAATCACTTTTTGTAGTTATCCTATTGTTAACTTTCATTCCTATCTTTGTATCATCAGCAAATTTAGTTATCGTACATCTGATCCTCCTTCACTGATCACACTTCTGCCTAAGCCATCAACACCTGATGACTTAACCCTCTTAGTCCTGTCAAAATTGTATTTGCAGCTGTGTGTCAGACTCCATCCCAATCTGAGCCTACTCCTAACACCCCCCACCCCTGCTTAGGTGCTCTCGTTTCCCCTCCATCCATCTTCCTCAAATTTCTTCCTTACCAGACACACTTCATTCCAGTCATGTCTTCTCCACTTTCCTCTCCTACCCTCAAAAGCCCAGGTCTCCTATATATGTCTGTTTTCCCCCTTATCCTTTCCCCATCATGTCTGTCCCACACCCTCCCTGCCTGATACTTGCATGGAGCGAAGGTTATTTGCATGTGACAGTCCAAGCCTGGATCTTGTCAAGGTCTTGCTGCATTTGAACATGGACTACTGCAGTATCTGAGGAGTCACAAATGGTGCAGAATATTATGCAAACATCCCCACTTTTGACCTTTATGGTGGCAGTTGCTTGGGCCAGGAACTAGGAGCCAAATGCTCTCTCTTTATTGTGATTCAATGTCCTTGCTCTCTGAGCAAAACCTTCATTTGGTTGGAAATAATAAATTGAAGATTTCCAGTTAGTGACACTTATTTGTCTCAATCTTCTATCTCTTGCTGGAGAGTCCGGTGTCTCCAAGATCAGAAAATTATGTTGGTTAGTGCACGTCCAATCCAGAAGCTCACGAAATCGTGAGGGTGGCCTGACGTTGTCTTGCACAGTAGTCGAGGTTGGGGCTTGTGTTAAAATCAGAAGCATAGCCACTCAAAATCAAGCTAGCGCTTTAGCCCATTAAGGGGCAATCGAACGGAATTTTACTTTGCCTATCTGCTTTTACAGTTGAAGGGCAGGCTGAGTGGTCAGGTAGCTTTTATGCTATAGTTTTATCTTTAATCTAGGATGGGATAAACTCTCAGCTCTGAAATAAAATGAACAAATGTGACTGAGGTCTGTATGTGATCGTGCTGCTTGGAGGCATAGTTTGATATCAATATTTATTTTTTCCTAGGCCACTAGCTCCCTGAGACGTGTCTGCAGAAGCTGTGCCCCTGACGGAGCAGGTTAGAAACACAAGCCTGCACTGGCCTTTATCATGGGTGCTTGCCCTCTCCCTGTCCTTCCTGACAGCTGTGACGTGGAGATGCTATTGGAATGGGGTAAACACAATAGTAAGTCCCACAAAACCAGGTTAAAGTTGATCTGTTGGAATTTAACCTGGTGTTGTGAGACTTGTTCCTGACAGCCTCAGCCTTTCAGTATGCCTCTTACTCTGGCTAGTCAGTCGTTAGCTAGCTAGCTTAAAATTGTGACCTGGGTCAGGAACGTATTTGATGTCTGCTTCCAGATCAACTGAGTGCAAGTGCCCAATGGGTGAAAAGTTTTAGCCAGACGTAGAACCCCTACAGTGCAGAAGGCGGCCATTTGGGCCATCGAGCCTGCACTAACGATAATCCCACCTATTGTTGTAATTCCTCGTGTATTTACCCTGTTAATTCCCCAATACTAAGGGACAATTTAACATACATATTTTGACACTGTGGGTCAATTTCGAACGGCCAATCCACCTAACCTGCACATCTTTGGAGTGTGGGAGGAAACTGGAACACCCAGAGGAAACTCCGTGCAGACAGTCACTCAAGGCCGGAATCAAATAGGATCCCTGGTGCTATGAGGCAGCTGTGCTAACCACCTTGCCAGCTGCAATGATTCTGCCAGCTTTAGCAATTTAAATGTAGGGAGCCAGTACTTTGGTAGCTTACTCTTGTAACCACCTAAGCACCGATTGGAAATTTTGTTTACACTTTCTGTAACTAATGGGACTTACTTGTCACTAATTTCACAAACAAAATCTGAAATATCCTATGACTATCACAGAATCCCTACAGTGCAGAATTTAGCCCACTGAGTCTGCACAGACCACATTCCCACCCAGCCTCTACCCCCATAACCCCACATATTTACTCTGCTAATCCCCCTGTTACACTAGGGTCAATTTACATAAGAAATAGGAGCAGGAGTAGGCCATAAGCCCCTCAAGCCTGCCCCGCCGTTCAATAAGATCATGGCTGATCTGTAGTGGTTCAGTACCACTTTCCTCCTTTCTCCCCGTAACCCTTAATTCCCTTGTCAATTAAAAACCTATCCACTCTTGACTTGAACACATTTCAGTGAGGAAGCCTCCACCACCTCATCAGGCTGAGAATTCCACAGATTCACACCCTTTGCGTGAAGAAACCGCCCACCCTGCTAATCTTCAGGTTGTGCCCTCTAGTCCTGCTATCTTTGCTAAGCAGGAAGAGTCTCTCAGCCTCTACCCTATCCACCCCCTTCATTATCTTATACGTCTCTATAAGATCCATTCTCAGCCTTCTAAACTCCAAACAGTACAAACGTAGTTTAATCAGTCTCTTCTCATAATCCAACGCCCTCATCTCCGGTATCAGCCTAGTAAACCTTCTCTGCACCCCCTCCAAGGCCATTTAGCATAGGCATTCCACCTAACTCACACATCTTTAGATTTATCCTTTTGTCCTTTGCTCCACCTACTGTGGGTGGCAACTAGCTCAGTTTGAACACATGATCTCCAAGAAAAGCTGAATCTGAGTCACAGGTTTTATTTTCAAGAATACTTTTTAAAAAAAAAAGTGTTTTACTTCCTTCTGTAGAAAGACAGAAAAGGAAAGGGCTACATGAGATTAGCAGACTCTACTAGGGCTTTTGTCTAATCAATTTAGATGCAGAATTCACTTTATCAATGGGCAGCAAGTTTGCTAGTAATTGTAATGAAGTGTTTTAAATATTTTGTAGTTTTAAAGGTATGTGTAATATCTTTAATTAGTCAATACATGGTAGATATATTTTGAGAGATTAAAAAAAGAAACTCTGATGCACAGTAACAGAGTGACCCTTTGAATGGTAGATACATTCATCTGAAGCACCCAACCATTGGAATCACAAAGTCATAAAGCAGCATTAACTGCCTCACCAGATATCTTACCAAAAACAACTGTTACAATAATAAGTTTTAATGAAGCTGCTTTCACAGTTTGTAATCAGAAAGATATTAGCGTCTTAGCTAACGAAAGAGTTAGGGTAGGGGACTTAGCGGGAACTGATAAGAATTAATGATAACGTGATGAAACTCCTTGAAACTGTAGGTAGTGATTAAAAAGCTCAGTCACTGAATGGATAAACCGTATATCTACATGTTTCATTATGTCAGCAATAAATAAAACTTGTCAGGGCTATAATTGGGGAATAACCTGAAAATGAGTTGACCACATCCCTTAGAGATTCAGTTAACTTCACTCACAAGGCCATAAAATACTAATGGCTGTTGTAGGTCTCCCTTTATCAATTAAAGGATGCCCATATGAGGCTGTTCTCATGAAGATGCTTTGGAGGCTGCTTTCAAACAGAGTAAGAAGGCTCTCAACTCCAGATTAAAGACACTAGCTTTTGAAGCACTGCTCCTTCATCAGGTATGGAATGAGTGCTCCGAAAGCTAGTGGTTTTTGCCTCCAAACAATCCTGTTGGATTTTAATCTGGTGTTGTGAGACTTATAGTGTTTACCCCAGTCCAATGCTGGTATCTCCACATCATCAAAAATAGAGACACGATGTCTGATTAAGAGACTAGAAAACAGGCTTAGGGATGATATATTGGGGAATCTGATGAGGTATTGTAATTTCATAGATCAACGTGGTTCAGTATTTTTCTCCTATCTGATCAATATGTAGAGTTGTAATACTTTGGATTGGATTGTATCCAACTAACTGTAAGCTGCAGAATTGTAAAAACCAGGATGATTTTCTTTGTCTGGTGGAGTGGTGTCTCGATCCATTGTGTCGAGAACCTACCTCCTTGCTAGCAAGTAAATGAGACAATCTGTCAGTTAAGTATCTTGTGTTAATGTGTGTTTGTGTTTTAAAGTCAAACTTGGAAGTCGAGATTTCGACACTACTTTTTGTCTCGTTAAGCACACTTGCCTTGTAACTCCAAAGTTCTTGATGGAACACTCACAATATGCATGTAGATTAAATTGGTGCTTCCCTGGGAGTTTCAGGGACCTCCTGTAAGAAACTATCTCGTATAGTCTGGGCCAATATTTATCATAAGACATTTATCTTTCAGGTGTTCACGCCAGTGGGATTTTCTGATCCAGTTACAGTGAACTGAGATTTGCTTCACTGTCAAGTTAACAGTGAACAGAGATTTGCCTGGCTGTTAAATTATCCATCCTTGCTTACAATGGCAGCGGTGTATGAATGGCCAGTAAGATCGTGCTCATTAAAGTTTATTTACTTACTGCCACAAGTAAGGCTCACGTTAACACTCAATGAAGTTACTGTGAAAATCCCCTAGTAACCACACTCCAGCGCCTGTTCAGATAACACTGTGGTCACTGCACCCTAACTAGTATGTTTTTCGGACTGTGGGAGGAATCTGGAACACCTAGAGGAAACCCATGCAGACACAGGGAGAACATGCAATCTTCACACAGACAGTGACCCAAGGCTGGGAATCGAACCTGGATCTCTGTGCAGTACTGCACATTCTGCCACCATGCCACCCACAGTTATTCGGTCAGTTCTGGTCACCATCATTTAGGAGGGTCATTAAGAGGATGCAGAGGAGATTAATTGGAATTATTCTAGGAATAAGGGATTTTAACTACGCAGTTGGGAGAAGCTGGGGTTGTGCTCCTTGGAGCAAAGGAAATAGAGGGAAGATCTGACAGTGATGTACACACGTTACGACAGGTTTGGATAAGGTAGACAGTAAAGATTTCCCATTAGCTATGTAAAAACACCAGGGGTGACAATTTCTAAGGTTTGGTGCTCTGTGTTCGGCTTGGTTTGATAATAACCAAGTCGATTCCGGATAGAAGGTTTATACCTTTATTCTTTTACAACGTCGGGGCTAGTTTTCCTTAAGATGGGCAGGCATCAGTGGTCCCACACACCCAGGCAAAACTAAGTCCTTTGTCCTACTTTTTCCAAACATTTATCCCAGTCTGTAGGTGGGCTTCCAGAGCATTAGCCTATTACAACTTGTCTCTGACTCTTTTACACCAATACAGCAGTAATATAGCTGCATGCACAATACATGATGTTCTGAAAATCAAACAAATCTGTGCACACTTTTATCGCAAAAAATCATGACATGATAGTTAAAGCACTTGATACCAGGTACAGCTAGACTTTAAAGTGTGATTAATTGCACTTCTGCATATGTGCAGGACAGCACATTCACAGCATGAGATTACAAAACTATACATAAACCTCGTGGCTTTTATATTCTCAGGAGCACCAATTGAAGGCATTAGGAAAGAGATGCAGGGGGGAATGTGGGGGAGAATTTTTCTTGCAGTTTGGATAAATGACCTGGAACCCCCTGTCCATGAGGGTAGTGAAAGTGGAGCCAGTTACTAACTTCTAAATGCAAATAGGATGGGCACTTTATGGAAATAAACTTGCATTCCTATGGGGATATGTTGGGAAACAGAACTGAATTTCTCCATGGAGAGTGGGGAGGGATCGGAATGGTCATCAGTGTCGTAAATGACTCTTTAACTCCAAGTAGTGCCGTGGTTAGCCCGGTTTGAGTCTCGGCTTAGGTCAGTGTCTGTGTGGAGTTTGCACGTTCTCCCTGTGTCTGTATGGGTTTCCTTCCAGATCTGAAGGACGTGATGGTTAGGTGGATTGGCATGTTAAATTCTCCCTTAGTGTTAGCTAAACAGGCGTCGGAGTGCAGCGACTAGGGGATTTTCACTGTAACTTCAATGCAGTGTTAATGTAAGCTTACTTGTGACACCAGTAATTAAACATTAACTTTAGCCACTACGTGTTGCTCTTTTTTGGGTTCCTGAAGTGTGTGAATTGCATGCTATGGGTCCTACGTTACAACAGTGCAATGCAAAGCACTTTTATTGGCCGCAACATGTTTGGGGCTGTCCAGAAGTGGAAACTGGAAGGTGCCATATAAATGCAAATCTAACTTTTGTGCAGTTAACTACTGGACTGCTCGTCTGTGGGCAATACCATTTTCTATCACCAAAATCACACGGATCACGCTAAACCTTTTCAGAAATGACAACTGGTGAAATTTCAATCTACGTTTCCCTTGGAGTGAGAAAAATAATGTGCATGGTTATAATTCCAAAGTATTCTCCCACGTGTTCCAACACGTACAATTCCACCCCACCCCCCCAACCAAAAAAAAGAGCTTCAATCAAGAGAGAAATATCCAGTCCTGGAATGGAATCTATCCAAACAAAATCAAAGTGTCACAATTAGGTTGATTGGCCATGCTAAGAAATTGCCCCTTAGTGTCCAGGGTAGTGAAGGCTAAAGGTATTAGTGGGTATAATATGCAGTGATATGGGGTTAGGGCCTGGGTGGGATTGTATTCGGTGCAGACTTGATGGACCAAAGGGCCTCTTTCTGCACTGTAGAGTTCTATGATTCTATGAAAAGCCTGAAAATGGGAGTGTTCCGCACAGATCGTCAGTATCGAGATATCAGGATCCTTGCAATGAGTTGCCTGGAGGACCCCTTCCATCACGATCTACCCTCCATGCATAGCCTGCCCCCCACTCCTGCAGAGCTTCCCTCTCCATATGCAGTTCCCCAACCGTTATTGTACCTCCTCCATTCCCCACTCCTTGACTCTGCCCCAGCCCATTTTCGGGTGGACACTCCAAGGTTGACACTGCCTGTTGGGCACTGTCATGCTCCCTGATTCCCCCTACCCCACCCCACCGGCATGGCGTGGTGTCACACCGGTGCGGGAGAAGATTCCTGGAAGCTGGATGAAGTTATGCAGGAGCAGGTAAGTTCTTTCAAGTTAGATTGACTTTATGTTAATAAGCTTTGCAGCCTTCCTGTCTGTGAAGCTGTTCTTGCTGGCAAAGCAGGGCTTGTGGACACAAAACTGATTTGCGCTGTTTTTTAATGCTCACCCACTATCTTCCTGGCTTGTCATACAGAGCAACCACATGCTAAGTCGCTAAGATTGTGCATACTGTGTTCATAAAGTAACTTCTTGCAATGGGGGAGCTAGAAAGCAAATTCCTGTTCAACTATAATTGAAACAGAAAGTGCAATCTTTATTGGAAAACACGTGTTGGAAGCTGAGATACAAAGGGCGTTGCCCCTGGGTCAACTATATTAAAGCTTATGCAAACACTAATCATTTCAGCTTAGAACAGGAGCTAACGTCTGGAGTAACATCTTGATACATGACAAAGGAGGAAAAGTTTGTGATTTAGGTGAGTGATTATTTCTATGCAATGATTTCTAGTAGAGATCACTAAGTTTCATTTTGGTGACCTGAGTGAGGTGAAAATCTACTTTTCGGTTGTTCAATGAACTGTCAGTGTGATTAAAATACCTGGGGGCGTACAGTGATTAGTGCTGCTACCTCTCAGCGCAGAGTCTACACGTTCCCCCCATGTCTGTGCGGGATTACTCCGGGAGCTCCGGTTTCCTCCCACAGCCCTGATGTGGGGTTGCCGGCGTTGGACTGAGGCGAGCACAGTAAGTAGTCTCACAACACCAGATTAAAGTTCAACAGGTTTATTTGATAGCATGAGCTTTCGGAGCATTGCCCCCTCATCAGATGAGGTCAGTCAGTTAGGGTGCATCGGCCGTGCTAAATTCTCCCTCACTGTACCCAAACAGACCCTTCAGTGTGGTGATTAGGGGATTTTCACAGTCACTTCACTGCAGTGTTAATGTAAACTGACTTGTGACACTAATAAATAAAACTAATTTAAAAAAATTACCTACGTTGCGCACTTGTTCAGTAACTACAATAAATTGATTTCCGGTAAGATTAACATACGTGGAGTGATAATTAGAGGGAGGAATAGAGGGTTTCTCTGATGCAATTAGATATGGAAAGATTGGAGATGGTTTGAATGAAGCAGGAATGAAACATAAATGTCACTTTGGACTGGTTACATTGAATAACCCATTTCTGTGCCTTTCACTTTTATGTAATCTCTGTAACCTAGAACATTAGAACATTAACATAGAACATTACATTACAGCGCAGTACAGTGCCCTCGATGTTGCGCCGGCCAGTGGACCCTCTAACCTAAACTATTCCAATATCATCCATATGCCTAGCCACCGACCATTTGAATGCCCCAAAGTAGGCGAGTCCACAACTGCTGCAGGCAGGGCATTCCACGCCCTCACCACCCTCTGTGTAAAGAACCTGCCTCTGACATCCATCCTACAACTACCACCTCTTAATTTAAAGTTATGTCCCCTCGTGTTGGTCATCACCATCCGAGGAAAACTGGTTGTGTTTAATCAGAGACCAGGTATAGGGATAACAAAATACAAATTCCAATTGATCCAAAGTTCATGTGAAGCAGTCTGTTTTCTCAAGAGCTTCGGAGTAACATTGAGAATTCCATTCCTGCCATGTTTCCAGGTTAATGTGTTTTCCAAAATACTGACTCTGGGAAATGGGCTCGGTGGAGAAAGGGAGGAAGGAGGCCAAGGGTCAGGAGATGGCGAAGAGAATTAAAGACCACAAAATAGGATTCAGGACAGGGGAGTGATGAGGGACAGATAGAGAAGGGAAATGGGCTGAGTGATTAAGTGTTGGAGTGAGGGAATGCAGGGTTTTGGTGTGGTCAAAATCCTGGCACTCCTATGCTACCAGCACTATAGGGGTATCTACATCACATGGATTACACGTTTTAAGATGGCAGTTCACCAACACTACCTTCTCAAGGGGCAATTAAGAATGGACAATAACACTGGCCTAGCCAGGACCATCCACATCCTGTGAATGAGTAAAATGTCGGGGACATGGGATTAAGGGAAATAAAATTGAAGATGGGCACAGGAGATGAGTGTTTTGGGTTACAGGGTGTGGCTGAGCAGTTCCATGGTGGAACTGGCACACAACCTTCCCCCAGCATGGCTGCAGCCCTGCCTTCTGTCCAATGTCTCAACATGTGCTGATCCCAACTCTGTGCTGTACTCCAAAGCTATTTAACTTCATCGGTGAAGCCATTTTACTTCCCCTAGTAGTGCTGTCACATCCTCACAGCTAAACTCCAGTAGCAAATTCCTGGCTACTACTTCCATTCCCATTTGAGAAAGGCCCTTGGGAACCTCCTGACCCCTTGTGGAAGCAAACCATTGCTCCTCCTATTTATCACTACCATTAAGGCCTCCAAACTACAACAGTGAAAAAGGGGCTCTCTCTCTCTCTCTCTCTCTACCTTGGTGTTCTATGTTCACTGGTCCAGAACTGCAGTGTTCTACAGGTACAGTGTCTCCAAACCAGCAACGGTTTTGCTGGATTTTAGATCTTTCCTCGTTTCAGGTGAGACGGTACAGGCTGGATTGGGTTAGGAATGTAATATTATTTTAATTCATTTGTGGGATCTGGGCATTGCTGGATAGGCCAGCATTTATTGCCCAACCCTAATTGCCCTCATATGTTAAGGGTGTGTCTTTTGAGTAAGAATGGCAAAGGGCAGTTTTTGAAACAAATGGAGAGAATGCTCCAAGATAAGCCACATAATTCTGTGCAGCTTCTTTTGATCCATAAGTGCTATTTTGCCAACAGCGTGACAGGAGATCTGTTTTTGCAGATAAATGAATTCCTGTTGTACTTCAATGAAGCATGGTAGGTGCAGCTTCGAGAAATTTCCCAGCTATACAATTAGACCAAAAATATCAGTGAGCAAGGAAAGTGATCCAGGTGATAGCAGGTTTAAAAATGTTTTGGGTATTACTGGTTTTTGAATAACTGGATTTGAGATGCTTTATACCTGTAACTGAAATTTACCACGTAAGATGCTACTGATAAATAAAGAGAACTTTATTAGGAGCAGCATGGTGTGACTCCATGCAGATTTTCTTTAAGCGGGACAGGCTGCTGTTCAGAAGAGCAGAGCAGGCTGTTTCTACCATGGGCTCTCTTTGTGAATGCTGCTCAGCTCTCTGCTGACTGCTGAGCTAGCCACCCAGTGCAGACCCTGCTCGCACCAAAGCTACAATCAAGTATGAGCATGGGTAGATCATGGACTGCAGTTCAAGAAAGTGGTTCACCGCCACCTTTTCAAGGAAGGAGCAATAAATGCTGACTTTGCCAGAGATGCCCAAATCACTTAAATATACTTTTTAAAAATCGTTTTTTAATTTTCACTGGGAACGTGGGAGTATTATTGAGTCTGTGACTAGGAATCAGGTTATACAATATCACAGCAGGCCAAAATGCAACACAGAATGCTTCCAATGTATATTTTTTTTTTCAAAATACAATGGTTGTACAGCCATTGACTTTGCATTTCCTTGTAGGTGCTATTAATTGGCTGGAGAATGGCTGGAGAAGCCAGTCCATCAGAAGTTCTACGGACAAAACGTAGAAAGCTCGTGAACATTCTTAAAGAGCAACCAAACATTATCCTTGATGAGTTGGATGCGACGCTTATCATTACACTGAATGAGTATAATCAGATAGATGGGATCACAGACCCCATGCTAAAAATCAGACAACTGATAAACACTGTGGTTCAGAAGGAAGAGGCAAGTTGTGAGAAATTTCTAGAGATTCTGCAAAGCTTACAGGTTGAGTTCCCAGGATTGGATCAAGTATTGTCTGACTTTAGTCCTGCAACAAGAGGTAAGTGTTCACTAAATTAATAATTAGATTGCAAGATTACAGGGGAAACTTGTGTTCTTGCTAATGGTACATTTGGTGATGGGGGAGCATTTAATCAGGCAGAAGGGGACCCTGACCACTTCGCACTTCTACATGGATTAGATCCTTGATATATTTGCAAATGCAGTTGAAGGGCCAGCCATGTGGGGAGCACAATAAGAAAATCCATATAGTGAGTCTTGTGCGTTCCCAGAACAATGTGTGCCACATTCAGTTCCTGAGTGAGGAATCAGGAAAGGGAGAAGTAACTGCTGAGAAACACTGCCCTACCCTTGCTGTTGACCCCCATCCTCTCCTCTCCCCATGACACACCTCCTGCCATCACTCACCTATGGTTCATGATGCATTGGGCGACACCAAACCTAGGATGGGTGTTGTACCAGCAGTAGCCCTTGATCCCGAAGGAAGGTCAGCCAGTCAAGTGTGCCGGCCCTTCATGACTAGAGACGATGCATGACTCTCTCCGGCTATGCAGCAAGCCGAGGAAATCCCGTTTACTTCCACGAGATTATGCACTCTGACTCTGAGAGGCCAATTTTCCTATTTTGTTGACCACAGGAATTGGAGCAGGTGAAGGGTAGATCATGGGAATTGACTTCCACTGGGATTTTCCAATTTTGGGGCGAGCATAGCCGTAACAGCGTCCCAGTCTACGTTTGCAGTTTAACCAAAAGGCGAAATTCTATCTTTAATAGTCGGGATGAGATACGATTCCTGATCCTTTCAGTCTTCTTGTGGCCAAATACTTGATTAAATTAAATATCTGCCTGAAACCATTTTCTACTGTGTCCTTACGCTTCCAGCTGATAGTACTGACTTGTTAAACAGCTTTTGAGTTGCAGAAGATGTTTGGGAAGATAACAATAAGGGATATGGGATACCCATATTTTCCAGTTTTATTTCTATTTTAAGGTAGACCAAATCAGTTTGGACCAATATCCTTATTTCCCAATTTTATTGCTGTTCCATTTTAAATTACACATGACCAGTTCGGGACCAATATCCTTATTTCCCTGTTTTTACTCTTGTGGATATACGGGCTTAAGATTGCGTCAGCCATAATCTCACTGAGTGGTAGAACAGGCAGAAGTGTAAATCTCATATTCTTTATCTCCTGGGGAAGCAGCGCTGTTTCAATGCATTGTACAGTTTATAAAATCTGTTTGTATTCTTTCTTCAGCTGAATCTTGGCACACTAACGTGTACGAGAACCCTGCTGCCGAGAGGCCTTTGCACAATCAGGAACAAAGGGATAAACAAACAATCGGGATAGCAGGTACATTGCATAAGTGATCACCAAGGCAACTAACAACAATTTATCCTGTTGGCTGATGTAGGTTTCTACAAAATCCCATTCAGGCCTTACCCCTTGGCACTGGCCTGGCACACTTATGGTGTCCAACTGAGCATTGCTAGGGTGCCAGGTGGGCACTGCCAGGCACATATTGTCCAATGGCCCCATTCTATTGCCCCAACCACCTGGGGACTTCAATAGCCTTCAAGATGCTCCCTGCTCAGCTTGGCCATGGCTCCTGGTCTCAACATTTCCTCAGTTCTCTGCTGAGGTGCTTGCTCAATAAGCTCAGACTTATGCATCCTAGCTCAACCCACTTGTTCTAAGAACTGAACCAACATGACTTAAACCATTCAATATACACTTACAGGACTTTAAGGAAGACAGAACATTCAGAGGAATTTTTCACTGGTGTTATTAAAAGTTAGTCAGATAAAGAGGATATCGCCAAGAGTTCAGAAAGGAGCTCATTTAATATCAAATCTTTGTCAGACCACAGCTGGAATTTTACCCTCCCTCCCACCCGCCGTTTTACGAGGAGCGAAGCCACAAAAATCCTGCCACATTGCAGGGATCAGGAGGGGGTGAGGTGGGAGAGGGGGCCAGCTGTCACTCTGTAGTGAGAGGGAGAGAGAAGGGGGATTATTATGTACAATTCTAGCTGCCATATTATATTAAAACAATTAAAAGGCACCGGAGAGGATGCAAAAAACATCAGTGAAGGGAAGGTACCTGTTACGCAGGAAAGGATGAACAGGCTGGGTCAGAGCTGTCCAAAAGTGCAGAAGGTTTTGTACAGCATAGATACATAAAGAGCAGTACAGCACAAGATGAACAATATAATCATAAACCATCAAAATCAATAAATGATAGTCATCCAGAAAATCAATTGGCAGTGCTGAAGAAATTTCTTTACCCAAGAGTGTGCCAAAATGTGAAATTCAGTCTCAGCGGGAGTGGTTAAAGTGAATAGTATAGTTACATTTAAGGAAAATCTAAGAATCATATGGCGTACAGGGAATACAGGGCGATGACAGATGGGAATGTGGCAAGGCAGGTGGGAGTTTAGTGGAGCATAAACACACCAGCATGGACTGATAGGGCCAATGACATGTTTCTGTGCTTGTACATTATGGGCAGTATTTTATCATTTTTGTCTAAGTGCTGGGCGGACTTGAAACTAGGAGAGTTAAAAACTCTGCCTGCAAAATTCTGAGTGAGCCTGCAGGTGGGTCTTAACCCACTCGGAAAGCCTGCAGAGGGAGGTACTGATGCTGCACATGTGCATTAGTCATCGTAGGGGTCTGCCAGACAGAGAGAGCTGTCGGGGCCTTTCTGATGCAAGCAGCCTGAAGCAGGTCCTGTCCACCCACAATCATGGGGGTCCACAGCCGAAAACTGTGCACCCGCCAACTCCCACTCCAGCCAGACTGATTCTGGGTCCCTCCTCCCACACCGATTGCAACCCTGCTACCCTTCCCTCATCGATTGCTGCAATGTGGCATTGGCTTCCTTCTCTTTCCCTTCCCTCACCAATCACTGCAGAGTGGCAGTAGCCTCCCTCCCTCTTCACTCCCCCCCCCCCCCCAATCCCCCGATCAATGCAGAGTGGCCATGGCCCCTTTCTTTCTCTCCCATCCCCCCACTGGGATTGCTGCAAAATGGCAGTAAGCCCCCTCTGTCCCTCCTTCCCCCTACCAATTGTGGCAGAGTAGGAATGGGCTCTCTCTCTCTCCCTCACCCCACCAATCGATGGAAGAGTGGCACTGGGCTACCCCACCTCTCTCTCTCCCTCCCCCCCCCCCCCCCCCCCCCCACCGATCACTGCAGAGTGGCAGTGGGACCCCCTCTACCTCTCCTATTACCCCCACTGAACACTGCAAAGTGGCAGTGGGCTCCCCCCACCACCACTGATCGCTGCAGTGGGCCATCCCTCTCTCTTTCCCACACCCGCCTCTCCCAATGATCACCACAGAGTGGCTCTTTCTCTCCCGCAACCGATCATTAGGAACACTGTGGCCTCAATATGTAAATTGGATGGATTAGCCCTGGTAAACTTGTCAGTTACAGGATAGGGCAAGGGAGAAGGCCTGGATAAGACGCTCTCTCAGAGTTAGTGCAGCCTTAATGGGCTCAGTGATTCCCCTTGCACTGTAGGGATTGACAACAGTGGATCTACTACTGATACAGTTGAACCTGCATCAGAGTTTCTGGATCTGAAAAACTCAGTGTGGGGAGAGGAAAGCTTGAAGCATACTTTCACCAGAATAGATAAGCAATTAATTTATCAGGCGAATGTCTGCTCATAAACTTGGTGCAACTCAATGTAAGTGATGAATCTTTGGAAAAAAAACTATAATATTTTAAACAGGTATGGACAGTGGTATCAGGAGTGTGTTTAATGTCCACACTAAAAACATCATTTCTATCTCCTTTTTACAGACAAAAGTAAAATTTTTCAGGAAGTGCTTTCCAAGCTGAACCTGCAGAAAAATTTTCAAGAGAAACTTTCTTCAAGCAAAATTCTTGAAATTGGCCCAGAATCTATGGAGTGTGCAAAGCCTCAAAGCTTGGGAGAAGTACCATGGTATTTTCTAAAGAAACTTATGATTCTCAACCTGACAGCCAGAAATATCAGATGCTCAGCAGATATCCCGAAAGACAAAGCAGTAACTGTTGATAAAACAAACTTTTCCAACCTTTTTGATATCCCAGGGAAAGATGCCGGTGTATCGTGCAATCCCCTGGATGTCATTACTGCAGTTTTCCTTTGTGCTGATAGTTCCCTACAGCAAGAGATGCTGATGAAGATGTCCATGTGTCAGTTTGCTTTGCCTCTATTATTGCCAGATTACAGTAAGGACAGCAGCACCCTACTGCTGTGGGCCATGCGTTTCATTGTGAAAAAGTGGAGACCTCAGTCACTGGAAATAAGTAAAGGATTCAAAGAGGCAAATATGGCAACCACCCCAATGCAGGTGATTTCATTTATTCGTCTGGGTAGGTGCACAACATCCAAATCAAAGGTTCTGAATGAAGTGTTAAGTAACCCGCACCATCATCACAACTTCTTTATCAATCATAGCATGGAATGTGGTGACATTCCTCGTAAAATTTCAGATGGTCTAGTTGAGTTCTGCTGGTACCTGCCTTGTGGTAAGAGAAATATTGATATCTTCACAGAACCTCTTCTCATTGCCAATCTCCGTGGGGATGCAAATGGTCTACACTCTCAAGTTCACTTCTTGGCTAAGGTGTCTTCAGCAGTCTTTATATTTGTTGATCAGATAGGTACTGATGAGTTTACATTCCTGGAATCCATTGCAAAATTGCAAACGCAATTCTTGCTAATCCTTAACCCACAACCTACCCAGCAAGGCGAAACAAGCAGCTTGCTCCAGAAACTCGCTCCGTTAATGAAACTGGAACGCCATCATATCATCATCAAAAATAAAAGCAAGAACGCATCAGAGTTTGTTGAAGAAATCCAGTTGAGCATCAAGAACACTCTGGGAGATGTGACTGACCTAATCAGCATTGAGAAAATGGCTGCTGTTGCTCGTGAGTTAAAAATATCTGTTGATGAAGATGAACCAAGGTGCCAACACGCTAAAGAAGTGGCCGAGGAAATTACTGGCACCTTGAAAGACGTGCAAAGTGTAGCAGAGTACAAAATTCAAAAACTACCTTTACAAGGAGAGCTCTGGAAAAAATGGTCCAAGCTAGGCAAGGAGCTTTGCCGTCAAAGCAGGCGTGGAGATAAGCCTGTTGAAACGTACAACAGTGAACTCAGACTTGAACAAACAAATCTGCGGAAGAAACAGCTAGAATATGATATCACAGAAAATCTTTCTGAGTTTGTCACTGAAATGGTAAACATGAACAATGATAAAAGACACTCCTTCCTGCAATGGATCAAATATTTTCTTGACACCACTGCTCGGCAACAGCTTTCTGAATTACGTGAGAAGTATAAACAACAGTATAAAGCTTCACCTGGTACAAGCGAAGAGCTCAAGAAACTCGACAAACAAATATCGGACAGTTCTCTGGGGCTAGAACATTTCATGCGAGAAATAGGACAGATTTATGAAGCTGAGGCAACTTTAGTCCAAGAAAATTTTCTGTCAGAAAATAAAAGGCAGTATACATCACTTCCCAGCATTGCTGCTGATCTTATGATAGATGGCTTTCCGCTCGAACTTTTAGATGGGGATGCTTCCAGTATATCAGAACAATGGGTCAGTGCTGTGCTCACAAACCTTTCAGAGAAACTAGGACCAGATACCAGGATAGTTGTTCTAACTGTACTGGGTGTACAGAGCACAGGGAAGTCTACTCTCTTGAATACAATGTTTGGTTTGCAGTGAGCAGTAGAAGATGTACAAGAGGAGCTTTCATGCAGTTGATTAAAATTACAGGAGAGCTGAAAGAGGAGACTGGCAGTGATTACCTGATGATTATTGACACAGAAGGGTTAAAAGCTCCAGAGCTGGCAAAGCTGGAGAACAGCCATGAGCATGATAATGAGCTTGCAACGCTGGTTGTTGGATTGAGTGATGTCACGTTAGTCAACATGGCCATGGAAAACTCTTCCGAAATGAAGGATGTGTTGCAAATTGTGGTGCACGCCTTCCTGAGGATGAAAGAAGTTGGACACAAACCAAACTGTCAGTTCATTCATCAAAACGTGGGAGAAGTCTCGGCACATGATCAGAACATGAGAGACAGGAAATATCTTCTGGATCAGTTAAATGAAATGACAAGGGCAGCAGCAAAGATGGAAAAGAAAGAAAACACGTTCACAGAATTTTCAGACGTCATGGAATACGATCCTGAGAAAAACAACTGGTATATTCCAGGCCTGTGGCACGGTGTACCTCCCATGGCACCAGTAAACACTGGCTACAGTGAAAATATATTCGAGCTGAAGAAATATCTGTTTGATTTGTTTAAACAGCGCAAAAGAAGTAAAAACCCATTTACAATTCACCAATTCACAGAGTGGATGAAGAGTTTATGGAATGCCGTCAAGTATGAAAATTTCATTTTCAGTTTCCAGAACAGCCTGGTTGCAGATGCCTACAGCCAGCTCAGTCTGAAGTATTCAGAGTGGGACTGGCAGTTTAGGAAATCCATGCATTCCTGGGTTGAAAAGGCTGAGAATAATATCGACAATCATCCTCTGAATCAGCTCGATGATTTGTATCAGACTCTGATTCAAGAATCATATACCATTCTCCAGACTCAAAAACAAAAGGTTCTCGAACATCTGGAACAATATTTCAACAGCAAAGCAGAGAACATCCACCTTGTGGAGAAATTCAAAACTGACTTCACCTTGAGTGCTGAGAGCTTGCGAAATGAGCTTGGAATTTACAGCAGGCAGAGATGCGACGTTGCAATTCAGAGACGCAAAGGCAAAGACAAACTGGTTAAAATACAGGCTGAATATCAGGCAACTATTCAGGAACAGGTTAGCAAACTTTTACAAAATTGTAAACAGTCAGAGACTAAACTCAATGACAGTTTTCTGGAGGAAGAATTTGAAAAGATGTGGAGAGACACGGTGAAACCACTGCAGGGAATGTCAATCAAAAAACGGGACATTGAAATGGAGTTTGAAAATCAGCTGAGACAAAGTCTACAACATCGGGGGAGTGCTGTGTGTCAGAGATTACATGCAGCTGGAAAATTGTCTGCAAAAGGAAAAAATCATTTTGAAGTTACGAAGGATCATATCGACAAAAAGTTTTACCACAAAATTTGGGAGTTTGTCACAAGCTCAGGTAGGAACGAATTGCAAGTATTTGTAGATCACTTAATACAACATTGTGAGATATTTGCACAGAAAAAGGTTGAAGCAAAAGTTGATTTTGATCAAACTTACTGTCAGTCGTTGCTGAAAATAATTGATGAAAATGTAAACATTGCAAAACGTGACTTTCAAACTAATGTTAACTTTGAAGTGGATATTAAACTGCATACATGTGGACACGTGTTGCCAACTTTCCAAAGGATGCATGATGATTTCTTTAGAGAGAATGATCCAATGACTTATCTGGAAGAAATGAAAAGCGCCTACTATTCTACTTTTAAAGATCTTTACCATGAGAAAGATGAAAATCAGAAAAGGGCTCAGGCTTTGTGCAGTAACTGTCTCCAACCAGCTCTGCAGAATGCCATTGACAAAAAGCTTGGTGTGGAGATTGTGGAGGATGTAAAAGCCAGCTGTACAAACCATGAACTGAGCAGCAGAGCATATCTCCAAGCTGTGATTTTACTGGAACTGCTGGAAGAGCACCATGTGGAAAATTATATACAGTACATTACAAACTATGAGAACTTTGCAAAAGAGTGGATCAGGAAAAGAATAATAAAGAATTACAAAGAAGGAAATAAAATTACAGGGATTGCTACAAAAATAATCCAAGCTTTGATCCAAAAGACAAGAGATGCCATAGAACAAGCAATGGTGACTGAGAATGAAAATGTATCAAAATTTTTGACAGAATTTTGTAATATTTTGAAGGATGATTTTGTGATTGACAAGGGGAGTTTAGAAATTGTACTCTTTCAAAATACCACCAAAGCCAGTGAATTTGCAGCTGCTGTTGGTGCAGCCCTGGATGACGTGGAGCAAAAACTCATTTTGGGCTTTAATGAAAACCATGACATCAAGGAAATTCTGCCTCACCTGCCTGTGAAGCCAGATGAAGAAATCTTCCACCAAGTTCTCGGCTGTGGGAAGATGTGTCCATTCTGTGGAGTTCCTTGTGAACGAGGAGGTTCAGGACACAAGGAACATTTTGCTGCAATACATCGGCCCCAGGGTCTGCGTCGATATCGCTATGAATCCAGTGAAAAACTTGTAGCAACACTGTGCACGTCTTCAGTAGCATCTGATGATTTATTCCACTGTGCAGCGACACAATATCAATATCGTCCCTTCAAAGATTACCGAAGTGTAAATGATTATTATGCCTCTTGGAATATTCCACCAGACACCAGCATCCAAACAGCAGCCTACTGGAAATATGTCCTGTGTACCTTTAATAAAGAGTTTGCTGAGGCTTACAAGGCTAAAAACGCCGATATCCCTGCTGACTGGAAAATTATACAAAAGGAAACAGTAAAAGCAGAGCTAAAGAAAAAGTACAATATGTAAACAAAAATATTACATAACAGTGTGAGACGAAATATTCAGAAGTACAAATAATTAAATATTCTCTCTCAATGCCATTCACGTGAAATCAGTCACAGGACTGCACTCCATTGTTTCACATGAGGGTTGTCATCAGAAACAGCGCTTAAAAAAAAAATTACTGAACTAAACTGCCTCATCTGGGTAGTTACAAGAGGCAATTGCCCCTCTCAGGATCAACGTGTATATTGTGATAATTTTTATGTCAAATTATAATTTGCTTTAATTGTACTGTAATGTTCTGGCTGCAGTAGTTTAAAGGGAACTCCGCTAAGGCTGTACCAGAATAATGACCGAATGAAGATGGGTTGTAGTGAGCTGAATCAAATCAATGTGTCTTCATTCTGAAAGCCTGTTTAAATTATCTTGAAATGCTTCAGTAAAGCTGATAATGGATCAACCTGTGTCTTACATAATTCACATTCATGTCCTGCTTTACTTAACATTACTTTGCACTCCTGCTGGTAAAAAGTCACAAGTTGGTTAGCATTCATTGCCCATCTCTAATTGCCCTCATGTGGTGTGGGCACATTAGAGGGGGTACAGAGGAAAGTTAAGACGTCAGGAAGGGAAAAGCCATTTGGAAAAATTGGATAGACACCAAAAGGGTTGTAACTTAATTATAGACATATACATTAAATATACACATTAATCAGGGAAATAGTTCATATTTAAAGTACAAAATTAAGTTGCTGGATGGCATTTACTCTCTCCGTGCTTTTTTTGGTTTGCTTCCTTTAGGACAGAGAAGGCTGAGGAGAGATTTAATTGAGCAATATTAACATGAAGAGGCTAGACAGCACGGATAGAAAGGGCCTATTTCTCTTAGCAGAGATTAAAAATAATTGGTGAGATTGGGGATCAGTTTGTCCACCAGGGTGGTTGTGGGGATCTGGTAGTCACTGCCTAAAATGATGTTACAGGTAGAAGTATTCACTGGATTAAAAATAAACAAAAGGCACTGACAGTACCATAAACTACAAGCCTATAGATTAATAGCTGGAATTAAGATGTGAAAATGTTAATGAGCACACAAGTTTATAAACCACCTAAGCTTCAATGAAGGGAACCACCATTAAAGTTGACTCATAAGCGTCAAGATCTAGTCACGTAGGAGTAAACTCTGGAATATAGGTTGGTTTATCTAACAAAAGTCCTTAGATTGTAAGAATTTGTGAACGGGAGAGGCAATTGGTATATCCAACTCGGACATAAACTGTGATGTTAAGAACAACTTGTAACAATAATAAATTAGGTCGGCTAACATGTTCAAACACTTACACTGGATACTATAATTAACAGTAGTGGTTGGTTTTAACATTTGACTTTTATGCATGATGATTGTGAGTGAATATATAATTCCTCTAAGGAACTACAAAAGATTGTGAATGTAGCCCAATCCATCATGCAAACCAGCCTTCCATCCACTGACTCTATAAGAACATAAGAAATAGGAGCAGGAGTAGGCCATACAGCCCCTCAAGCCTGCCCTGCCATTCAATAAGATCATGGCTGATTTGTAGTGGTTCAGTACCACTTTCCTCCTTTCTCCCCGTAACCCTTAATTCCCTTGTCAATTAAAAACCTATCCACTCTTGACTTGAACATATTCAGTAAGGAAGCCTTCACCACCTCGTCAGGCAGAGAATTCCAAAGATTCACCACCCTTTGCGTGAAGAAACCCCTCCGCAACTCCGATCTGAACTGCGCCCCCCTAAACGTGAGGCTATGCCTCTAGTCCCGCTATCTTTGTTAAGCGGAAAGTGTGTCTCAACCTCTACCCTGTCCATCCCCTTCATCCCCTCTCAGCCTTCTAAACTCCAAAGAGTACAAACCTAGCCTATTCAGTCTTTTCTCATAATCCAACACCCTCATCTCTGGTATCAGCCTAGTAAACCTTCTCTGCACCCCATCTGAGGCCAATATATCCTCCTTCGAATGCGGCGCCCAAAACTGCACACAGTACTCCAGCTGTGGCCTCACCAGCACCCTATGCAGCTGCAACAGAACCTCCCTACTTTTATATTCTATCCCCCTAGCCGTAAAGGCCAACGTTGCATTAGCCTTCTTCATCACCTGCTGCACCTGCATACTGTGTTTTTGCGATTCGTGCACAAGGACTCCCAGGTCCCTCTGCATCGTTGCATGCTGCAGCTTTTCTCCATTTAAATAGTAGTCTTTCCTACCATTAATCTTCCCAAAGTGGATAACCTCACACTTGCTAACATTATACTCCATCTGCCAGGTCCTCGCCCACACGTTCAACCTATCCAGGCTTTCCAAACCCTCCACGCAATTTGCTTTTCCACACATCTTCGTGTCATCAGCAAATTTCGTCACCCTGCACTCTACCCCTTCCTCCAGATCATCTATGTAAATGGTAAATAGTTGAGGCCCCAGCACCGAACCTTGGGACACTCCACTATCTACACTTCACGCTGCTTCAGAAAAGCAGTCAGCATAATCAATGACCCCATGCATCCTGGACTTCTCTCTTCCATCTTCTTCCATTAGGAAAATAATACAAGTCTGAGGTTACTTACCAACCTTCTTCCCAGCTGCTGTCAGACGTTTCAATGGACCCATCTCGCACTAAGTTGATCTTTCTCTGTACCCTAGCTATGACTGTGACACTATATTCTGCATTCTCGTTACCTTCTCTATGAATGGTATGCTTTGTCTGTACAGCGTGCAAGAAACAATACTTTTCACTGTATGTTAGTGCATTAGACAATAATAAATCAAATCAAATATACTTTAATTGGTGTATTATAATTACTTATAATCAAATCTGAAACCATATCTGCTTGTGTAATCCTGAATTTTGTACTCTGGCTGGCTGACCTTCCAGCTGGCTATCAGGGTCCTTGCTACGTGAATCAAATAAACAGTTGTATGAGAAAAACTTCTCGCCTTGGTCTGACTGCTGAAAGGGAACAAAGTTGTAATCACACCAAAAAGCCCACAGCAAGCTGGACAGTTTTTTCTTAGTTGACATGATGGGCCAAATGGACCTACCTCTGTTCAGTAAAGTTTAGTTTCTGTATTTCTTCTTGAGCCATTGTAATCGCAGTGGTGCAGATACTCTCACTGAATTCTCTTTTCCTTCTAAGCACTGTTGAGCATAGGTTTGGGTGTTTCGCTTGACTTGCTGATGTGTATCATTTATATGGTAAACACATAGTGCAGTGGGGTGAAAGCAGGGGTAGAGGTAGTGAATGGGGTATATTGATCGAAGCAGGCTGTACTGACTTGAAACATTGAGCTTTCTGGGTGTCACTCTCGTGGCAGCCCTTCCAGGCAAGTGATATTCCATTTCGATTCTGACTTGTTCCTTAATAGGTCAGGAGGGGAGCCAGTCACTTAGAATACACAATACCTACTCTAGTAGCCACAGCATACTTCTGCAGCACAAGTCTTCAGCACCACAGTTTTAAAAAAAACTACACAGACGACAATCACACAAAACAACTTTGACTGCAGATTAACAATCCTCATTTTTTTGAAGAATACAACTGGCACTCTGTCTTGTCTGTACTTCTGGTTCGGTACCTTTTTGGCCAGGGTCCTGGAGTAAGACTTGAACCTGAGGCTTTGGCTTAAGGTATCTTGAGCTCATTCCAGCCGCCTCTCCCTCTCAGCCTGGGGCTGTCATGGCACCCAGAGGGAGGAGAATCTGCCAGTGTACTACCCGGGTTCATTCACCCAGATGAGTCCGGCTTCTCCAAATCTCCTTTTGCAGTGGTCCCAGCAATTCTTGCTCCACAGAACGAAAAGGATGGCACTGCCATACAGCAGGATCCCCAAAGAGTTCTGTGGCTATTCATACAATTCCCTCCGCCCCAAGAGGATAATTTGGCACTCAGCCAAATTTCCGTTCATTGCAGTGGGACTTGAGAATCCCTCTAGTACAAATGGCCGGAGAATCACCGATAGTCATAGAAATCACAGAAACCCTACAGTACATAAACAGGCCATTCAGCCATTGAGTCTGCACTGACCACAATCCCACCCAGCCCTATCCTCGTATCCCCACATATTTTACCTATTAATCCCTCTAACCTATGCATCTCAGGACACAAAAGGACAATTTTAGCATGGTCAATCGACCTAGCCCGTAAATCTCTGGACTGTGGGAGAAAACCCATGCGGACATGAGGAGAATGTGCAAACTCCATATGGATAGAGACCCCCAAGCCGGGAATTGAGCCCAGGTCCCTGGAGCTGTGAAGTTGGCCACTGTGCTACCCTCCCGTCCGACGTCTTTTCCTTTTTGTTAAAACCCGTTAAAACCCCTCACAAAGTGAGAACATTACGGTGGCAGAATAGGCCTGAGAGGCCGAACAGACTATTCTGCTTCTATTTTGTATGTTTATCTGTTCAGGCACAGAAAATCCCAGTCATTGTGTTTTTAAAGTAACTCTTTATTGCAATGGAACTAAGGAGAGGTATAATGCTCAACTGGAACATAAATTGCACTAAATATTTATTGCAAAGCATGTGTTGAAGCTGAAGTGTGCTGGGCAGGCTCTGGGTAAACTGTATAAGATGTTATGCAAATGCTAATCATTCCAGCTGTGAACAGTAGGTCACATCAGGTATGAATAACATATGCTGGTGCATGAGAAAGGAGGAAACAAAAGGAGATTTTGGTGAGTGACTGACTTTTTATATGAAGTGATTACTAGCTGAAATCAATATATTACATTTTAGTGACTTCGAGTAACCACAAAGGCTTTAAAACTTGTTCAGTGAATTATCACTGTGATTGAAGTACCTGCTGTAATATTTTAATGGTATGGTGCTGCAATACCTGTTCAGTACTTACAGTAAACTAGTTCCTGGTTAAGGTTAACACATGTGGAGTGATAATTAGATGGAGGAATAGAGGGTTTCACTGAAACAATTAGATATGGAAAAACTGGACAGGGTTCGAGTGAAACACAAATGTCACTTTGGACTGGTTACATTGAATAGTCTATTTCTGTGTCGTGCACTCTATGTAATCGTCTGTAACCTGGTTGTGTTTAATTGGAGACCGATTAAAACTAATATGAGTTAATTTATTAGTCAAAAGTAAGGCTTACACTAACACTGCAATGAAGTTACTGTGGAATTCCCCTAGTCACCATAGTCTGACGCCTGTTCCTTAACCAGGGATAACAAAATTCAAATCAACAACTGATCCAAAGTTCACGTGAAGCAGTTTGTTCTCTCCAAAAGTGTTGGAGTAACGCTTATAATTCCATTCCTGCCATGTTTCCAGGTTAATGAGTTTTCCAAAATGCCGACTCTGGGAGATGGGGCTCAGTGGAGAAAAGGAGAATGAAGGCCCAGGGTCAGGAGATGGTGAAAGAAATGAAAGACTGCAGAATAGCATTCAGACTGGGGAGTAATGAGGGAGAGATAGAGTGGGGAAAAGGGATTGGGTTTTCAATTGGGGGGAAAATTGCAGCAGGGACACATGGAATCAGGGGAAAGAAAATTGGAACTGGGCGCAGAAGGCAAGTGATTTGAGCAACAGTAAGGACCAGCATTTTTATATATTGGAAAGGGTACTTACTTCCCCTTCCCCCTTTGCATGCACCTGAAGGTACTGAAATGTCATATCCTCACACAGCCCTGCTGGCTGACCTGACACTCTATTTGTGAACTTAGAACAAAAGGCCCATTCAATAGGGAACATGCATTCAGCTCCAAGAAAGGCCCAAATGTAGTGTTATTTAAAGGGCCAGGCACCCAGTTTGCAGGTAAGGAATTCAGAATAACTTCTGCCGATCCAAAGTCTCTGAAAATGTTTTTGCAGGTACTGTAGTGAATTCCTGTTTGCTGGGGCACTCTGTTGTATCGTGATGGGGAACGTAAAGGATTTGGCGTCCTGTTCACACAAACAGGACACTGCAACAGATGAGGTTCAACAGTACCCGTGCCTCTGAGTCAACAGGAAGATATAGCTAAGGCAGCAGAGAGGACAAACAATGCAAGATGTTTTCTGCAAAGTTGGAGCTGTTCTCCATTGTGCTCCTTGACACTGTCAGGAGCATCTGAAAGGCTAGCTAATACACTCAGCATCTCTGTAATCACCATCCGCACTCCATGCTGCCAAGGTCCTCAACTCAGCCCCCCGTCAGAAAATCTGGCTATGATCTCACCTTTTGTTGAACTGGTGCCCAAAGGAAGACACTGTGAATAGCAAGAGTTGGTGTGACAATGGTAGCTTTGGTAGGTGTGTGAAGATTATGTGGAGTATCCAGACGTCACGTTTGAGTCCTGAATGCAGTGAGTGTTGTTGGGTGAGTTATGCAAGTGCTGTCCGTTCAGTTGCATTAGGGGCTGGAGATGTGGCACTGTATTCACTGACCACCTTTATCATGTCATTCACCTTCTTCAGGCTTTGTTGCCAGGGCCTTGAGGCCAAACTCCAGAAACTAACCTCCCTGATCACCTGCTCCCAATCCCTTCTGAGTGGTCCTTAGGGACTTCATTGGCTTGTCTCTTCGTGTCCCTCTTCATGTCAAATTTTACCACGAAGCCCACCATGTCTGCATCTGTGAACCTGAGAGTTCTATTCCCTGGTGTTTGCAATTCGTAGCCTTTTAAAATTAAATGACATTTCAGCTAATGACTTTGCATTTCCTTGCAGGCGTTGCTATTTGTTTTCCAAAATGGCTGGAGAACACAGTTCATCAGACATTCTGCGGATAATGTGTAGAAAGCTCATGAACGCTCTTGAAGAGTAACCAAATATCGTCCTTGATGAGTTGGTTGCAATGCGCATCATCACAAAGGATGAGTATGACCGGATTGATACAATCGCAGACCCCATGGAAAAAAAAATCAGAAAACTTATAAACACTGTGGTTCAGAAGGAAGACGTGACTTGTGAGAGCTTTTTTGGGGTTCTGCAAAGCCTACAAAGTGAACTCCCAAGATTAGGTGAAGTGGTGTCAGAATTCTATGCTGCAATAAGAGGAGAGATCCAGCAAGGGAATATTATTAAAATAACAATCAGATGGCAAGATTCAGCATGAACTTGTACGCTTCCTGTATTGTAATAACTCTATGGATGGAATCCTGGGCTCTTTTCTGTAACATGTTTGGTGATGGGGAAAGCATTTCAGGAAGCAGGAAGATCAATGAACAGTTCTCCCACCTCTCTATCAACTGGGGCTTTTGTCTGGGCAATTCATGCCCACTCACCCTGTCACTCTCTGTGTTAACCCAGCTCCTACAGCGAAATGTCCATCTCCAGGATCCTTGATGCAGGGAAATGCCCACCACTGGTCTGTTAAATCCTAGGTGGAACAAAATGCAGTGGACCTTCCCAAAAGGAAGTGAAATGTGGCTGTCACCAGCTCTCCAGCTGGAAGCTGACTCAAGCATCCTCAAGATTCTGCCCTGTGACTCTGCCTTTTTCTTTAATATCATAACCAAGAAGTGAAATAGCAAATGCAGAAGATCAAAAGGACCATGATATTCCTTATCCCGCTATTAGCCACTTCTACTAAGAGATCTGCTTATCCTTTTTGCATAAAAACACATCCACTGTGGTTCATTTACAACCATTCTATGACATCCCATCATCCAATGATCTCTTTCTGAGGTCCTCCACTTTGCCTTCCAGAAGAAATCTCTTGAGCTTTTCAGCTCTGTTCAAATACTTTTTCTATTCTGGGTGTCACTTTAAGAGTTCTTTTTTGCTCCTGCAATTTCAAGTTCTGTTTGCTGGTCTTATGATTTGAATATGGATTTTTAGCATCCACATTTCAACAGCCTCCATTTTCTTCCACCAATCTCTATTCATTGTCCAGGTTTCTGAGGCATAGGGAAGACGGATTGAATGTTGCAAATGAGCTTTTCCCTTGTTACATGCTTGACTTTCTTTGCTGCTAACCAATCCTAAAGCTGCCCTTCTCATTTCAGCATCGCACCTACCTTGCTACATAGTCAAACTCACCTATTTACTCCGGAGTGACACCATTCACTTAACACTGTATTTTCTTCAAATGTATTTAATCGAACTACTATTGTTTATGTTTTGTCGATGCTTATACTCAGTTCATATTGTCAACTTTAGATTTTCCTTCAGTTATGACATTTAGAGCTTCTCCTGATTCTGTAAATAACACTGTGTCATCAGCATATCCCAAACTTGTTATGTTCTTGCCTCAATTTTTTTGCCCCTTAAAGTACATCTAAGTCTCTGAATATTTGTTCTGTGTACGGATTAAATAATTCTGGCAGTAGTACAGTTGCATTTGTCTCTTCAATTAAACACATCTAACTGACTGTGCCCTAATCTGATACCTGCTACTTGGTTCCAATTTAAACTTTGGATAATTCTCACATCAATATCATGGCCAGGATTCTCCCAGAAAAAAACTAAATGCCTAATGGCCAAGAAAATAGAGATTTTTCCACCATACTGCACAATGAATGCCAAATACCATCAAAACACATTCCAAGGATTTTTCAACATCCCACCCACCCTGTGTAACACTACCAACTAATCTCATAAGATCTTAGCTTCTCTCACAAGAGTTTCCATTCTTACCTTTGAAAATCTTGGCTAACATTCTTTCCAACAATTGCTCCAATTGATGGGCGGTTTCATCAACAGCCCATCAGTCTCATCTCCTCAGATTCCCCAGAGTCCAATTTTACCATTTTGACTTTAGGTGCTGAATCTGGGAGTCATTCAGATCCGACTTGGAAACGCTCCTCTCAGGCGACCCCATACGCATTTAGCCTGAAAATAAAATTGCAAGTCTGAATTGTGCAGTGGGCAGGGTTTATCACTGCTGCTCCAATCGGAGCCTTCAACTGTGCAGTAAAAGGAATGAAAAATGCTCCCCTGTCACATTGTGCCTGGGCCGCTTAATGTCTCTCCCTGGCCCCCACAGATATTGTCCAAAGCGGGAAAGCTTTATCAGCCAGCAGCTATCCCTGCAACCTGCGCTCCTCCTCAAATGCCTCAGCGATGTCCGAGCTCCTGACAATGAAGCTGTCATGCACACTGCCTCAATGACTGACACAGACACACAAGATGGTCATACTGTGGTCGTACACAATTTGTATATTCAGGGATTGGAACCCCTTCCTATTATGAAATCTTCATGGATTCTGTAGTGGGGGGGTGGCCTTGAGGACAATGTGTCTGAAGTCCATTCCCCCCCTGCATGTTTGGCATCCACATAACTGCAGCAAACCCTGCAGCCTGAGCTTCCTGATGAGCCTGACTCAATTTAAATTTGATGTACTGCCTAGCCCAGGCATACAAGGCTTCAGTGACCTGCTTGATATAGGTGTGCACTGAACATTGGGAGACCCACACTCATCTCCACTCAGGGTCTGGAAAGAACCAGTCATGTAGAAGTTCAGAGCGGCCATCAATTTGACAGCCACTGAGAGTGGATACCAACACCTCCCCCGCATCCCCCCCCTCCCCCCCGCCTCCAGGTGCCAGGTCCTGCAACAGGTGGCACAGGTATTGCACAGTCTCCTTTCAGAGTCAGAGACGTCAGAGGCACAATATGCTCAGAGGACACTCATGCACGGAACTGATGGGGCTCCTGCTTCCTCATTTTCCTATAACCCCCCCCTCTCTGAGTGAATGATGGCCACCTCCTGATGGTCATCTCCCTCTAGTCCTGCAAGGCCTGGACTTCCTGTGCCCACAGTTTTTCTCCCAGCTCCTCAGCTCCAGCAGCAACCAAAAGAAGGGGAAGTCAATTGGTTGCACCTCATCACTCTGAAGTGGTATGGGGGTGTGGAGAGGAACAAATGTGGGGGTTATGCAACGCTACTTGTCCCCAGCATATCACAAGCACAGGTCCCCACCCCCTCCCCGTTGCCTCCAAATTCCCCCAGTCACATGCTCCCCACAATTATAGCTTCTTGCAAAGTTGAGAAGCTGCAGCAGTGCTATTTGCAAGGGCTATGTGCACAGCCCTCAGCTGGAAGTGAGCTGAGTGTGCTAGGACCCAGCAGCACTGCCAGAGACCCAGCAGCACTGCCAGACCCAAGGTCAGTGCTGAGACTTGGGTCCATGCTGCAAGACAAACATCATGAAACCCTACAGAGAAACAACTCCCCCCCACACACAGAGCTGCCACCAACACAGACAATGGCTGCCACAGAAGGACACCTGTGAGTAGCAGAGAACTTTTGGACACCACGCACATATCTCCTCACTAACTCTCGCTGATGAAGTGCCCGAATCAAACTTATGTGGAGATGTCTGTTTTGCGCCGATTCAGGATTGGCGAACACAGTAGTAAAGGGGAAAGTGCTGATAAAGTTGGTGGGGGCAGTTAAATGTATGCAAATGCATTTAAATCGCCACTGCACTCGTTCTGTGCACAGTTCTGATTGCAGGCATTTTCTGGCATTGGTAAAGTGGGCATCTGCATGGATGCAGATCATACTAATGGCCTCACGCCCAACTTTATCACTGCATTGCACCTGAAAACCGGCAGAAAGCAATGGTAAAATCGGGTCCCTAGATTTCCAAGTCTATACTCAGCAGCCAACTCACGAGCTCAACTTCAAAATCACCCATACCAATCACAACACTACTGACCCAAATAATTGTCCCAATGGCCAGCAGCATTTCAGCTGCATTCTTGGATTTTCAGGGATTCTCCTAAGCCTTTTACGAATACCTAGGCTTCATCTGAGCCCACTTCACCTTACATCCGCTTCCTGCAGTCCATTCTTCACACCTCTCTTTTTCTTTAACTGGAACGTGTATACGTCCCTTCTTTTTGAGACTCTCCATGTCCCGCCTCCATGTGTCCTACTTGAGAGACCCACTAACTATGACACTCACCTAGTCCAGGCTTCTGCTCTCTTTTGTCCTATGCACAGGCATATTAGGCTCCAAAGAGGATTAAAAAAAAGGCCAATTGCTCATGTTCAACTCGATCCCGGTCTGCACATGTGCAAAAAGACTGAGATGCATTGAGAGTTCATGTTCCTGAACTCTGAACTCAACATCAAGGTAAGTAAATAATACCAGAAAGAAGTAAAAATGTGGAATTATAGACACATTTAAAGCAAAGTTAGATAAGCATATGAGATAGAAGGGTAAAATGGTTATGAGGATAGACTTTGATGAGAAAAGACAAGAGGAAGCTTACGTTCAGCATACATCTGTATGGACTGGTTGGGTCTAATGACCTATATCTTTCCGCATATCTTATGTAAGCAGTTAACAAGAGTCAAGACATTTTTAGTAGTAAGAAAATTAATTTTTATTTTGCAAGTGCTTTGAGGCAGCTGGATGAACAAGTGGCTAGGTAACAAATGGGAAAGATGGGTACACGGAGTTAGGTCAGTCATAATATCACTAAATGATAGACCAGACTCAAGTGGCTGAACGGTCTTGGTTTCGTCTTATGTTCTGGACAATCCAATTTCTGTCTCCTATTACTTGGAAGGAGATGGTGATATTCACGCAAAGAGGGAATAACTATGCAGCATTACAAATACAATTTCCAAATTAGAAGCATTTGCTTCAAAAGTGGAACTACAATTGGTGCAGTTGATTCTGAATCAGAAGTCTATGCTTTTGAAATAATCAATGTGGGAAGAGAAAAGCTTGAAACTTACTATCACCAGAATAGACAAGCATTTAGTTATCAAGCAAATCTCTGCTTAGAAACATGGTGCAGCTCAATGTAAATGATGAGTCTTCGAAAAACAATGATATTTCAAACAGGGATAGACAATTATATCAGAACCTGAGTGTTTACTTTTCACATTTTTATTTCTCATTTTATAGTCAAGGAAAATCATTTTCAAGAAAAGCTTTCCAAGTTGAAGCTGTAGAAATATTTCCAAGAAAAGCTTCATTTAAGCAAAATTCTTGAAATTGGCCCAGAATCCATGGAGTGTGCAAAGCCTCAAAGCTGGGGAGAAGTCCTTATGATTCTCAAACTGACAGGCAGAAATATCAGATGCTCAGTAGATATTCCTAAAGACAAAACAGTAACTGTTGATAAAACAAATCTTTTCAACCTTTTTGATATCCCAAGATGCTGGTGTATCGTGCAATCCCCTGGATGTCATTACTGCAGTTTTCCTTTGTGCTGATAGTTCCCTACAGCAAGAGATGCTGATGAAGATGTCCATGTGTCAGTTTGCTTTGCCTCTGTTATTTCCAGATTACAGTAAGGACGGCAGCACCCTACTGCTGTGGGCCATGCGTTTCATTGTGAAAAAGTGGAGACCTCAGTCACTGGAAATAAGTAAAGGATTCAAAGAGGCAAATATGGCAACCACCCCAATGCAGGTGATTTCATTTATTTGCCTAGGTAGGTGCACAACATCCAAATCAAAGGTTCTGAATGAAGTGTTAAGTAACCCGCACCATCATCACAACTTCTTTATCAATCATAGCATGGAATGTGATGACATTCCTCGTAAAATTTCAACTGGTCTAGTTGAGTTCTGCTGGTACCTGCTTTGTGGTAAGAGAAATATTGATATCTTCACAGAACCTCTTCTCATTGCCAATCTCCGTGGGGATGCAAATGGTCTACACTCTCAAGTTTACTTCTTGGCTAAGGTGTCTTCAGCAGTCTTTATATCTGTTGATCAGGTAGGTACTGATGAGTTTGCTTTCCTGGAATCCACTGCATAATTGCAAATGCGATTCTTCCGAATCCTCAGTCTACAACCTGCCCAGCAGGATGAGACAAGCAGCTTCCTCCAGAAAGTTGCTCCGTTAATGATACTGAAACGCGATCATATCATCATCAAAAATAAAAGCATGAAGGCATCAGAGTTTGTTGAAGAAATCCAGTTGAGCATCAAGAATGCTCTGGGAAATGTGACTAACCCCCTAATGAGTGTTGTGAAAATGGCTGCTATTAGAAATATCTGTCGATGAAGATGAACCAAGGTGCCAACGCACTAAAGAAGTGGCCGAGGAAATTACTGGCACCTTGAAAGACATGCAAAGTGTAGTAGAGTACAAAATCCAAAAACTACCTTTACAAGGAGAGTTCTGGAAAAGATGGTCCAAGCTAGGCAAGGAGTTTTGCCGTTAGAGAAGGCGTGGAGATAAGCCTGTTGAAACGTACAACAGTGAACTCACACTTGAACAAACAAATCTGCGGAAGAAACAGCTAGAATATGATATCACAGAAAATCTTTCTGAGTTTGTCACTGAAATGGTAAACATGAACAATGATAAAAGACACTTCTTCCTACAATGGATCAAATATTTTCTTGACACCACTGCTCAGCAAGAGCTTTCTGAAGTACGTGAGAAGTATAAACAACAGTATAAAGCTTCACCTGGTACAAGCGAAGAGCTCATGGAATTCGACAAACAAATATCGGACAGTTCTCTGGGGCTAGAACATTTCACGCGAGAAATAGGACAGATTTATGGAGCTGAGGCAACTTTAGTCCAAGAAAATATTCTGTCAGAAAATAAACGCCAGTATACATCACTTCCCAGTGTTGCTGCTGATCTTATGGTAGAGGTTTTCTGCTCAAACTTTTAGATGGGGATGCTTCCAGTATATCAGAACAATGGGTCAGTGCTGTGCTCACAAACCTTTCAGAGAAACTAAGACCAGATACCAAGGTAGTTGTTTTAACTGTACTGGGTGTACAGAGCACAGGGAAGTCTACTCTCTTGAACACAATGTTTGGTTTGCAGTGAGCAGTAGAAGATGTACAAGAGGAGCTTTCATGCAGTTGGTTAAAATTGCAGGACAGCTGGAAGAGGAGACTGGCAGTGATCACCTGATAATTATCGACACAGCAGGGTTAAAAGCTCCAGAGCTGATAAAGCTGGAGAACAGCCATGAGCATGATAATGAGCTTGCAACGCTGGTTGTTGGATTGAGTGATGTCACGTTAGTCAACATGGCCATGGAAAACTCTTCCGAAATGAAGGATGTGTTGCAAATTGTGGTGCACGCCTTCCTGAGGATGAAAGAAGTTGGACACAAACCAAACTGTCAGTTCATTCATCAAAACATGGGAGAAGTCTCGGCACGTGATCAGAACATGAGAGACAGGAAACATCTTCTGCATCAGGTAAATGAAATGACAAGGGCAGCAGCAAAGATGGAAAAGAAAGAAAATATGTTCACAGAATTTTCAAATGTCATGGAATACAATCCTGAGAAAAACAACTGGTATATTCCAGGCCTGTGGCACGGTGTACCTCCCATGGCACCAGTAAACACTGGCTACAGTGAAAATATATTCGAGCTGAAGAAATATCTGTTTGATTTGTTTAAACAGCGCAAAAGAAGTAAAAACCCATTTACAATTCACCAATTCACAGAGTGGATGAAGAGTTTATGGATTGTCATCAAATATGAAAATTTCATTTTCAATTTCCGGAACAGCCTGGTTGCAGATGCCTACAGCCAGCTCAGTCTGAAGTATTCAGAGTGGGACTGGCAGTTTAGGAAAACCATGCATTCCTGGGTTGAAAAGGCTGAAAATAATCATCCTCTGAATCAGCTCGATGATTTGTATCAAATTCTGATTCAAGAATCGAATACCATTCTCCGGACTCAAAAACAAAAGGTTCTCTATCGTCTGGAACAATATTTCAACAGCAAAGCAGAGAACATCCACCTTGTGGAGAAATTCAAAACTGACTTCACCTTGACTGCTGATTTACAGCAGGCAGAGATGCGACGTTGCAATTCAGAGATGCAAAGGCATGGACAAACTGGTTAAAATACAGACTGAATATCAGGCAACTATTCAGAAACAGGTTAGCAAATTTTTACAAAACTGTAAATTGTCAGAGACTAAACTCAATGACAGTTTTCTGCAGGAAGAATTTGAAAAGATGTGGAGAGACACGGTGAAACCACTGCAGGGAATGCCATTCAAAAAGCAGGACATTGAAATGGAGTTTGAAAATCAGCTGAGACAAAGTCTACAACATCGGGGGAGTGCTGTGTGTCAGAGATTACATGCTGCTGGAAAATAGTCTGCAAAAGAAAGGAATCATTTTGTAGTTATCAAGGATCATATTGAAAAGAGCTTTTACCAAAAAATTTGAGAGTTTTTCACAAGTTCAGGTAGAACGAATTGCAAGTGTTTGCAGATCGCTTCATACAACATTGTGAGGTATATGCACAGGAAAATGTTAGAGCAAAAGCTGATTTTGAGCAAACTTACTGCTAGCTTTTGCTGAAAACAATTGATGAAAATTTAAACATTGCAAAACGTGACTTTCAAACTAACTTTGAGGTGGATATTAAGCTGCATACATGAGAACACTTGTTGCCAACTTTCAAAAAGATGCATGAAGACTTCTTTAGACAGAACGATCTAATGACTCATCTAGAAGAAATGAAAAATGACTACTATTCCACTTTTAAAAATCTTTACCATGAGAAAGATCAAAATCAGAAAAGGGCTCAGGCTTTGTGCAGTAACTGCCTTTAACCAGCTCTGCAGAATGCCATTGACAAGAAGCTTTGTATGGAGATTGTTGAGGATGTAAAAGCCAGCTGTACAAACCATGAACTGAGCAGCACAGCCTATCTCCAAGCTCTGATTTTACTGGAACTGCTGGAAGAGCACCATGTGGGAAATTACATATAGTACATTACAAACTATGAGGACTTTGCAAAAGAGTGGATCAGGAAAAGAATAATAAAGAATTACAAAGAAGGAAATAAAATTACAGGATTGCTACAAAAATAATCCAAGCTTTGATCCAAAAGACAAAAGGTGCCATAGAACAAGCAATGGCGACTGAAAAGGAAAATGTATCAGAATTTTTAACAGAATTTTGTAATATTTTGAAGGATGATTTTGTGATTGACAAGGGGAGTTAGAAATTGTACTCTTTCAAAATACCACCAAAGCCAGTGAATTTGCAGCTGCTGTTGGTGCAGCCCTGGATGACGTGGAGCAAAAACTCATTTTGGACTTTAGTGAAAACCACGACATTAAGGAAATTCTGCCTCACCTGCCTGTGAAGCCAGATGAAGAAATCTTCCACCAAGTTCTCGGCTGTGGGAAGATGTGTCCATTCTGTGGAGTTCTTGTGAACGAGGAGGTTCAGGACACAAGGAGCATTTTGCTGCAACACATCGGCCCCAGGATCTGTATCAATATCGCTATGAATTCAGTGAAAAACTTGTAGCAACACTGTGCACGTCTTCAGTGACATCTGATGGCTCATTCAGCTGTGCAGCAACTCAATGTCAATATCATCCCTACAAAGATTACTGCAGTGTAAATGATTATTATGCCTCCTGGGATATTCCACCAGACACCAGCATCCAAGCAGCAGCCTACTGGAAATATGTCCTGTGTACCTTTAATAAAGAGTTTGCTGAGGCTTACAATGCCCAACAGGCCAATATCCCTGCTGCCTGGAAAACTATACAATGGGAAACCATAAAAGCAGAGCTTAAAAAAAAATGTGAACAAAAATATTAGGTAATTGGAACAGTGTGAGATGAAATATTCAGAATTAACACAATTAGACATTCATTTTTAATGTCATGTGAGTGTTGTCATCGTTGCTCAAGACTCAGGGCTTATCTAATTATTTACAAAATCAAAGCAAGGAGTTACCAAAAACACTAAAAATGCTACTGATCTGAACTGTCTCCACTGCCAGTTACAAGTATCAATTGCCTCTCTCAAGATCAATGTGTACACTGTGATGATATTTATCTCTGATTATAATTTGCCTTAAGTATATTTTAACGTCCTCACTGCAGTCGTACAAAGGGAACTCCGCTAAACCTGTGCCAGAATAACGATCAAATTAAGATCTTCATTCTGAAAGCCTTTTTTAAATTGTCTTGAAATGCTTAATAGATAATTTATCATCCTGTGTCCTGTTTAGTTCCCATTTGTGACCTGATTTACTTAACACTGTTTTGTATTCCTGCTGGTAACAAGTAACTATTATAGACTGCCTACCATTCTCATGACACTGTGGGCAATGCTGAGACTCTTGTGCCCATCCAAAATTGCTCTCGTGAAGAATACGGCCAATTTTGCACATAGGCCCTCAATTTGTGGTTTAGGTATCTGTCCGCTCGATGCATTCTATTTACCGTCAATTTATTGTCTTCACAAGACGGACTGAGTTGTCTGGATTTAGGATTGACCCATTCGGAGAGTTATAATTCGCATAATGCCCAGTTCTTCTTAGCATTTAAGCTCAGCCTCAACTTTTGCAAGTAGAGCATAAGGACCAGTTGTGCTTTGAAATAGATTGGGACTCTAGGCTTATGTACATCCTTGCCTCTTATCTTTCAGAGGCCTACTTGGAATACCTTGAGGTATTTCCCTATGACTTCGTATAGGTTACCAGTGCCAATCTTGAAGATTTCCTGCCAGTCCAGGCAAATGTTTTACAGCCAGTCCTTTACCAAGATGCTAGGCCCTAGTCCCTGTACTGCTATTGAGAGGAGACCAATGGCCTCTTCCTGCTCCTATATTCTATGTTTCTATAATTGGAGGTTTCGATTGTGTTCTGCTGGGGACCTGTTCTGTAGTATAGGGTCATCCAAGGCTGAGAACAGTGTTATCTATGGATCCTTGAAGCTCATGGATCCCTTTCTCCATATTTTCACAAAACAGGGCTACTTCTATGGCTTTGTTCACCTGATTCTGAGGATCTTGAATTAATTGTTTAAATGGGTGATAGAGGCAGCGACTCTCGCTATACCAAGTTGCCAACCTCTGCTCAGTGCAGTTTTTGTTTCTGTGCTTTATCTTGAGCCACTGCAGTCTTTGTGAAAGTACTTTCACAGTATTCTCTTGTCCGTCTCATTGGTGATGAGCATGGGTTGGGTGGTTCTGCTGTGCTCTTGGTGACTTATCAAAGTGCGTCATTTGTTGGTAAACATGTGGTGCACCAGGAGTGCAGACACTGATTGTGGACGCTGATCAAGAATGCTGCTTTGACTTGGATGGTATGAAGCTTTCCAGATGTTACTGCCATGGTGCACCTCCTGCCAAGTGGACCTTCGGCACAGTGCTGGAGCTCAAATCTTCAGCACCACAGTTTTAAAAATATCAGAGTCAGGCCACACATCACATAAAGCTAAAAATGGTAAACTATGATTGCACATTAATCGTTCCACAATTTTCACAGAATGGGGCAAGTATCAATACACATGAGGTTATCTGCACCACTTGATGGGTACCTACATGTCCACTAAGTCATGGAGTGAGACTTGAACCTGGGACTTTCCAGTTCAGAGGCAAGAAGCTACCCACTGAGCCACTCCAGGTCCGGCGGTGAAATTTTACGGACTCTCTGACCAAGAGGATTTTCCAATCCTGCCAAAGCCAATGGATTTTTGCATCCACTGCTGTAAAACTCTTGTATTGTTTTTTGCACATTACACAAACAAAATATACTGTTCATAGAGTATATGTGAAGAAGGAAAGAAGGTGCAGAATATAGTGTTGCAGTCATAGTTAGAGTATAGAGAAAGATCAGCTTAATGCGAAGTAGGTCCATTCAAAAATCCAGCAGCACGAAAGAAGCTATTCTTGAGTCGGTGGGTATGTGACCTCAGACTTTTGTATCTTATTCCCAATGGAAGAAGGTGGAAGAGAGAATGTCTGGGGTGCGTGGGATCCTTGATTATTCTGCTTTGCTGAAGCAGTGAGAAGTGTAGACAGAGTCAATGGATGGGTGGCAGGTTTACATGATAGACTGGACTTTGTTCATGACCCTTGTAGTTTCTTGCAGCCTTGAACGTAGCAGGAGCCATACCAAGCTGTTATACAACCAGAAAAGATGCTTTCTACAGTGCATTGTAAAAGTTGGGGAGAGTTGTAGCGGTCATACCGAACTTCCGTTGCTCCTGAGAAAAGAGGCATTGGTGGACTTTCTGGTGCTGGTGTGGAGGGAACCAGAATAGGTTGTTTGTGATCTGGACAGCTAGAAAGCTGAAGCTCTCAACCTTTTCCTCGTCATCCTCGTTGATGTAGAGGGGTGCATGTTCTCCACTACATTTCCTGAAGTCAATGACAATCTCTTTTGTTTTGCTGACATTGAGGGAAAGATTATTTATCGTTGCATCAGTTCACCAATTCTCTCTCTCATTCCTCTACTCTGCCTCGTCATTGTTTAAGATCTGACCCACTACAGTGGTGTCATCAACAAACCTGAAAATTGAGTTGGAGGTGAATTTGGCCACATAGGTGTATTAAGAGTATAATAAGGAGCTGAGGACAAAGCCTTGGGGGCAGGGGACACCTGCATTCAGAATAGTCATGGAGGAAGTGTTGTTGCCTATCCTTATCGATTGCTGTCTGTGGGTTAGGAAATCTAGGATCCAGTTGCAGAGGGAGGAACTGAGCATGAGGCCATGAAATACTTTTGCTGGCTGCAGAGAAACAACCTAGGCTGTGCCCAATCATCAATCACAGAATTGCTAATGTGCAAAAGAGGCCATTCAGTCCATCAAGTCTGCACCGACTCTCTGACAAGAGCATCTTAGACTGGCCTTCTCTCCATTCCTGTAACACCACATATTTACAATGGCTAATCCAGCTAACCTACACATTTTTGGACACTAAGGGGCAATTTAGCACGGTCAGTGCACCTGATCAGCACGTCATACAGACTGTGGGAGGAAATTGGAGGACTCCAAGAAAACCCATGCACGCACAGGTAGAATGTGCAAACTATGCGCAGTCACCCAAGGCTGGAATTGAACCCGGGTCCCTGGTGCTGCGAGGCAGCAGTGCTAACCACGTTCCCTTCCACTCCCCATTCTAGATTTGCCCAAATTGCACTAAACCCATTGTTTGTTGGGTCCAGAGTGATTGTGGGCTAATCCAGGACACTACTTTTATTCTTTTGTGAGCTATGTCACTGATAGGGCTACCATTTATTGACTATCCTGAATAGCCCTTGAGAAGGTGGTCGGTGAGCCACCATCTACTGGGAGGGAGGGAGAACTCTGACCCAGTGACAGTGAAGGAACAGCAAGTGACATAGTTCCAGGTCAGGATAGTATGTGGCATGGAGGGAAGCTTGCTTGCTTCCAATCAGAAAAGAGTTGGGCCATCCATTGAATAATTTGGGCACCTTCCCAAAACAGCATTCAAGTTCTGACTGGCCACAGCAGAATTGAATAATTCTTCTAACACATGAACACCAGCACATGTTTATTACTTAACTTATTTATTAGTATCAAGTAAGGCTTATATTAACACAGCAATGAAGTTACTGTGAAATTCTCCCAGTCGCCACAGTCTGGCGCTTGTTCAGGCCAATGCACCTAACCAGCGTATCTTTCAGGCTGGGAGGAAACTGGAGCAGCAGGAGGAAACCTACGCAGATACAGGGAGAATATGCAAACTCCACACAGACAGTGATCCAAGCCAGGAATCAAACCCACCAAGGAGCGCAGTGAGAATGTGGATCATCGATACAGAACACAGCTTCTGACAACCTACCCTGGTAATCCCTTGAACAATTTAATATGTCTCAATGAGATAGTCTCCCTAATTTTTTTGTAGGGAAATGCAGTTTTTTTCCAAGTTGCAATAAGCTGGAGAGGAAGGCTATAGCTATGTTATTAATGACATTGTGTTGAGCGATATCTCTCTCTGTCGGGTGGATCTCTCTCTGTCTCAATTGGGTGAATCCCGCTCTCTCTCAGACGGGTGGCTCCCGTTCTCTCTCTCTCTCTCTCAATCAGGTGGATCCTGCTCTCTCAGGCAGGTAGATCTCACTCTCAGTCGGGTGGATCCCTCTCTCTCAGTCGAGTGGATCCTACTCTCTTCTCAATAGGGTGGATCCCTCTCTCTCGGTTGGGCGGATTCCGCTCTCTGTCAGGTAGATCTCTCTCTCTCTCTCGGGTGGATTCCGCTCTCTCAGTTGGGTAGATCTCTCTCTCAGTCAGGTGGATCCCGTACTCTCTCAGTCAGGTATATCTCACTCTCAGTCGGGTGGATCCCGCTCTCTCAGTGGATTGGATCCTGCTCTCTTCTCAGTCGGTGGATTCTGCTTTCTCATTAAGGTAGATCTCTCTCTCTCTCAGTTGGGTGAATCTCTCTCTCTTTCTCAGTCAGGTGGATCTCTTTGTCTCGCTCAGTCGGGTAGATCCCTCTCTGTCAGGAGAATCTCGCTCTCATCGGGTAGATCCCGCTCTCTCTCAATCCGACGGATCCCACTCTCTCAGTTGGGTCGATCTCTCTCTGTTAGATGGATCCGCTCTCTCTCTCTCTCTCAGTTGGACGGATCCCGCTCTCTCTCTTTCTCTCTCTGAGTCGAGTGGATCCCGCTATCTCTCTCTCAGTCCGGTGGATCCCGCTCTCTCTCTGTGGGGTGGATCCCGATCTCTTTCAGTCGGGTGGATCTCTCTCTCTCAGTCGGTGAGTCTTTCTCTCTCTCTCCCAGTCTGGTGGATCCCGCTCTCTCTCTCTCTTTGTGGGGTGGATCCCGATCTCTTTCAGTCGGGTGGATCTCTCTCTCTCTCAGTCGGTGAGTCTTTCTCTCTCTCTCTCTCCCAGTCTGGTGGATCCCGCTCTCTCTCTCTCTCTTTGTGGGGTGGATCCCGATCTCTTTCAGTCGGGTGGATCTCTCTCTCTCTCAGTCGGTGAGTCTTTCTCTCTCTCTCTCCCAGTCTGGTGGATCCCGCTCTCTCTCTCTTTGTGGGGTGGATCCCGATCTCTTTCAGTCGGGTGGATCTCTCTCTCTCTCTCAGTCGGTGAGTCTTTCTCTCTCTCTCTCCCAGTCTGGTGGATCCCACTCTCTCTCTCTTTCAGTCGGGTAAATCTCTCTCTGGGTCAGGTGGATCTGCCCTCTCAGTCGGGTAGATCTCTCTCACTGTCGGGTGGCTCCCTCTCTCAGTCGAGTGGATCCTGCTCTCTTAGTCGGATGGAACCCTCTGTCAGTCGGGTAGATCTCTCTCAATCGGGTGGATCCGCTCTCTGGGTCAGGTGGATCCTGCTCTCTCAGTCGTACAGATCTCTGTCAGGTGGATCTCTCTCTCTCAGTCGGGTGGATCTCTCTCAGTCGAGTGGATCTCTCTCTCAGTCGGGTGGATCTCTCTCTCTCAGGCGGGTGGGTCTCTCTCTCTCAGTCGGGTGGGTCTCTCTCAGTCCGGTGGATCTCTCTCTCAGGCGGGTGGATCTCTCTCTCTCTCAGGCGGGTGGATCTCTCTCTCTCTCTCTCAGTCGGGTGGATCTCTCTCTCTCTCTCTCAGGCGGGTGGATCTCTCTCTCTCTCTCTCTCTCTCAGGGGGGTGGATCTCTCTCTCTCAGGGGGGTGGATCTCTCTCTCTCAGGCGGGTGGATCTCTCTCTCTCAGGCGGGTGGATCTCTCTCTCTCTCAGTCGGGTGGATCTCTCTTCTTCTCTCAGTCGGGTGGATCTCTCTCTCTCTCTCTCAGGGGGTGGATCTCCTCTCTCAGGCGGGTGGATCTCTCCTCTCTGGGGGTGGATCTCTCTCAGTCGGGTGGATCTCTCTCCTTCAGGGGGGTGGATCTCTCTCTCTCTCTCAGGGGGGTGGATCTCTCTCTCTCTCTCAGTCGGGTGGATCTCTCTCTCTCTCAGTCGGGTGGATCTCTCTCTCTCAGGCGGGTGGATCTCTCTCTCTCAGGCGGGTGGATCTCTCTCTCTCTCTCAGTCGGGTGGATCTCTCTCTCTCTCTGTCGGGTGGATCTCTCTCTCTCTCTCAGGGGGGGTGGATCTCGTTCCTCCCTCGGGGACGGTTGAGCGGCTTCGCTCGCGCCACCGGTTTGAATTCAGGCGGGAAATCGCCGCTGCCGTTTGGACATTCCCTTTCACTGCCCCCTCCTTTTAACCCCCGGCTCCTCAACCACCGCGGGTTTTTTCCACAAGCAACTCAAACACTTACCGACTGACTCTCAGCTCCACTCCGGACTTCCCACCATCCCGACGGCGTCGCTGCCAGAAAACAGCTAAAATGGCGCCCGTCGTCCTCGACCACCCCACTCCACTGCTCCTGGATCCATCGTCCCTACTTCAGGGTAGAGTGGTAGAGCCTGACTGTGGAACCTCCCAGGACGACAGACTACTGCATTCTCTTTCGGGAGGTGTCCACGCCCCCCCCCCTCTCTCTCTCTCTCTCTCTTTACACAATGGCCCGGGTTTCACCACCTACCCGGTCGCCGAGGCCCCAGTGATTCTCAATGGGGAATGGGCTCGATCATCTTTCTTTGTAGGGGGTGAGGGTGGTATTGATGAACTGAAGTGAGAACTTTCACACCTCTTGTACAACACCTTTTTAAAAGAACGAATGCGTTGAATGAGATTGTTCCTCCAGCATTGAGTGGTAGCAGATATGATATACTGCATTTGCCTGAGGAAGGCACAGAGTGTTGAAAGCTCGCTTTTTTACCAGCAAATAAATCGGTTGGATTATAAATTGGTGTTGCTAAATTCTTACTGGTAGCAGATAGTCAGTTGTCTCTCTGGAAGATGGTGGTGGAAGGCAGTGGCAAATTGTTCAAATGCATGAGGGGAATTGTTTCATTGCAATGAGAAGCAACCCGAAGGTGTCTTAATCAACTTTCCTGCCTAAGTACTGGAATTAACAGGATAAAATAAACAGGGAAAAGATGTTTTCAACTACAACAGAGATCAACTCTTTCTGATTTATTTGTTGGAGGGCATTTCATTACACCCCCAACCTCTTTTCACTTTTTATAGTTAGGTTTGTCTGTACAGCGTGCAAGAAACAATACTTTTCACTGTATCCCAATACATGTGACAATAATAAATCAAATTCAATCTTTCTCCCCTATGTACTCTATGAACGATATGCTTTTTCCATACAGTGCACAAGAAACAGTACTTTTCAATGTATCCCAATACATGTGACAATAATAAATCAAATCCTTCTCCCCTACGTATTCTATGAATGGTATACTTCGCTCTCTCTCAGTTGGGTGGATCCCCCTGTCCACTCTCTCTGTTGGGCGGATCTCACTCTGCTCTCTTTCTGTAGGGTGGATCCTGCTCTCTCTCTCTCAGTCAGGTGGATCCCGCTCTTTCTCTCACTCTCAGTTGGGTGGATCCCGGTCTCTCTCTCTCTCTCTCTGAGTCAGGCGGATCCCATTCTCTCACTCTCAGTCAGATGGATCCCGCTCTCTCTTTCTCACTCTTAGTCGGGTGGATCCCGCTGTCTCTCATTCTCAATCAGGTGGATCCCACTCTCTCTCTCTCTGTCAGGCAGATCCTGCTGTCTGCTCTCTCAGTTCTCTGAAGTGAGAATTTTCAAACCACTTGTACAGAAATGAAGGCCTTAACTTCAATTGTTTTTCCAGGATTGTGTGATAACAGATATTCAGTTGTCTCTCTGGAAGGGGGAGGTGTGAACCAGGTGACAAATTGATCCAATTCATGAGGGGATTTGTTTTATTGCAATGAGAAGAAACTCGATAATGTCTTAATCAATATTCCTACATAAATGCTGGAAATAACAGGATAAAATCAACAGAGATATTTTGCTTTCAGTGCCCAGCTAAATGAGAGAGCAAAGAAGATTTCTGTTGGTGCAACAAAATTTACTGTGCTAAATATTTGACAATACATGTACAGATGTAACCTGATATACATCGCCAGCATTTATCACGTATCTGTTACTTCAAAAAAGTAAGTATTAGACCATAAGACTTAGGAGCAGAATTAAGCCATTCGACTCACCAAGTCTGCTCTGCCATTCAATCATGGCTGATATTTTTCTCATCCCCATTCTCCTGCCTTTTCCTCATAACAACTGACCTCCTCCCACACTACTCCCCCCACCCCTACTTAATCTATCTGTCTTAAAGACACTTAAAGAACTCCATACCCTTCTGCGGCAAAGAGTTCCACAGATTCACCACTCTCTGGCTGAAGAAATTGCTCCTCATCTCCGTTTAAAGAATTGCTCCTTTAGCCTGAGGTTGTGTCCTTTGGTTCTAGTTTTTCTTACTAATGGAAACATCCTCTCCGTGTCCACTCTGTCCAGGCCTCGCCGTATCCTGTAAGTTTCAATAAGATACCCTCCTCATCCTTCTAAACTCCAACGAGGACAGACCCAGAATCCTCAACTACTCCCAAAAGACAAGCTCTTCATTCCAGGGATCATTCTTGCAAATCTCCTCTGGACCCTTTCCAAGGCCAGTACATCTTCCTTAGATGTGGGGCCCAAAACTCCTCACAATACTCCAAATAGAGTCTGACCATAGCCTTATGCAACCGCAAAAGTACATCCCTGCTCTTGTATTCTAGCCTGTAGATGAGAATGCTAATATTGCAGTTGCCTTCCTAACTGCTGACCGAACCTGCACATTAATTTTAAGAGAATCTTGAACAAAGACTCCCAAGTCCCCTTGTGTTTCTGATTTCCTAAGCATTTCTCCATTTCGAAAATAGTCCATGCTTCCATTCCTCCTTCCAAAGTGCATGACCTCACACTTTCCCAGATTGTGCGGAGTTGCTGATATTGGATCGGGGGTTGGGGATGTGGGAGATAGGCATGATAAGTATCCTCACAAGGACAGGTTGACCACCCAACAGGTTTCTTTGGTAGCACGAGCTTTCAGAGCACCACCCTTTCATAAGGTGAATGCCTGATATGATTGACGGCCAGACAGACCAATGGAAAAATGGGACAGAGGGACAGTTGTTAGCCAATCAGCAAGGAGAGGGCGGAGATCAAGAATCAATTGATGGCCCTGTAAACCAATCAGATGTTGGAGTTGGAACGGTCAGCCAATGAATTGGGGGCAGGTGCTGGTGGGGGACATGTGACAAGGAGTCTTCATTGCAGATGGGAGCAGGGCTGAGCAGAGTGATTGACGGATGGGCAGACCAATCAGATCAAGAGCCAGCAAAATCTGCCTATCAGAGCAGACCACATGATCCAAGACATAAGATCCTGCCCTGCTCCCTTTTATTGGCTGGTATTCAGATATCTACCTTTTGATTGGTTTAGATGGCCATCAGTCATTCCTCCCAAAGGCAGCTGCCCACCTTTCTCCACCTATCAATCACCTCATCATCATATGATCCACCTTCTGATCCTGCCAATCAGGCAGCGAAAGGGGCGGGGTCCGATCGTGTCTTTGTGATGATTTGGAAATGCCAGAATTGGACAAGGGTAAACACAGTGAGAAGTCTCACAACACCAGGTTAAAGTCCAACAGGTTTATTAGTAGCAAAAGCTACTGGCTTTCAGAGCACTGCTCCTTCATCAGGTGAGTGGGACTTCTGTTCATAAACACTGCGTAGAAAGACACAAACTCAATTTACAGAATACTGATTGGAATGTGAGTCTTTATAGTTAATAAAGTGTTAAAGGTACAGATAAGATGAGTGGAGAGTGCATTAAGCACAGGGTTAAAGAGTTGTGATTGTCTTCAGATAGGACAGTTAGTGAAATTTTGCAAGTCCAGGCAAGTCTTGGGGGTTACAAGTAGTGTGACATGAACCCAAGATCTCAGTCGAGGTAGTCCTCACGTGTGCGGAACTTGGCTATTAGTCTCGACTCAACGATGCTGCATCCTGGTGTGTCTGACGCCACCCACAGATGTGGAGATGCCGGCGTTGGACTGGGGTAAAACAGAAAGAAATCTCACAACACCAGCTTAAAGTCCAACAAGTTTCTTTATAGCAAATACCACAAGATTTCAGAACAGGCTGTCCCTTTATCAAGTGACTGGGAGTTAGCCATCTGATGAAGGGATAGCCTGTTCTGAAAGCTTGTGGCATTTGCTATAAATAAACTTGTTGGACTTTAAGCTGGTGTTGTGAGATTTCTTTCTGACCTGCCCATAGGGCCAGGCCTCGCCCACAGTCTGTCCCTGCTGATACAGACTGCCTCCCCACAAAGACAGGCCTCACCCACACAGATTGTCCATCACCCATAGAGTCTGGCCCTGCCCACACAAACAGGCCCTCCCCATTAACACAGGCCCCACCCAGAATTTGTCCCACCGAGAGATCAGCCCCGTCCACAGAGTTGGTCCCCACTGACAGAGTAAGAAGTCTCACAACAACAGGTTTAAGTCCAACCAGTATATTTGATAGTAATCCCACAAGCTTTCAGAAATGGTGTTCCTTCATCAGGTATATGGAAGGTTCTGGTCAGGGAAAGGCATATAAAGACACACACAGTTTACAGAATACTGATTAGAATGCAAGTCTTTGCAGGTAACCTGCTATTCAAATCTTAAAGAAGCAGACAATGTGAGTGGAGATAATATTTAGCGTAGGTTAAAGAGATGTGTATTGTCTCCAGACAGGACACTAAGTGAGATTTTGCAAGTCCAGGCAAGTCGTGCGGGTGACGGGTAGTGCGACATGAACCCAAGATCCCGGTTGAGTCCATCCTCATTGTGTTTGGAACTTGGCTATCAGTTTCTGCTTAGCAATTCTGCGCTGTCGTGTGTCGTGAAGGCCACCTTGGAGAACAAAGATGTGAGGTTGAATGCCCATGACCGCTGAAGTATTCGCCAACAGGAAGAGAACAGTCTTGCTTGGTAATTGTCCAGCAGTGTTCATTCATCCGTTGTCGTGGTATCTGCACAGTCTCCCCGGTATACTCTGCTGTTATAGGCTCTGCCTGAGGCCAGAACTCCCCATTCACCTGACGAAGGGATAAACCCGGAAACCTTGTGGGATTACTGTCCTTTGTCCTTTTTGTTCTTTAAATTGGTTGGGCTTAAACCTGGTGTTGTCAGACTCCCACCAACAGAGACAGGCCCCGCCCACTGAGGCAGGCCCCGTCCAAAGAGTCTGTCCTTGCACAACCTCAAACAGATCATTGTTCGCAGCAAACTACCCAACCTTCAGGAGAACAGTGACCACAATACCACACAACCCTGCCACAGCAACCTCTGCAAGACATGCCAGATCATAGACATAGACGACATCATCAAACGTGAGGATACCATTCACCAGGTACACGGTACATACTCTTGCAACTCGGCCAACGTTGTCTACCTAATACGTTGCAAGAAAGGATGTCCCGAAGCATGGTACATTGGGGAGACCATGCAGACACTACGACAGCGGATGAATGAGCATCGCTCAACAATCACCAGACAAAACAGTTCCCTTCCTGTGGGCGAACACTTCAGCAGTCATGGGCATTCGGCCTCCGACCTGCGGGTAAATATTCTTCAAGGGGGCTTTCGTGATACACGACAGCGCAGAGTCGCTGAGCAGAGACTGATAGCCAAGCTCCGCACACATGAGGACGGTCTTACCAGGGATCTTGGCTTCATGACACACTATCTGTAACCCCCGTAACTTGCCTGGGTTAGCAAAAAACCTCACTTACTGTGCTGTCTGGAGAAAATACACAATTCTCTAACCAATGCTCAGGATTCCCTTCACACACATTGTTAGCCACTTTAACACTTGAATAGCAGGTTAGATGTAAGGATTCGCATTCTAATCAGCAATCTCTGACTGTCTGTGCTGATGTGTGCTATTGCAGACCAGAACACTGCATTGGCCTGACGAAGACACAGAGTGTCGAAAGCTCGCAATTTTACTACCAAATAAATCGGTTGGATTAAAAATTGATGTTGCTAAATTCTTACTGAGTTCCTACCAGCTAACAGAGACAGGCCCCGCCCACACCGACAGGACACGCGCACGGAGACAGGCCCCGCCCACACCGACAGGAACGGACACCCCGCCCACACAGACAGGACACGCGCACGGAGACAGGCCCCGCCCACACCGACAGGACACGCGCACGGAGACAGGCCCCGCCCACACCGACAGGACACGCGCACGGAGACAGGCCCCGCCCACACAGACAGGACACGCGCACGGAGACAGGCCCCGCCCACACAGACAGGACACGCGCACGGAGACAGGCCCCGCCCACACAGACAGGACACGCGCACGGAGTACAGGCCCCGCCCACACGCCAGGACACGCGCACGGAGACAGGCCCCGCCCACACCGACAGGACACGCGCACGGAGACAGGCCCCGCCCACACCGACAGGACACGCGCACGGAGACAGGCCCCGCCCACACCGACAGGACACGCGCACGGAGACAGGCCCCGCCCACACAGACAGGACACGCGCACGGAGGCAGGCCCCGCCCACACAGACAGGACACGCGCACGGAGACAGGCCCCGCCCACACAGACAGGACACGCGCACGGACAGGCCCCGCCCACACCGCCAGGACATGCGCACGGAGACAGGCCCCGCCCACACAGACAGGGCACGCGCACGGAGGCAGGCCCCGCCCACACAGACAGGGCACGCGCACGGAGGCAGGCCCCGCCCGAAAAGTCTGTTCCCCCCACGTCTTCCCTCCCGACGCGCAAAGAGAAAGGCCTCGCCTGCTGGGACACTCACCTCACAAATGGGCAGAGCCCCGAAAGCTAGTGGATCGTGCTACCAACTACACCTGTTGGACTCTAACCTGGTGTTGTGAGGCTTCTTATGGTGTCTTTGTGTCGCAGGGTTGAATGACAGTTGGAGAAAGGAGGCGAGCATTGTTGGAAGAATGATGGACGGCCGGTTACACCAATCAAGTGATAGTACCTTTACACCTGCCAATGAAATGGGAGGGGCGGGCCCTAAGGGAGGGTCATGTAAACTTCAGTTGAGAGACGGGTTGCATCATCGGCGATTGGGGCATGATTGACGGCCCAGTGACCCAATTAGACGAAAGCAGCCTGCACAGTAGCCAATGAAATAGAGAGGGCGGGACCCTGTCCTTGTGTCAGGTGACCTGAGATTGATTGACAGTTTGAGATCAGGGAGGGGCCGCCACCGGGAGGAGGATGGGCAGCCTGGAGGTCCTATCAGGGTGTAAAGATGCCGGCGTTGGATTGGGGTGGTAAGAACTCAGTAAGAATTTAGCAACACCAAGTTTTAATCCAACCGATTTATTTGGTAGTAAAATTGCGAGCTTTCAACACTCTTGTGTCTTCCTCAGGCAAATGCAGTGTTCTACACAGAACATAGAACATTACAGCACAGAACAGGCCCTTTGGCCTTCGATGTTGTGCCGACCAATATAAAAAGCAATGCCCCTCCAAACTAAACCATTCCCTTCTCTTCCATATACTTATCAACTAACCTCTTAAACGCCACCAAACTTGGCGCATCTACAACCGCTGCAGGCAGGACATTCCACTCCCGAACCACCCTTTGGGTAAAGAACCTACCTCTGATATCCGTCCTGTAACTATCACCCTTAATTTAAAGCTGTGTCCCCTCGTGCTTGCTTTCTCCATCCTAGGAAAAAGGCTATCACTGTCCACCCTATCTAAACCTCTAATCATCTTATATGTTTCATAAGGTCTCCTCTTAGCCTCCTCCTTTCTAACGAAAAACAACCTCAAATCCTCAGCCTCTCCTCATAAGACATGCCCTCCATACCAGGGCAATAGCACATATCAGCACAGACAGTCCAGAGATTGCTGATTAGAATGCGAATCCTTACATCTAACCTGCTATTCAAGTGTTAAAGTGGCTAACAATGTGTGTGAAGGGAATCCTGAGCATTGTTAGAGAATTGTGTATTTTCTCCAGACAGCACAGTAAGTGAGGTTTTTTGCTAACCCAGGCAAGTTACGGGGGTTACAGATAGTGTGTCATGAAGCCAAGATCCCTGTTAAGACGAACACGGGACACGGTGGACAGAGTACCCTTTGTTGTCCAGTACTTCCCCGGAGCGGAGAAGCTACGACATCTTCTCCGGAGTCTTCAACATATCATTGATGACGATGAACATCTCGCTAGGGCCATCCCCACCCCCCCACTTCTTGCTTTCAGACAACCGCACAACCTCAAACAGATCATTGTTCGCAGCAAACTACCCAACCTTCAGGAGAACAGTGACCACAATACCACACAACCCTGCCACAGCAACCTCTGCAAGACATGCCGGATCATAGACATGGACGACATCATCAAACGTGAGGATACCATTCACCAGGTGCACGGTACATACTCTTGCAACTCGGCCAACGTTGTCTACCTAATACGTTGCAAGAAAGGATGTCCCGAAGCATGGTACATTGGGGAGACCATGCAGACACTACGACAGCGGATGAATGAGCATCGCTCAACAATCACCAGGCAAAACAGTTCCCTTCCTGTGGGCGAACACTTCAGCAGTCATGGGCATTCGGCCTCCGACCTGCGGGTAAATGTTCTTCAAGGGGGCTTTCGTGATACACAACAGCGCAGAGTCGCTGAACAGAGACTGATAGCCAAGCTCCGCACACATGAGGACGGTCTTACCAGGGATCTTGGCTTCATGACACACTATCTGTAACCCCCCGTGACTTGCCTGGGTTAGCAAAAAACCTCACTTACTGTGCTGTCTGGAGAAAATACACAATTCTCTAACCAATGCTCAGGATGCCCTTCACACACATTGTTAGCCACTTTAACAGTTGAATAGCAGGTTAGGTGTAAGGATTCGCATTCTAATCAGCAATCTGTGACTGTCTGTGCTGATGTGTGCTATTGCAGACCAGAACACTGCATTGGCCTGAGGAAGACACAGAGTGTCGAAAGCTCGCAATTTTACTACCAAATAAATCGGTTGGATTAAAAATTGGTGTTGCTAAATTCTTACTGGGTCCTGTCAGGGGACAGCAGTCTGAAATAGGCGGGATCTGAGTGTGGGTCAGGTGAGCGTTGTGATTGACAGTTAAGCAAAGGGTGTGGGCGTCATGGACGGCTATTGGATCAGTCAGCTGGTCGATGTCGCACGTTCGCCAATGAAATGTAAGGGAAGGCAGGACCTGCATGTAAATCATGTGATGCTGATGAGTCGGACTAGGGGCGGGGCTTTCAAGGATGATGGACATATTAATCAGCCAATCAAACGATAGTAGACGGCACGCAGACCAATTAAATTCAAGGGGCGGGAGCTGAATATAGGTCATGTGACGTTGACGAGACAGACGTCATTGGAAAGACGATAGACGGATAGCTGCACCAATCTGCCGATAGTAGACCACGCGTCGGCCAATCAAATCGGTGAAGAGGCGGGTCATGCGCTGTGGCAGTGATTGACAGGTGGGCGGGCAGCTATGTGAGGGATGATCGACGGCCGTCCGGACCAATTAGCGGGCAGATCTGTGAAAGCCAGCCAATAAGCTGGACAGTGGGGCGAAACCTAAGTCAGTGTCACGTGGGGCGCCCTGACTGACAGGCGGAGGTTGGAGTGGTTGCTGGGTCTGTCTTTATGGTGAGTGCGGCCGGCGTCGGCAGAGGCTGTGACTGACTGAGGGAAGCGGTGAATTAAACTACCGGGGGTTCGTCTCCCGCCGCCGCCCATATCCCAAATCGGCGGCGTTTCCTGGGAGACGGAGCCCGGGAGGTCAGAGGTCATGGCAGTGCACATTCCCTGAGATTGCGGTGTTGTTGCAAAATTAACAAAGGAATAACAAAATCAAAAGTGAAGGAGAGGGTACGAGGGCAGGTTAATGTTGAGGATATTCCACTAATTTAAAGGAATAGAATTCACGGGGGAGGTTAATAGCATTTCAACAAATTGGGTGTAGATAAAGACTGGAATAAAGACACTTCACCTGAATGCAGAAGCATTTGAAACAACTGTGCTGATGGCACAAATGGGTATGATCTAGTGGCCATTACAGAAACGTGGCTGCAGGGTGACTGGGAACTGAATATCCAGGAGTATCAGACATTTAGGAAGGATAGATAGGAGGAAAAAGGAGGTGGGGTAGCTCTGTTAATAAAGGATAATATCAGGGTGGTAGTGAGAGATGATATAGGCTCCAAAGAACAAAACGTGGAATTGTTGGGTAGTGATGAGGAATACTAAGGGGAGAAAGTCACTGGTAGGTGTGGTCTGTAGGCCCCCAAATAAAACTTTGAGGTGAGGTGGGCTATAACCAAGCAAATAATTGATGCGTGCAAAAATGGAACGGCAATAATTATGGGAGATTTTAACCCGCATATTGATTAATTAACTCAAGTCGGATGCGGTGGACTTGAGGAAGAGTTCTTGGAATGCTATCAGGATAACTTCCTTGAACAGTATGTTACGGAATATGCGAGGGAGTGAGTTACCTTAGATCTGGTACTGTGTAACGAAGCAGGTAGAATTGGAGATCTTCTGGTGAGGGATCTTCTTGGGACAAATGATCACAATATGAACTTCTGATACAGATGGAGGGTGAGAAAGTAGGGTCACAAAACAGTGTCCTCTGCTTGAACAGAGGGGAGTGTGATAAGATGAGGGCGGAATTGGCTAAGGTAGATCGGGGAGCAAACTGGTTGGTAGGATAGCTGAGGAACAGTGTAGGATTTTAAAAGGTTTTTTTAGTACTCAGCAAAAATGTATTCTGGTGATAAAGAAGGAGTGTAAGAAAAGACATTGAAGGAAATAAAGGAAGTATTAAATTAAAAACTATATGTACAGAGTGGCTAAAAATAGTGGGAAATTAGAAGATTGGGAAAGATTTAAATAACAACCAACAATGACTAAGAAAGTGATAAAGAAAAATAGAGCATGAAACTAAAGTACCTCTAAATATAAAAAATGACAACAAAAGTTTTTACAAATATATAAAGAAAAAGAGAGTGGCTAGAGTGAATGTTGGATCCTTGGAGGACTAGAGAGGGGATTTAATGGTGGGAAATGAGGAAATGGCTGAGACTTTAAATAAGTTTTTTGTGTCAGTCTTCATGGTGGAGGACACAGCTTACTGAATATTAAACGTAGGAGATGAGGTCCTTAATACAATTTATTGTCACTAGAGAGGTAGTGCTTTATAGACTGAAGGTAGACAAGTCCCCAAGATGGAATGCATCCCAGGGTACTGAAAGAAATGGGAGAAGAAATGACGGATACGTTAATAGTTATTTATCAAAATTTGCTGAACTCTGGAAAAGATTGGAAAACAGCTACTGTTACGCCGCTGTTTAAAAATGGTAGCAGACAAAAGGTGGGTAACTACAGTCCGGTTAGCTTAACATCCGTAGTTGGGAAAATGCTAGAATCCATCATTAAAGAAAAAATAGCAGGACACCTAGAATGCTTTGATCAAGCAGACGTAGCATGGATTCCTGAAGGGAAAGTTGTGTTTGATGAATTTACTGGATTTTTATAAAGATGCGACTATTGCGGTAGACAGAGGAACTGGTGGATGTGATGTTTTTAGATTTCCAGAAGGTGTTCGATAAGGTGCCTCACAAAAGGTTGCGACAGAAGGTTAGGGTACACGGAGTTGGGGGTAAAGTGTTAGCGTGGTTTAAGGATTGGCTATCTAACCGGAAGCAGAGAGTTGCGATAAATGGGTGCTTTTCTGGTTGGTAGTTGGTGACTATGGTGTGCTGCAGGGATCGGTGCTGGGACCTGAACTGTTTACCATACACATAGATGATCTGGAGGAGGGGGCTGAGTGCAGGGTAACGAAGTTTGCTGATGACACAAAGATAAGTGGAAAAGCGAATTGCGTGGAAGACGCGGAAAGTCCGCAGAGAGATTTAGATAGGCTGAGTGAGTGGGCGAGGATCCGGCACATGGAGTATTAGCAAATGTGAGGTTATCCACTTTGGAAGAAATAATAATAGGATGGAATATTATTTAAATGGTGAAAAGTTACAGCATGCTACAGTGCAGAGGGACCTCAAGGTCCTTCTGCATGAATCACAAAAACCCAGTCTGCAGGTGCAGCAGGTGATCAAGAAGGCGAATGGGATGTCGTCCTTTATAGCGAGGGGGATAGAATACAAAAGTAGGGAGATCTTGCTGCAACTGTACAGGGCCCTGGTGTGGCTGCAACTGGAGTACTGTGTGCAGTTTTGGTCACCGCATTTGCGAAAGGATATATTGGCCTTGGAGGGAGTACAGAGAAGGTTCACCAGGCTGATACCAAAGATAAGGGGTTAACTTATGAGAAGAGATTGAGCAATTTGGGCCTGTATTCGTTGGAGTTTAGAAAGCTGAGGGGGAATCTTATATAAGATAATGAAGGGGCTTGATAGGGTAGAAGTAGAAAGATTCTTTCCACTTAGAAAGGAAACCAGAAGGGCCTCAAAATAAGGTGGGGGGGAACAGTTTAGAACAGAGTTCAGGAAGAACAACTTCTGTCAGAGGTCCATGAATCTTTGGAATTCTTTGCCCATTGAAGTGCTGGAGGCTACCTTGTTGAATATGTTTAAGTCATGGGTAAATAGATTTCTGATCGATAAGGGAATTAAGGGTTATGGGGAGCAGGTGGGTAAGTGGAACTGATTCACTTCAGATCAGCCGTGATCTTATTGAATGGAAGGACAGGCTCAAAGGAGCAGGAGTAGGCCATCTGGCCCTATTTCTTATGTTCTTATGTGCTGTTGCAGAGGGATCTGGATGCCCGAGTGCATGAATGACAAAAGGCTGATGTATTGGGGTAGTATGATGAGGCAGCACTGCTGCCTCAAAGTGCAAGGGATCTGGGTTCGATTCCTGGCTTAGGTCGTTGTTTGTGTGGAGTCTGCACGTTCTCCCTGTGTCTGCGTGGGTTTCCTCCAGGTGCTCCGGTTTCCTCCCACAGTCCGAAAAATGCGCCGGTTAGGGTGCATTGACTCAAACTGGTGCCGGAGTGTGGTGACTAGGGGAATTTCACAGTAATTTCATTGCAGTGTTAATGTAAGCCTTAGTTGTGGCTAATAAATAAACTTCCATTTATACAGTTAATTAGGAAATTAAGGCAGGCACAGTGGTCAGCACTGCTCCTCACACACCAAGGACCCGGGTTCAATTCCGGTCTCGGGTCACTGTGAGGAGTTTATATGTTCTCCCTCTGCCTTCTGGGTGCTCCAGTTTCCCCCCTCAGTACAAAGATGTGCAGGTTCGGTGGATTGGCCATGCTAAATTACCCCTTTAGTTTCGGGGGATTAGCAACAGTTTAAATAAGTGTGGTTATGGGGTTAGGGCCTGGGTGGGATTGTTATCAGTGTAGACTGGATGGTCTCCCTCTGCACTGTAAGGATTCTATGATAAAATAATATTGTTTATTGTGAGAGGGAATTGAGTACAAAAGTAGGGAGCTAATGATTCATTTATGCCACACCTCTTTAATTTAAGGAAAGATGTGTTAAAGCTGTTCACAGAAGGTTTAACCAGGTAATCATAGAACCCCTGCACTGCAGAAGGAGGCCATTTGGCTCATCAAGCCTGCAATTCCAGCCAAGTCCTATCCCACAATCCTGTGTTTATTTTACTTATTGTAATTTGGCTTACATTGACACTGCAGTGAAGTTACTGTGAAAATCCCCTAGTCGCCAAACTCTGGCGCCTGTTTGGTTATACTGAGGGAAAATTTAGCACGGCCAATGCACCTTAACCAGCACGTCTTTCAGAATGTGGGAGGAAACTGGAGCACCCGGAGGAAACTCACGCAGATACAGGGGGCAGAATGTGCAGACTCCACACAGGCAGTGACCCAAGCCCAGGAACCGAACCCGGGCCCCTGGTGCTGTGAGGCAGCAGTGCCAACCGCCATGCTCCCTGTGAGTGTCTTCCTCAAAAGACGTGGAGGACGTGTCAGCAAACATGCTTACGGCAGAGCTAGATAGACTTTTGATTAACGAGGGGGTAGGAAAGGCTAGTTAGGCTCAAATGTGAGGTTACAATCAGATCAGCTTTGATCTTCTTGAATGGGGGAGTAAGCTCGAGGGACTGAGTTACCTATTCCTGATTCTGATTATGTTCATATCAACATCAGCACAGAGCAGGTGAGCTAAATGGCCTGTTTCTGTGCTGTATTTTTATGTAATTAGCTTTGTGAGTTTTAAGGCCTGCATATTTCCCTACTTGAGAGAGAATATACTGGCACTGGAAGGAGTGCAGAGGATGTTCACTAGGTTGATTTTGGAGTTGAGAGGGCCTGTTTCCATGCTGTAAACCTCTATGACTCTACACCTAATTGTCTCTTGAATCTAGTATCTCATTTGGCTATTTCAGAGGAGCAATTAAGAGTCCACCGTTTTGCTGTGGGTCTGAAGTCACACCTGGAGTATTGTATACAGTTTTGGTCTCCTTACTTGAGAAAGGATACACTGGCACTGAAAAGGAGTGCAAAGCAGATTCACAAGGTTTATTCCAGAGTTGAGAGGTTTGGCTTATGAGGACAGACTGAGTAGACTGGGGGCGATACTCATTGGAATTCAGAAGAATGAGGGGAGATCTTATAGAAACACATAAGATTATGAAGAGAGTAGGTAAGATAGAAGCAAGGAAGTTGTTTCCACTGGAGAGGGTGAAACTAGAACTAAGGGGCATGGCCTCAAAATAAGGGGGAACAGATTTAGGATTCAGTTGAGGAGGAACTTCTTCACACGCATCTGTAGAATTCCCTGCCCATTGAGGCTCCCTCATTTGAATGTTTTTAATATGAGGATTGATAGATTTTTGAACAGTAAAGGAATTATGGGCTGTGGTGAGCGGAGTGGGTAAGTGGAACTGAGTCCGTGAAAAGATCAGCCATGATCTTATTGAATGGCGGAGCAGGCTCGAGGGGTCAGATGGCCTACTCCTGCTCCCAGTTCTTATGTTCCTATTGCTTTGCGGTGTCCACTTATCAGATTGTAAACCAAAGTTGTTGCTCTTTCTCCCTTTCCAGGCTTCTGCTTTGACGCAAGGATTGGAGAGAATCCCAGACCAGTTGGGTTATCTGGTCATCAGTGAAGATGGAGTTTTGTCTGTAAGTGTGACTGCGTTTCAAAAATCTGAGGGAAGTTTGGGGGAGAATGTAGTGGTGGGGGTGGCAAGGAGTGTGGGATGATTCTCAGCAAATGCCAGGGGCTGGAAAATGCTGCAGCCCCATTTCCAAAAGGCCGAGGTTCCTGCTTCATGTCTCCACGTCAACACGAAAGGGGATATTTTCCAGTTCAGAGATCATGAGCATGAGGTAGTTGGAAAGGCTAGAGATTTCTGGAGAGCATCCCATCTAGGTACTTCATTCCATCCTATTCCTGTAACCCCATGCATTTAGCATGGTCAATCCGCCTAACCTGCACATCTTTGCCCACTAAGGGGCAACTTAGCATGGCCAATCCACCTAACCTGTAAATCACTGTGCCACCCAGGCCCCAATAATCTCATTGAATGTTTTTAAGGCAAAGATGGATAGATTTTTGAACAGTAAAGGAATTAAGGGCTGTGGTGAGTGGGCAGGTAAGTGGAGCCAAGTCCACACAATGATCAGCTATGATTTTATTGAAAATGAAGCATGCTGAAGGGACAGATGGCTGACTCCTGCTCCTAGTTCTTATGTAACAACCGTCTGCATTAAACCAACCTGCCTGATTTCCTTCCTCTTTACATTAAGTCTGTGTCCTCTGCCCACAAGGGAAATATCGGCCTCAGATATCACAGTCTTGCCTTCGGTTTATTGTAGAACCTTGCAATGCAGAGAAGGTCCTTCGGCCTGTGGAGTCTGCACTGACGATATCTACCACTAAGGGAGCGCTAATCCCATTTCCCGCACTTGTCTTATATCCTTGAATATTCCATCACATCCAAAAGATGACACCTCTGATAGTGGCACTCCTTCGGTATCGCACTGTGTGTCTAACCTGGGGGGGGGTTTATTGTGCTTGAATCTTCGGGGTGGGGCTTTCCTTCGGATTCAGGGAGCCAAGGGAGTGATACCCGCTGAGTCATAGTGTTGTTTTTTAATTCATTCTTGGGACATGGGCTTCGCTGGCTGGGCCAGCAGAGAGATTGTTTCCATTTAGAATGGAAACAAGAACTAGAGGGCACAGCCTCAAAATAATGGGGAGTCAATTTAGAACAGAGTTGAGGAGAAACTTCTTCTCCCAGAGGGTGGTGAATCTCTAGAATTCTCTGCCCATTGAAGCAGTGGAGGCTGCCTTGTTAAATGTGTTGAAGTCACAGATTTCTGAACAATAAGGGGATTAAGGGTTATGGGGAGCAGGCGGGTAAGTGGAACTGAACCACTGTCAGATCAGCCACGATCTTATTGAATGGCGGGGCAGGCTCGAGGGGCCAGATGGCCGACTTCTGCTCCTATTCCTTATATTTTATGGAATTTAATCCGGATAAATGCGAGGTGGTGCATTTTGGCCGGAAAAATGTAGAAGAGAGTTATAGGATAAAAGGTAAAACTATTCGGAGTATAAAGACGCAGAGAGACCTGGGGGTGCAGGTTCACAAGTCTCTGAAGGTGTCTTTACAGGTGGAGAAGGTGATAAAGAAAGCGTATAGTATGTTAGCTTTCATAGAAAAGGGTACAGAATACAAGAGTAGGAGTTTGATGTTGCAATTGTATAGAACGTTGGTTAGGCCTCACTTGGAATACTGCGTCCAGTTCTGGTCGCCGTACTATCGGAAGGATGTGAAGTCCTTGGAGAGAGTGCAGAGGAGGTTTACCAGGATGCTGCCTGGTATGGAAGGACTGTCTTATGAGGAACGATTGAATAGACTGGGGTTGTTTTCCCTTGAAAGACGTCGGCTTAGAGGGGATCTAATAGAGGTGTATAAGATTATAAGGGGTATAGATAGAGTAAATGGTGGTAAACTTTTTCCACCTTCAGAAATGGATAGGACGAGGGGTCATGGCCTTAGGGTGAGGGGGGCTATGTATAAGACGAATATTAGAGGGCAGTTTTTCACACAAAGGGTAGTGGGGGTGTGGAATGCACTGCCGAGTAAGGTGGTGGGAGCAGGCACGCTAGGGCTGTTTAAGGGTCTCTTGGACAGCCACATGAGCGGTATGCAGATAGAGGGATATAGTAGGACTGTTTAACTATGATTTTTTTTTCCACAGGTAATTCGGTCCAACTTGACCAACAAGGAGCATGCATTCGGCAGGTGGTGCGAGGACAGCTCTTGGATGTTGATTCATGGGTTGCCTGGTGCTTCATGTCGTAAATGAGTGCTTTATCTGGACCATCTGAAGGGCACCATGACAGTTCAGTGACTATCGCTGTAGCTGTGCAGACACTTGGAATTGGGCCGGTGTCTGCGGGAGTTTGCGCGTTCTCCCCGTGGTTGCGTGGGTTTTCTCCGGGCGCTCCGGTTTCCTCCCACATCCCAAAAATTCGCTCTTAGGCTGATTGGGAAACAAATTGACCCTATATTGAGATTCTTCCATATTAGGAATAACCTAAAATTAGAATAGGAAAATGGAATTATTACTATATAGTTATGACGGCGGCGCGGGCTCGTTGGGCTGAAGGGCCTGTTTCCCGTGCTGTGTTGCTCTTTGAAAAAAAAATATTCATTCGTTGCCCTTGAGAAGGTGGTGGTGAGCCACCATCTTGAATCGCTGCAGTCCATGTGCTGTGAGTTGACCCACCATGCTTTTAGGGAGGGAATTCCAGGATTTTGACCCCAGTGACTATGCAGGAACAGCAATATATTTCCAAGTCAGGATGGTGAATGGCTCGGAGGGGAACTTGCAGGTGCTGGTATTCCCCGTATGTCTGCTGCTCTCGGCTTAGCCGGAAGCAGTCGTGGGTTTGGAAGTTGCTGTTTAAGGATCTTTTGTGAATTGCTTCAGTGCATCTTGCATGTGCAAGTTAGTGCCCATCCTGGCTTTAGTGCCAGAGCAGTGGATCTGAATGTTTACCCTCACACCAGCTAATGCTCTTTCCTTTGACATAGTCGGCAGGTGAGCTGGAGAACGATGAACACGCTGCTGGAGTGATCATGCGCATGATGCAGACCGCTGTGAAACTCTGCATGAACGGCAGCAGCGAGCCTTTCTTCAAGAGAATGTCTGGTGAGTAAAGCAGCCTGGTTAGTAAGTCTGCAGATGACACCAAGATTGATGGCATGGTGGACTGTGAGGAAGGTTATCGATGATTGCAGCAGGATCTTGATCAATTGGGCCAGTGGCTGACAAATGGCAGTTGGACTTTAATTTAAATAAACATAAACATTTTGGTCGATTGAACCAGGGCAGGACTTACTCAGTTAATGGTAGGGCATTAGGGAGAGTTACAGAACAAATAGATCTCGGGGTACAGGTTCACAGCTCCTTGAAAGTGGAGTCACAGGTGGGCAGAATGGTGAAGAAGGCATTCGGCATGTTTGGTTTCATCGGTCAGAACATTGAATACAGGAGTTGGGATGTCTTGTTGAAGTTGTACAAGACATTGGTAAGGCCACACTTGGAATATTGTGTGCATTTCTGGTCACCCTATTATAGAAAGGATGTTATTAAACTAGAAAGAATGCAGAAAAGATTTACTAGGATGCTACCGGGGACTTGATGGTTTGAGTTATGCGGAGAGGCTGGATAGAGTTCCATGTGACTATGGTAGATACGATGCTGTATGTCGTGCATGACCATCTATAGAAGTTAAATGTATACAAGGGGCAATTGAGATGAACATTACAAATACGTTTCAGGAAAAGTTGAGGAGTGGGAAAGGAATTAAAGGATATGCTGATGGGGGTGAGATGAAATCAGATGGGAAAAGTTCTAGAGTTTATTTATTAGTGTCACAAGTAGGCTTACATTAGCAATGCAATGAAGTTACTGTGAAAATCCCCTAGTCGCCACACTGTTTGGGTAACACTCGGAGAATTTAGCCCGCCCAATGCACTTTAATCAGCAAGTCTTTCAATGGAACGTGGTTGCACCAAAGATCTTTCCCATGCAGCAAAACTTCTTTAACCTTGCACTCAGCCCCTGAGAATGAACTCCCCTTGTATTGGTGTAGCAAACTGCAGTATCATTTTTAATCTTATCCTGAGGCACTTTTGGGGAAGCTGAGTTAAAATTTTAGAAAAAGGGGGAAGAGGGAGCAAATATCCTCTTCTTTGCATACTGCAGGGTGTGTCACTAACGGGGGGGTTTTCACAGTATATTTGTGACTAATGAATGAATCAAAAAATTGCAATGAGTGGGGGTGGGTGGAGGGAGTGACTGATGCGAGTGGGGACAACAGTTGGGATTGAACTCTCTCTCTAATGGGATTCTATCCCTTGCAGTGGTGTTCGGTGAACACACGTTCATGGCGACGATCTCCGGACAGAAGGTATTTGTGGTGAAAAGGCACAATAACACTCACGAGGCAGTTGAAGTGTAACCCCTGTGCCGGGGAGAGAGAGATGAAGCGTCCTTCCTTCCTGCTCGTGTGTGAATCACGCCATTGCGAGGACTGCAAACCCAATTCCAGTAGCAAACTGAATCCTGCTCGGGAACGGCCCGATTTTTGTTTTTATTTTTGCTGCTTCCTCGACTCGTTCCTGCGACAGAATCGTGCAGCGAAGGACGTTTGGTGGCTTTTTTCCAGCCCAATCCATCGATGGCTGTGACTCTTTTGCATTGGTTGACAATCACTTTTTTCCATCGCAACTATCCATCCATCCATCCATCCATCCTCACGTGAAAATGCTGAACCTAGGAGTGGGATTTTCTACCCACTCCCTGAAACCGGAAAACCCTGCCCGAGATCAATAGACCTTTCTGTGGCCGTGCCTCGCCCGCTCCAGGTGAGACAGTAAAATTCTACCCTATGGGTCTGTTTGACTCAATTCTTTATTTTCCATCTCCTTAATTATTCCCCCCCCCCCCCACTACCAACTTTTGTATGAACTGGTAAAAAGATACATGCATTGGTTTTTAAGTATCACCAGACTCTCCCGATGCTGTTACCCGTTAAGGGAGTTGGGGAAGAGACTGGTAGTCATTTTGATGCAATGTGGAACCCACCTTTGCTTTTCTGCTTGTAACTTGTATCGCTTCAGGTAACTTCTTGTATCACAATAAATGTTTGGTACACACTCCATTCCAGTGATTGGTCTTGTTCTGGGGAGTAGGGGAAGCTAATCTGTGGGGAGCGATGTTGTATTTTAAGATATGTGAACACTCCTGTCACTGCCTGACCCACACATCTTGGTGTGCCTGCTCTTGGCCCTTCGGCTTATTCCGAAGCCAGGCGATTCGTTCCCCAGTGCAGGTTTGTATCGGTGTGTAGTGGTGACAATTTGGGCCTCACTTGCCATCCTCCCACCAGTTCCCACCCCTCACATCAGCATGATGTGACACGTAGAGCGAAGCTCAAACTGGAGTAGTCGTCCTCAGCTTAGGCACTTTACAGCCCTTTTGGACTTCGAGTGCAGCAACTTGAGATTGTGAATTTACCCCCCTTTTCCTATCAGTGACACCCATAACTTGTTTTGCTTCTAGAGTGACTGTTCTGCTATTAATACATTCTGCTACCTCTATCTTTATGCCACTACTTGCATCTTCTTTAGTCTTTTGACACTCCTTTTGCCTTGTGTCTGTGACATCTTTGTCAACTCACTTCTGAGCTCCCACTTATTCTTGTTGGATACTGCAGTGTGAGGGTGGTGTGCGCCCTCTGCTGTTGCAGCATTGCCAAACTCAGCCTTCCTAATGTTTGTCGTATTTCACTAGCAAGAAATAACAGCTCACTAATAAACATGCACAGTAGGAAGTCTCAGAACACCAGGCTTATTTGGAATCACGAGCTTACAGAGTGCTGCCCTTCACCAGGTGAGTGGACCCACGCACCCTGGACCCTTCCTTCAGGAAAAGATACAGAAGTCTGAGGTTACATACTAACTGTCTCAAGAATAGCTTTCCTTTCTGCTGTTTCAGACTTTTGAATGGATCTATCTTGCATTAAGTTGATCTTTCTCTACACCCTAGCCATGACTGTAACACTACATTCTGCACTTTTCTCTATGAATTCTGAACAGTATGCTTTGTCTGTATACACACAAAAAACAGTACTTTTCACTAAGTTTCAGTACGTGACAGTAAAATCAAACCCAACCCTATCAGTAACTGTAACATTACATTTTGTGCCTCCCCTTTCCTTCTCTCCTGTGTGTTCTAGGAACAGTATGCTTTGTCCATACAGCATGCAAGGAACAATACTTTTCACTGGATCCCAATATATGTGACAATAAATCAAATCACACCTAAAACCCTCAGATCTCTACTCTCATCCAATTCTGGCTGCTTGAGAATCCCTGATTTTAGTTGCTCTGCTGTTGGTGCTGTACCTTCAGCTACTTGGCCCCAAACTTTTGAAGTCTCTCTCAAAACCTCTTTGAATAATCCATAAATCCAACTTTAGTCCCCAAATTGTTTTTAAATTCATTCATGGGACATGGACATTGCTGGTTGGCCAGCATTTATTGTCCATCCCTCGATGCGTGAGGACATTTGGTGCGGCTCTGGAATCACAAGTAGGCCAGACTGTGTAAGGATGGCAGCTTTCTTTTCCTAAAGGAACTAGATGAGTTGATCAGTAGATTCTTAATTCTGGATATTCTTTAATTGAATTCAAATTCCACCATCTCAATGATGGGATTCAAATCCGGGTCTGTGTGGGTTTCTTCTGACGGCCAATCCACCTAATCTGCACACCCTTGGACTATGTTAAATTGCCACTAAGTGTCGTAGGATGTGAGGTTAGAGAGATTAGCAGGGTAAATTTGGAGGCTTGGGACCAATGCTGATCTACTATGGCAAGAGTCAGACTCAGGTCCCCCCAACATTAGAATCAAAGGATCCCTATAATGCAGAAGGCCATTTGGCCCATCGAGTCTGCACTGACAACATTCTCACCCAGGCCCCATCTCCAAAACCCTTATTATCTGTCCCATAATATAACGTATACATCCCAGGCCACTGAGGGGCAATTTTGCATAGCCAATCTATCTAATCTGCACAGCTTTGGACTGTGGGAGGAAACTGGAGCACCCAGAGGAAACTCACGTGGATAAAGGGAAAATGTGCAGACTCTACACAGACAGTGATCCGAGCCAGGAATTGAATCTGGGTTCTTGGAGTTGTGAGACAGCCATGCTAACCCACTGTGCTGCTCGTAGCTGAGTTTCTGGTGACAACACCAGCAGGCCATCCCTTTCCTGGCTGCTTCAATGAAGACTGATGAAAGCTTCCAGCCAGAATAGGGGTGAGCTTGTGAGCAAGTTTAAAGAAATATTCAAAGCCAACTCAGGTCACGGTGTTGGGAAATGTGCGGAGTAAACAAGACTACAAAACAACGCGGTGATGAATGGGCAATTTATTTACAACAGGGTGACATGCCACAACCATAAATGTACAAACAATCCAGGCAGTTTCATCCAGGCAATGACCACCCTCTCAAATCAACCCATTAAACACACAGCAGGAAAATGATTTCTCAGTAGTGATTATTACAGCACCCTGAATCTCCCCAACCAGAATAAACACACAGGCTCAGTAAACATCATTCACAAATTCCAGTTGATTGTTAAAACAACAAATAAGTTATTTAAATAAAGTGCATTCTGTTGTTAAAACATAAAAAAAATTTTTTACACCAAAAGGGCTTTTTGCTTCATAATTTGTAGATTCAAGTAGAGTCGCTTCCTGTATCAGCAGTGTTGCACATAATAACGTATTCAATTTTTTTTAAAAACACTCAAGTTGGACAACCTCAGAATTGGAGGATTTTGGAATTCTCTCTCACACACACACACGTACAATTGTTCAACTTGTTCTGATTGTAGCCCTGTGTTTTCTCAATAAACGCAGAAATCAAAGCTGGGTGGAGTAAATTGCTCATGATCTGCCCTAGATCAGGTCTGTAAACCTCATACCCTCCCCCTTTCCATCTTTCTGCAGACATGCTACCCATCACCATAGATGGTGGGTAAACCCACAGAATGGTATCATCGAATCAACAGAATAGAACAAGTGCAAGAGGAGGCCATTTGGCCCATCAAAGCCTGCACCAACACCAATCTCATACAGGTTCTATCCTCTAACCCCACACTTACCCTAGCTAATCCCCCTGACACTAAGGGTCAATTTAGCACAGCCAGTCTATCTAACCCGCACATCTTTGGAGTGTGGGAGGAAATTGGAGCACCCGAGAAAACCCACAGAGACGCAGGGGAGAATGCACAGACTCCATACACACAGTGACCCAAGCTGGGACTCAAACTCGGCTCCCTGGTGCTGTGAGGCAGAAGGGCTAACCACCGTGCCACCTTTTATTGCTTGTCCCCAACCATCCACATTCAAGGAGCAGAGGGGGAAGGAGCAAAAAAACAGAAGAAACTGTCAGCAATCTCAAACAACAAATCTGAAAGGTGGGCGGGGGTTCGTGGATAAAAAACTCTCAATTTTCCAATGAACACTGGCCATTGGGACATCTGTATCTTACACTCAGTCATTCTGCAATTGGCCAATCTCTTCCTCAATTGTAGCAGTTATTGGATTCCTTGATTTGTGTGGAAATCGTGCAGTATCTAGAACAGATTTCAGTTCTGTAGCGTCTAGGCTAACAGATCTGAAGAGTCTCAAAGCGTTAACTCTCTCCTCAGATGCAGCCAGACCTGCTGAGTCTTTCCAGCATTTTCTATTTTCATTTCCAGCAGCCGCAGTATTTTGCTTTTCAACAAATCATTAGGCTGTTTGCAATACTGAGAAGAACTTGAGACATGTGGGGGCAGGTTTGGGCCAAAGGACCGTGCTGTACTGCTCCCTTATCAAGAGGTGGAATGCTCCCTTAAACCCATTATTGTGTAAGTGACTCCAGAAGGGCAGCCACAACACAAACCTACCAACTGGTCCTTCAGGGGAACAGTCCAGGGGGAGTGAGCTAGGCCCATCTCTGGCCAACATTTCTCAAGACAGCTGGACTGGGGAGGGCCACAGCCGTTCAGGCCCTCCCTCCCCTGAAGTCCACTGGCTCAGTTGTGTCAAACCGCCTGGATTGCTGACTCAGGAGTCATACTCGGTCCATTAGAAACCTTGAACCTCAACCTTGGAATTGAGACTTCTGACAGAGGATGAGAGATAAAGACAGAGGAACAATTTCTGAATAGGACTGTACCCAGTGCCTGCCAGGGTTGCTGTGATCAGGCCTGTTTATGGATGGTGAACAGGGTGATTGAAGAGGAATACTGAACATGGCCACTAGTTGAGAGTTTTAAGAATGGACGCAATCCAACAGCAAACAAGAGATGCTTAGCACCTCCATGATGTACCCGACCAGCAGGTAATGAAGCCCTGTGCGCCTGCATATTCCTGACTTTCAGTCCTCGTTTCCCTCGATCATTGAAGGGAGACAAGTAACCCGAATGTCTGGGGTGGGGTCGGAGAAGCCAGGGTTCGAATGCTGGAATGTGTTAGGGGAGCTGGATGGATGAGTGGTACCCTCCTCGCTCTACCGCAGCCAGCTGGCTCCTGGTGCAAGTGGGATTAGAAAGGCATCGGAATAAGTTCTTCCATCAAAAACCACAAGATGGGACAGGGTTTTCTTTTAAATTGTTATGGGGAATGAATGCTGTTTGGCCATCCCTAAAACTCCTCCACTGCAGTGTCCACTGCATTGCTGTGGGTCGGGAGTCAGACATAGGCCAGACCAGGTAAGGATGGCAGATTTCTCTCCCTGAAGGAACCAGATGGGTTTTCCCCACAACGGCTGTCAGTAGACCTTTAATCCTAAATTTTCACCACATTCAAATTTCCCGTGGTGGGATTCGAACGTGGGTCCCCAGAGCATCACACCGGGTCTGTGACTGATAAGAGCAGCCAGGACACCACTACCTCCCTTCTGATCTCTGGCGGAAGAGACGAGGATTCATTCTGGGAATACAACGGAATACCGAAAGCTACAGATAAGCATTGACTGAGCAATCCTATCGTGTGTTGCCTTTCCAATGCACATCATGCATCCCGTCCGGCATGAAGCACGCGGGAAGGCTAACCGATTGTGTACCTGGACTGCAGAGAGGAGTGGCGAGTACAAATCACATTGATGACTCGAGTGCAAATAACTTAAAACATGAGTTGAGTAATAAACACAGATACATCATCACAACAGCAGCAAAAAGATCACAACTCAATATTGTAGGACAATTTCAATCACCAAAAAACATTTAGTTCCAGAATATTAGCAAGAAAATCGCCTCTCCTCTTCCCTGCACAGGGCTAATTCCATCCCAAGCTCTGATCTGCTGGAGAGTGTCGAGACAAGCTGTATATTTCTCTGCCTATGTACACAGTTGTACAATTCAGAGTGTGGACATTTCTGCACAATCTGCTGACTTGTCAGGCAAGAGTAGGGTGGAACACGGGGCGAGGGGAAAGGGGAGGGCAGAATGGGATTTATACCCTTGCAGAAGCCGTGTGACTCCAGTATCTGTATTGGGAAGGGCGCGTTGCAGCAAAACACAAGCATTTTTCTTTGTTATTCTGAGTGGTGACCAGTCACCTCTCCCTATACCTCAGTTACTAATGTAAACAGCCCATTAACAACACATACAGTACAGAAGGAGGCTGTTCAGCCCATTGAATTGACACCAACCACAATCCCATCTAGGCCCTATTTACTAGCTACACTAAGGGACAATTTAGCATGACCAATCCACCTAACCTGCACATCACTGGACACTAAGAGGAAATTTTGCATTGCCAATCCAGCTAATCTACATATCTTTGGATACAATGCGGTGATTTAGCATGGTCAAGCCATCTAACCCTGCACTCTTTGGACACCTAGGGGCAATTTACACAGACACAGAGAGAATGTGCAGATTCTGTACAGACAATGACCCGAGGCTGGAATTGAACCTGGGATTCTGGTACTGAGAGGCAGTGGTGCTAACCACTGTGCCCTCCTTACCACCAGACAACGCGAAAACAAAAACCAGTAAATGCAACTGGCAACTTCCCCGTCTGCCAAGAGTTGTCTGGGCAGGGGCTAGGGTCAAAAAACCTCTACACATCACAGGCTCAATTCTCAATAATCCTGGGGCTAGCTCAACGTTTTGCTCAGCCAGTGTACTGTAGATTAGAAGTGCTTGCAGATACACAGCCCCAATCAGCCAACTTACAATGCTTCTCTCTTCGTTCCTCCCCTTACACAGGACAGTGATGCCTCAAAACCTCTCGTGTGCAGTGGAGTGAATGTAGCAAGCCTGACAGTAAAGCTGTATCATAAACAAGACACAGCAGCTACCTGGGATACAGAAATCTATTTACCAGGCTAACGCTCTTTATTCTCAGGGGTGGATGTTCGGGGGGAGATATTTCCATTGGTGGGAGAGACTGGGACCCTTCACAACCATGATAGGAGGAATTTCTTCAGCTAGAGAGCGGTGAATCTGTGGAACTCTGCCGCAGAAGGCTGTGGAGGCCGGGTCATTGAGAGTATTTAAGACAAATAAATAGGTTCTTGACTGGTAAGTGGGTCAAAGATTACAAGGAAAAGACAAGAGAATGAGGTTGAGAAATGTATGATAAGATCAAATGGCGACAGAAGACATTCAGCCCATCAAGTCTGCGCCGACTCTCAGAATCTTATCCAACTTCTCTCCGCCACCCTATCCTCTCAACCCACACACTCATCTTGATAATCCACCTAACCTGCACATCTTTGGACACTAAGGGGCAATTTAACATGACCAATCCGCCTAACCTACACATCTTTGGACACTAAGGGGCGATTTAGCACGGCCAATCCACCTAACCTGCACATCTTTGGACACTAAGGGGCGATTTAGCACGGCCAATCCACCTAACCTGCACATCTTTGGACACTAAGGGGCAATTTAGCACGGCCAATCCACCTAACCTGCACATCTTTGGACACTAAGGGGCAATTTAGCATGGCCAATCCACCTAACCTGCACATCTTTGGAGTGTGGTAGGAAACTGGAGTTCCCAGAGGAAACCCATGCAGACACAGAGAACGTGTAAACTCCACAGACAGCCAGCCAAGGTTGGAATTAAACACGGGTCTCTGGCACTGTGAGATAGCAGTGCTCTTTGGTTAACAGGTTTAAATGTAACTGCAATTGTGGAAGAGAGTTCCAACTCTCTTTGCTGTTAGAGAAATGTTTCCTGATTTAACTCCAGAAATAGCTGGCTCTAGGTTTAAGATAAAGAACAAAGAAAAACACAGCACTGGAAACAGGCCCTTTGGCCCAACGAGCCCACGCCACCACTTTAACATTGTGAATTCCCTCTTCCACCCATGACTCTTGTCTACGCTTCTGGGAAATCCATATTGGAAACCAGGTCGAGGGGAAACTAATTTAGGGAGAATTTGTTACACCAATTAGCCTAAGACCACATCTTTGGGGTGTGGGAGGAAACCGGAGCGCCCAAAGAAAACCCATGTAAGCACAGGGAGAATGCACAAACTCCCACAGATCCTGATCCAAATCCATGTATCCACAGACTGCCACCCTGGAGGCCCTGCTCTTCAGCCTAGTCCCCAACTCTCTGAACTGTCTACATATATCCCCCCTGCTCTTCCTTCCTATGTCCTTCTCTCCTATATGTACAATTACATCAGCCTGGGTCCCTTCGCCCTTCAAAATTCCCTCTACCCTCTCCAAAACATCCTGTACCCCCACTCCAGGTAGTCAGACTACCATCCTGGAGTCTTGCTTTTGTCCACAGAAGTGCCTATCTATTCCTTTAATCCTCCCATTCCCCACCACTATCTCACTTCTAGCCCCCTTCCTTCCCTCTGAGGCATTCTGGTCCTCCTCTCTTACTTTTTTTACCCCCAGCTGTTGCCCTGCCCTTGATATTTTGGGGGACTATCGCTGGGGTAGTCTTTGAACCATGACTCCTCTTCTATTTCCCTTCTTAACGGTACCCCCGCCCCCAGGCTCTGGGATCTCCACTTGACTGTGGTTCCTATCCATTATTGCCTCATTCTCCCTGACTAAAAATACATCCTCAAGATGCAGCTCTAATCGCCTGACCCGGGCCCTCAGCCACTGCAGCTCCAAACACTTGATGCAGATGTAGACTTTCGTGTTGTCTCCAGGGAACTCCCACTTATAACACCTAATGCAGTTAAAGCGTCTCCCCATAGACCCTGCCATTTACCTGACCACCTTTGGAGTTATGAACACAAGTTCTGAACTCATTGTTTCTCCGGAGCAGTGTACTCGCAAGTGCTGGTGACTGTGGTGAATGGTCGATTAATGGGGGGCGGGGGGGGCACACAGAGTTTCAGATCAGTTATGCTATGTGATTTGGGGGTTTCAGAGATTGGAGAAGAGAAATTAAACTGGAAAGTGTAGCACTGTCACTGAACAAGAGCAACACGATAAACGTAGCCTCAGCTTCTGAACGGCAGCATCATTATCTAACCCTGACCCAGAAACTAAAAACTAGGATCAGGCCATTTGGCCCTCTGAGCCTGCTATGCTATTCAGGCTGATCAACACCATACTCCCGCTCTCTCCCCAGTACCCTTTAAGCCTTTAGAGTCTAGAGGCCTACTTCCTCCTTAAATATATTCTGTGACTTGGCCTCCACAGTTTTCTGTGGTACAGCCTTCCACAGGTTCACCACCTTGAGTTAAGAGATTTCTCCTCACCTCAGCCCTCCCCTCTGTATCCTGAGACTGTGACCCCTGGCTCTCGAGCCTCCAGTCTGTCAAATCATCTCAGAACTTTATATCTTCCAATGAAATTCCCTCTCATTCTTCCAAACTTTGCTGCAATCCCTCTGTGGCAAGTATATCCTTGATTAGATAAGGCCACCAAAACTGCAGTACTCAGACATGCTCTCTCCAAGGCCCTGGAAGACGTCCTTTTCCTGTACTCAAGTCCTCTCGCAATGGAAAGTTGGTGCCACAGCGAGGCAACGTTTTGCGAAATGCCCCCTGCAAACCCTCCAATTCTACCTTTTGCTCTCATTCTGCTTTTAAAACTGCACTCTAATTCTTTTAGCACTACATTCTGCAACCTCTCTTTTCCTTCTCCGCTGTGTACTCTATGAACAGCATGCTTTGTCTGTATAGCGCACAAACAATACTTTTCACTGTATCCCAATATGTGACAACAATAAACCAAATCAATGAAGGCTAACATACCATTTGCCTCTCCATCCCCTTGCTGTATCTACATGCTTGCTTTCAGCGACTGGGGTGTATGGATAGGGGAACCACATTCCTTCTTTCAAACACAGCACTGCTCTCAGTGATTGGAGCACGGCAATGGATGGAGTGAGGGGACATACAAAAGAGTAGGGGCAGAAGTATAACATTGTCACAGCAGAAGGAGAGAGAGAGAGAGAGAGAAAGAGGTGTGCAGAGGCCCCAGAAGGAATTGTAAATGGAGATCAAGGATCTTGGAAATTCCTGCGGGTGGGGGGCGGGGGGAATGGGTAGCACTGAGGCCCACTGTAGTGCCTCTCCCAGAAACCGCATTAAATGTAGATACCAGGGCAGTCAGAAGAGATGGGAACTGCACCTCTCTCTCCATCGACTATCTCAGCGATCCTAACAAGATTCCCACGTCCAGGGAGGAAGTGCCAATAAATCCAGGGTGCCCGGTGCATCCTTGAGGTGTACAAGGTTGCATCCCACCGGGTGCAAAAAAAAAGGTAGTCACGAGGTTCACACAACTTCCCAGTACACTGCCGTCAACAAGATCAGCCAAAATGTCTGCTCTAGATCATGTAACGTGGAGCCATTTCAAAGCGGTATAGAGTACAAGAGCTGGCCTTTAATGTTGCAGTTGTATAAAATGCTGGTTAGACCTCATTTGGAATACTGCGTCCAGTTCTGGTCGCCTTACTGCCGGAAGGACGTGGAGACTCTGGAAAGAGTGCAGAGGAGGTTTACCAGGATGCTGCCTGGTATGGAAGGTCTGAATTATGAGGAGAGGTTAGGCAAATTGGGACTGTTTTCCTCAGAAAGACGTAGACTTAGAGGGGATCTGATAGAGGCGTACAAGATTTTGAAGGGGATTGATAGAATAAACAGGGTTAAGCTTTTTCCTAGGATGGACTCAAATAGCACGAGGGGTCACGGCTTAGGGTGAAGGGGGGTAAGGTATAATTTGGATGCTGGAGGGCGTTTTTTCACCAAGGGTGGTGGGGGTATGGAATGCACTGCCAGGTAAAGTGGTGGAGGCAGGCACTCTGGAGATATTTAAGAAATACTTAGATGGGTACATGAACAGAATGGGAATGGAAGGGTATAGAAAACTGATTTAAAATAGGGATCGTGAACCTTGGGAGTCCCTGGGAAGTGTATAAATAGATGATGATATTGATGTATTTGTTTTTATCCTACAGGTGCTTTGATCCACCTTGTTGTCTATCGAGGGGCATACACGCGATGGGTCATGAGAGGACTGCTCTTGGATCTTTTTCGAGAGTATCCTACTGCTTCACATCGTTAGTGTACGCTTGACCTGGACCATCTGATGGGCAACACAACAGCTCAGTGACTATCCGCTGTGCTGTGCAGATACATGGATTTGGGCCCGTGTCTGTGGGAGTTTGTGCATTCTCCCCGTGCTTGTGTGGGTTTTCTCCGGGAGCTCCGGTTTCCTCCCACATCCCAAAGATGTGCCCTTGGGCTAAGTGGCAAAACAAATTTAGTTTTTAATCCATCGATCTATAAACATAGACAGGGATCGCGGGTAGAGATGGGAACATCAGGGTGGTGGCACAGGCTCGTTGGGCCGAAGGGCCTGTTTCCCGTGCTGTTTTGTTCTTTGTAACTTGTGGTCAACTTGAAGGTATGTTTGGGTGTCAACACAGTGGAAATCATTTAGCTTTTTGCTTTCTACAGCTGAGAAAGCTTTCCTCTCACTGTGGAGTGTGTAGATGGAGAATAATCCCGACTCCTCGTAAACAGTTACCAAACCCATTCCCGGTTTCACTATAAACTTACACAGACAGAATACATCTCACCTCAGTCCTTTAGCCTGTTAGTCAAGCTGGATAAAGAACGATGGTTAGAAATCCATAGGATTTCTCCAGACCTGACAGGAAGATGCGGTTAGAATGTTGAGCACATTGGTGGATGTCTTGAACTCGCTCCCTTCTCCATCTCCCACCACGTTACCCATTTTATAATTTCTCCTCCAAGTGGGTTAAATGGTGGCCCTCACATTGTTTGCATTCCGCTCCCACGTGCAGACGGTAAACACAGCTCACGTCCAGTTTCTGAACTGTCACATTAAGTCTATGGAACCAACTTTTTTTTGTTATTGATCATTTTCTTTTGATGCTTGATTGCAGCCATCAATCTCCCCATCAGTCTCCGAATCTCTTACTGGGCTGTTGGCGATGTTGACAAAGATACGGCCTTTGTCAAAGGGGCAAAATCCCAAAACGTTGCCCTCTAATCGAGATCTCCAGTACATGCAGTCACTCAGTATGGCAACCAGCCCAGGGCTGACAACTTGGGCAGTCACAGACAAGAGTAACGGTTGCAGAACTGGCTAATTCTATAAAGTGCATCTGTTAATGACTTCCAATCACATCTTCTGTGATGCTTAGGCTATACACTTTGATGGGAAGAATTGGGGCACTGACTATTTTCTAAATGGGAAATGCTATGGAAATCAGAAGCACAAAGGGACTTGGGGACTCCTGGTTTAACATGTTAAGGTTAACATGCAGGTTCATTCGGCTGTTAGGAAGACAAATGCAATGTTAGCATTCGTGGCGAGAGGGCTAGAATACAAGAGCAGGGATGGACTTCTGAGGCTGTATAAGGCTCTGGTCAGACCGTATTTGGAATATTGAGAGCAGTTTTGGTCCCCGTATCTAAGGAAGGATGTGCCGGCCTTGGAAAGGGTCCAGAGGAAGTTCACAAGAATGATCCCGGGAATGAAGGGTTTGTCATATGAGGAGTGCTTGAGGACTCTGGGCCTGTACTCGATGGAGTTTAGAAGGATATGGGGGGGATATCATTAAAACTTACAGGATACTGCGAGGCCTGGATAGAGTTAATGTGGAGAGGATGTTTCCACTAGTGGGAGAGACTAGAACCAGAGGGCACAACCTCAGGCTAAATCCTTTAAAACAGAGACGAGGAGGAATTTCTTCAGCCAAAGAATCTGTGGAACTCTTTGCCGCAGAAGGCTATGGAGGCCGGGTCGTTGGGTGTCTTTAAGACAGAGACAGATAGATTCTTGATTAATAAGGGGGATCAGGGGTTGTGGGGAGAAAATAGGAAAATAAGGACAAGAGAAATATCAGAGGAGACTCGATGGGCTGAATGGTCTAATTCTGCTCCTATATCGTATGGTCTTATGCTTCAGTGAAAAGCTTCGTGCTGATCAGGACAAAATACTTGATGTGATCTGACAGTTACCCCTTTACAGACCTGAACAAGAGCAGGGGTGAGATATCTCCAGTTACCATGCCAGTCTCTCTGTTTCCCACTGGGTCTGGAGATTTGGGCAGTGATATTTGCTGCTGATAGGGGAGGTGGAAGCTCCCAGTTTAAGGAGCTGGATTGGTGTAGCCGAGGCTCGGTGAGCCAACGCGTGTGGCAAGATGCTGATCTCAGCTGGGTCGCTGCCCTTCTACAGCTCTGGTGAGGTCACCACTTGAGAATATCGAGTCTGGATCTGGTCACTACACTTTGGGAAGGACACGAGGATCCTCGGGCGGAAACTTAACACAGCCAGGGAAGACGGGATTTTCACTGCAAGGTGAAGGAGATTGAGGGGAGATCTGAGAAAGAGGGGTATAAAATGATAACCGGTTTAGTCCAGGGAGACAAAGAAAAGCCATCCCCACTGGCTGATGGCACTGCGGGGACACAGATTTAAAGTTTTTGGAAGGAGATGTGAGGGGAGGGGAATTCTTTTTCACGCAGAGTGTGGCAACAACCTGGAAGCCGCTGCTCTTGAGGAGGGGTGGAAGCGGAGGCAGTGAATGATTTCCAAGGATAGACAATTGGGGAGAGGGAGACCAGCAGGGATTGTTCCCTGAAATGTCCCTCAGTTTCAAGGGCGACTAGAGATGGGCAATAAATGCTGGCCAGCCAGTGATACCCGAGTCCCATGTATGAATAAACAAAAAAGGGATGGGGAGGTGGTGGTGAATGGGACTGATTGTTCTACAGGGAGCCAGCAGGCACTAAAAGGCTGAATGGCCACCTCCAGTTTTGTAATGACTCTACCAGCAGATTTGGGTTGGGACGGAAAGGGAAGGAAAGCTGGCATGGCTCCATGAACCAATCGAATACAATGCCAGGCGTTAACACGGCAGTGGCAAGAGTGCGAGGCAAACTTAGAGGGTTGCAGAGGCAGAAGCATGATGACAGAGACACCACAAAGTAAGACTGAGAATGAAAAGAGCCCCCTGCCCCCAAGCCCCGTTTCCCTCCACTCCATACCAGACACAGACACCTGATGTTGGGGCCACTTGTCCAACTGGCACAAAACTGAATCCAACCCAAAATTCAGCAAAGCAGCTGGGTGAAGAGCTTTGCAAGGTGGAGAGAACAGATTATTCTTTCATGGGGTACGGGCATCGCTGGGCAAGGCCCTGCATTTGTTGCCCATCCCTAATTGCCCAGCGTCTCACACTGCTCATTTCAGAGGGGCAGTTAAGAATCGACAACATTGACAGTGGGTTCTGGAGCCACACGTAGGCCAGACCGGGGTAAGGATGGCAGATTTTTATGACAACTGATGATAGTTGCCATGGTTACGATTACTCATTTCCAATTGTAGACTATATCATTTTAGATTTAAATTTCACCAGCCACCGGGGTGGGATTTGAAGTCCTGTCTTCCAGGGGGCCTCTGGAGTGCTGCTAGTCCATCACCACTATGCCACTGCTCTGTCCCATCTTCAGATCCTAAAATTAAAGATCAGTTCTGTGTGCAGAGTGCGTTCGACACTCCAGTGGGGTGAAAAGGGGAACCAGAATCCCACCCAGAGCACACTGACAGAATAAGAGCCTCGCCCTTACCATAGATTCAGCAGAGTCAGTGTCTAACAGTGCGCCTGGTCTCAAAACTGGAGTGTGGCACATTAGGGAGAGAGAAGGGAAGAAATTCAGACTGGTGCGATGCAGAATGGTGTCAGGAAGGGGGCTTCTACCCAAATAGCTGGAAGTCCAAACTCGGACAGGGTGACAGGATGGGGAACTGGGAGGTGACAGAATAATATTTCAACTCCGAATCGTGTGGCTGATGCCACTGGTGACTGGCTCCTGGAGAGTGAACCATGAGGAAAACTGTACCAGAGGGCCAAACCCATTAATACTAGATCTGTGATTCCTCCAATTGGGAATGCAATTCTGGTCCAAGGGCTCCAGCCAGCCTCCCCACCCTCCCACCAGGATACGAAATGACATGTGGTCGCTAACTACTTGAACCCACTTCATTAAGTACAACACACACACACACACAGCCTAAAGTTCAATGGAATTCCCCAGCTGCCACGACCGATAGAAATGAGAATGGAAGAGCTATTTTTTTTCTTTTCCTGGGATGATTAAGCGGCGGAGTGCTTTATGCCGTTCCTCTGGACACAGAGTTGCTCAGATGTAGCTTGCTTCGAGGCAGATGCATAGCCAGGCTTCCCCGCTTGGTTTCCCTCTCCCACCACACTGGCTATCACCGTCTCTCTCTCTCTCTCCCCCCTACTTTACCGGATCCACCACCAGCACTTTGCACTCGCGCTTGGCAATCTTGTCCACGGACAGCGCTGCCTTCTCCGAGGGAAGGTAAAGTGGGCGGCCGATCGGAGATCCGACGGGGGGAGTGATCGCTCGGCGCTCCATCACGCTCCCGGTCCTGTGTGCAGGAAGCAACGGAAGGAGAGAAGAGACAAGGTCACGAAGGGACAGGAAGGCAGCTGGGAGGTGATCACAGAATCCCCATAGTGCAGAATGACACTATTCGGACCATCGAGCCTGCACTGACAAAGATACCACCTATGCCCTATCCATAACCCCACATATTTAACCTGCTAACCACTCTGACGTTAACGGACAAATTAGCAATCTGGTCGGTGCATTGACCATGCTAATTTCTCCCTCTGTGTTAATCGAACAGGCACCACAGTGTGGCGATTAGAGAATTTTCATAGTAACTTCATTGCAGTGTTATTGTAAGCCTACTTGTGACTAATAAATAAATTTTAAAAACTTTAAAGCATGGCCAATCCACCTAACCTGCGCATTCTTGGACACTAAAGTGCAATTTAGCATAGGGACCTGGGTTCAGTTACCGCTATGGGTCACTGTCTGTGTGGAGTCTGCACCTTGTGTGGATTTGTCCGGGTGCTTCTATTTCCTCCCACAGTCCGAAACATGTGCAGGTTAGGTGGATGGGCCATGGTGAGGGATACAGAGCTGTCCATTTTTCCAAGTCCTTGAGTCATCGCTCAGAGCATTGAGCACAGGAGTTGGGACGTTATGTTACATTTGTACAAGACATTGTTAAGGCCACATTTGGGGTACTGCATACAATTCTGGTCGCCCTGCTAACGGAAGGATGTTATGAAACTGGAATGGAGGCAAAAAATATTTATTACCAGGACTGGAAGATTTGAGAGGCTGGGACTATTTTCCTTGGAGCTAGGAGGATGAGGGATGACCTTATCGAGGTTTATAAAATCATAAAAGGCATAGATATGGAGAATAGCCAAAAGTTTTTCCCCAGGGTAGGGGCAAGTCCAAAACTTGAGAGCAGGGGTTAAAAGTGAGAGGGGAAAGGGACCCGAGGGGTACCTTTCTACTCAGAGGGTGGGGCGTGTATGGAATGAGCTGCCGGGGTGGTGATAGAGGTGGGTACGGTTACAATATTGAAAAGACATTTGGACAGGGACACGGAGAGAGAAAGGTTTAGAGAGATTTGGGCCAAACGTGGACAAATGGGACCAGTTCAGTTCAGGAAATCTGGCCGACATGGACAAGATGGGCTGAAGGGCCTGCTGCATCTCTCTGGCTCTCCAAGTTGTTGTGATCTGGAAGACGCTGTCTGAAAGGGCTGTGGAGTGGATTCAAAAGGGAACTGGATGCTTGGAGGCTAAAATGTTGTGCGATTTCAAGAAGAAAAGAGATCTAGTACTTTGGGGCAAAAGGGATCAAGGGATAGAAAAGGGGAAATCAGGATGTTGAATCTGATTATCAGTCAATGGTAGACCAAGCTTGAAGGGCCGAATGGCCCACTCCTGCTTCTAGTTTCTATGGGTATAGGGAGTATATGCCAAACGCTGGTAAATACTCAAAGGGGAAATATCTGCAGGGTGATGGGGAAGGAAGAGGTCAAGTGGGACAACATGGAGAGCTCCATCAAAGAGCTGGCAGGGGCAGGATGGGCTGAATGGTCCTCTGATCCTAGTCTCCTACCTCCCGCAGGGTGCTTACCTCATCAGATGACTGTTCCGCGAGGGCTGCTGGTGGGAGAAGGACTGCGAGCGGCCCAGGTTGGCCCCGTGACGCTCCATGAGGTCTCGCACGGCTGGGCTACTCGGGCTGTTCTTCCGGGAGACGGGCCGGGCCTCGGGCGGAGGGTTAGTCACACTGGCCGTAAACTGCAACTTCAGCTTCATGTGCTGACTCAGCTGAGGCAAACAGGGAGGAAGAGAGATACAGGGGTAGATTGAGAGAAACAAAGGAGGGACAGAGAGTTAATTATAGATAAATAAATCACCAGCACTGTAATCACACCAAACTAATCCTGTTCAAATCATCTCCACAGCATTCATTATACATGCATTTGTTGCCCATCCCCAATTGCCCCTTGAGAAGGTGGTGGGTGAGCCGCTATCTTGAACCCACTGCAGTCCCTGTGATGTAGGTACACCTACAGCGCTGTTAGGGAGAGAGCTCCAGGATTTTGACCCAGTGGCAGTGACAGGGAAGGAACGGCCAATAGATTTCCAAGTCCAGGTGGTGAGTGACTTGGAGGCGAACCTCCAGGTGATGGTGTTCCCAGATATCTGCTGCCCCTTGTCCGTCTACAGGTAGCGGTTGTGGGTTTGGAAGGTGCTGTCTAAGGAACCTTGTAGATGGTACACACTGCTGCTACTGAGCATCCGTGGTGGAGGGAGTGGATGTTTGTGGATAGGGTGCCAATGAAGCAGGATTGCTCTGTCCCAGATTGTTTCAAGATTCTTGAGATAAAAGTTAGATACTGCAGATGCTGGAATTTGAAACGGAAACAGAAAATCTCAGTAGGTTTGACAGCACGAAAAGTCACCCAGACGCGAAACGTTGGCTCCATTCTCTCTCTCCACAGCTGCTGCCAGGCCTGCTGAGATTTCCAACATTTTCCCTTTCTGTTGAGCTTCTTGTGTGTTGTTGGAGCCGCACTCATCCAGACAAGGGGGAGTATTCCATCACACTGCTGACTTGTGTTCTTCCAGATGGTGGACAGGCTTTGGGAAGCAAGTTACTCGTAGCAGGGTTCTTAGCTTCTCAACTGCTCTTGGCGTCACAGTATTTATTTGACTGGTCCAGTTGAACATTGGTAGTGAGGAGATTTCAGTAATAGCAATGCATTGAGTGTCAAGGGGAGATGGTTAGATTCTCTCTTGTTGGAGCTGGTCATTGAATGTGTGGCACAAACGTGACTTGCCTCTCGTCAGCCCAAGCCTGGATATTGTCCAGGTCTTACTGCATTTGGACATAGAACTGCTTCAGTATCTGAGGAGTCACAAATATTTATTTCTGTGTCACAAGTAGGCTCTGCAATGAAGTCGCCTATTCAGGTAACACTGAAGGAGAACTTAATACGACCAACACGCCCTAACTAGCGTGCCTTTTGGACAGTGGGAGGAAACTCACGCAGACATGGGTAGAGCACGTAGACTCTACACAGACAGTGACTCCAAATGGGGAATCAAACTAAGCACTGTGTCCCCGTGATGAACACTGTGCAGGAGAGATACAAAAGGATCCAGAAGGGCAACCTTTTCACTCAGAATGGTGAGTGTCTGGAACGAGCTGCCAGAGACAGCAGTAGAGGCGGGTACAATTTTGTCTTTTAAAAAGCTTTTAGACGGTTATATGGGTATAGAGGGGTACGTGCCAAACGCTGGACAGCGTAGACAAGTTGGGCCTGTTCCCATGCTGTAAACTTGTATGACTATCAGCAAACATCCCCACTTCTGACCTTATGATGGAAAGAAGGTTATTGATAAAGCAGATGAAGACGGTGGGGCCTAGGACATAACAGCAGCAATGTTCTGGGACTGAGATTACAGCTGCAAACATCTTACTCATAAATCCCTACAGCGCAGGAGGCAGCCATTCGGCCCATCGAGTTTGCACCAACACAATGCCACCCAGACCCTGTATCTGGGACCACACATATTTACCCTGCTAATACCCCTGACATTACGAGACAATTTAGCATGGCCAATCCACCTAACTCTCACGTCTTTGGGGTGTGTAGAGTACCTGGAGGAAACCTACGCAGACACGGGTGGAGAATAAGCAGACTCCACCCAGACAGTGACCCAAGCTGGGAATCGAACCTGGGGTTGCTGGTGCTGCGAGGCAGCAGTGCTAACCGTCGTGCCACGTCACGTAGGACTCAAACCATCCTGAATCACGAAGGGCTGAAAGGCCTTCTGAATATGTTTTAAGGAGATCGGCATGGTGAAACTTACCCTGCTTTGATGGAATTGTATTGAGCCTGGGAAAAAGGTAAAGTTGGGAATTATTTGGAAACCTCGTCACCCCCCCCCCCCCCCCCCCCCCCCCCCCCCCGCCGGCAGAGAGCACCAGGATGGGAATTAAACCCAAGCACCATCGTTACCTCAAAGAGTCCGGTACGCAGCACCTGGAAGGCCACTTTGTACGTCACCGTGCTGCCCTTCTTGCAGTACCCCAGGTGGCTGAGGGGAGTCAGGCAGACCACCGAGTTGAGGGTGGCCTCGGCCGCACGGAGCTCCTCCTCGGACAGCTTCTTGCCTAAGCAAAGACGGAAACGGCGACATCTGAATGCAAAGTGTTCAGGAAAACACAAGGCGGTTTAAACCAGCACCGCAGGCGGGTGCGAGTAAGCTCCAGCCCCCATATTATCCCACCACCACACCTCCCCTCCGCCTTCCAGGTCATTCGGTGCACATTTATTATCCACACGAGCCTCCTTTCCTGGGGATAGGGCCTGGTCGGAGGAAGGCCAATGGGCCAAATGGCCTCCTTCTGCACTCCAGGGATTCTACAATTCTACCCATCATATGGTCAACTGATCCTCTAATCAAACTTAAGGAACAACACCTCATCTTCCGATTAGGCACAGTCCAGCCCTCTGGACTCAATACTTGAGATCAACATCTTTAGGCTTTGAGTGTTCTCTCCACCTTGGTTTCCCCCCGCATTCTCTTTTATTTTCTGTACTCAGTTTTGCTGGGCTGCTCCACATACTACCTACTACCACCCCTTCCCTCCTTACTGCTGCTTGTTGTTCAGTTTTGCTCCCATGGAACACCGACCCTTCTCCTATTCACATATTCTGCTTTCCTAACTTTGCCGCAATTATACATCTTCACTCCCTCATGGCACCATTAAATCCCCTTTGTCTCACTTCCACGACAGCTTTGTCAATCTTTCCAACTCCGACCCATCCAACCCCTTTCTCTTGTTTTCCATTCAGTAACCCTTGCTTCTCCGAGGCACCCCCCCACCAATGCCAGCCCACGCACCACCTCCCCCACCATCACCCAATGCCCAGCCCACCTCTCCAACTGAATAACTTGTCACATTTCTACCCCTCTCCAGAGTAGACTCTTCTGCAGAAGTCAACAGACTCAGAAAGTTAACTGTGTTTCTCTCTCCACTGATGCAGCCAGAGCTGCCTGAGTTTATCCAGCATTTTCTGTTTTTGTCACCCATTTCATTGCTCCTTTTAGGATTTCCCAGGGACAGAAGACTTGCCCTCAAACCAACATTGTCTTGCTGAGCACACACTGTCGAAATTTTTCATCTGGCACTCATCAAGAGAAGGCCCAAATTTCAAACTCTCACCACAATTTGTACTACAGGGGGGAAAGGTTACTGAGGAGTTGATTCTGATCGGCCCAAGTGATGCCATGGAGGAAGGCTCCCTGAGCCACCTGCCCCCCGACGCCCCCTTCACGGCACCCAGGAGCATCAGTACTCACCCGCCTGCGAGCTGATGGCACTTTCTGGTGTCCACACCAGCCGCACAGCCAGAAAGTCCTGCAGATTGTTGAGGAGTGTATACTTCACGGTGAAACGTTTGTAAAGAGATACGGGTGACTCGCACGATGCCATCATCACAAACTTGGGCCGGTTCAGCTGGATATTGGGCAGCCTGAGTTGGGGGAGAAAGACGTCAATGGTGGAGTAAGATACAACCCAGCACTCTGCACATTCTTATATAAAAACCAAAACCCTCTCTGACAAAACTCCTCCAATTAACCCAGAAATAACAGGAAAGGCATTCTTGTACTATAAGCAGAATTAAAGGGTTATCTAATTGACATCATGAATCATAGAAGGCAGCATGGTGACACAGTGGTCAGCGCTGCTGCCTCACAGCCCCAGGGACCTAGGTTCGATTCCCAGCCTGGTCACTGTCTGTGTGGAGTCTGCACATTCTCCCTGTGTCTGTGTGGATTTCCTCTGGGTACTCCAGATTCCTCCCACAGTCAAAGATGTGCAGGTTAGGAGGATTAGCCATGCTAAGTTGCCCCTTAGTGTCCAAAGACGTGTAGTTTAGGATGGATTGGCTATGTTAAATTGCCCCTTAGTGTCAGGGGGACTAGCTCAGGTAAATACATAGGGTTACGGAGATGGGGCCTTTTGGGATTATGATCAGTGTAGGGTTATTGTGCCGAATGGCCTCCTTCTGCACTGTAGGGATTGTGTGATTCTGAAGTGACTGCTTTGTATGTCGTAATATCAGGAATCTGGCACGGACTCAACGGGTTCCATCTGTGCTGAAATATTCCTGTGGTTTCTTGTAGTGTCAAAACAGGTTGATTCTTTCCACCAACCAAAATACCAAGCAGACAACTCATCTGCTCCCACACCTTGCGCCCTGCTGCTTTGCTCCATTTAGCTCCATTTGATGTGAGCCACTGTGCACATCCACGAACCACCACAGGATGGTGCACTCTGACCACATCGTACCGCCTACTGCAGTGGTTATTAATCATGGAATCCCATTGAGTCTGCACTGACTACAATCCCACCCAAACCCTATCCCCGTAACGCCACACATTTACCCTGCTAATCCCCCGACACTAGGTGCAATTTAGCACGGTTGATTCACGCACTTTGCATATCTTTGGACTGAGAGGAAACTAGAGCACCCGGAGGAAACCCACGCAGACACAGGGAAAACGCGCAGATTCCGCGCAGTGACCCAGAGGCCGGAATTGAACCTGGGTCCCTGGCGCTGCCGTGAGGCAGCAGGGCTAACCACTGTGCCACTCTCGCTGTGCACACACAGCAGACCTCACTGTAATCTCAACTGAAGCAGCTGGGGGCTGCGTCTACAGAGAATGGTGGGAGTTATCCTGTCCTGAGTAATTCCCCAAAGCCTGTCCAAGGTTCATAATCTATACCATCTTCCTAATCTGCCTGGTGTTTCTTCCTTCTCCACATCTTTATTATATAGAAAATGCCTAACAATGTGATCGATCCTTTCCTATTTCTAACTTCAGCTCATACTATCTCAGTAGGCAAATCTCCCTCGAAATGCCTTTTCAGCAGCCGTTAAACTATCCTTGATTAACAATGCTACCCCTCTACCTCTTTTACCACCTTCCCTACTCTCAGTGAAATATCTATACCCCCGAACTGCCAGCCATCGTTCCTGTCCCTGTTCTAACCAGGTCTCTGTAGTGGCCACAACATCATTGTCCCAAGTACCAATCCACGCTCCCAGTTCACCTACCTCATTCCGCATTATAATCCTGATTTGTGCCTTGTAGATGAGGACAGGCTTTGGGAACTCGCTGCAGGATTCCCAGCCTCTGACCTGTCCTGGTAACCACAGCATTTACGTGGCCAGATCCAGTTGAGTTTTGGGTCAATGGTAACCTCCAGGATGTTGTGGGGGATTCAGCGATGGCAATGAAAGAAGTAGGTTTGGGGGAGTCAGGAGGTAAGTTGCTCACCACAAGATTCCCAGCCTCCGATCTGCTCGGGTAGTCAGTGTCCTGGGTGGTAGGTTTGACAGGATGAATATTGAGAGATTGATTTTGTTGGTCAGGGAATCTCAAGCACGGGGGGGGGCAGAGCCAGAGCATTAGTGGGAGCACGAACATTTAGGGCTGAGATGAGAAGAAACTACACCCAATCTTTCAACAAACCTGAGAGAGCTTAGATACTCCATCTTTGAGAACAGGTGGCAGAGTGGTTAGCATTGCTGCCTCACAACGCCAGGGTCCGAGGTTCGATTCTGGTCCTGGGGTGACTGCATGGAGTTTGCACATTATCCTCGTATCTACATGGGTTTCTATTGCGTACTCCGGTTTCCTCCCACAGTCCAAAAATGTGCAGGTTAGGGTGGATTGGCCATGCTAAATTGCCCCTTAGTGTCAGGAGTTTGCACAGAGTCACACGGTGCAGAGGCAACCGTTCGGGCCTGCACCAACAACAGCTGCCAGTAGAGGCACCACAGTCCAATACCCACCTGTAATGTGTGTAGATCTTGTTGTCGAGAGGCAGGTTAGCAGTGGACCAGCACACGATGGCCGTCAAGGGCACTTCCAGACCCTAATTGTATTTCAAAAAGGAGGGGAGGGGAGGGGAGGGGGTGGGGTGAGTGGGGGGGAAGGGAGTGGAGCAGGAAAAGAAAACAAAGAACAAATCATTCAAATCTGGCACCAGAGAGGCACACTGTGTCAGGACCATCTGCACAGACTGGGTGGAATGATCAAGTAAATTCTGACCTGACTGTCCCCAGATGCACAGTGGGTGCCATTGAGAGTCAGGAAGAGGTCATCTCATCTATCAGAGCCACCACACAGCCCCTGCCAAACCCCCATATCTACAGCATCAATATTAGACAGCAACTGAACCCCCGCCACCCTGTCATAGCAGAAAGTATCTTCCTGAGGGAGGGGGACAGACGGGAAGGGACTCAGCTTAACGTCCCTTTTGCAGGTCAGAGATGTGAGATTGGCCTCTAATTTAGATGGATCGGCCATGCTAAATTACCCCTTAGCGTCTAAAGATGTGCAGGTTAGGTGGATCGGCCACACTAAATTGCCCCTTAGTGTCCAAAGATGTGCAGGTTAGGGTGGATTAGCCATGCTAAGTTGCCCCTTAGTATCCAAAGAAGTGCAGGTTAGGGTGGATTAGCCATGCTAAGTTGCCTCTTTGTGCCAAAAGATGTTCTGGTTAGGGGGATTAGCAGGATAAATACACGGTGTCGAGGATAGGACCTGGTTGGATTGTGGAGTCAGTGCAGACTCGATAGACTGAATAGCCTTCTCCTGCACTATACGGATCTACAATCTATGACACCATTAAGTGGCTTGAGGGGCAGTTAAGACTCACTCACATGGATAAGGAGGCTGACCGACCAGATAAGGACAGCAGATTTCCACAGTCAACAATCTGGGAATGTTTTGCAATGAGTTCAGCATTTTGTTCATTCACTGGATTTAAATCCCACCCAATCACTGTGGTGGGAATTGAACATACGATGCCAGAACCTGGGCCTCAGCATTGCTAGTCATGAGATTACCATTACAACGCTGTGCACTACCCCTGCCCCTCCACCTTGACAAACTTACTCACAATCTTTCTCCTTTCTATGGAAGCGGCTACTGGCGTGAAGCTTGGTGCTGTGCGTGCCGTACCTCCTTAGTCTCCTCTTGCGGTCGCTCGTGAACTTGGAGTTGGAAGAGGAAAGCCTGTTCCTCCAGGGCGCTAAGCTTTGTTGGGAGACGGCTGGCCTTGCCGTCCATCCTGTAGAATGAAGCCACAGACACATCGCCCGACTGGTGACTGCAGTGGGAGAGGGAGACAGAGAAACGGTCAGAAAACAATCACAGCAGACAGACCAATGTCAACAACCTGCCGCTAACCTGGTTACACATCCCAGAGTGTACTGTAAGGGCGGTCCCCAACAAAAAGAATAACACCAGGGCACAGAGGGAGAACAATTAGGGCAGCTGATGATAAGCTTGGTCAATACCCCGATTAGAAGGAATGTCACTGAAAGGACAGTGGCGGAGAGCGAGACGGACGGTGGAGGGAGGGGGAGAACGACACAGACGGTGGAGGGAGGGGGAGAACGAGACGGACGGTGGAGGGAGGGGGAGAACGAGACGGACGGTGGAGGGAGGGGAGTGAGGCGGATGGTGGGGAGGGGGGAGCAAGACGGCGGGGAGTAAGAGTGACAAAGTTGGGATGGTGGCAGGAGGCAAGTGAGAGGGTGAGAGGGCAGGTCTGAGTGAGGAAAGGACAGGACAGTGGGCAGGTCTGAGTGAGGAAAGGGGCAGGACAGTGGGCAGGACTGAGTGAGGAAAGAGCAGGACAGGCAGGACTGAGTGGGGAAGAGCAGGACAGTGGGCAGGTCTGAGTGAGGAAAGGGGCAGACAGTGGGCAGGTCTGAGTGGGGAAAGGGGCAGGTGGGCAGGACTGAGTGGGGAAAGGGGCAGGACAGTGGGCAGGACTGAGTGAGGAAAGGGTCAGGACAGTGGGCAGGTCTGAGTGGGGAAAGGGGGACGTGGGGGCAGGTCTGAGTGAGGAAAGAGCAGGACAGTGGGCAGGTCTGAGTGAGGAAAGAGCAGGACAGTGGGCAGGTCTGAGTGAGGAAAGGGTCAGGACAGTGGGCAGGACTGAGTGAGGAAAGAGCAGGACAGTGGGCAGGACTGAGTGGGGGAAAGGGGCAGGACAGTGGGCAGGACAGGGGGACAGTGGGCAGGTGGGCAGGACAGTGGCAGTGGGACAGTGGCAGGACTGAGTGAGGAAAGGGGCAGGACAGTGGCAGGTCTGAATGGGGAAGGGGCAGGACAGTGGGCAGGACTGAGTGGGAGGGCAACAGGGGCAGGACTGAGTGGGAAAGGGCAGGACACAGTGAGTGGGGAAAGGGGCAGGACAGTGGGCAGGACTGAGTGGGGAAAGGGCAGGACAGTGGGCAGGACTGAGTGGGGAAAGGGGCAGGACAGTGGCAGGACTGAGTGGGGAAAGTGACAGTGGGCAGGACTGAGTGGGGAAAGGGGCAGGACAGTGGGCAGGGTGAGTGGGGAAAGGGGCAGGACAGTGGGCAGGACTGAGTGGGGAAAGGGGCAGGACAGTGGGCAGGACTGAGTGGGGAAAGAGCAGGACAGTGGGCAGGACTGAGTGGGGAAAGGGCAGGACAGTGGGCAGCACTGAGTGGGGAAAGGGGCAGGAGTGGGCAGGATGAAAGGGGCAGGACAGTGGGCAGGTCTGAGTGGGGAAAGGGGCAGGACAGTGGGCAGGTCTGAGTGAGGAAAGGGGCAGGACAGTGGGCATGATCAGTGGGCAGGTCTGAGTGGGGAAAGGGGCAGGACAGTGGGCAGGTCTGAGTGGGGAAAGGGGGGACAGGACAGTGGCAGGGTCTGAGTGGGGAAAGGGGCAGGACAGTGGGCAGGTCTGAGTGGGGAAAGGGGCAGGACAGTGGGCAGGTCTGAGTGGGGAAAGGGGCAGGGCAGTGGGCAGGACTGAGTGGGGAAAGGGGCAGGACAGTGGCAGACAGGAAAATACAGAATATAATCAGACCAGCCATGATGTTATCAAATGGTGGAGCAGACTTGAGGGGTTGAATGGTCTTCTCCTGCTCCTAATTTATATGTTTGAGAGTCCAATTCTAATGCTTAGTTTTGGACCTCACTCCGGCACGCTGGCAGTGGCAGAGCAGTGACAGATTGGTCAATATTCCAGCATGGAACACCAGATAACTACCAGGAGGTAGATATCCCACTATGCTCCTCTCTCCTACCAGCCTCCCCTGCTGCCTTCTTTCTGCCCCTTACCAGCCCAAAGTCAAATAGTGCCTCTTTGCGCTTGGGTCCAAGGGTGTGCCAACATGAGGAGGTGGATTCCACAAACCCCGCTGCTACCAAGCGCCCCAAATACTGAGCCAACAGCAGCAGTGGACACTGAAACAACCAACTCTTCTTTCTGCTTTCCTCCCAATCTCTTACAAACCACCCCCACCCTCCTCCCCCCACCAAACACAGACGCTGGAAAAAGCTCTCACCAAACATTGTCGACCAACAGCACCGAACCATCAGGCATCATGGGCAAATAGCTAGCGTTAAAGTTTGGCAAAATCCGGACATCCTGGATGGAAATCTCCTCCTGAGAGGAGGAGTTTAACACTGTTGGGGGAGAGAGAGAGAGAGAGAGAGAGAGAGAAAGAGCCACATCAGCATCTGGCTGAGATACCACAGCCAAACAGCAGCCCCGCAAAACATCTGGATCACCAAAACCCAGCTCAGGTATGAAATCAGATTGAGATGGGGCGTGCTCCAGCCACCAAGACTGAACTGCTGCCTCATGGCACCAGGGACTGGGCTTCGATTTCTGCCTCAGGCAACTGTCCTTGTGGAGCCTGTGCATTCTCTGCTGTATCTGCATGGGGCTCCTCCAGATGCACCTCTTTCCTCCTAAACTCCAAAGATGTGCAGGTTAGCTGGATTGGCCATGCTAAATTGCCCCTTAGTGTCCAAAGATGTGCAGGTTAGCTGGATTGGCCATGCTAAATTGCCCCTTATATTCAAAGATGTGCAGGTTAGGTGGATTTGCCATGCTAAATGTGCGGGGTTACAGGGAGAGGGACTGGGTAGAATATTGTCCAGACAATCGGTTTGGACTCAATGGGCTGAATGGCCTTTTCTGCACTGTCGGGATTCTACGATTCTCAGGTTAAAATATCGAGTGCTTCAGATGGGTTCAATTGAGGAGCACTGAGGTTTTTCATTGTGCCATTCACCCACGGCGTGTGTTAAAGGGAACGTCTCTGAAAAGCTGGCAGAGCAACTTGCTACAAAAGTGGATTGACATCATTACCTTTAATAACAGTCAGCTGTTTCCCCGACACATTGAGCTGTCGACACTTGACTGTGGGAGGCGGTAGCACTGTCAGCAGCGTACTCACTAAGGAGAGCGGGGGTGAGAGTGAGGGGGAAAGAAGCATTAAAACAGTGAATATTAGCAAACAATCACAAGACACAGGGGGAGAAGCCTGAAATTGGACAGAAACAGGACAAGCGGTCGCAAACAGTTCTTCGGCCCGCCAGACCACCCGTCCCACTGACGTCAGCAGAGCCGCATTTTATCGTACAACTTGTTTTCACCTCTTTTTGTGATTGCCCTCCTCTAATAACATGTAGAAAGACAGGTGCCAAGCTTTTTACTTAATACTGGATTTATTCACAGTGCTGCATATGTCTGTCTCCTCCCTCACCAATTTCAGAGAGTTGTAGAATGGGAAGGAGGTGAGGGATTTGAAAACAAGGGTGGGAATTATAACATCCACTTGTTGTTTGACTGGGAGCCAGTGTAGGTCAGCGAAGAGTATCGAAAGGGTTTGGTGCAAGTTCGGGTCCGGGTAACAGACTCATATTCTGGAGGATGGGAGGTTGAGAGGTGAGGAAATTAGAGACAAGGCAGAGACTGCAGGTAAGAAAGTGTGCATGACGGTATCTGTGGCAGATGGCCTGAAAAAGAGATGGAGGTGAGAATAGATGGTAGAAAGGAATTGGAGTCTGAAGCTCAGCTCACGGCCAGCAGTACAATGGAACACTTAGGGCACACTCTCTGGGTGGCACAGTGGTTAGCATCGCTGCCTCACAGCACCAGGAATTGGGGTTCAATTCCTAGCTTGGGTTACTGTCTGCGTGAAGTCTGCAATCTCCCCAGTTCTGCGTAAGTTTCTTCCGGTTTCCTCCCACAGTTAGAAGACATGCTGGTGAGGGTGTATTGCCATGCTAAACTGATCCTTAGAGTCAGGGGGACAAACTGGGGTAAATACATGGGGTTGTGGGGATAGGGGCTAGGCGGCCAGTACATACTCAATGGGCCAATGGCCTAATTCTGCACCGTAGAATTCTATGGATGGGGGAGGGGATAGGGGAGGCTTGTCACATGAACCCTGGCTCCTTGGGGTCACAGTGGTTACACTGCTTTCTCACAGCACCTAGGGACCTGGGTTCGATTTCTGGCTTGGGTTACTGTCTGTGTGGAGTCTGCATGTTCTCCTCGTGTCTACATGGGTTTCCTCCAGATGCTCCGGTTTCCTCCCACAGTGTGGAATCCGTGCTAAATTCTCCCTCAGCATTACCTGAACAAGTGCCGGAGTGTGGTCACTAGGGGATTTTCACTTAATTGCAATGTTACTAGGAGTCATCACTAGGAGGCTGCCGGTAATTGTAGTTTTTAAGCTATATAAGTACTAACCTCTGGGTATCGGCCTCATTGTTCCATTGGAGCAGCACGGAGAGGCAGCGATTTGGGAGAGCGAGAAGTTTGATTGTTAAGTAGTTTTTTAACTTTTCTCTTTGTTTAAAACAGCGAGCGGGAGTAGTTTTTGCCGTTTTTTATTTAAACTAACTTGTAACCGGAAGTCGTCACTAGGGGCTGCCGGTAGTTGTAGTTTTTCTCTCTGACTCTATAAATTGGTCCAGAGAGGTAACCCGATACTCTACATAGGTAGAGTATCCCACCCTCCCCCCTCCTCTAACCTAATAATAAAAGTGTGTGAGAAGTTTTTTTTTCTCTCCTGGAAATTAAAGTAACAGTGATGGCAGTGCAGGTAGTACGTTGCACCTCCTGCAGTATGTATGAGGTGAGGGACACCAGTAGTGTTCCTGCTGATTACACCTGCAGGAAGTGTGCACATTTGCAGCTCCTTGAGGATCGTGTTAAGGAGCTGGAGCTGGAATTAGAGGAACTCAGGGTAATTCGAGAGGTTGAGGAGGATATAGGCAGGAGTAACAAAGAGATTGTAACTCCTAAAAGTGATAATTGGGTAACTATTAGGAGGAGGGGTAAGAAGCAATCGGGGAGACAATCCCCTGGGGCTGTTCCCCTCCAAAATAAATTTTCTGTCTTGGAGGCTACAGTTGAGGAAGAATCAACTGGAGCTGACCAAAGGGAGCAGGTCTCTGGGGGTGAGCCTGCTGAGAATGCTCAGGTGGGTGGGGGGAATAAGAGATTAGGCCTAGTTATAGGAGACTCCATAGTTAGAGGGACAGATAGGAGGGTAAATAGTAATAAACGGGACTCAGGGCTGGTGTGTTGCCTCCCAGGGGCTGGGGTCCAGGATGTCGCAGATCGGGTTTTTAAGATTCTTAAGGGTGAGGGGAGTCAGCCCCAAGTCATAGTTCATGTGGGGACACATGATGTAGGTAGGACAAGGGAAGGGGATATTAAACAGAAATTTATGGAGTTAGGGTGGAAGCTTAGGTCCATAACAGGCAGAGTGGTTATCTCTGGACTCTTGCCTGTGCCAAGGGATAGTTTAGAGAAGAACAGAGAAAGGGAAAGTTTGAACTCATGGCTGCGTGGATGGTGCAGGAGGGAGGGGTTCAGGTTCCTTAACAATTGGGACTCATTCTGGGATAGGTGGGACCTCTTCAAGAGAGATGGTCTACACCTGAACCAGAGGGGGACTAATATCTTGGGGGGAAAATTTGCTAAGGCTATGATGGGGGCTTTAAACTGATTCGGGGGGGGGGTGGGATCCTAAGTAGTTGGGGTGCTGAGAGGGATGAGAGTAAGGGGGTTATAGAAGAGAGTTGTAAAACACAGCGGCGTACGGGTGGGGTGGGGCATGGTTTGAAATGCGTATACTTTAATGCAAGGAGTATTCGCAATAAGGGGGAGGAACTTGCAGCTTGGACCAGTACCTGGAACTTCGATGTTGTGGCCATTTCAGAGACTTGGGTAGAGCAGGGACAGGAATGGATGTTGCAGGTTCCGGGGTACAAATGCTTTAGTCGGAGTAGAGAAGGAGGTAGAAGGGGGGGGAGGAGTGGCATTATTGGTCAAAGACTGTATCACGGTGATAGAAAAGAAGTTTGATGAGGACTTGTCTGTTGAGGTAGTATGGGCTGAGATTAGAAACAGGAGAGGAGAGGTCACCCTGTTGGGAGTCTTTTACAGACCTCCTAATAGTTCTAGAGAGGTTGAGGAAAGGATTGCAAAGTCAATTCTGATTAGGAGTGAAAGTAGTAGGGTAATTGTGATGGGGGACTTTAACTTTGCTAATATTGATTGGAATAGCTATAGCTCTAGCTCGTTAGAGGGGTCAGTTTTCGTACAGAGTGTGCAGGAAGGTTTTTTGACTCAGTATGTAGATAGGCCAACTAGAGGTGAGGCTACATTGGATTTGGTGCTGGGCAATGAGCCAGACCAGGTGTTAGGCTTGGAAGTTAGTGAACATTTTGGTGATAGTGACCACAATTCGGTTACGTTCACCTTAGTGATGGACAGGGATAGGCATGAAGCTGGGGGCAGTAGTTATAGCTGGGGGAAGGGTAATTATGAGGCCATCAGGAGAGAATTAGGGTGCATAGATTGGACTAGGGAACTACAGGGACTGGGAACATCTGGAATGTGGTGCTTATTCAAGGAGCAGCTGCTGCGAGTCCTTGATAAGTATGTCCCTGTCAGGCAGGGAGGAAATGGTCGAGTAAGAGAGCCTTGGTGTACGAAAAAAGTTGATTTGCTGGTTAAGAAGAAAAAGGAGGCTTATGTCAGGATGAGGCTTGAAGGCTCAGTTAGTGCAATGGATAGCTATAGATTAGCCAGGAAGGAGCTAAAAAGTGAATTGAGGAGAGCTAAGAGGGGACACGAGAAGATGTTGGCTGATAGGATTAAGGAGAATCCTAAAGCTTTCTTTCGATATGTTAAGAATAGAAGATTGGTTAGGGCAAGATTAGGGCCAGTCATAGACAGCAGTGGGAAGTTGTGCGTGGAGCCTGAAGAGATTGGTGAGGCACTGAATAAATATTTCTCTTCGGTATTCACGCAGAGTGCTGGAAATGTAGCTATGGAGAACACTGAGGTACAGGGTTGCAAATTGGGGAGTATTGTAGTAGATAGGGAGGATGTGCTAGAAATTCTCGAGGTTTGAAGTTGGATAAGTCCCCTGGGCCGGACGGGATTTACCCTAGGATTCTCTGGGAGGCAAGAGAGGAGATTGCAGAGCCTCTGGCTCTGATCTTCAGGTCCTCGTTGGTTACGGGTGTGGTTCCGGAGGACTGGAGGATAGCGAATGTGGTCCCATTGTTTAAGAAGGGGAAGAGAGACCTTCCAGGGAATTATAGGCCAGTGAGTCTTACTTCTGTTGTGGGCAAGGTATTGGAGAGAATTATTAGGGATAGGATTTATAGTTATTTAGAGAGAAATGAATTGATTGGGGATAGTCAGCATGGTTTCGTGAAGGGTAGGTCATGCCTTACTAACCTCATTGAGTTTTTTGAGAAAGTGACCAAAGAGGTGGATGGGGTTAAGGCGGTTGATGTAGTATATATGGACTTTAGTAAGGCGTTTGATAAGGTGGCCCATGGAAGACTTCTACAGAAAATGCAGATGTGTGGAATAGAGGGTGATTTAGCTAATTGGATTAGGAATTGGCTGGCAGATAGAAGACAGAGGGTGGTGGTTGATGGGAGATATTCATCGTGGAGTTCGGTGACAAGTGGTGGCTCAGGGGTCTGTTTTGGGGCCCCTGCTGTTTGTAATTTTTATAAATGATCTGGATGAGGGTATTGAGGGATGGATCAGTAAATTTGCAGATGACACTAAAGTCGGTGGAGTGGTAGATAGTGAAGAGGGGTTGTATAGTTTGCAGAGTGACTTGGACAAGTTGCAGAGCTGGGCCGAGAGGTGGCAAATGGAGTTTAATGTGGAAAAGTGTGAGGTAATGCACTTTGGCAGGAACAATAAATATGTAGAGTATAGGGCTAATGGTAGGGCTCTTAATAGTGTTGAGGAACAGAAGGATCTTGGTGTATGTGTCAATAGATCCCTGAAAGTAGGCAGTCAAGTGGATAAAGTTGTTAAGAAGGCATATGGAGTCTTAGCTTTTATTGGTAGGGGGATTGAATTTAGGAGCCGCAGCATCATGTTGCAACTGTACAAAACTCTAGTGCGGCCGCACTTGGAGTATTGTGTGCAGTTCTGGTCGCCACATTATAAGAAAGATGTGGAGGCATTGGAGAGGGTACAGAGGAGGTTTACCAGGATGTTGCCTGGTATGGAGGGCAGGTCCTATGAAGAGAGGTTGAAGGATTTGAGGTTGTTTTCGTTAGAAAGGAGGCGGCTAAGAGGGGATCTTATTGAAGCATATAAGATGATTAGAGGTTTAGATAGGGTGGACAGTGATAGCCTTTTTCCTAGGATGGAGAAAGCTAGCACGAGGGGACACAGCTTTAAATTAAGGGGTATGAGTTATAGGACGGATATCAGAGGTAGGTTCTTTACTCAAAGAGTGATTAGGGAGTGGAATGCCCTGCCTGCAGCTGTTGTAGATGCGCCAAGTTTGGTGGCGTTTAAGAGGTTAATTGATAAGTATATGGAAGAGAAGGGAATGGTTTAGTTTGGAGGGGCATTGCTTTTTATTTTGGTTGGCACAACATCGAGGGCCGAAGGGCCTGTTCTGTGCTGTAATATTCTATGTTCTATGTTAACGTAAGCCAACTTGTGACACTAATAAACTTCAACCCTAATAATTTCTACTCCTTTGAAGAGTCCACTAATAGCTAAGATTCACCACTGTTGTATGCAGGTGAGTGTGTAGGTTCCTCGCAAGTACAGTCACAACAATCTGACAAAAATGGAAATATTTCCCTCTCTTAACATTGTGACATTAGTGTATCTTTTAAGAAAGGTGTTTTTTTTAAAACATTGTGCTGCTCAATTTCAGTGATGTCATTTTGCCAGTTTGATTGGAAGTCTCCTTTTATTGCTATTGAAGTGGCTTCAATAGGATAGTGTTTACCCTGGGGTTAGTTTTACCGTCATGCATTGTTAGGAGGACGCTCATGTATTTTCAGACAGTTTTTTGTTCCCCATTTTCAGTTTGGAGCTGCAAGTTGTTTTAGTTTTAGAAAGGACAGCAAGCTCAAAAGAAGGGTTTTCCCTCTCCCTGGTGTTTTGAAAATTCTGTTGGTGAGCAGAAAACAAGGTTGTGTTTGACTGAAGGATGAAAATCTGCTGTTGTTGGGAGCTGGACCAGAGTGTCTGATGTCTTATCTTCAAACTGTTCAGAGTAAATCCAGAAAACTGCATCAACCGAAGGACTCAAATTTCCATTATCACGTGAGCTGTAGACTTTGATGTGTTGAACCTATTTAAAGGATTTTGTTGATGGAAAGAGTTTTGGTTTGATTGGAACACAATGGATATCATTGTTAAGGGTTATACATAATTGTTTCTTGTTTGCAATTGATAAATGTTCTTGCTAATGTTTTTACTATGCATGTTAACTATGTTCTTAAGTAAACTTTGTTTGATAAAAGCTCCCTCGTGGATCTTTTGAATCATAGCTGAAGTGTGAAACCTGTCCTAGCCAAATTCAAGGTGCATAACTTGTGATCCAGGCAGGCTCTATAAAACACTGACCTGAACCATAACAACATGGCCAAAGGGCCTCTTCTAAACCGTAGGTTTTTATAATATTTTACATCTCCTGCAGGGTATCTGAAACTCTCTGCAGTGTTACACTGCTGGCTCACCGTTGACCACGTACCTTGAGCTTTAAAAGTATTCTGATCTTCTCGGAAGATTTGGGAGGGGTTGCGGTTCTGGAGAATGGTAAGGTAGCCATGCTCCCGCACTTCTGCTTTCTCCTGGTCCCGTTTCCACACAGTCACAACGATCTGTAATCGGACAGATGGTTCAGTCAGGAGTGCTGGAGGAGCCAGAGAGAAAGAGAGAGAGAGAAAGAAAGAAAGAAAGAGAGAGAGAGAGAGAAAGAAAGAAAAAGAAAGAGAGAGAGAGAGAGAGAAGGAAAGAAAGAAAGAAAGAAGAAAGAGAGGAAGAAGAAAGAGAGAGAAGAGAAGAGATAGAAAGAAAGAGAGAGAGAATAGAAAGAAGAGAGGGCGAGAGAGATAGAAAGAAAGAGAGAGAGAGATAGAAAGAAAGAGAGAGAGAGATAGAAAAGAAAGAGAGAGAGAGATAGAAAGAAAGAGAGAGAGAGATAGAAAGAAAGAGAGAGAGAGATAGAAAGAAAGAGAGAGAGAGATAGAAAGAAAGAGAGAGAGAGATAGAAAGAAAGAGAGAGAGAGATAGAAAGAAAGAGAGAGAGAGATAGAAAGAAAGAGAGAGAGGTAGAAAGAAAGAGAGAGAGAGAAGAAAGAGAGAGAGAGATAGAAAGAAAGAGAGAGAGAGATAGAAAGAAAGAGAGAGAGAGAAAGAAAGAGAGAGAGGTAGAAAGAAAGAGAGAGAGGTAGAAAGAAAGAGAGAGAGATAGAAAGAAAGAGAGAGAGGTAGAAAGAAAGAGAGAGAGGAGAAAGAAAGAGAGAGAGGAAGAAAGAGAGAGAGAGAAAGATAAGATAAAATAAAATAGGAGGGTGGGCAAAAAGGGGCAAATTTAGGTCCAGAAAGAAGGAAGAGAGCTAGGGTGGGAGTGGGCAGGGAGGGGATAGAGAGAGAGGGAGGGAGAAGGGAACAGAGGGAGAGAGGAACAGGGAGAGGGAAAGAGAGCAAAAGAGAGGGGGGGGCGGGGGGAAGCGAAAGAGAAAATGAAGGAGATGGGAGATGATTGAGTGAAAGAGAGAGAGAGAGATTGTTTCTTTCAGCAGCAGACACAGGTCAGCACCAATATCCAGTCACGTGTTTAGTCGCGCTCCACTTGTGATACATTTGGTTTTAACTTTTTGTAAAACGGAAACCTCAGCAAGACATCAGTGCGAGGGTTAAAGAGGTAGAAGGAAGGAAGTGCTACACGAGGGAAATGGGGGCAAAGGAGACCATTCCTCTTGGGAGACCAGACCACTAAGAGTGGGACAGTGGTAAAACAGCAAGATGAAACTTTTTGTAGGGGGCAGTTTCACATGGGGCTGTGAAATTGTGTAAAATCTCTGCCTCTGAATCCACAGGCGGCTAGACAGACAGTGGGAGCAGATTAATGACCCAATGGGATGTTCTTGTCACTGAGTCCCGTTGGCCAGCCAAACCTAATTCATGCACTGCTCACTCCACAAGGGTAATGAAGGATGCAGCCTCAGTCTCTCTCTCTCTCACAGTCAGAAAGGTTTACACTATGGAAACAGGCCTTTCGGCCCAACTTGTCCATGCCTCCCTTTTTTTTAAATCCCTAAGTTAGTCTCAATTGCCTGCATTTGGCCATATCTCTCTATACCCATCTTACTCATTTAACTGTCTAAATGTTTTTTAAAAAACAAAATTGTACCCACCTCCACTACTGCCTTTGAAAGCTTGTTCCACCCTGTATGTAAAAAATTGCCCCTTTTGTATCTCTCCCATCTCACCTTAAATCTATCCCCTCTAATTTGCCCTACTTTGGAAAAGATGTTGACTACCTACCTTATCTATTCCCCTCATTATTTTATAGACCTCTATAAGATCACCCCTCAGTCTTCTGCACTCCAGAGAAAAAAATCCCAGTTTATTCAGCCTCTCCTTATAACTCAATCCATCAAATCCCAGTGTTATCCTAGTAAATCTTTTCTGCATTCTTTCTAGTTTAATAATATCCTTCCTATAACATGGTGACCAGAACTGTACACGATAGTCCAAGTGTGGCCTTACCAATGTTTTGTACAACTTCAGCAAGACCATCCCAACTCCTGTATTCAATGTTCTGACCAATAAAACCAAGCTTGCTGAATGTCCTCTTCACCACTCTGTCCACCCGTGACTCCACTTTCAAGGAACTATGAACATGTACTCCTGGATCTCTTTGTTCTATAACTCTCTCCAGTGCCCTATCATTAGCTGAATAAGTCCTGCCCTGGTTCAATCTTCCAAAATGTAACACCTCGCATTTATCCAAATGAAACTCCATCTGCCATTCGTTAGTCTACTGGCCCAATTGATCAAGATCTCGCTGCAATCCTTGATAACTTTCTTCACCATCACTATGTCACTAATCTTGGCGTCATCTGCAAACTTACTAACATGCCTCTTAAATCATCATCTAAATCATTAATATAAATGACAAATAAAGTGGACCCAGCACCAATCTCTGAAGCACACCGCTGGTCACAGTTTGAAAATCAACACTCTACAACCACCCTCTGGCTTCTGTCATCAAGCCAATTTTGTATGCATTTGGCTACCTCATCCTGGATCCTGTGAGATTTAACCTTAAGCAACAACCTATCATGCAGCACCTTGTCAAAGTCCTTGTTAAAGTCCATGTAGACCACATCAACTGCACTGCCCTCATCTACCTTCTTGGTTATCTCTTCAAAAAATTCAATTAAATTTGAGACATGATTTTCCACTCACAAAGCCATGCTAACTGTCCCTAATCAGTCCTTGCATCTCTAAATGCCGTAACTCCTGTCTCTCAGAATACCATCCAATAATTTACCCACCACAGATGTGAGGCTCACTGGCCTGTAGTTCCCAGGCTTTTCCCTGCGACCCTTTTTAAACAAAGGCACAACATTTGCCACTCTCCAATCTTCAGGCAGCTCACTTGTGACTATCGATGATTCAAATATCTCTGCTAGGGGACCTGCAATTTCCTCCCTAGCCTCCCACAATGTCCAGAGATACACTTCATTTACCTTGATGCACTTTAAGACTTCCAGCACCTCCTTCTCTGTTATATGTACACTCCTCAAGACATTGCTATTTATTTCCCCAAGTTCCCTAACATCCACACTTTTCTCAACAGTAAATACTGATGAGAAATATTCATTTAGGGTCTCACCCATCTCTTGTGAACCCGCACATAAATGACCTTGTTGACTGTTAAGAGGCCCTACCCTCTCCCTTGTTACACTTTTACCCTTTATGTATTTGTGGAAGCTCTTTGAATTCTTCTTTGCATTTTCTGCCAAAGCAATTTCATGTCCCTTTTTTACCCTCCTGATTTCTCTCTTATCTCTACTCCTACACGCCTTATTCTCATCAATGGATTCACTTGATCCCAGCTGCCTATACATTTCATGTGCCTCCTTCTTCTTCAATATCTCAAGTCATCCAGAGTTTCCTACTTCTACCAGTCCTACCCTTCACTCTAAGAGGAATGTGCTTACCCTGAACCCTGGTTAATCCATTTTTGATACCCTTCTCCTCCTTCCTCCTCATTGGTATGGGCCTTTCTATTTCCTCAAAGTAAAAGATTTTTTATTACCGTCACAAGTCAGCTGACATTAACACTTCAACAAAGTTACTGTGAAAGTCCCGTAGTCACCACGTTCTGGCACCCGTTTGGATCAATGCACCCTAACTAGCACATCTTTCGGACTGTGGGAAGAAACTGGAGTACCCGGAGAAAACCCACGCAGACACAGGGAGAACATGCAGACACCACACAGACAGTGACCCGAGCTGGGAATTGAACCGGGTCCCTGGTGCTGTGAGGCAGCAGCGCTAACCCCTGTGCCGTCCCAAAACACATGGGCTCTTCCGGGATTTGAACGCAGGACTTCTCGCATGCTAATTCTACCCTAAACGAGAATCATATCCTGAGACCAACAAGCCAATGACCCATTCATTCGTGGGACAAGAGGCATCGCAGGTTAGGCCAGCGTTTATTGCCTATCCCGAGGTGCCCCTTGAGAAGGTGGTGATGAGCTGCCTTCTTGAATCGCTGCAGTCCACGTTCTGTGGTTGACAGTGCTGTTAGGGAGGGAGTTCCAGGATTTTGAACTATGAAGGAATGGCCGATATATTTCTAAGTCGGGGGAAAAGTTATATTTAGGCCAGAACTATTATAGGTAAGCATGGTAGATTTCCTTCCCTAAAGGATATTAGTGAACCCTGATGGGATTTTTAACCGCAATCGGTGACAGTTTCATCGCTGAGACTAGCTTCTAATTACAGATTTTATTAATTGAATTTAAATTCCCCCATATGCCATGGTGGGACTCAAACTAATCTCCCAGCACATTAGCCTAGGTTTCTCAATTACTAGTCCAATGACAGTTCCACTGCGACTTGCAGATTGTCAAATCTGTCTCCAAAGGCAGCAGCTTTGGACTCCCTCTCTCTCTCTCCTGCTGTGCATTTCACATCTTCGAGTGGGTGGATTTGACATCACCAGAATTAATTTTGCGTGGAACATTTGCAGACATTTCAGAGCAGATCTGTGGGGCCTAAGGACAGCGCTCCAGGCTGCAACATGACCAACCAGATCATGGGATCGACAGTGTAGAAAGAGGCCATTTGGCCCATTGGGTCTGTACCAACCACAATTCCACCCAACCCTATCCCTATCCCCGTAACCCAAAACATTTACCCTGCTAATCCCCTGATACTAAGGGGCAATTTAACACGGTCAATCAACCTAATCCGCATATCTCTGGACTGTGGGAGGAAACCAGAGAACCCAGAGGAAATCCACGCAGACGCAGGAGAATGTGCAAACACTACACAGGCCGTGATCCAAGGCTGGAATCAAACCTGGGTCCCTGGCGCTAAACACTCATCATTTAAAAAAAAAAAATTCCTAAATCCCTCAGAGAATCGACAAGAAAGCTCATTCAGAGCGTTTGTCAATGTGTCAGCTGTGGCTCAGCTGACAGCACACGGGTCTGCGAGTCAGAAGGCTGCAGGTTCAAGACTCTCTGAAACACTCCTGCACAAAACCTAGCTTGATACTCCCACGGTGGTACTGAGAGAGTGCTGCACTGCCAAAGGATCAGTCTTTCAGAGGAGACTTTAAACAGAGACCCTGTATGTCCTCTTCACAGGGCACTGAGCGTCTCGCTGGCCACAATTTCGAAGAGGAGTTCTCCCCAGCGTTCCTCCTCAATATTCACCCCTCAATCGATACCACACACAAATAAAAATGATTCGGTTGTTACCTTGTTGATGCTTGTGGTGGTACCTTGCTGTGTACAAATTGACTGCAGCCTTTCCGACAATACAAGTCAAAAGTACTTTATTGGGTTGTATAGGAGATAATAAAGAAAGTGAAAGGAATGTTGGCATTTAAAGCTAAAGGAATAGAATATAAAGATAAGGAAGTATTCCTGCAACTATACGAGGCATTGGTGAGGCCACACGAGGAGTATCGTGCACAGTTTGGGTCCCCTTATTTAAGGAAAGATGTAACGGCATTGGAGGCAGTTCAGAGAAAGTTCACTAGATTGATTCCAGAGATGAGGGGTTTGTCGTATGAAGAGAGGTTGAACAGTTTGGGCCTATATTCCCTGGAAATTTAGAAGAAGAGGAGATCAAATTAGGGTACACAAGATGGTAAAAGGTTTGGATAAAGTAGATGTGGAGTGGATGCTTCCTTTTGTGGGACATTCTAGGATGAGAGGTCATAGTCTTAGGATAAGGAGTAGCAAATTTAAAACAGAGTTGAAGAGAAACTACTTCTCCAAAGGATGTGAATCTGTGAAATTCACTCTCCCAAAGTGCAGTGGATGTTGGGACAGTGAGTACATTTAAGGAGGAGTTAAACAGAATGTTATTTGGGAATGGGTTTGAAAGGTTATGGGGGAGAAGGCAGAAAAATGGGGATGAGGAGCATATCAGCCATGATGAAACAGACTCGATGGGCTGAATGGCCTAATTCTACTCCGATATCTTATGAACACGTAAAGTGCTATGGGATGTTCCGAAGCCATGGTATGCAAGTTTGAATTGCTTTGATTTATTATTGTCACATGTATTGGGATAGTGAAAAGTAATGTTTCTTGTGCGCTACACAGACAAAGCATACTGTTCATAGACTACATAGCAGAGAAGGATTTGATTTGATTTATTATTGTCACACGTATTGGGCCAATGCTCTCGGAGGGCTCTCCCTGGCATTGCCAGAGTTCCAAATTAATCTCCAGGCCCATCAACTGGAAAAAAAATTCGAAGGAAGTTAAACATTTTTTTTTATGCTTTCCGTGTTTGTGGGAGGCAGAAATGTTGCTTGGCTAGTCTGGGTGGGAAATTACATGGCCAAGCCTCAGGAAATGCCCAGCCGGGGGCTCTCCCTGTGCAAGGGGGTCATGCTGAAAATAGACACTGTGATTTCAGCCTTCCCAGTAACCACAGCAGGGGCTTTGACTCAGAAAGCCAAATAACCTGCACAACCAAGTTCAACAATTCTATTTTGGGAACCGTCAGGGGCTCAGGCAAGGTCTCATAAATCAGCACTCTGTGTCCCTCCTCCGGAATGTTCTCCTTCAGGTTAGCTGGTAAACCAGAGAGGGATTGAAAACAGACCAGTGACTTCCTTCCCTACTCCTCACTTCCTTAGGGACTGACACTGGTGCATTTTTTCCACCTGGTTAAGGCTTTGAGTTTTAGGTGTCCAGATCACCAACAGCCTATGCTGATATCCCATCCCAACACTATAGTTAAGAAAGCCTACCAACACCTTCACTTTCTCAGGAGACTAAGGAAATTTGGCACATCAGCTACAACTCTCACCATCTTTTACAGATGGACCACAGAAAATATTCTTTCGGGTTGTATCACAGCTTGGTATGGGGCTCCTGCTCTGCCCAGGGCCACAGTAAACTACAAAGGGTCGTGAATGAAGCCCAATCCATCACACAAATCAGACTCCTATGCACTGACTCTGTTTACACTTCCTTCTGAAAAAGCACAGTCTCTCTTCCACCTTTTTCCACTGGGGAAAAAATACAAAAGTCTGTACCAACAGACTCAAGAACAGTTTCTTCCCTGCTGCTGTCAGACTTTTGAATGTACCTACCTCGCATTAAGTTGATCTTTCTCTACACCCTCACTATGACTGTAACACTACATTCTGCACCCTCTCCTTTCTTTCTCTATGAACGGTATGCTTTGTCTTTACAGCGCACAAGAAACAATATTTTTCACTGTATCCCAATACATGTGACAATAATAAATCAAATCAAATCCTTCTTCCCTATGTACTCCATGAATGGTATGCTTTGTCTGTATAGCGCGCAAGAAACAATACTTTTCACTGTATCCCAATACACGCGACAATAATAATTCAAATCAACCTGAAATGAGGTGTTGATATTCAACAGAAACTGAGATACAGCCATTATAGCACAAAACAGAAGACTATTCAGCCCAACAAACCCCTACTGGCTCTCTGTAAAACAGCCCTCTCAGTCCCATTCCTGCCCGTGCTCTCTCTCCTCTCATCTTCTCTAACTCCAGAGTGGTGGGCGTTGTCGGCTCCTCACTTGGGAGGGATGTAACCTTCCTACATAAGAGAGCCAGGCAGGAAGGATCAGCAAGTGATCCAATCTGCAGGAGGCTTCTCACACTCGACATTATTTGTAGAAGGATAGAATTGAAGAATAGGAAAGTTACACTGAACCAACACTGCATGCTGCTCCAGTGGACATAAAAAGGATATAGAGATACTGGGGAGGGAAGTAGAGAAGATTTACAAAGATGATCCCTATAAATCAGAGGTGTGGCTTTACATATCACAACAAGTTTGACAAGCCGGGTCTCTTTTCTGATGAAAAAAGGCAGTTGAGGGGGCTGGCGTAACTGACGTGTTTGGAATTCTGAAAGGTTTTGATGGAATTAGGTACAGGGAGAGTGGGAAGGAAGAGTGTAACTGGAGGCCATCAACATAAGATAGTCACTAATAAATCCAATGGAGAATTCAGGAGAAACGTCTTTATCCAGAGAGTGCTGAGAATGTGGGGCACGCTCCCACAGGGAGTGATTTAAGTAGTTTAAGCAAGACAAGCATATTAAGAAGAAAGGAATAGATGCATAGAATCCCTACAGGCAGAAGGAGGCCATTCAGCCCATCGAGTCTGCATCAATCACAATCCCACCCAGGCCCTATCCCCATAACCCCAGACATTTACTCTACCTAGTCTTCCTAATGGGAAATTTGGCATGATTAATCCACCTAACCTATACACTTTTGGACTGTGGGAGGAAACTGGAGCATCTGGAGAAAACCCACGCAGACATGTGGAGAACGTGCAAACTGCAGACAGACAGCCATCCAAGGCTGGAACTGAACTGTGTTCCTGGCGTGTTAGGCAGCAGTGCTAACCACTATGGCACCATGCCGCCACAATATGCATTGGCCATTCTTCCAGATACTCCAGTTTCTACCCACAGTCCAAAAATGCATCGGTTAGGTGGATTGCCATGCTAAATTGCCCCTTAGTGTCCAAAGATGTGCAGGTTAGGTGGATTAGCCATGCTAAGTGTCTGGTGTTACAGGGATAGGACAGGGCAAACAGCCTGAGTAAGACACAGGGAGAACGTTCAAACTCTGCACAGACAGTGACCCGAGGCTGCAATTGAACCTGGGCCCCTGGTACTGTGAGGCAACAGTGCTATCTACTATACCAAGGATACGGTGATGGATTGAGATAAGGGAAGATGGAAGGTAAACTTTATCCCCTCGAGGTACTGCTTTTTTCAGTATTTTTTGTTGCTCTATTCTCGGCCCTGCTAGATAATTTCCATTATTCTGACTGTTGTCACGCACGCTCCTAATCTCTGCTATCATTTCCACAGTAAGAAGTCTCACAACACCAGGTTACAGTCCAACAGATTTATTTGGAATCATGAGCTTTCATCAGGTGATGAAGGAGCAGTGCTCCGTAAGTTTGGACTCTAACCCGGTGTTGTGAGATTTCTTACTGTGCCCACCCCAGTCCAATGCTGGCATTGCCACATCATCATTTCCACTGCTGTTGTGTTGCTGTCTCCTGATTTGTGAGGTTGTCACATTCATCTTCAATGATCTGTTCAAATAGATTCTGCACTGTACAATGTGGTGAACCCCATCCATTTTTAACACGGTGAATCACGGGAGAAGTTACAAAATACCTCAACAATAATTAACAGTGAGACCATAATTAATTCTATGCTGTAATTAACTGTTGACTGTCTCGATTTAAGCTGCAGTTATTGTGTTGAGAGTCAGAGAGAAACGTCTGCCCCCAGGACATGCTAAAGTACAACCAAAGAAGCATTTCTAAAGTGTTAGTCCCTCTTGTGACAGGAATTATTTGTGCACAGCAAGCTCCCACAAAAATAAAATGTGATGATGAGCAGATAACTTTTCTGACTGAGTAGAGACACGAACAATTTTGTCTTTTAAAAAGCATTTAGACAGTTACATCAGTAAGATGGGTATAGAGGGATAAGGGCTAAATATGGGCAATTGGGACTAGCTTAATAATAAAAACTGGGCAGCATGGACAAGTTGGGCCAAAGGGTCTATTTCCAAGCTGTCTGACTCTAAAATTGATGGAGGGATTTCATAGAATCAGAAAATTCCTACAATTCAAAAGGAGGCCATTCAGCCCTTCGAGCCTGCACAGATAACAATCCCACCCAAGCCCTATCTGCGTAACCCCAAGCATTTACCCTGTTAATCCCCTTGACACTAAGGGGCACGCCAATTCACCCAACCTACACATTTTGGAACACTAAGGACAATTTACCGTGGCCAAACCACCTAACCTGACATTTTTGGACACTAAGGGACAATTTTCCCTGACCAATCCAGCTCACCTACTTGTTCGGTCTGTGGGAGGAAACCAGAGGACCGGGGGGGGCGTGGAAACCCACACAGACATAAAGGAAAATGTGCAAACTCCACGTAGCCAGTGATCCGAGGCTGGAATTGAACTTGGGTCTCTGGCACTGTGAGACAGCAGTGCGAATCACTGTGCTACCCCAATATATATTGGGCAGGTCACTGGGGATAATTCCCCAGCTCTTCTTTGAAACAGGGGCAATGGAATCCACCTGATGCAGTTTAACTCAAAAGTCTCATGTGAAAGAAGGCACCTCTGACAGTATGACACTCCCTCAGTGCTGCCTTCTCCCTGAGAGCTGAACCTTGTGGCTCAGAAACAAGGGAGTTTCCCACTGGACCACAAGTGACTAGGAATAGACTGAACGTTCAATTCACTCAACCGTGGGCCATTTGGTTGGACAACAGGAATGGAAAGAATTGAATCCCAGAAAGAAACTGCAGCTTCAGTGGGAGATAAAGATGGAGTAGAGAAAATGGCAACCTTCCCCCAGAGATCCAGCTTACATTCCACCCCTTCCCAGCGGAGAGATACATTTTTGACGAATGCACATGAGCCAGGAGCATGTTTTTAGCACGTGGGGCAGATTCTGACGGGCGTCCGATGCATAATCACCTGATAGTGAATTCTCTCACCTTCGCTTTTACCGTTCCAACCGGGAGCTTATCCAGGGCCACCGAAAGGGGGAAGATCACTTCATCATTGGAAATGATTGGCTCCTCCATCATAGTCTGGGGAAGAAGGGAAAGCGAAATAGAGAGTTACCGTGAGGGACACACGTCCTGTTAATCATCCAGACAAAAGCATCAGTATAACACGTTCTAATATTGTGTGGTCGTACTGACCTATGAATATTACTGAAGAGAGAGACATGTTGCCCATGCTTTTTATCTTGCAAGCTAGAATAATAAATTTGAAACAATCACTACAACTTTTATTACTACAGTATAAATTGTTGTTAGAGTTTGAAATTTGATAATTCTGCATTTGTCCTCATGAGATAAAAACACGTCAACAACACGTTTCTCCTCTTTCCATGAAATTTAGGTGCGGAAAACATTGCTAAAGGGACAGACCAGATCATAGAATCCGTACAGTGCAGAAGGAAGCTATTCGGTCCATCTAGCCTGTACCGACCACAATCCCACCCAGGCCCTATCCCCGCATCACCACATAGTTACCCTGCTAATCACCCTGACACTAGGGTCAATTTAATATGGTCCACCTAAACTATATGTCTTTGGACTGTGGAAGGAAACTGGAGCACCTGGAGGAAACCCATGCAGATATGAGGAGAATGTGCAAACTCCACACAGACAGCGATCTGAGGCCAGTATTAAACCCGTGTCCCATTGCTGTGAGGGAGCAATGCTAACCACTGTGCTGTCCTCAGTAGGTTAATTGAATAGCTCTGTCACCGAGCTTTTTTTATTCATTCATGGGACATGGGTGTTGCTGGCTAGGTCACCATTTATTGCCCATCCCTAATTGCCCTTAGAGGGCAGTTGAGAGTCAACCACATTGTTTGGTCTCTGGAGTTAAACATAGGCCAGACCAAATAAGAATGGCACATATCTTTCCCCATAGGAGATTAGTGATGTGTTTTTCTGACAAGCAGCAGTAGGTCGCCAGTAGATTCTTAATTCCAGATTTTTTTTAATTGAATTCAAATTCCACCATCTGCCTTGGCGGGATTCGAACCTGGGTCCCCCAGAACATGAGCTGAGTTTCTGGATTAATAGGCTAGTGATAATATCACTAGGCCATCGCCTCCCTAGTCCTTGCTAGTACAAGGCTAGTACAGGCCAGAGTAGTTTTTGCATCTGCTTCAGCAATTTATGATTCTACTCATGGTCCCCCTGTTCATAAAAAGAGCTCAACAAGTTCAGTGATTGCCTTCAGCCACTGCCTTTCCGTTGCATTTTCAAAATCTCAGGATGCCCCCACCAAAACACATCGCAGGCAATGTCACAACGAGTTAGGCAAATTGTGTATTGGGTTTGAGTCCCACAGCAACACCCAATGGCACACATAAAATTTTCATTTCATTGCTGTGCTACTTGTGTTCTGGCACTATGAACTATGCCTATTCATATTCCCATGGCACCCACGTAAAGAGTCGGGATTCCTCCTTGAACCCAGAGGTAACACTGCCGAAAGCAGACGTTACTTTTCAGTAATCAACATTTGCACGGTTGGATATTAAAAATAAGTTGTAGATTTAAGTAAATTTAATTTAGTGTTCTGCATGCAAAAAAAAAGAGTTAAAACTTTGCATGTGTGGGGATTTGGTTTCGTTTCAAACTTGGCTGTACTGTGATTAGAGTGCTTACAACGGGTAAAGCAAACAGCTTCAAGAAGGACTGGACTGCTGCTTAGCACAGTAAGAAGTTTCACAATACTAGGTTAAAGTCCAACAGGTTTATTTGGTAGTAAACACCACTAGCCTTCTGGGTTTGCCCCTTCAGCAGGTGAGTGGGAGTGATAGTAGTTCGTCATCTGATGAAGGGGTAGAGCCCCAAAAGCTAGTGGTGTTTACCACCAAATAAACCTGTTGGACTTTAACCTGGTGTTGCGAGATTTCTTACTGTGTTTACCCCAGTCCAATGCTGGCATTTCCATATCATTTTGCTTAGCACCAGGAGCCACCTTTAAGTTAGGAAGAATTTTTTGAGTTTGTTTTTAAACTGGACCCAAGGCAGTTGGAGCTCGGTAGCTGGATAGGGAAAGACTCTTTCAGGAGGAGGATAATGGAGTAATGGAAAAGAAAGCAAGTCCCAGAAATCAAACAAGACCATTTGATTTATGCACGACCTCAGAAATCATCCAAAGTTTGTAAAAAAAAAAAAAATTGGTTTAACTCACAACTGGCCACATGTACAAATAGGTGGGAAATGATAACTTATTTGCTGTTTCTTCACCTATGTAGAGCTTCACTCACTATGTTCTCTCATTTTCTGTTAATATTATAGCTGTTTCACCCTTGCCACACCATCAAGAGGCATTTAAGTTTCTCGAACACAGGAATTAGAAGCAAAAGTCAGCAAATTCAACCCTTTGAGCCTGCTCCGTCACTGATCTCTCCTTGGTCTTAAATCCACCTCCCCAACTATTCCCCATATTCCCTCTGCCCTTTTCTTTATTAGCACCTAACCAGTACGCCTTTGGATCATGGGATGAAACTGGAGCATCCAGAGGGAAATCCAAGCAGACAAAGGGAGAATGTGCAGGCTCCTCACTTACAGTCACCCAAGCCGGGAATTGAACCCGGGTCCCTGGCGCTGTGAGGCAGCAACGCTAATCGTTGTGTCACGATGGGGGTTCAATGCTAAATTAGTAATGGAGTGGCAGGCATTTAAAGGGATACTCTGACCAATAGCTGAGCGAGTAAAATCTCGGATGGCTCTGCGATGGTGTTGCCCCATGTTATAAATGGCACTATATCTGGTTCATCCATCACTAGACCTTAATCGTTGGTGCTGACACACAAAATGTTGCTGCAGAATTGCAACATGAGGTAAATCGACCGCAACTGCAGGAGCGGGGCTCTCCCAGGGGACGGTTTATAAAAGAAAAAGTCCATTATGTTGCCAGCCCTCTGGATCCATCCACAAAATGCAATGGGATTATACATGAGCTGAACTCACGAGAGAAACGCGGGGAGAGGCAAACATTGTGCAAAAGCACTAAGGTAATGCTGACAAAACACAGCCTGCCCTTGGGAGGCAATTAGATCAGGACAGCTAGAATCTGCCTAATACATCATCCATATCTCACCCCCACCACCTCCTCCCCCATCCTCTCATCATCCAGCTAATAAATTAACCTCCAAGAACAGACAAACTAAACAAATCTGCTGAGGTTGGGCAACGTATTTCTTGTTTAACTATGGGCTCAAACAATACTTGCTGCAATCAAAATGGCTTTGCAACTCGAAGAAAAACAAAGAAAATTACAGCACAGGAACAGGCCCTTTGCACCCTCTCCATCCTCCCCACTGTCCACTCTGTTCATGCCCCTCAATCTTGTAGACTTCTATTAGGTCGCTCCTCAATTGCTGTTGTTCCAGTGAGAACAAACCGAGTTTCTCCAACCTCTCCTCATAGCTAATGCCCTCCATACCTGGTAATATTCTGGTAAATCTTTTCTGTACCCTCTTCAAAGCCTCCACATCCTTCTAGTAGTGTGATAACCAGAACTGAACACTATATTCCAAGTGCAGCCTACCTAGGATTCTATAAAACTGCAACATGACTTGCCAATTTTTAAACTCCATGCCTCAGCTGATGAAGACAAGCATGCCGTAAGCCTTCTTGAGTATCTTCTCCACCTGCACCACCATTTTCAGTGACCTGTGTACTTGCATACCCAGATCCCTCTGCCTATTAATACTCTTAAGGGTTCTGCCATTTATTGTATATTTTTCATTTGTATTAGACCTTCCAAAATGCATTACCTCATGTTTCTGCAGTCCAACAAGAGGCCATTCAGCCCATTGTATCTGCACCAGCCCTATGGAAGATAATTAGTCCCACTCCTCCGCCCCACACCCCCAACCCATTGCCCTCTCCAAAGAGCCCTGCAAAGTTTTGTTCATTTGCTGAAGGAGGTGTACTGTCAAAGCTTTTCACTTATTAGGTCAGATGGAAGAATGCAAAACTGCAAAGGGAGCGACAATTGAGACTGCATCAGTAAAAGGTGCTGATCGGTCTAGACTCTCGCCACATGACTCCAGTTCAGACCCACAGCAACGTGGCTTCAAAGCCATTCAGTCCAAGGGCAATTAGGGATGGGCAACAAATACTGTCCTTGCCAGTGTTTTTGTTTTATTCATTCCTGGGACATTTATTGCCCATCCCTAATTGCCTGAGGACAGTTGGCAGTCAATCACATTGCTGTGCCTCTGGAGTCACATGTAGGCCACAATGGGTAAGGGTGGCAGATTTCCTTCCCTAAAGGGACCAGATGGGTTTTTCCAACAATGGGTCATCAGTAGATTCTTAGTTCAAGATTTTTTTTATTGAATTCAAATTCCATCATTTGCATTGGTGGGATTCGAACCTGGGTCTCCCAGAACATTAGCTGAGTTTTTTGTTTAATAGCCTAGTGATAATACAACTAGACCATCGCCTCCCCACATCAATTATTCTTTCATGTGATGTCCACATCCGATGAAAGATTAAAAACAGTCAGTCGGCCTCTGGACAGATCATTTCTATCAAATCATGCAATGATTATTGCACAGAAGGAGGGTACTAAGCCTATTGTACAGTAATAGATCTCTGTCACAGCAACTCACCTAGTCCCACTAGCTTTTTCTCCATAAACCTGCCAATTTTTACTCTTCGGCCCAACTAGTCAGTGGAGGGTGTTTACGCTCCATGCAAGCATCTTCCTTCCCTTACTTCCACTCACCTTCTATCCCTTCATCCCCATTTCAACATCGCAGGCACTTGTAAACCATAACAGACAGAGGCTGAGTGGTGACCTGATAGAGGTCTATAAAATTACCAGAGGTGTAAACTGGGTGGATAGTGAGATGGTGGAAGCGTCAATTACAAGAGAGCACAGGTTCGAGGTAAGAGGGGGAAAGTTTAAGGAAGATGTGAGGGGGAAGTTTCTCCTGCAGAGAGTAGAGTGTGCCTGGAAAGCGCTGCCATTGGAGGTGGTGGAAGCGGTATCTGATGGGCACATGAAAAGGGAGGAAAAAGAGGATATGGACTGAGTAAAGGCAGAAGGTATCTTTTTAAAGTTTATAGTTGAGGCATCACGATCGGCACAAGATGGAGGGCCAAAGTACCTGCCCCTGTGCTTAATTTTCTTTGTTCTTGGCTCCTGGCATTGTACACGAGAGCAGCAGAATGGCAGGGTACTGCTCTGTCCTCCTTTTTACAGCTTAAAGTGTAGAAATAAGAGTAGGCCATCCAGCTGCTCCGCCATTCAATGATCGTGCCTGATCACCTATCTGCGCCACCTCCACGATCCTTGGGTTTATTTATTTGTGTCACAAGTAAGGCTTTGACACTGCAATGAAGTTACTGTGAAAATCCCCTAGTCGCGGCACTCCAGCACCCGTTCGGGGTAATATTGAGGAAGAATTTAGTATGGCTCGTGCACCCTAACCAGTACGTCTCGGACTGTGGGAGGAAACTGGAGCACCCGGAGGAAACCCATGCAGACATGGGGAGAACGTGCAGACTCCGCACAGACAGCGAGCCAAGCCAAAAATTGAATCCAGGTCCCTGCCGCTGTGAGGCAGCTGTGCTAACTACTGTGCCACGGTGTGGCCCTAAGCCTTGCGATCACGTGTGCAAATGTTTTCACTGATATCTTGAATGCCTGACTGGCGCGATGCCCATATTCACACAGTGCGTCAGGAACCCCAGCGAAACGTTGTCTGTGAGGGATGGTTAGCTAAAGCTAAACTTCACGCCACTCAAGGCAAATGATTGAGCCAGGAAGAGTCTGGCTGGACAACAGAACTCAGTAAGAATTTAGCAACACCAATTTTAAATCCAACCGATTTATTTGATAGTAAATCTGCGAGCTTTCGACACTCTTGTGCCTTCGTCAGGCAAATGCAGTGTTCTGGTCTGCAATCGCACAAATATCAACACAGACAGTCACAGATTGCTGATTAGATTGCGAATCCTTACATCTAACCTGCTATTCAAGTGTTAAAGTGGCTAACAATGTGTGTGAAGGGAATCCTGAGCATTGGTTAGAGAATTGTGTATTTTCTCCAGACAGCACAGTAAGTGAGGTCTTTTGCTAACCCAGGCAAGTTACGGGGGTTACAGATAGTGTGTCATGAAGCCAAGATCCCTGTTAAGACCGTCCTCATGTGTGCGGAACTTGGCTATCAGTCTCTGCTCAGCAACTCTGCGCTGTCGCGTGTCACGAAGGCCCCCTTGAAGAACATTTACCCGCAGGTCGGAGGCCGAATGCCCATGACTGCTGAAGTGTTCGCCCACAGGAAGGGAACTGTTTTGCCTGGTGATGGTTGAGCGATGCTCATTCATCCGCTGTCGTAGTGTCTGCATGGTCTCCCCAATGTACCATGCTTCAGGACATCCTTTCTTGCAAGTATTAGGTAGACAACGTTGGCCGAGTTGCAAGAGTATGTACCGTGTACCTGGTGAATGGTATCTTCACGTCTGATGATGTCGTCCATATCTATGATCTGACATGTCTTGCAGAGGTTGCTGTGGCAGGGTTGTGTGGTATTGTGGTCACTGTTCTCCTTAAGGTTGGATAGTTTGCTGCGAACAATGATCTGTTTGAGGTTGTGCGGTTGTCTGAAAGCAAGAAGTGGGGGGGTTGGGGATGGCCCTAGCGAGATGTTCATCGTCATCAATGATATGTTGAAGACTCCGGAGAAGTACTGGACAACAAAGGGTACTCTGTCCACCATGTCCCGTTTTCATCTTCTGAGGAGGTCAGTGCGGTTTATCGCTGTGGCATGTCGGAACTGTCCATCGACACCCTCCCAGATCATTGTTCGCAGCAAACTACCCAACCTTCAGGAGAACAGTGACCACAATACCACACAACCCTGCCACAGCAACCTCTGCAAGACATGCCAGATCATCGACATGGACGACATCATCAAACGTGAGGATACCATTCACCAGGTACACGGTACATACTCTTGCAACTCGGCCAACGTTGTCTACCTAACACGTTGCAAGAAAGGATGTCCCGAACCATGATACATTGGGGAGACCATGCAGACACTACGACAGCAGATGAATGAGCATTGCTCAGCAATCACCAGGCAAAACAGTTCCCTTCCTGTGGGCGAACACTTCAGCAGTCATGGGCATTCGGCCTCCGACCTGCGGGTAAATATTCTTCAAGGGGGCCTTCGTGACACACGACAGCGCAGAGTCACTGAGCAGAGACTGATAGCCAAGTTCCGCACACGAGGACGGTCTTAACAGGGATCTTGGCTTCATGACACACTATCTGTAACCCCCGTAACTTGCCTGGGTTAGCAAAAAAACCTCACTTACTGTGCTGTCTGGAGAAAATACACAATTCTCTAACAATGCTCAGGATCCCCTTCACACACATTGTTAGCAACTTTAACACTTGAATAGCAGGTTAGATGTAAGGATTCGCATTCTAATCAGCAATCTGTGACTGTCTGTGTTGATATATGTGCGATTGCAGACCAGAACACTGCATTTGCCTGACAAAGGCACAAGAGTGTCGAAAGCTCGCAGATTTACTATCAAATAAATCGGTTGGATTTAAAATTGGTGTTGCTAAATTCTTACTACCCCAGTCCAACGCCGGCAACTCTACATCTGGACAACAGAAGACAGAGTACGGGCAATGGTCTACACTCTAATTGCTAAGACTTGATTGATAGCGTACTACAAGAAACGTGTGTTGGGGTCTCAGCTCTTTACTGTATTTATCTTAGATAACACCGATCCTAATTTCCCAATAGGGCAAAGATTGATGATACAACAAGGACTAAGAATAAAATTACAGGGAGTCGTTGAAAAATTAAGCCGACAGAGCAACAGTGATGAATTTAAAGGTTCGACCACGGGTTTGAGTATTAATTAAATGGTGAAAAGCTAGAAGCAGTGGAGAGTTGAAAGTCCTGGTTCGGCCACTGTGGGATTGCCTCCATTGGTGGCATTCACTCTCCTGTCTTCGAGTTACAAAGTTCTGTGTCTGAGTGCCACTACAAGCTCAAACCTGATGCTCCAGTGTAACACCGAGGGAGTGCTGCAGTGCTGTGGTTGCCACTTTTCAGGCAAGGCCCAACTGGTGGATGTCAAATTATAGAATCCCTACAGTTCAGAAAGAGGCCACTCTGCCCATCGCAGCTGTACCGACTCTTATCCAGGTTTATTCCATAACCCCATGCATTTACCCCTGCTGTGTTCCCTACAACACTTCAGAAAAGTATTTCATTGGCTGGAAAGTGTCTGGTGGTTGTGAGAATTGCTATATAAATGCTGTGCACTGTTCTGGGAATAGTTGAGGATATATCTTTCACTGTAAACTGCTGTATGGAAGCTGTAGGAAGGTCTTTCTTATCTCTCCAGACGGGGTTAAAGGGCTGGAAACATAGAGTCAAAGAATCCCCAGTGAAGAACAAGGCTATTTGGCCCACAGAACCTGCAACCAACAACAATCTCCCACACAGGCCTTATCCCAGTAACCTCATGTATTTACTCTGCTAGTCCGCTGACACAAAGGGGCGATTTACCATGGCCAATCCATCTAACCTGCACACTGGAATTCCCTCCCTAAATCTTTTTTCTCTCCATATTTAAGACACTCCTTAAAACCTACCTCTCTGACCAATCTTTTGACACCTAATATCACTATTTTTTTTCAATTCACTCTTCCACGAGATGCAGGCATCACTGTCTAGGTCAGCATTTCAGGGCGAGGGAACTCAAAACAAAGCAGAAAGCAAGAAGATGGAGTGAGTGAACAGGAAGAGGGAAACAGAGAGAGTGAGCGAGCAAGGAAGGGAAAGAAAGTACGGGAACGAGAGGGAAGCTCACGGAGAACAGATTTTGCAGTATCGTTGAATCTATCAAACACGTCCTCCCAATGAGATCATTATGTACATGGCTGGTGGAAAAAAAGCAGCTGCTTCAAAAGGATTGAAAAGCTGGCAAGTCAAACAGCTGTTTAAGGTGAAGCGAAGTGAGCCTCACCCAGTGCTTTGCTCTGCTGTCATTTACAAAAGTTCCCCGAAAGCACAACAGGGAGAGATCACACCATGCAGTTCACCCCCTATCAAACTGTCAGCACTCACTGTAATTGCTGCCCACGTTGATGTTAAGCAGAGAACTCTCATTAGGCTGCTTATATATCTACACATCAATTTGGAGAGGGTGAGACTGCAAAACAGTCATCTTCACAGATTGCTGCTAGAGGCTTCTTGATGTGTGGGTCGCTTGTAAAGCATTCCGTAAACCGACAGTTTAAACTACCCACCACCAAGCTGCTTTTGGGTCCAAAATGTTTTCTGGACAGTCGCGGGGATTTAGCACCAAGGACCAAGGGGTAACAAATGCTCTACCCAATCCTCTATCAAACCAGTTTGAAAATGGTTGCAGCCAAGCACTTTCTGCACTGGTTTCAGGAACCTCGGGCACTGTGTGTCCCCCAAGGCATTAAACTCCATGCCCTGGAACCCTGCCAACCACAACAGCCTCGCTAAAAGTCAAGCACTAAATGCCAGAGGACAGTCCAGCATGTCTCTTGAAAAGTTTAAAGTTTATTCATCAGTGTCACAAATCAGCTTACGTTAACACCGCAGTGAAGTTACTGCGAAAATCGCCCTGGTCGTCACATTTCGGCGTCTGTTTTGGTAACACTAAGGGAGAATTATAGCACCCTAACCAGCATGTCTTTTGGACTGTAGGAGGAAACAGGAGGAAACCCATGCAGACACGGCAGAGAACTTGCAGACTTCACACAAACAGCGACCCAAGCCAGGAACTGAACCCAGATCCCTGAGATGCAATATTGGTGTAAAATTGGCATACAGTGGAAAGAACAAAGGACACGTTGATTCAACTAAAGGCTATTCAGTCCATTAAGATCAACTTGTTCAGTCTCACAGCTGCCGTGTAATTGGTTAGAATTTTTTTTATTAGCGACCACGCAAAACCTGAATGCAGTATCTGCGTGTGGGGTGGGGCACACAATCAGCATTTCCCAATACTTCAATTCTTGTGAATTGTTTCAATGTGAATAAATTCAAGTTGTTGCTTTAGCCTGCACAGGGCAGGACTGAAAAGGTGCATTGCCAATTCTTTGGTGATGAACGGTTGTGAATCTGTGGAATTGTTTACCGCAGAGGGCTGCAGAGGCTGGGTCATTAAGTACATTCAAGGCTTAGATAGACAGATCAGTAAGGAAATCGAGGGTTACAGGGATAAAGCAGGAAAGTGGGCGTTGAAGATTATCACATCAGATCATTCACGGTCTCATTGAAGGGTGTGGTCGATGGGCCAAATGGCCTACTTCTGATCTTCTAATCAAGCTACTAAACCTTCCAAGGGATGAGAAGTCCTTGTTCCCTCACGTATACCTCCTTGGTTTAATGGAAAAGTCAATTTTTAAGCAAATAATTACTTCACAGATGAATAGCATTTATGTGCCGGAGGACAAAAACATCACCATGTTGCGGACAGGGAGTGGAGTCTTTCAAAACCGTACAGCTCAATTCCACAAGCTGTCCAGAGACTCTTACAGATGTTAACAAAGCAATGACATCTGTACAGAACCTTTGTCAAATTTCCTTGTAGAAAAGTGCATCTGCTTTAGGATACGGCACCTCAGCAGGAACACAATGCCCTTGCAGATCCACTAGAACGCGGACAAGGATCGAATCATTGCTGAAATGTGGCTTGCATTCTAAGTATGGAAGAACAAGGGGCTAATGGCTTCCTCCCATAGTTGGAAGACAGGGAGGAAAGAAGGACTGGCACGACGGCACAGGGGTTAGCACTGCTGTCTGTGGGCCAGGGATCTGGGTTTGATTCCCAGCTTGGGTCGCTGTCCGAACGGAGTCTGCATGTTCTCCCCGAGTCCGCATGTGTTTCTTCCAGGTGCTCCGGTTTTCTTCTGCAGTCCAAAGACGTGTGGGTTAGATTGGCCGTATTAAATTGCCCTTTAGTTCAGGGGGGCTAGCTGGAGTAAATGGGGAGATTGTTGGGAGATAGCATCTGGATGGGATTATGTCAGTGCAGACTCGATGGGCCAAATGGCCTCCTTCTGCACTGTAGGATTCTATGTACAGATTGGGTGCATTGGCTATGCTAAATTCTCCCTCAATGTTATCTGAACAGGCACTGGACTGTGGCAATTAGGGGATTTTCACAGTAACTTCATTGCAGTATTAAGGTCAGCCTACTTGTGACACTAATAAACAAACTTTAAACCTTATGCTAATCGAAGCATTTTAAAAACATGTAAAGGATTCAATGTGTTAAATTCTGAGAAAGTTTCCCCTCATCCTGCCTCCTTGTTCCTAATTTTCCCAATCGCGATTCTCAGCTTGCCCATTTTGATGGGAAGTTGGAAAGCACTGATTTTTGAGGGAGCGACGGAAATCTGAGACTCTCTTCCTGAAAGGCGGTAGATGCTGGGGGTCTGTTGGAGCTTCCGCTATCGAGTTTGATAGATATTTGTTCAGTAAAGGAATCATAATATTGGAAGTGAGAAGATTGTTCTATATTTTTAAGTATGGGTAAAATCCGAGGAGGTGAAGGCCTGGTGATATTATCGCTAGACTGTTAATCCAGAAACTTAGCTAACCTTCTGGGGGACCCGGATTCGAATCCTGCCACGGCAGATGGTGGAACTTGAATTCAATAAAAAAAAAAATCTGGAATTAAGAATCTACTGATGACCCATTGTTGCAAAAACCGATCTGATTCCTTTAGGGAAGGAAATCTGTTATCCTTACCCAGTCTGGCCTGTGTGTGACTCCAGAGCCACAGCCAATGGGGTTAACTCTCAACTGCCCTCCAAGGGCAACTAGAGATGGGCAATAAATGCCAGTGATGCCCACGTCCCACAGAAGAGTAACAAAATAGAGGAAAGAATGGGGTTGTGTGACCGGATCCTAATGTTGCCCCAATAAAAAGCTTGATTTAGCTTCAATGGGAATACAGGGTCCAAGTCAGGGAAGTTGTAAAATCCTTACACCAGGGACAAAGGATCAGATTCCAATAAAATTCTTTCAGCTGGTTGACTTTTCAGGAAGTGATTCGAGAGGCATCAGTCTCTACAGGAGTCAGGATGTGGGTAAGGCGTTTAAATGGGTTTGAGGCACAGATCAGCCATGATCTAATTGGTGGGGCATGGCAGACTCAAGGGCTGAAATGGCCTCTCTTGGAGAAGTCAGTGGTGCATTTGTGGTTTCACCATCAGACCTCAAGTAGTATTTCCTCCCCACCTCCTCCACCCCAACAAAATGGTCACAGGCCATTAAGGCAACAAAGCAAATACAGCTTTCCTCCCCAGGCACCATGCTGTATAAATAAGATGGAGAGTAAATTTGTTGTAAGGATTCTATTCGAGTTTACCAAGAGAACTTAAAAGGAGAAAGTTATTCCTTCACTTAACACAATTCCATTGCATGGTGGCACAGTGGTTAGCACTGCTGCCTCTCAGTGACAGGAAACCGCATTCTATTCCCGGCTTAGGTTAATGTTTGTGTGGAGTCTGCACATTCTCCTTACATCTGTGTGGGTTTGCTCTAGGTGTTGTGGTTTCCTCCCATGCTCCGAAAAACATGCTGGTTAGGGTACATTGCCTGTGCTAAGTTCTTCCTCAGTGTTACCTGAACAGATGCCAGAGTGGGGCAACTGGGGAATTTTCAGTGTTAATATAAGCCTACTTGTGACTAATAAATAAATTACCCAAAATTTTGTCTTTTTACTTTATTTATTGGTGTCACAAATACGCTTACAGTAACACTGCAATGAAGTTACTGTGAAAATCCCATACTCTTTATGCATCGATTAAAACTAAATAAATTTGATTTGTTAATTTAGCCTGCATGGTGCAGGGCTGAAATGTGATATTTTCTTTCTTCAGAGACATGCAATGGAAAATCTGCAGATTTTCGTATTAGCAAGTGACTGGCAGTGGTTGTCAGACCCACGTCATGTTCCAGTGCGAGTTTAATAGCCATTCAGACAGTAAGGGTTAAAATAAACTTCTTTATGGAAAGGGGTAACTCAAATCAGAAAATCACCAATCCGTGGGATACTCCGCAATGCAAAACTGAATCACAGAGCCAATTTAAAACCCATGCCATGGACGATAGCTTTTGATTGTAGTTACCTACTGGGTCAAAATTCATCACAAATACAAAAGTTCTCCTCCAAACAGAGGAGATGGGCAACAGAATCATCTGCACACTTCTATTTAAACATATTAAAATTGCCCAAAGTGCTGGTGGGGAGGTGATGTGGGGGAGGTGGGCGGTGGAACTGAAGATTTTCTTTGCAAGAATGCGCCAACAATTCTGTACCAAAATAAATTATGCAACGAATTAGACTGTCAGCAATCCACAAGCAGCGCCAGTTAATGACGGTTACAGCTTCAAAAGACAGTGACGCGTTGCTCTCCGATATCACCATGGCTTGCCAAAGTCCTCATTAAACTAAGTGAAACATACTCAGCATGACAGTGGATCATTTACATTGTGCTTGTCACTGAGTTATATAATGTACACTCTGGAAACAGGCAATGTGTGTCACACACTGGTAGCGCAGCAACCAATTATGTTATAAAGACTAAATCCTTCAAATGCTCATTTTCAATCTCAATTGCTTCCCACGTCTCCTTCTCTCTCTTTGATGAGCTCACTTTCACAGAATCCCTACAGTGCCATTCAGCAATCAAGTCCCACCCAGGCCCTATACCCATGGTCCCATGCATTCGCCAGTCCCCCTGACACTAAGAGGCAATTCAGTATGGCCAACACACCTAACCCACATATCTTTGGAACTAAGGGGCAATTTACGCTGGCCAATCCACCTAACCTGCACATCTTTGGACACTAAAGGGCAATTTAGCATGGCCAATCCTCCAAACCCAAATATTCAAATGTGGCTTCAAAAAAAATTGGATTGTTATTGTAACAGAGAAAAAAAATACAGGGTTACTGGAGAGAAGGCAGGCGAGTGGGACTAGCTGGGTTGCTCTTGCAGTGAGTCAGCACTGACACAATGGGCCGAATAGCCTCCTGCGGGTACTGTAAACATTCACTAATTCTACATCCACAAGTGGCAAAAGCTGCAGGAAAGTATCCTGAGAAAATAAATCAGGGATTCAACAGAACAAGCGTCTGCCAGCAAGGCAAAGGCAATAATTCATCTCTGATTCCCTCATGTAATTTGTTAGTGGCTCCAGCTGTGCTTTGCTCTGATGGCCTATAAAAGTGGTAACTGCTCAACTGAATTAGTGCCAGCAGTGTACTGTCAGCCATGCGGTTAAATGATAGCATCCTCTGACCAAGTTAAAGCAGAAGGTTGACTGGTTGCTGGCTGAACTATGTATTCAACTCACGTTTGAAGGAAGTGGCAGGGCTGAGAAAGCGCTCGTCCTTGGGGGAAAAAACTGCCCGTGAAAAATAACAAAGGTTCCATTGGTCACCCCAGAATGTTCCCCCATTCTAACAGCTGCACTGATTTTAAACTTTCACAGCTTCACACAACATATCGTAGAATGTCTTTACGACAGGAAGGCATCCCAAGGACTTTCTCAGGAAGAATTGCCGAATAAGATTTGACACTAGGCCTAGAAGATACGTGGACAGGTGATCAAAAGTTTGGTCAAGGCTATCGAGGCATCTCATAGAAATTTCATTTCATTAAACCCCTACAGAGCAGAAGGAGGCAGAATCCTTACAGAGCAGAAGGACAGGTCCATTGAGCCTGCACGTACAATAATTCCATCAGGGACCTAATTATCCCTGCAACACGAGAGGACACAGCTTTAAATTGAGGGGTATTAATTATAGGATGGATGTCAGAGGTAGGCTCTTTACTCAGAGGGTAGGAAGAGCATGGAATGCCTTGCCTGCAGTTGTTGTGGACTTGCCAACTTTAAGGGTGTTCAAAAGGTCAATGGATAGACATATGGATAACATTGGAATAGTTTAGGTTAGAGGGTCATTAGATTCATTCCACTGGTCGGTGCAACTTTGAGGGCCAAAGGACCTGTATTGCACTGTAATGTTCTATGCTCTATGTAACTCCATGTATTTACCCTGCCAATCCTCCTGGCACTGAGGAGCAATTTAGCATGGCCAATCCACGTCTTTGGAGTCTGGGAGGAAACTGGGGCATCCACAGGAAATCCATGCAAATACAGGGAGGATGTGCAAACTCCGCACAGACAGTTACTCAAGCCTTGAATCAAACCCAGGTCCCTGGTGCTTGTGAGGCAGCAGTGCTAACCACCGTGCACCCTAAGATTAGAAGGAGGCGGCACAAAGGGCCAGATGATCTCTTCTTGTTACCCAGTTTCAATTCTGGCCTTGGGCCACTGCATGCGAGAAGGCTGCATGTTTCCCCATATCTGTGTGGGTTTTCTCCCACAATCCAAAGACATGCGGGTTAGGTGGACTGGCCATGTTAAATTGCTGCTTAGTGTCCAAACATGTGTAGGATTAGCAAAGTAAACGTAGAGTTGAGGTAAGGTCTGGATAAAATGCTCTATCAATCCGTGCAGGAACGATGGGCTGAATGGCAGCCTTCTGCACTGCAAGATCCTATGATACTCATATCATCCATAATGTAGGCCCACCATTCAAATGAAAATACAGATTCAGAGCTATGAACAGCAAAACGTTTCAGTTAATGCCATGTGTCTGACAGTGCCAACTGTACTCTATGCCCAAGCCCATGTTATGCGCAGATTTACAAGGATGGGACCAGGTTATAACTATCAGCCATTAATTGGATTTAATAGTGAGCAGCTATAATCAGGAATGCAGAAGAAACATCTTTACACGGGGAGTGGGGGAGAACGTGGGACTCGCTGCCGCGGGGAGCAGGCGGAGAATGTGGGACTCGCTGCCATGAGGGGTGGGGAGAATGTGGGACTTGCTCCCCACAGGATGAGCAGGCTTGAGGGGCTGAATAGCTTCCTCATGTTCCTGTGAATAGGTATAGCATTTAAGGGGAAGCTGGATAAATATTATTTTCCATGAGGTGTGAGTAACAGGAAGGTATTGAACACTGACACCAGGATCAACCTACTGCGTGGAATGGTTGATTTCTTGTACATTCTACACAATGTAATTTATATAAACCCACAGACCCAAGATATCTGGAGCATGACAAGCAAAAATAGATACTGAACTCTCCCCTCCATCCTGAACCCCTTGTCTTGGCAGCTGTCACTTGTTCATTACTTTTGCTTTGACACTGCGCTGACTTTTGTCCTGCTATTACATAATACTTTCTGCTGTTTTACCTTGATCTCACTATTGGCACCTTACTTGGTCCTTAACACCACCAGAGACACTTTGTCTTCATCTTGTGCCCAAAGCTGAACCCCTCTTCTCAAACAGTAAAGTTATTCACATTTCACCCTTCCTTTAGCTCTGAAGAGGTGCTACGACTTGAAATATTAACTCGATTACTCACTCCATAGGTGCTGTCAGGCCTGCGGAGTTTTGCCAGCATTTTCCGTTTATATTGCAGAAACAGATATGGTTGGAAGTTTCACCCTGCTCTGTCTCGGGCTTAACAGGCCAATTAGGCCAATCAACCTAACCTGCACGTTTTTAGCATATGGGAGGAAACCCACACAGACACAGGGAGGACGTGCAGACTCTGCACAGACATGGGACAAGTGCTATATCTAACTAATTCTTGAAAACATTCAATATTTTAGCCTCATCTACTTTCTGTGACAGCGAATTTCACAAGCTCGCCACACTCTGGGTAAAGAAATTTCACTTCATCTTCACCCTATACCCTCAGCTTGTGGTCCCTGGTTCTGGACACTCCCAACATCAGAAACATCCTTCGTGCATCTAGCCTGACTAGTCCTGTTAGAATTTTATAGGTTTCCGTGAGAAACCCCTCATTGTTTTAAACATGACGCTGTCTCACAGCACCAGAGACCCGGATTCGATTCCAACCTCAGGTGACTGTCTGTGTGGAGTTTGCACATTTTCTCCGTGTCTGTGTGGGTTTCCTCCAGATCCTCTAGCTTCCTCCCACAGTCCAAATTTGTGCAAGTTAGATGGATTGGCCATGTTAAATTTCCCCTTAGTGTCAAGGGGACTAGCAAGATAAACACACGGGGTAACAGGGATAGAGTGAACTGTTGTCGGTGCAGGCTCAATGGACTGAATGGCCTCCTCCTGCACTGCAGGGATTCTATGATCCTCATTGAATGTTGGCCGGAATATCACATTCAACTGCTGACTGACTGCTCTGTATTTCTGGTTTCACTTCCAATGTCATTTCATAAAGTGATGATTGAAATAAAGTCCTTGCCAGAAACTGCACAATGGCACAGATCAATGGTCAATAAGAATCTTTCAGCCATGCTTTTGTGTATAGCTGAAAATCAAGAGCAGAAAATCTGAATGGAGAAAACGAGAATCTAAAAAATATTAATTGCGATGCAGGCTGATAGGGCAGTGGAATTTGTTTTAATACTGTCACATGTATTGGGATACAGTGAAAAGTATTGCTTCTTGCATGTTATACAGACAAAGCAAAGTTTAATTCTTTGTCACAAATACATTAACACTGCAATAAAGTTACTGTGAAAATCCCCTAGTCGCTACCCTCCAGGTACATTGAAGGAGAATTTAGCATGGCCAATGCATCTAACCAGCATATCTTTGGAGTGTGGGAGGAATCCAGAGCACCAGGAGGAAACTCACGCAGATGCAGGGTAACACGCAGACTCCACACAGACAGTGACCCAAGCCTGGAATCGAACCCAGGGTCCTAGCAATGTGTGGCAGCAGTGCTAACCACTATGTCGTCCGTACCATTCAGAGAGTACATAGGGGAGAAGGAAAGGAGAGGGAGCAGAATGCAGTGTTACAGTCATAGCTAGGGTGCAGAGAAAAATCAACATAATTTATGGTAGCTCCATTCAAAAGTCTGACAGCAGCAGGGAAGAAGCTGTTCTCGAGTCGGTTGGTGCATGGTCTCAGATTTTTTTTTATCTTTTTCCCAACGGAAAAAGGTGGAAGAGAGAATGTCTGGGGAGCATGGGTTTATGCTGGCAGCGAGAAGTGTCAACGGAGTCAATGGATGGTTTACGTGATGGGACTACATTCACAACCCTTTGTAGATTTAACACAAACTTGCACAAGGGGCATTAGATAAATAATTGAAAAAGAAAAATGTTTGCAGAGCTATGTAAGGACAAGCTACAGGTGGGGGAAAATGTGGAACTAATTGGATCGCTCTTTCTACATGTTGACATAGACATGATGGGCTGAATGGCTTCGTTCAATGCCGTACGAAGCTCATCAGCACCTGGCTCTCAGAGCACAAAAAGAATTAAGCCTAATTGTAAATTATTTGTGACTGATAAACATGCTCAGCATCCAATATCAAATATTAAGGGGTGTAAATATTTTAGATTCTAAGCGCATGGCAATAATGTGCTGCAGTGCACAGTTGGAGTCAGGCTGCATTTAATTATGGAATATGAGACAAGGGCTGGTGCTTTACTGGAAAATAAACCTCAGCAATGTCAGGCCCAGGGACCTAGACATCCTCCCACAGCACGAGTGAGTTATAAGACTGACTCTCTCCCTGTGATTTATGCCAGTAAGGCAGTTCTTGTTCAGCATATATTTAAAGCTGCTATTCAGGCAAGGTCACGCGCAAGGAACATTGTCTATTTTAGCCACATGAGAAGAATGGGTTGGTGGGGGCAACTAAGCAGAGTTTTGGTAAGACAGAGCTTGAGAGATCCATGCACAGCTTTTAGTCTGTACTTAAGGGAGGTTTATTCAGTGTCTCAGAGAGGATAAAACAGTTGTTCATTTATTCATGTCACAAGTAGGCTTACATTGACACTGCAATGAAGTTACTGTGAAAATCCCAGTCCCTACACACTCCATTGCCCGTTCGGGCACCCGGAGGAATCTCACGTAGACACGGAGGGAGAGAACACACAGAGTGACCCCAAGCCAGGAATCGAACCCAGGTCCTTAGCGCTGTGAGGAAGCAGTATTGTATTGTTGCAAAAAAAAAGGGACAACATTAATGCACAGAAGAATTGAATGCATTGTACAGACAGAGGGAATGTCATCTCAGAGCTTGCTAATGGTGGTTACAATTACACACGCCAGGGATCGGTTCCAGCACTAACAGAATGGTTCACCTTGCACCGCTGACTGCATTTTTGCTTCAGTCTCTTGTTTATTCATTTAAAAGTGTCACAAGTAAGGTTTACATTAACACTGCAATGAAATTACTGTGAAATCTCCTGGTCACCATGCTCCGGCACCTGTTCGGATAACACTGAGGGAGAATTTAACACAGCCAATGCATCCCTAACCAGCACGTCTTTCGGATTGAGAGGGGAAACTCTCCAAGCATTAAGACTTTTAGCAGTCACACTGCTGAGGAAAACCACTCTAAACTCCAAAAATACCCTGCAATCCATTTATCAGCTAATGAACGCAGCAACCTGTTCAACAATTCATAACTCCCTTTGCACCAATTTTATGGAAATTGATCTGTAAGATAGCAGCCACTGCTCTGGCGTTGCATTATTTATGGGTATTAGGTTCAGAAGCCATTTCTCCATTTTCCTGATATAGAAATAGAATCCCTAGTGCAGAAGGAAGGCATTCGGCCTATCAAGTTTGCATCAACCACAATCCCACCCAGGCCTTATCTCGTAATTCCATGCATTTACCCAAGCTAGTCCCCTGACACTAAGAGGCAATTTAGTGTGGCCAATCCATCTAACCTGCACATCTTTTGGACTATTGGAGGAAACAACAGAGGCACGGGGAGAATGTTCAAATTCCACACAGATAGTGATCCAAGCCAGGAATCGAACCTAGGTCTCTGGCACTGTGAGGCAGCAATGCTAACCACTGTGCTGCCCACAAACGTACGGACTTTTTGTTTGGAATTCAATTACAACTGAGAGAGATACTCACTGTCATTCAAAACTACTCACACTTTTGTAATGCCTTCCACAACCTCAACCTGTCCTGAAGCACTTCATAGCCAATGAATTATTTCTAAAGTCTGGTCACTGTTGTAATGTATGTAGCTCCAACAACACTCAAGAAGCTTGACACCATCCAGGACAAAGCAGCCCTGCTTGAGTGGCACCCTATCTGCTGCCTCCACCATTGTGACCCCTTTCACAAACATTCACTCCCTCCACTATTGAAGCAGCTGTGTATACCATCTACAGGATGCATTGCAGCAACTCAACCAAGGCTACTTTAGGCAACACCTTCCAAACTCATGACTGCTGACATCTAGGACAAGGGCAGCAGATATCTCCATATCCCCTTCAAGTAACTCACAATCCTGACTTGGATAAGTATTATCACTCCTTCACTGTTGCCGAGTCAAAATCCTAGAACTCCCTCCCCAACAGCACCGTGGGTCTACTTATACCAAATGGACTGCAATTGCTCAAGAAGGTGGTTCATCACCATTCTTGCAAGGGCAATTAAAAGTTTATTTATTTGTCACAAGTAAGCCTTACATAATATTGCAATTAAGTTACTGTGAAATTCCCCTAGTTGTCACAGTCCGGTGCCTGTTTGGATCAACGTACCTAATCTGCACGTCTTTCAGACTGTGAGGGGAAGAAACTTGGAAGAAACCCATATGGACACGGGGAGAATGTGCAGACTCCACACAGACAGTGACTCAAGCCAGGAATCGAACACAAATCCCTGGAGGCAGCAGTGCTAACCACTGTGCTACTGTGCCACCCCCTTAGGGATGGGTAATAAATGCTGGCCTAGCCACCAATATCTACGTTTCATCAGTGAGCAAAATAAAGCAAGGCAACCAATTTGTGTACAGCAAGCTGCCACAAATGCAATGTTGTAACAATCAGTTCATTTGCTTTTGTGGTGCTATTTGAGGAATAAGTTTGGGTCCCCACCTGCCCTGCAATAATAGCACTACTACCTCATAGCACCAGTTCAATTCTGGCCTTGGGTGATCCAAGTTCGATTCTAGCCTTGGGTGATAGCCTGCGTGGAATTTACACATTCTTCTAGTGTCTGCATGGGTTTCTCCAGGTTTCCTACCAGAGTCTGAAAGATTGCAGGTTAGATGGATTGACTATGCTAAATTGCCCGTCAGTGTCAGGGGGATTAGCAGGATAAATACATGGATCAGCAGAATAGGGCCTGGGTAGGGCTGTCATTGGCAAAGGCTCGATTGGCCAACTGGCCTCTTTCTGCACTGTAGAGACTCCTCTCACCACTCTCCACCTCACGCTCTCACCACATCCTCCTTTCTCCCTCGTGTGTTGTACAGCTTCCCTGTAATGCAACTAAACTGTTTGCTGACACCACTCTCCGTGGTTAGAAGTTCCACATTCCTCACTATTCTCTGGGTGAAAGCATTAGTCTTGAATTCCCCAATGGGTTTATTAATCACTCCCTTACATTTCCAGCTCCTAGTACTGGTTTGCCCAGCAAGGGGAAACAAGGGTTGATAATGACCGAGTGTTGCAGAGTGGTGCATTCCAAAGCCTGGAACTATGTGCTGAGAAATATACTAAAGCTTGGGATAGACACCACAAATGGGAAATGGGGGGAGGTTGTCATCTAAATCCTTTCAACCAAGGTGTACAGAGGGGACGGGTAATTGTAAAGAAACCTCTCGAGCTGTTTATGAATCATACTGAATGTATACAGTGAATATTACATGTAGCAAAACTGTATGGGAAGTTTATTATTTGTCACGAGGGCTTAGATTAATACTGCAATGAAGTTACTGTGCAAATCTCCTAGATGCCACACTCCAGCACCTATTCAGGTAATCTGAGGGAGAATTTAGCATGGCCAATGCACCCTAATTCATTTATTAGGCCCTGGTTAGACCCCATTTAGAAAACTGTAAGCAGTTTTGGGTCCCATACCTAAGGAAGGATGTGCTGGCCTTGGAGGAGATCCAAAAGAGCTTCATAAGAATGATCCCAGGAATGAAGGGTTTGTCAAATGAGGAGCAGTTGAGGAGTCTGGGTCTGTTTAGAAGGGTGAAGGGGGATCTAATTGAAATTTACAGAATACCAAGAGACCTGGATAGAGTGGACATGGAGAGGATGTTTCCACTAGTGGGAGACCAAAACTCGAGGGCACAACCTCAGAGTGAAGGGATGCTCTTTTAAAACAGAGATGAGGAGGAATTTTTTTCAGCCAGAGTGGTGAATCTGTGGAACTCTTTGCCTCTGGAGGCTTTGGAGGCTGGGTTATTGAGTGTTTTTAAGACAGCGATAGAGTGATCAGGGGTTATGGGGAAAACATAGAACACTACAGCACAGAACAGGCCCTTCGGCCTTCGATGTTGTGCCGACCAATATAAAAAGCAATGCCCCTCCAAACTAAACCATTCCCTTCTCTTCCAAATACTTATCAACTAACCTCTTAAATGCCACCAAACTTGGCGCATCTACAACTGCTGCAGGCAGGGCATTCCACTCCCGAACCACCCTTTGGGTAAAGAACCTACCTCTGATATCCGTCCTATACTATCACCCCTTAATTTAAAGCTGTGTCCCCTCGTGCTAGCTTTTTCCATCCTAGGAAAAAGGCTATCACTGTCCACCCTATCTAAACCCCTAATCATCTTATATGTTTCGATCAGGTCCCCTCTTAGCCTCCTCCTTTCTAACGAAAACAACCTCAATCCCTCAGCCTCTCCTCATAAGACCTGCCCTTCATACCAGGCAACATCCTGGTAAACCTCCTCTGTACCCTCTCCAATGCCTCCACATCTTTCTTGTAATGCGGGGACCAGAACTGTACACAATACTCCCAAGTGCGGCCGCACTAGAGTTTTGTACAGTTGCAACATGACGTTGCGGCTCCGAAATTCAATCCCCCTACCAATAAAGCTAAGACTCCGTATGCCTTCTTAACAACCTTATCGACTTGACTGCCTACTTTCAGGGATCTATGCACATATACACCAAGATCCCTCTGTTCATCAACACTATTAAGAATCCTACCATTAGCCTATACTCTACACATTTATTATTCCTGCCAAAGTGCATTACCTCACACTTTTCCACATTAAACTCCATTTGCCACCTCTCGGCCCAGCTCTGCAACTTGTCCAAGTCCCTCTGCAAACTATAACACCCTCTTCACTATCTACCACTCCACCGACTTTAGTGTCATCTGCAAATTTACTAATCCATCCTTCAATACCCTCATCCAGATCATTTATAAAATTACAAACAGCAGGGGCCCCAAAACAGACCCCTGAGGTACACCACTTGTCACCGAACTCCACGATGAATATCTCCATCAACCACCACCCTCTGTCTTCTATCTGCTAGCCAATTCCTAACCCAATTAGCTAAATCACCCTCTATCCCATACATCTGCATTTTCTGCAGAAGTCTTCCATAGGCCACCTTATCAAACGCCTTACTAAAGTCCATATATACCACATCAACCGCCTTACCCCCATCCACCTCTTTGGTCACTTTTTCAAAAAACTCAATAAGGTTAGTAAGGCACGACCTACCCTTCACAAACCATGCTGACTATCCCCAATCAATTCATTTCTCTCTAAATAACTATAAATCCTATCCCTAATAATTCTCTCCAATACTTTGCCCACAACAGAAGTAAGACTCACTGGCCTATAATTCCCTGGAAGGTCTCTCTTCCCTTCTTGAACAACGGGACCACATTCGCTATCCTCCAGTCCTCCGGAACCACACCCGTAACCAACGACGACCTGAAGATCAGAGCCAGAGGCTCTGCAATCTCCTCTCTTGCCTCCCAGAGAATCCTAGGGTAAATCCCGTCCAGCCCAGGGGACTTATCTAACTTCAAACCCTCAAGAATATCTAGCACATCCTCCCTATCTACTTCAATACTTTTCAGTTTGCTACCCTGTACCTCAGTGTTCTCCATTACTACATTTACATCACCCTGCGTGAATACCGAAGAGAAATATTTATTCAGTGCCTCTCCAATCTCTTCAGGCTCCACGCACAACTTCCCACTGCTGTCTATGACTGGCCCTAATCTTGCCCTAACCAATCTTCTATTCTTAATATATCTAAAGAAAGCTTTAGGATTCTCCTTAATCCTATCAGCCAAAGTCTTCTCGTGTCCTCTCTTAGCTCTCCTCAATTCACTCTTTAGATCCCTCCTGGCTAATCTATAGCTATCCATTGCACTAACCGAGCCTTCAAGCCTCATCCTGACATAAGCCTCCTTTTTCCTTTTAACCAGCAAATCAACTTTTTTTGTACACCAAGGTTCTCTTACTCGACCATTTCCTCCTCGCCTGACAGGGACATAATTATCAAGGACTCGCAGCAGCTGCTCCTTGAATAAGCTCCACATTCCAGATGTTCCCAGTCCCTGTAGTTTCCTAGTCCAATCTATGCACCCTAATTCTCTCCTTATGGCCTCATACTTACCCTTCCCCCAGCTATAACTACTGCCCCCAGCTTCGTGCCTGTCCCTATCCATCACTAAGGTGAACGTAACCGAATTATGGTCACTATCACCAAACTGTTCACTAACTTCCAAGCCTAACACCTGGTTTGGCTCATTGCCCAGCACCAAATCCAATGTAGCCTCACCTCTAGTTGGCCTATCCACATACTGAGTCAAAAAACCTTCCTGCACACTTTGTACGAAAACTGACCCCTCTAACAAGCTAGAGCTATAGCTGTTACAATCAATATTAGTAAAGTTAAAGTCCCCCATAACAATTACCCTATTACTTTCACTCCTGACCAGAATTGACTTGGCAATCCTTTCCTCAACCTCTCTGGAACTTTTAAGAGGTCTATAAAAGACTCCCAACAGGGTGACCTCTCCTTTCCTGTTTCTAATCTCAGCCCATACTACCTCAACAGACAATTCCTCATCAAACTTCTTCTCTGTCACTGTGATACAGTCTTTGACTAATAATGCCACTCCTCCCCCCCTTCTACCTCCTTCTCTACTCTGACTAAAGCATTTGAGCTCCGGAAGCTGCAACATCCATTCTTGTCCCTGCTCTACCCAAGTCTCTGAAATGGCCACAACATCGAAGTTCCAGGTATTGGTCCAAGCTGCAAGTTCCTCCCCTTTAATGCAAGGAGTATTCGCAATAAAGTATACGCATTTCAAACCATGCCCTACCCCACCCGTACGCTGCTGTGTTTTACAGCTTTCCTCTATGACCCCCTTACTCTCATCCCTCTTAGCACCCCAACTACTTAGGATCCCACCCCCCCCCCCCGAATCAGTTTAAAGCCCCCTGCATAGCCTTAGCAAATTTTCCCCCCAAGATATTAGTTCCCCTCTGGTTCAGGTGTAGACCATCTCTCTTGTAGAGGTCTCACCTATCCCAGAATGAGTCCCAATTGTTCAGGAACCTGAACCCCTCCCTCCTGCACCATCCCCACAGCCACGAGTTCAAACATTCCCTCTCTCTATTCTTCTCTAAACTATCCCTTGGCACAGGCAAGAGTCCAGAGATAACCACTCTGCCAGTTTTTGCCTTAAGCTTCCACCCCATCTCCATAAATTTCTGCTTAATATCCCCCTCCCTCGTCCCTCCTATATCATGTGTCCCCACATGAACTATGACCTGGGGTTGACTCCCCTCTCCCTTAAGAATCTTAAAAACCCGATCTGCGACATCCTGGACCCCAGCCCCTGGGAGGCAACACACCAGCCCTGAGTCACTTTTATTACTATTTACTCTCCTAAATGTCCCTCTAACTATGGAGTCTCCAATAACTAGGCCCAATCTCTTATTCCCCCTACCCACCTGAGCATTCTCAGCAGGCTCACCCCCAGAGACCTGCTCCCTTTGGTCAGCTCCAGTTGATTCTTCCTCAACTGTAGCCTCCAAGACAGAAAATTTGTTTTGGAGGGGAATAGCCCCAGGGGATTGTCTACCCGATTGCTTCTTACCCCTCCTCCGAATAGTCACCCAAGAATCACTTTTAGGAGTGACTATCTCCTTGTCACTCCTGCCAATATCCTCCTCAACTTCTCGGATTATCCTGAGTTCCTCTAATTCCAGCTCCAGCTCCTTAACACAATCCTCAAGGAGCTGCAAATGGGCACACTTCTTGCAGGTATAATCAGCAGGAACACTACTGGTGTCCCTCACCTCGTACATACTACAGGAGTTGCAGACTGCCTGCACTGCCATCCCTGATACTTTAATTTACTTTAAGGAGAGAGAGAAAACAAACTTCCCACACACTTTTATTATTAGGTTAGAGGAGGGGGGAGGGTGGGATACTCTACCTGTGTAGAGTATCGGGTTTCCTCTCTGGACCAATTTATAGAGTCAGAGAAAACTACAACTACCGGCAGCCTCCTAATACGACTTCCGGTTTCTTGTTAGTTTAAATAAAAACGGCAAAAACTACCCCCGCTCGCTATTTTAAACAAAGAGAAAAGTTAAAAAAGTACTTAACACTCGAACTTCACGCTTTCCCAAATCGCTGCCGCTCCGTGCTGCTCCAAGGGGAAAAGGCAGGAGAATAGGGTTGGTGAATCATATCAGCCAGGAACAGAGCAGATTTAATGGGCCAAATGGCCTAATTCTGTTCCTATATCTTATGATTTCATTAGTGTCAAAAGAAGGCTTACATTAACACTGCAATGAAATTATTGTGAAAATCCTCTGGACGCCACATTCTGATGCCTGTTCGGGTAACACAGAGGGAGAACTTAGCCCGGCCAACATATTCTAACTAGCAGGTCTTTCGGATGTGGGAGAAAATAGGAACACCCAGAAGAAACCCATGCAGACATGGGGAGAATATGCAGACTCTGCAGAGCATGACACAAGCCGGGAATCGAACAAAGTTCCCTAGCGCTATGAGGCCGCAGTGCTAACCACTGTGCCTCAGAGTGCAGGCATCTCAGAGCGCAATTTAATCCGTGTGGACAACTTAAATGCAAATACATTTGTACCAATTGGAATGACCATTTTGAAATGTTTGTAACTTTGCTTCGACTGAGTTAAAGCACTTCAGAGTGGAATGATGAATGCTCAGAACCGGAGGTTAATTTCATGGGGCCAACCAGCCAGTTTCTAGATTGTGCAGAGCTTTGGTGAGGCGGGTGGAGAACTTTCCAAGACTTTTTTTTCTGATGTGGGATGTTTGAATACTTCTGGGAGGAACAATGTTGAAACGTGAGTAGCTTTCACACAAAAAAACTTCAAGCGCAGCGCAACAAAAATCTGCTATTTTCATTCCACTTGCAAGAAAAAGAAAGAAGACATTAACCTGTGGCAGGAGAATAGGGGAAAAGGAAGAAAGCAACAGTTTATAAAGCAAATATTTGCAACATCTGTGAACATAATTAAATCATCCTCTTCTGCAATTCACCAACTGCAGGGGTTGCATATGTGGCTCGGGGAAGGGGGGAATTGATTAATAACAGCAGTAGCAATCCATCCTTCGCCACAGACAGACTAATAGTTCAAACTGTTTCGGAGCACTTACCAAGGGCTCTGCAACTCAACTGCTGCAAAACCAGCTATGGACAAAACAAAAAGGCAGACGTGCATTTATATTGCGTTTTACATCGCTGCCAGATGTCTCTCAGTTCTTTACAGCCAATGATGTACTTTTCAAATGTAGTCACCATTGGAGGAAATATTGCAAAGAAGCAAGGCAGTGGCACAGCGATTAACACTGCTGTCTCACAGCACCAGGGATCTGGGTTCAATTTCTGGCCTCAGGTCACTGACTGTGCAGACTCCACACATTCTCCTCGTGTCTGTGCGGGTTTCCTCCGGATGCTCTGGCTTCTTCTCACAGTTCTAAGATGTGTAGGTTAGGTGGACTGGCTATGCTAAATTGTCCCTTACTGCCTAAATATATGTAGTTTAGATGGATTGACCATGCTAAATTGCCCCTTAGTATTTCAAATATGTGTAGCTTAGGTGGATTAACCATGCCAAATTGCTCCTTAGTGTCCAAATATGTTTAACTTACATGGATTGGCCATGCTAAATTGCCCCTTAGTGTCCAAAGATGTGTGGGTTAGGTGGATTAGCAAGATAAATTCAGAGGGTTACAGGGATAGATCTGGATAAGATGCTCTTTTGGAAATTTGGTGTAGACTCAATGAACCCATGGCCACCTCCTGCACTGCCAAGAATCTCTGGATTCACACAGAGTGCATTACACTGATTGAATAACCTACCATTCAACTGAGTGGCTTTTGCGACATTTCAGAGGGCAGTTAGGAGCCAATCATGTGGATCTGGAGTTACATGTAACCCAGACTGGATAAAGATGGTAGATTTCCTTCTCTGAAGAACCTTAGTTCTTTTTTGATGTCGCTGGTTGGGTCAGCATTTATTGCCCATCTCTTACTGCCCTTGATCAGAGGACAGTTGAAATCAACACATGTTGGCCAGACCAGGTAAGGACAGCAGATTTCTTCCTTAAAAGGCATTAGTGAACCAGATGGGTTTTTCTGGACAATGGGTCATCAGTAGATTCTTAATTCCAGATATTTTTTATTAAATTCCAAATCCACCATCTGCCTTGGCAAGATTTGAACCCAGGCCCCAGAACATCAGCTGAATTCCCGAACCAATAGGCTATCAATGAATCCTCTAGAAGATGATTCAAATAATGGAGCTTTTCCTGTTTGGAGGCAGGGTAGGCAATATGAACCCTGGTTTATACGATGGAAGTTATATGGAGGATGGGGCTTGATAGTACGGTGTCTGAAGAATGGATGGATTCAGGGAGCTTGTGGCGGGGCCAAAGCAATGGCTATAGTGATGGGTTTCTGCTGACAATTGATGTTTCGTGGTCACTATAACCAAGGTTGGCTTTCCCATTTTAGTCTTCAATTAAGGAAAGCCCGAATTAACAGACCTAATTTGATTCCACAGTGGAATTTGCCATGGCTCTGGACCACAAATCCAGGTTTCCAGATTCCTAGTCCAGTAACAATTAGCACTATGCTATCACAGACCACCGACTGAGATGGGAAAAGAATATCAGTAACCACCAAGAGTCTGGTAACGATAAATAGCAGCAGAGGAAAGCCTAAAGGGACATTACTATCAGATCACAAACTGACATTGGTGCTCACAAATACCTTCAAGGCATTGACACATTATCTGTGCCTTCCAGGACTTAATCATGTAGATATTAGTCTTGAGTGACTGTCAAACCTGTTACAACTTGTCCTGCTGCAGGCTATGTACAACACAGCACCATATAAGCCTAACAAGGACTGCTCGGGTAACTAGTCATCATAAAATCATTACCTCACTCATTTAATCGCAATAAAAAGCTTCTCGCACCTTAACCAGAACATTGCAAGTTTACTCTGACACCATCAAAACCAGTTGGCATCACAAAATTAATCAAGGCTTTTCATTTGTGATTCTGAATCTCTCTCTGCCTCAATTCATCTGCTGTAGAAATCCTCATCCATGCCTTCAGTACTACACATGCACCACAGAAAGCATCCTTTCCGGATGTAACACAACTTGGTATAGCTACTGCTCTGTCCAAGACCACAAGAAACTACACAGGGTCGTGAACAAAGCTCAATCCATCATGCAAACCGGCCTCCCATCTGTTGGCTTCATCTACACTTCCTGCTGCCTCAAGAAAAGCAGAACAATCAAGGACCCCTCATGCCCCAGACATTCTCTCTTCCACTTCTTCTGCCGGGAAAAAGATACAAAGTCTGAGGTCACGTACCTACCGAATCAGGAACAGCTTCTTCCTGCTGTCAGAGTTTTGAACTTAAATTAAGTTGATCTTTCTTTGCACCCTAGCTATGACTGTAACACTTCATTCTGCACCCTCTCCTTTCCTCCTTCCCTATATACTCTATGAATGATATGCTTTGCCTGTATAGTGCGCAAGAAACAATACTTTTCACTATATCCCAGAATAATAAATCAAATCCCATCTATTCCAGTGGCACAGTGGCAAGACAGCATCACAGAGTTCGATTCTGCCTCAGGTCATTGTCTACGTGGAGTTTTCATTCTCCCCGTGTCAGCATGGGTTTTCTCTGGGTGCACTCCAGTTTCCCCTCTCAGTCCAAAGACGTGCTGGTTAGGTTGATTGGCCGTGCTTTCGTGTTAGGTGATTAGCAGGGTAAATTTGTAGAGTTGCAGGAGCAGTGACGGATTGTTGTCGGTACAGACTCAATGGGTCGAATGGCCTCCTTCAGCACTGTAGGGATTCTATGCTATTCCCACTCCTGGCCAGCTTCCTATGTTATGATTAAACTGAACATGCCTCTGAACGTACAGCAAGTCTGTGTTTACCCTCACCCTTTGTGCACACTCATCCATATTGCCTCGATTTTAAAATTCTTACCCTCATTTATGATCCTCTCTATGCTCTTCATCCTTCTTTCCCCTGACCCTGCAACCTCCAGCCACCACAATCCTCTAGAGTCCTCTGCGCTCCTCCAATTTGTGCCTCTTCAGCATCCTGATTTTTAAATCACTCACCGTCACTTCACCTTCAGTTTCCCGGGTTCCTGACTTCTGGAATTCCCTCCCTGTCTGCCGCTTCAAGACATTCTTTGTTTTAAAGTTTACTTATTGGTGTTACGAGTCAACTTATATTAACACTGCAATGAAGTTACTGAGAAAATCCCCCACCAGGTACACTCTGGCGCCTGTTCAGGTAACACTAAGGGGAAATTTAGCACTTAATCCGCACGTCTTTCGGACTGTGGGAGGAAACCGGAGCACCCGGAGGAAACCCGCATAGACACGCACAGAGGCCCAAGCCAGGAATCAAACCTGGATCCCAGGCACTGTGAGACAGTAATGTTAACCATTGTGTCACCTGCCAACCAAGCGACTTGGTGGGAGAATATTCCAGAATTTCATCACATCTTGGAAAGATGCTGCTCAATTCTGTTCTCAAATCTTCCAGCTTGAACATTGAAGTTTAAGAGATTTTTGGATTTTCCTGAAGAAGCAGATATTTTTCTCTATATCTATCATTTTGTCTCCCACCCCAACCCTCTGCTTTTGTCTGCCAAGTCACTCGAGAGACAGGGCCACTATCTTCGCCTCAAAGCAAATCGATTCCTCCCTTCAGGTTGGGGAAACCCTGAGCATTTTGTCTTGTTGTTTGCTGCAGACCACTATTCAGGAGAAATGTGTCTCCTGAATAGGAGTCTACTAAATTCAGGAGAAATGTGTCTCCTAAAGGAAATCAACTCACCACAATGGGTAAAGGCACAACAAAGGCAACCTTGAACAAAAGAAGGGAAAAGTAGCCATTTAATGCAGTTGTGGCTCAATTCAACTCCCCCCACATTGTCTCCATATCCCCTTAATTCAACACTTGCCTTGAGGGGTGGATGATGGTCTGGTGGAATTATCACTTGACTATTAATCCAGAAACTCAGCTAATGTTCTGGGGACCTGGATTCAAATCCCACCACAGCAGATGGTGGATTTTGAATTTAAATTTTAAAAAATCTGGAAATTAAGAATCTACTAATGACCCATTGTCAGAAAAACCCATCTGGTTCCCTTTAGGGAAGGAAATCTGCTGTTCTTACCCGGTCTGGCCACAGCCAAAGTGGTTCACTCTCAACTGCCATTGGGCAACTAGGGCAATAAATGCCAGTGACGCTAAAAGTGGACATTTTTCAGAGAACAAAATCTGTTGTCCTTAACCCAGTCTGATGTACGTGTGACTCCAGAGCCACAGCTAATGAGGTTGACTCTCAATTGCCCTCTAAAGTGTCCAAGCAAGGCACTTAGTTCAAGGGCAACTAGAGATGGGCAATAAATGCTGGCCCAGCTGTCCCACAAATGAATATATATAAAACACTCAAAGGCTGGGCATCCACAGGAGGTGCGGGGTAATTCAGAACTCGAGAACAAATTTCTTCTCATCCTAGTCATTAAATGGGCAATTCTTTATTCTGAAACTGAGATTCCTCACCTCACCGCTCTCAGCCAGAGGAGAGAAGGCACCTCCTAGCATCAATTTAAGAATTCAACTCGAAGAATGGAATGTGACAATGAACTGTATAGACAAGTGAACCAAAAGAGGAAAAAAAAGGGATGTCTCCCAATTCAACTCAGGGTCAGTGTTTCATACCAAAACCGCAGGGAGCTGAAAGCGTGCTTTTCTGTTCAGAGGTTAAGCCAATACATGTGGAGGAGAGAAAATGCTTCTCTTTTTCTTTTCTCCTCGTGTGCTCGAACAGAAATAAACGCTGCCACTGGAGAAAATTTCTCTTGGATGGCTTCCCACAGCCGTGACCTTATTGCACAAAAACATTATATAAAAATTTCCAAAATTCTCAAACACCATCCTCCCACTCTCCCTCCGTTCCATTTCATCCCACCCTTTCAGCACACCCGTTTGGAGGGGGAATTGCCATGAGGAGAGAATAAGTAGTCCACGCCTAAATGAGATGGAGTTCAGAAGAATGAGGGACACTCCCATTCCACTGCCTCCAAGCCTAATGTGACTTATTCTTGTTATGTGTTAGTATACGATGTAAAGTATACCAAAAGCATAAAGCATACCGTTCATAGGGTACACGGGTAGAAGAACTGGATTATTGTAACATATAATGGGATACAGTGAAAAGAATTGTTTCTTCCATTCAGAGTACAGAAGGGAGAAAGAAAAAGAGGGTGCAGAATGTAGTGTTATGGTCATAGGGAGATGTAAAGAAAGATCAACTTAATGTAAAGTCTATTTGAAACTCTGATGGCAGCAGGGAAGAAGCTGTTCTTGGTACATGACCTCAGGCTTTTGCATCTTTTTCCCAAAGTGTGAGGTAGAATGTCCAGAGTGCCAAAGGTCCTTGATTATGCTGGCTGCTTTGCTGGCTGCTTTGCCAAGGCAGCAGAAAGTGTAGACAGATGGGAGGCTGATTTGCGCAATGAACTGGGCTACATTCACAACCCTTTGTAGTTTCTTGTGATCTTGATGAGAGCTCTTGGCATTCCTTCATCATGGATGAGGTCAAAATGCTGGAACACTCTTCCTCAAAGCATGGTGGGTGTACCTACACTGCATGGGCTGCAGTAGTTCAAGGCAGCTTTATTTCCTTCCCCTATTGGTCACGTTCCTTTAATTCACAAATCCTGACCGTGACACAATGCCCTACAGTCCTTTCCAGTCAGGGAGTGGAAAGAGATTGAGAATGTGGTGCTGATTTCACTGTGAGTTGACCACACGTATGGCTCAAGATGGCTCTGGAGCATGGTAACTCTTTAAACTATGTGTGGTATGACTTGTATGGATAGCATGCAAAGCAATACTTCTCACTATCTCAGTACATGTGACAACAGCGGGTGAACAGACACCATGCGACAATCACCAGGCAAGAGTGTTCCCTTCCTGTCGGGGAACTCTTTAGCAGCCAAGGGCATTCAACCTTGCATCTCAGTACATGTGACAATAGTAACTCAAAATCAAAATGGTGACTCATATACCAACGTGCAAAACAGGAGCAGGAGTAGGTCATTCAGCACCTCTGATCTGTCTTGCCATTCACCAAGATCATGGCTGATTTGTTTGTGTTTCTAAGTGTCCCTGTGAGTAAAGCGAGGTGCGTGTGCCATGTATGAGGCTGTAAGAGTGCGTGAGTGTGTGTACGAGAGAGGTTTCTTCCCCCGACCTCACTGATAACCTTCAATTTCCTTGCCTCACAAAAACCCATTTACTTTCAGCCTTGAAAATATTCGGTGACCCCACTTCACACCCGCACTCCCTCCCTTCTGTCCCCCCACCGTGCTCCACCCCGCCCCGCCATTCTGAGGCAGCGCTCCAAAGCCACACAATCCTAACAGAAAAAAATTCTCCTCACCTTGGTCCTTAAAAAGAAACCCCCCACCCTCCCATCTCCCCTAATTTTAAAACAGTGCCCTCTCGTTCTGGACATCTACATCTCAATACTTGCCACCATCTCAAAGACAATTAGCCACAGACAGGAAATGTTGATCTTGCTCGTGATACTGAGCACCACAAGAACTGATACACAAAACAAAAAGGGATCAGATTCCTCTCCCTCCTGAGCCACGAGAGAGAAAATAAAAGTCATATTTTATCCCACTTTCCTCGGCTGGGTTAATTTTCATCTTCCATTCATCGCTCCTATGTTAACTAGAAAATGAAATTATTAAACCAGACTGTGGGTTTTTAAAACCTCTGACAGTGTTGGAGATGTGTGTGTGTCTCTCTCTCTGTCTGTGCATGTGTTTATACAATGTTATCTATTTAAGGGATTTGCTTTTAATCTTTGGTTGGACTTTATTGCTAAATGAATGAATGATTAAAGGACATTTAATCTGGAGACCTGTTTGGAGAAATGCTGATCTGGGCTCAGCTGTCAAATTGAAAATGTTCTGAGATTAGTTTGTAAGGCTGGTGTGAGACCACTGGGAGCTGACCACTCACCCCAAAGGGGATTGGGAATCTATCGTGAGACAGTTCTACGCGTGTGAACTAGTGTCCACTGCCGACCTCAATTAAACACCCTTCACACAATAATACAAACTCACAGCACAACTGTCCGCTAAAGCAAAGAGTCTATACCCTCAACGGCTTCGAGCTGCCCCTCTCTGTAACCTCTTCCAACACTGCAAGATCATAATGTTCCTCCACTCTGGCCTCCTGCCCCTTCCACTGTCTCAACTCTGAAATCCTCCACAACTATTTCTGCTATCTGCCATTCCCTCACCTCCTCTACGAACCTGCTTAAAACCGACTTGTGTTCACCATAAGATACAGAAAGAAGTCTCACAAAAACCAGGTTAAAGTCCAATAGGTTTATTTGAAATTACGAGCTTTCGGAGTCTTAGGTGACTCGGTCAATGGTCTACCTGATACGCTGCAGAAAAGGATGTCCCGAGGTGTTATACATTGGCAAGATGCTGCGACAATGGATGAACAGACACCACTCAACAATCACCAGCAGGAATGTTCCCTTTCTGTCAGGGAACACTTCAGCAGTGACAGACATTCAGCCTCCAATCTTCGAGTAAGCATTCTCCAAGGTGACCTTCAAGACGTGCGATAATGTAGAATCGCTAAGCAGAAACTGATAGCAAAGTTTTGCACACAAGGACAGGCTCAACAGGGATCTTGGGTTCATATCATACTATGTGTCACCCCCACCATTTGGCCTCGGCTTGCAAAATCCTACTAACTTTTTTGGCTCGAGATAATTCATACCTCTTAACCTGTGATTAACCGTCTCTCCATTCACACTGTCTGTCCCAGTAAAGACTTGCATTCCAAACATTATCTTGCAATTGAGACTGTGTCTATGTGTTTGTGAACCCAACTCTCCACTGACCTGATGAAGGACCAGTGCTCCGAAAGCTCACGATTCAAATAAACCTGTTGGACTTTAACCTGTTGAGAGACTTCTTACTGTGCCCACCTCATGCCAGCATCTCCACATCATAAGATACAGGAGCAGAATTAGGCTATTCAGCCCATCAAATCTGCTCCTCTACTTGATCATGGCTGATACATTTCTCAACCCATTCTCCCACCTTTTCCCCGTAACATTTGATCCCCTTACCAAGAACCTAGCTATCCCTGTCTTAAATACACTTAATCACCCACAACCCTCCACAATGTTCTGAAGAAATTCCTCCTCATCTCAGTTCTAAAAGGGTTATCCCTTTATTCTGAGTCTGTGCCCTCGTATCCTAGTTTCTCCGACTAGTGGAATCATCTTCCCCAGATTCACACCATCCAGGCCTTCCTCCCCTTATCCACCCATCTCCTCTTTTGGCTTGATGTCACTTTTTGTTCAACTGTGCACTATGCTGGGACGTGTCAACAGGTGCTATATAAATGTCAGCAGTTATTGTATCGCGCGGAAAGAGACAAGAAGTCTCAAAGTAGAGGGACCCTCGGGACTTATCATATACAAGCCAGACCTGGTGGAAAATATAGCCTTTGGGAAGAAGACATGATGGAGAGATTTCCAATGTTACTCCTGACAGCAGAAGAAGAAGCCAGAGCATTGCTAAAGGATGATAGATATATCTTTCCAACTCCTTTCTATTCGTGTGCAGTATGTGACTCTTTAAAAAATTTTTGACTCCATTCTTGAAGTTACAAAGCCACAATGCAGAGCGGATAGGGTAAACCCTTAAACCATTCCCTTGCTTACTCCAAAATCTAATTCAAATCGAATCCAATTCAAAGTCCCCTAAAGAAAGACATATAGGATCCAAGCTGACAAGAAGCATTGTACCTGATCATAGAACCCCCACAGTGCAGGAGACCATTTAGCCCATTGGGTCTGCACCATCATCTTAACTAGACACATCACGCACCCAATTCCTGAAGCCCAAGCATTTTACCTTGCTAATCCCTTAACCTACAAACTAAGAAGCAATTTAGATGGCCAATCCACCTAACCTTCACATCTTTGCACATTGAGGGATAATTTAGCATGGCCAATCTGCCTAACCTGTACATTTTTGAAATGGGGGAAGAAACCGGAACGCCTAGAGGAAACCCTTGCAGACACAGGGAGAACATGCAATTTCCAAACAGAGTCACATGAGGCCAGAATCTAACCCAGGTGTCCAGCGTTGTGAGGCAGCAGTGCTAACCACTGTGCAACCATGCTGCCCAATCTTGGGCTTCAGCTTAGCTAAAACGCCGAGATGGAAAGAGTTTGGTTGGCACGGTGGCACAGTGTTAGGACTGCTGCTTCATAGCGCCAGGAATCCTGGTTCGATTCCCGTCTTGTGTCACTGTCTGCGTGTTTCCTCTGGATGCTCCAATTTCCTCCCATAGTCCAAAGATGTACTGGTTAGGTGGCCATGCTAAATTGCTCCTTAGTGTCAGAGGGACTGGCTAGGGTAAATGCATGGGGTTATGGAGCTAGGGCCTGGGTGGGAGTGTGATGGATGCAGGCCTGATAGGCCGAATGACCTCCTTTTGCACTATAAGATTCTATGGATCATGCCCAAGTAACCATCCAATCAATGTATGTACTTTATTGGTCCATTGAGCCACACACGGCTCTGGTGTGAGGATATTCGGACGTTCGAAGAACTTCTGACTGATAGAGGACCACACCCCAAATGAGAATCAGAAAATTCACAAAAAAGCAAAGGGGAGTCAGGATTGAAAACCCTACTGCTTGTAAAGCGGAAGCATGACGCAAATCTGCAGGAAAGCAAGGATGAGAGGCGATGCCACTGGAAAACAGCTCCAGATGCTGAAACAGTTTGCCAGACTGCACAGCCAATTTAACAACAGCCCCTTGCCCAAGTCCCAGACATACAATGCACTTTGCAACCTGAACAACTTTTGAAATGGAGTTGTTGTTGCAAAATCTGGCAGCCAATCTGAATCATCTAGTGGTCAACTGTCTCAAACCACACTTGCTTTTTCGTTATTTGATAAACCTTTGATGTTTTGTTTGCATTTCAGCCTCACCATCCTGATCTACAGGCACCAAGTACAGAGAAGAGTGCAAGAAAGGCAAAGGACCATCTCGTGAACTTGGATCTGGCCAAGCTTGCCACAAACAAGTCCAGGAAATGGGCGACCAAGGCAATCGCCCAACCCGACTGTTTGTCTCTCTAGCACAAACTGTAGCCAGGTATCCTGGCAAGAGAGCATGTAATGACAGCGAACTCCATTGGACACTAAGGGGCAATTTAGCATGGCCAATCCAACTAAGCAGCACATCTTTGGACTATAGAAGGAAACTGCAGCACGGGAAGAAACCCATACAGACTGGGGAGAACACGCAAACTCCACACAGACAGTCGCCCGAGACCAGAATCAAACCTGGGACCCTGGCACTGTGAGGCATGTCCGATGGGCACTGGAGTGTATTATAGACCTTTTTAATCACCTTTTGGTTTGATGTTTTTAAACTTCATTTCTGCTTTGTTTGTGTTTCAGGTGGTTCCCCCAAAGGGGCCGCCCTTCTTGCTCTGTCTTTCAATGTTAGTTTTTAATTGTTTTACCAAAAAGATTGGCACTAAACCTACACGCAGCAAGATCCCACAAACAAGAGAGAAAGAGAACAAGAGAGCAGCTGACAGCCAAACTATCTTTGCAGGAACCGGGATATCACGGGGTTATGGGAGATCTCCAAACATGCAAATTCTGAGACTTGGCCCCCTTGGACAACCCTACTGTTCAATAAGATCATGGCTGATCTGCTTGCGGCCTCAGTTTCCCATTCCTGCTCGTCCCGTAGGTGTGCTTCAGGAATGCTGACACTCTGAACACGCAATTAAATTCTCAGCAGCACAAGTAAAGACACGTCCACAATGGCAAGAATAGTTTAGCTCAAGTTAACACCCTGAGCGACGCGTTGAGAACCTGCAGCTGTTTAAATGCTGAGCACCACAGCTCTGACAAAACAGTTCCAGTTTCTATTCCCATCCATAATTTCAATTCCTCTCACCGACTTCGGCCAGTGCCACAATGGAAGCCTTTTTTTAAAAAAATGAGAACAGGCTGGAGAATACCCTTGTCAATGGCAAATGAGATTCACATAATCAATTGCAAAGATTGGTCTGAGAGGCAAGACATCGGGAACGTTAACAGGTAGCAGCTCAGCAAGAAAATCCAATTTTCAATTCCTTGACGTTTATAATTCCATTAACAGTTTATTGATTCTGCACTCTCTTTAATGTAGCAATTCAGTGAAATTTCTTCTTTCCCAACCCTGAGCCTAACAAGCATTCATCTCACAAAGACAGCCCTTATGGATACGTTCATTCATGGTTGAGGCAAACACTCTTGCAAGGTTCCTACTTCCTGACAGACACAAAGATAAATCTGAATGTACTTCATATCCTCAATGACCTCTAGCAAAGCTTAGCCCGACAACCATAGAACCCCCACAGTGCAGAAGGAGACCATTTAGCCCATTGGGTCTGCACCATCATCTTAACTAGACACATCACGCACCCAATTCCTTACCTTGCTAATCCCTTAACCTACACACTAAGAGGCAATTTAGATGGCCAATCACCTAACCGTCACATCTGTGCACACTGAGGGGTAATTTAGCATGGCCAATCTGCCTAACCTGTACATTTTTGAAATGGGGGAAGAAACTGGAGCACCCAGAGGAAACCCTTGCAGACACGGGGCTTGTTAATATAGCTCATCATTGGACCCATTCTCTGCAAATGAAAGGAATATGGTCAAACCCTCCAACTTTTTCATAGAAACATAGAAGATCGGAGCAGGAAGAGGCCATTCGAGCCTGCTCCACCGTTCATTACGATCATCCAACCCAATAGCCTAATCCTGCTTTTTCCCCATAACCTTTATCCCATCCGTCCCAAGTGCTATATTCAATGCCTCTTGAATACATTCAACGTTTTGGCATCAACACTTGCTGAATTCCACAGGCTCACCACTCTTTGGGTGAAGAAATGTCTCCTCACCTCTGTCCTAAATGGTCTACCCTGAATCCTCAATAGTGCAGACGGACGTCCTTTGGCCCATCAAGCCTGTATCAACAATCCCACCCAGTTTAAATTTACTTCAGTGTCACAAGTCAGCTTCCTTTAAAACCGCAGTGAAGTTACTGTGAAAATCCCCACACTCCGGCACCTGTTCGGGTAACATTGAGGGAGAATTTAGCATGGCCAATACACCATAACCAGCACTCTTTTCAGACTGTGGCAGGAAACTAGAACACCCAGAAGAAACCCATGCAGACAGAGAAATGTGCAGGCTCTGCACAGACAGTGACCCAAGCTGGGAATCAAATCTGGGTCCCTCGCACTATGAGGCAGCAAATGCTAACCACCGCGCTACTCCAGGCAAACAGTTTGTGATCAGAACTCCCCATCACCTGACGAAGGGCCAGCGTTTCAAAAGCTAGTGGCATTTACTACCAAATAAACCTGTTGGACTTTAACTTGGCTTTGTAGACTTCTTACTGTTAACCCCAATCCAACACCAGCATCTCCACATCACCACTCCAGGGACCCAGCTCTATTTCCGCAACTTATATATTTATCCTGACATTAAAGAGGAAATTTAGCATGCCCAATCCACCTTGCCTGTGCACCTTCGGATTGAGGGAGGAAACCAGCGGAAACCCACACCAAAATGGGGATAACATGCAAACTCCACCCAGGCGCTGTGAGGCAGCCATGCTAACTATGCATATTGCCAATGCACGCCAAGTATGTAGGCCCCACATTCCAACAAGTGGCTGATCGAATCAAACATTGTGTTCCCTCGGTTTTTGTACAAGTCCTACTCAAAGCCCAAAATGTCTAATATCAGATATGATTCCAATGTGGTCGGGCAGCACTTGCTGAATAACCTAGAGTACACTAAACAACTGATTTAAGGTCGTCAGTTGAATTGTAACGTGGCTGATTCACACTTGCTAGAAGTGACGTGCACAGGCGCATTCTCTGCAAATGAAAAGCAGCCATTCAGCCCTTTGAGCCTGCTCCACCATTCATTACAATCAGGGCTGATCATCCAAATCGTAAGAACATAAAAAATAGGAGCAGGAGTAGGCCATCCAGCCACTTGAGCCTGCCCCATCATTCAATAAGATCATAGCTGATCTGCAATGGTTCAGTACTACTTTCCCGCTTTCTCCCTGTAACCCTTAATTCCCTTGTCAATCAAAAACCTATCCACTCTTGACTTAAATATATTCAGCGAGGAAGCCTCCACCGCTTCAACAGGCAGAGGATTCCAAAACTACACCACCCTTTGCATGAAGAAATTCCTCAACTCTGATCTGAACCACGCCCCCCCAAACTTGAGGCTGTGCCCTCTAGTCCTGCTATCTTTGTTAAGCAGGAAGAGTCTCTCAACCTCTACCATATTCATCCCCTTTGTTATCTTATACGTCTCTATAAGATCCCCTCTCAGCCTTCTAAACTCCAAAGAATACAAACCTAGCCTATTTAGTCTCTCCTCATAATCCAATGCCTTCATCTCCGGTATCAGCCTAGTGAACCTTCTTAGCCTAAGAACAGCCTAATAGCCTAATCCTGCTTTCTCCCCATAACTTTGATCCCATTCACCCCCAAATGCTACATCCAGCTGCCTCCTGAATACATTCAATGTTTTGGCATCAACTACTTTCTATGGTAATGAATTCCACAGGCTCACCATTCTTTGAGTAAAGAAATGCCTTCTTACCTCTGTCCTAAATGGTGTACCATAATCCTCAAACTGTCACCACTAGTTCTGGACTCCTCACCATTGGGAACATCCTTCCTGCATCTACCCTATCTAGTCCTGTTAGAATTTTATAAGTCTCTATGACATTTCCCCCCTCATTCGTCTGAACTCCAGCGAAAATAATCCTAACCTAATCAATCTCTCCTCATACATCAGTTCTGCCATCCCCAGATTTAACCTTCAAATTACCCAGGAGCTTGGGGAGGCTAAAGTCCTGCGCTGCTTTTACCATGGCAACCAAGTTTGATCAAAGTTGATCTGCTAACCAATCAGTGCTCATTTATGTAACATAACTCGCTGATTGTTTGAAATTTGGTACTACTGTGTTTGTCCTGATCAGCGCAAAGCAACCAACTTCAACGAAAACACTGTTTTCCCAGTAATAATGAATGCTCCGAAGCTACATTTCAAAAGAGTGCAGGAGGCCTTTCAGCCCACCAAATCTGCTGGTGTTAGCTCTTTACCCAGCATGACCAAATCCTACTGCCCGGACCTTTTCTCAGATCCGACGAGGGTGGCACGGTGGGCTTAGTTCAGGTGGGTTAGCACTGCTGCCTCTCAGCTCCAGGGACACAGATTTAATTCCCAGCTTGGGTCACTCTCTGTGTAGAGTCTGCACGTTCTCCTCGTATGGGTTTCCTCTGGGTACTCGGTTTCCTTCCACAGTCTGAAAGATTGGCTGTGCTAAATTCTCCCTCAGTGTTACTTGAACAGAATGCTGCGACTGGGGTATTTTCACAGTAACATGACTGCAGTGTTACTGTAAGCCTACTTGTGAGACAAAGAAAAAAGTTATATCTGTGCAGAGAGACTGGACAGGCGGGACTCTTTTCTCCAGAAAAGAATGATGGATGTCTTTAAAATTTCCAAGGGGTTAGGTAGGGTAGATGCAGAAAAGATTTTCCACTTCTGGGAAAGATCAGAACTAAGAAGGTTCACTGAGTATAGAAGTTTCTTCTGAATTCCTGATTGGATTTACTAGTGACCACCTTATACTGGTAGCCCCTAATTCTGGGTTCGACCTCAGTAGTGGAAACAAACAGCCAGATGTTTCTAATATTCATGCCAGCGAAATCTTCCAGAAACAGGCCCTTCAGCCCAACTAGTCCACACGACCAGATTTATTAAACTAAACTAGTCCTATTCACCTACGGTTAGCCCACATTCCTCTAAACCTTTCCCCACCCACATACCTGTCCAAATGTCTTTTCAATGCTGTAATTGTACCCACCTCACCACCGCCTCTGGCAGCTCATTCCATTCATGCCCAATGTTGTGTGTGAAAAAGTTGTCCCTCGGGTCCCTCTTGAATCTTTCCCCTCTCACCTTAAACTTCTGCCCTCTAGTTTTGGACTCCTTCCCACCCTTTCCAGTACAATCACATTTTCTCTCTAGCAGGGCGACCAGAATTATACACAGTACCCCAAATGTGGCCTACTGCACCCACCCCCTCGCCTAGGTCTCTGTTCGACAACACTTCCCAATGCCATACCATTAAACCTAAAAAACAGAGCAAAAAGGCAGTGCTATAGGGGACTCCCTAGTGAGGGGGGCGGACAGGCGTTTTTGTGGACGCAGATGGGAGTCACGGATGGTGGTATGACTCCCTGGAGCTGGGATTCGGGATGTCTCTGGACGCGCCCTGGACATCCTGAAAGGGGAGGGTGAGAAACTGGAAGTTGTAGTACATATAGGTACTACTGACATAGGCAGGAAGAGGGAAGTGGACATGAAAAGGGATTATAGGGAACTGGGTAGGCAGCTGAGAGAGAGGAAAGCGAAGGTAGTAATCTCAGGATTGCTGCCTGCACCTCGGGAGAGTGAGAGCAGGAATAGTATGAGGTGGAGGTTGAATATGTGGCTGAGGGACTGGAGCAGGGGGCAGGGATTCCGGTTCCTGGATCATTGGGACCTCTTTAGGGGCAGGTGTGACCTGTACAGCAAAGACGGTGGCACCTGAATCCCAGGGGGACTAATATCTTGGCGGGAAGACTGGCTAGGGCTACTGGGGGGACTTTAAACTAGAAAGGTTAGGGGGAGGGAATAGTGATGTGGAGACTGGGAGCAAGGAAGTTAGCTCCCAGGTAGGGAAGGACTCTAGGCAGGATGAGAGGCAGGTTAGACGAGTGGGGGAGAAGGGAAATGTCCAGTCTGAGGGACTGAGCTGTGTCTATTTTAATGCCAGGAGTGTAGTAAATAAGGTGGATGAACTTAGGGCGTGGATTGCTGCTTGGGATTGTGATGTGGTGGCCATTACAGAGACTTGGATGTCTCAGGGACAGGACTGGGTACTACAGGTCCCGGGATTCAGATCCTTCAGGAAGGACAGGGAGGGAGGCAAAAGAGGTGGTGGAGTGGCACTGTTGATCAGGGACAGTGTCATGGCTGCAGAGAAGGTGGATACCGAGGAGGGAATGTCTACGGAGTCTCTGTGGGTGGAAGTTAGGAATAGCAAAGGGTCGGTGACGTTGCTGGGTGTATTCTATAGGCCGCCCAATAGTGACAGGGAAGTTGAGGTGCAGATAGGGAAACAGATACTGGAGAGATGTAGAAATAACAGAGTTGTTGTGATGGGAGACTTCAATTTCCCAAACATCGACTGGAATATCCCAAGGGTAAGGGGTTTGGATGGGGAGGAGTTTGTTAGGTGTGTTCAGGAGGGTTTCCTGACACAGCACATGGACAAGCCTACGAGAGGAGAGGCTGTACTGGACCTGGTACTAGCTAATGAACCAGGACAGGTGATGGATCTCTCGGTAGGAGAGCATCTTGGGGATGGAGATCATAATTCTATCTCCTTCACCCTTGCATTGGAAAAGGATAGGATCAGGCAGGCTAGGAAGGTGTTTGTCTGGAATAAGGGGAAATATGAAGACATCAGGCAGATGTTGGGGCGAATAAACTGGAAGGAGGTGTTCTTGGGGAAAAGCACAGAAGGAAGGTGGCAGATATTCAAGGAATGCTTGTCTGGAGCTTTGCACGACAACGTTCCGGTGAGACAAGGAGGTTTTGGTAGGACGCGGGAACCGTGGTGCACGAAGGCTGTGGTGAACATAGTCAGGAAGAAAAGAAAGGTGTATAAAAGGTTCAAAGAGCTAGGAGATGTTGGGGATCTAGAGAAGTATAAGGCTTATAGAAGAGAGCTTAAAAAGGAAATTAGGAGAGCCAGAAGGGGTCATGAGAAGGCCTTGGCTGGTAGGATTAAGGAGAATCCCAAGGCCTTCTACAAATATGTAGAAAGTAAAAGGATGAGAAGAGAAGGGATAGGACCTATAAAAGGTGAAGGGGGAAAAGTCTGTATGGAACCGGAAGAAATGGCAGAGGTGCTTAATGAGTACTTTGCCTCAGTATTCACGGTGGAAAGTGATCTGGGAGGATGCACTACAAGTTTGCGGCAGACTGAAAAGATTGAGTATGTAGATATTAAGGAAGCGGATGTGTTAGAACTTTTAAATGCTATCAAGATAGACAAGTCTCCGGGACCAGATGGGATGTACCCCAGGTTATTGTGGGAGGTGAGGGACGTCATTGCAGAGCCCCTGGCGATGATCTTTGCGTCGTCGATGGAGACGGGAGAGGTTCCGGAGGATTGGAGGATTGCGGATGTGGTCCCTATTTTCAAGAAAGGGAACAGGGATAGTCCTGGAAATTACTGACCGGTGAGTCTGACCTCAGTGGTTGGTAAGCTGATGGAGAGGCTTCTGAGGGACAAGATTTACGAGCATTTGGAGAAGTTTAGGTTGATTAGAAATAGTCAGCATGGTTTTGTAAAAGGCAGGTCATGCCTTACAAGCTTAATTGAGTTCTTTGAAAATGTGACTGAACACATTGACGAAGGAAGAGCAGTGGACGTGGTGTACATGGACTTCAGCAAGGCATTTGACAAGGTCCCACATGCAAGACTTCTTGAGAAGGTGAGAGGCCATGGGATCCAAGGGGCTTTGGCCTTGTGGATCCAGAACTGGCTTGCCTGCAGAAGGCAGAGGGTGGTTGTGGATGGCTCTTTTTCTGCATGGAGGTCGGTCACCAGTGGAGTGCCCCAGGGATCTGTTCTAGGACCCTTGCTGTTTGTCATTTTCATAAATGACCTGGATGAGGAAGTGGAGGGATGGGTGAGTAAGTTCGCCGATGACACGAAGGTCGGTGGTGTTGTGGATGGTCTGGAGGGATGTCAGAAGTTGCAGCATGACATCGACAGGATGCAAGACTGGGCGGAGAAGTGGCAGATGGACTTCAACGCGGATAAATGTGTTGTGGTCCATTTTGGCAGATCCAACGGGATGAATGAGTACACTATCAAAGGTAGGAGTCTTAGCTGTGTGGAAGAGCAGAGGGATCTTGGGGTCCGGGTCCATAAGACTCTCAAATCGGCCTCCCAGGTGGAGGATGTGGTTAAGAAAGCTTACGGTGTACTGGCCTTCATTCATCGAGGGATTGAGTTCAGGAGTCAGGAGGTAATGCTGCAGCTTTATAGGACCCTTGTCAGACCACACTTGGAGTACTGTGCGCAGTTCTGGTCGCCTCACTATAGGAAGGACGTGGAAGCTATTGAAAGGGTGCAGAGGAGATTTACAAGGATGTTGCCTGGATTGGGAGGCATGCCTTATGAAGACAGGTTGAGGGAGCTGGGACTGTTCTCCCTGGAGAGACGAAGGTTGAGAGGCGACCTGATAGAGGTTTACAAGATGTTGAGAGGAATAGATAGGGTGGACTCTCAGAGACTATTTCCCAGGGCTGAAATGGTCGCGACGAGAGGGCACAGATTTAAGGTGCAGGGAAGCAAGTACAGAGGGGATGCTAGGGGAAAGTTTTTCACTCAGAGGGTGGTGAGTGAATGGAATCGGCTGCCGTCGGTGGTGGTCGAGGCGAACTCGCTGGGGTCTTTTAAAAGACTTCTGGATGAGTATATGGGATCCAATGGGATTGGGGGTTATAGATAGGTCTATGGCTGGGTAGGTTTTGATGTGTTCGGCACAACTTGTGGGCCGAAGGGCCTGTTTGTGCTGTAGTGTTCTAGGTTCTATGTTCTATTAACTGTATACGTCCCGCCCTGGTTTGGCTGACCAAAATACATGTCGCATTTATCTGAACTGAATCTGCCTTTCCTTGGCCCACTTGATCAAGATCCCATTGTAGTCTTAAACAACCTCCTTCACTGTCCACTACACCCCCAATTATGGTGTTACCTGCAAAATTGCTCACCATGCCTCCTATATCAAACCACCTCCCAGCCCTCTCTTTCCTACTGAAAGGAGTGCCAGCCTTTTGTCTTTCCTAATAAATTGGAGAAAATGTCGGAAAATGTGGAATCCAAAAGAGAGACAGCAAGAGGGACAAGAAACAGGAACAGGGCAAACTCGCCAAGCAACCTTACTGTGCTGTACTGCTGCCAACATAATGACATGTTGTCTTTGCACATACAATTTGGGACAGATTTCAAGTCCCATGACCAGGATGCAGAATGAGTACACACAATCCCTACAGTGCAGAAACAGGCCATTCAGCCCATTGAGTCTGTCCCAATTCTCCACCACAGCATCTTACCTGTGCCTCCACAGCCGTAACCCCATAACATTTACCCCACTAATCCCCTAACTTAAACATCTTTTGACACTAAGAGGCAATTTAGCATGGCCAATCCACCTATCCTGCATATCTTTGGATATTAAGGGGCAATTTAACAAGATCAATCACCTAAACTACACAGAAGAGCACTGGAAAGACTGAACTGGCTCAGTTAGTGGCTGCAGAGAGAACAAGTGCTTCAGGCGTGAAGCAAAATTGATGGGCAAGCGCAAGAAGGTAGGAACATGGAGGGGTGGGTCAACAAGATGAAGGATGATCTGTAACTTAACTCTAGTACTCCACATTCCCTAACAAAAGCATTTCAGTTTTCAATTAAACAATTGATGTAGCATTAATTACCGCGTACGGAAGAGAGTTCCAAACATCAATCACCCTCTGCATGAAGTGTTTGCAAACTGCACTCCACTTTAGTGGGCTGCTCCTTCACAGAGCTAGCACTGACTCCAAAAGAAGTAGAGTAGTTTCCTACAGCATCGTATCATGAGATGGCAAAGGACTAAATGGTGCAGTAAGCAAAGGAACCTAGCATTTGTGCAATGTGTCACTCTAGTTCTCACTGTGCTCTTTATGACTAATTAATTACTGTTAAGTCGATAAACAAGACAGGAAAAATGTGCACACACCTCCACATCACAAAACACAAGCGAACAAAAAGAAGCAAGTGATCAATGCAGGATGCTGGTTGACAGAAGAACGTTTGCCAAGGTGCTGGAGATGTATCAGCCCTTATTTAGATACCACAGGTATTGCCCCCTCCCCCAGCTCGGAGCAGATTTAAATTTTTGACTTGACTTATTATTGACACATGTACTGGGATACAGTGAAAAGTATTGTTTCTTGCGTGCTATACAGACAAAGCATACCGTTCAAAGAGATAGATGGGACGTTGATTTAATGTGCTGTGCAAAAGGTTCACCTCCAAAATTAGAATGCCAAATTATCAGCGCCTGCTTTGTTCTCGGGTGTAAAGTGGGTTTTGAATCCACAAGCAATGAAATCAGAACCATAAATGTGACCAGCTAAACCAACCAAAAGGACTGCATGGTGGCACACTGGTTAGCATGGCTGCTTTGCAACGCCAGAAACCTGAGTTTGATTCCCGGCTTAGGCCGCTGTCTGTGTGGGTTTCCTCCAGGCACTCCAGTTTCCTCCCACAGTCCAAAGGTATGCAAGTTAGGTGCATTGGTCATGCTAACTTGCCCATTAGCAGCCAAAGATATGCAGGTTGGGGGAGTGACTATGTTAAATTGCCCCTTAGTGTCCAAAGATGTGCTGGTTTGATCAATTGACCATGCTAAATTGTCCCTTAGTGCAGGTGAGGTAGATTAATGGGGCAAATACATGGGGCCGTGAGGATAAGGCATGGGTGGGATGCTCTGTCAGAGAGTTGTTACTGACTCAATGGGCTGCGCTATAGTGATTCCATGAAACAAACTGGTTCTGATGGAGAAGGGATTTAAATACGCAGCAGGTCACTTGAAGGCAATTCTACTCTCAACCTTCACGTCCTAACCATTCCAATGCCATGCATTATATAAACGTAGTAAAATTATCCTGAGGAATTACACAAGAGCATTTGTTTCACAAGAACAAGTGACCAAAAGCTTGGGAGGTTTTAAGGCGTGTCTTAAAGAGACACAAAGACAGCTTACGGGCCCAGGTAGCTGGAGGTACGGAGAGATGGAAATTAGAGATACTCAAGAGGCCAGACTCAGGGGAGCATAGAGATCTTAGAAGTTGACAAAGGACAAAGACAATGGGGGGGAGGAGCGCACTTAAAACCCCAAATTTTCATGAACATCTTACTTCAGCACATTAAAAGAATAGGAAAGCAGACACTGCAGATACTCAAATGCAATGACACCCCTCTGCCCTCTCCTATATTTTACGCTGTGAGGTGTCAGAATGATAATAGCTGAAAATAGATGCAAAATGCCAACAAAATAAGGCAACTGACTTTGATTTGTGATAACATTACATCAACAAGGAACACAACCTTCAACAATTAGGAAGCTAAGGGAGCACAGAAAACTATCCCAAGGGTTACCACCGTAGAGCATAAACCAGGAAGTGGTGTAGACCCCAGTGAATATCATTATACCTGTCAACAAATACATTTATTCAGGCAAAAATCATCAACTTAAAACTGCATTTGAATCACAGAATTGTGAATAACCTTCATAGACACCCACCTGCCAACAGCCCAGTCAGAATTCAGTAATATCAGAGCACAACATGCTTAAACAGGAGACAAGCTCTTGTAATATCAATACAGCTGTGCCACTCTTGTGCAGTTGCTTTCAACCCACTATAATCACCATCACAGAGTCCCTACAATACACAGAGAGGCCATTTGGCTCTTCAGGTCTACACCAACAACAATTCCACCCAGGCCCTATCTCTCCTAACCCCACGTATTTAACATCCCAATCCCAGAGACTTTGGGGCAATTTAGCATGGCCTATGCACCTAACCTGCATGTCTTTCAAACTGTGGGACGAAACCGGAGCACCGAGAGGAAACCCAGGGAGAATGTGCAAACTCCACGTAGACAGCGATCCAAGCCGGGAATTGAACCTGGATCCCTGGCAGCAGTATTAACCACTGTCCCAACATGCCGCCCCAATGACAGGCTTGGAAGCAACGTGCACCAACCGTGGGCCTTCAGCAAGCATCAACCAGCTGGCACAGAATGCTCTAGCCAACACATACAGTTGTCACAGCACCCCCCCCATCCACGTCCAATGACTCCAGCATCCAGCTCCCTATCCACCCAATATATCCAAATACAATCCCCCCTCACTCCCCAATGCACTAAGATAGCAAAAGCCCTCATGCAATAAGCCCAACTGCCACCTCATCCCTGCCCAAGGCACCCAGATGCCACCCTCCCTACCCAAGGCACCCAAATGCCACCCCATGATCCTAAATAGCATCTCCCCATCACATCCACCTGAATAGCATGCTACATGCCTAATGAACATAAGAGAGCACCCTCCCCGTCAAATACATCCAGATGATAACCAGCTGGATGGCACTCTCTCCATACAGAGATGGCACCACCCTGCCCAATATACCCAGAGGGCACCCTCCCCTCCCAGTGCACACAGATGGAATCCAGCCCATCCAGCTGGATGGTACTTGCCTACCTAATGCACTCAAATGGCACCCAGCTGCATGGCACCATCCCCATCCAGCTGGATGGCACTTTCCCACCCAATGCACGCAGATGGCACCCAGCTATATGAGACCCTCCCCACCCACCCGCCTGCCTGGATGGCACCCTCCTCACCCATGCCCTCCCTCTCCTGGGCTCACCTGGCTCCTGCCGCCGCCTTCCTTGCCTGCTGCCGCCCCGCCTCCGTGTGTGAGCAGCGGGCGGCACTCCCGGAACCCGCCGGGCTCTCGCCTCCTCCGGCGCTGTTGTTGTTGTTGTTGCTGCTGCTGCTGTTGCCGCTCCTCGGTCGGGAGGAGGAAGCCGGGACCCCGGGGGAGGTGGCGATCCCCTCCTTCCTCCCCCTCGGGGCCCGGGGCACCGGCTTCCCCTGACCCCAGCAGCACCTCCACCACCTCCTCGCCCCCCGCTTCTCCTTCCAGCTCCTCCTCGGGGGCCTGGGCCGGCTGCTGGAGGCCAGGGCACACACTGGCCAGGGCGGAGAGGGAGGCGGAGAGCTGCGGCCAACCGGCCCGGGCCTCGGCCTGAGCCTGGGTTTCGCCCTCCGCCGGCGGCGAGTCCCGGGCCCGGCAGCGCACCACCAGCACGAAGCGCACCGTCTCGCCCAGGTAGAGCTGCTGGCGGCGGGGCAGGCTGCGGTAGCGCCGGTAATCCGGCACCGGGCCGGCCGGGAAGTACATCAGGTACTCGCACCGGGACTCCATTAGCGCACCGGAGCCTGCTTGGAGACAAGGGCGCTCAGCCGCGCGCCGAGTTCATCCACCCGCCCCTCACCATGGCAACGGCCCGCGGGCGGTCCGGGCCCCGGAGCTGGAGGACCGGGGCCCCGGAGCTGGAGGACCACTACTAGCCACGACTAAGGGATCGCCGAGCTCAGCCCGCCCAAAGGTGGCAAGTTGTCTTCCCAACTCTCTCCCAGGCTGGTCTGGAGTGCCCAAGAATGGTAAAGTAATCTCCAACACAATCTCTCCAATTACTTCCAGATTATATTTAATATATATTTAATTTAGATATTATTGAAGATTAATCTCCAATACAATCTCTCATTTACTTCCAGATTGAGTTTAATATATATATATAATTTAATTTATGTATTATTAGAGATTAATATTTATATATAATTTGAGATAATATTGAAGATTAATGTCCAACACAATCTCTCCAATTACTTCCAGATTGTATTTAATATATATTTAATTTAGATATTATTGAAGATTAATCTCCAACACAATCTTTCCAATTACTTCTAGACTTTGAGTGTAATATTTATATATAATTTAATTTAAATATGATTGAAGATTAATCTCCAATACAATCTCTCATTTACTTCCAGATTGAGTTTAATTTATATATACATATATAATTAATTTATATATTAGAGATTAATATTTATGTATAATTTAATTGAGATTATATTGAAGATTAATCTCCAACACAATCCCTCCAATTACTTCCAGATTGGGTATAATTTATATATATAAAATCTAGAATTTAGATGAGATATTATTGAAGATTAATCTGCAACACAATCTCTCATTTACTTCCAGAATGAGTTTAATTTATATATCTGTATATAAAATTTAATTTACGTATTATTAAAGATTAATATTTATATCATTTAATTGAGATATTATTGAAGATTAATCTGCAACACAATCTCTCCAATTACTTCCAAAGTTTAATTTATATTTAATTTAGGTATTATTGAATATTAATCTCCAACACAATCTCTCCATTTACTTCCAGAGATTGAGTTTAATATTTATATATAATTTAATTTAGATATTGTTAAAAATTAATGTTCAACTCAATTTCTCCATTTTCTTACAGAGATTGTTTAATTTATATATAATCTAGAATTTAATTTAGATATTATTGAAAATTAATCTCCAACACAATCTCTCCAATTACTTCCAGAGATTGAGTTTAATTTATATATATAATTTAATTTTTAATAATATCTAAATTAATATCCAACACAGTCTTTCCAAATACTTCCAGAGATTGTGTTTAATATTTATATATCATTTAATTTAGATATTATTGAAGATTAATCTCCAACACAATCTCTCAATTTAATTATAGGGATTGAATTTATATATAGAATTTAATCTATAAATCATTGAAAATTAATCTCCGGCACAGTAATTACATTTATTCGTATATAAATTGAACTTTATTTATATATATATATAGAATTTATAAATATTTGACGATTAGTTTGCAGCACACTCACTGCATTTATTTATATATAGATTGAATTTAACTCAATTCAGGGCGGCATGGTAGCACAGTGGTTAGCATTGCTGCCTCACAGCACCAGGAACCCAGGTTCAATTGGGTCACTGTCTATGTTCAAAGATGTGCAGGTTAAGTGGATTGTACGTGCTGAATTGCCCCTTAGTGTCCACAGATGTGCAAGTTAGGTGGATTGGCCGTGCTAAATTGCCCCTTAGTACATGTGTAGATTAGATGGATTGGCCATGCAAAATAATGTCAAGGAGACTGGCTAGGGTAAATGCATGGCGTTATAGGGGTAGGACCTGGGTAGGATTGTGGTTGATGAAAAGCAGATGGGCCGAATGCCCTCCTTCTGTACTGTAGGATCATATGGATTCTATAATTTACTATTGGGTTTAATTTATTTATTATTCAAGATTTTCCTCTAGCACATTCACTGAATTTATTCATATTATAGAACTTCTATATATAAAATTTTATTTGTAAGTCATTGAAAATTAATCTTGAGCATGCTCCTTCAATTTATTCATATACATATAGAATTTTATATATAGAATGTAATTAATATCTAATTAAAGTTTAATGTCCAGCACAGACACTGAATTTATGTACATATATATTGATATATCTATTTTATTTATCTATTGAATTTAATTTATAAATCATTGAATATTAATTTTGAGCACACTCCTATTTTATTTATATATATAGATCATGGAATCATAACTCTCTCCCGGGCTGGTCTGGAGTGCCCAAGAATGGTAAAGTAATCTCCAACACAATCTCTCCAATTACTTCCAGATTGTATTTAATATATATTTAATTTAGATATTATTTGAAGATTAATCTCCAATACAATCTCTCATTTACTTCCAGATTGAGTTCAATATATATATATGTAATTTAATTTACATATTATTAGAGATTAATATTTATATATAATTTAATTGAGATAATATTGAAGATTAATCTCCAACACAACCTCTCCAATTACTTCCAGATTGTATTTAATATATAATTTATTCTTTCTCCTACAGTGCAGAAAGAGGCCATTTGGCCCATTGAGTATGCACCAACCAGGCCCTACCCCCATATCTCTAATCCCATTCACCTATGCATCTCAGGACTCTAAGAGGCAGTTTTTAGCATGGCCAATCAACCTAACCCACACATCTTTGGACTATGGGAGGAAACCAGAGCACCCGAAGGAAACCCATGCAGACACGGGGAGAATGTGCAAAATCCGCACTGACAGTGACCCAAGCCGGGAATCGAACCCAAGTCCCTGGAGCTGTGAAGCAGCAGTGCTAACCACTGTGCTAACCTGCCGCCCATGTAGATTGAATTTAATTTATTAATCCTTGAAGATTAATTCCAGGACACTGACTCAATTTATTTATGTATATATTTTCAACTTAATTTATATGTTATTGAAAATTAACCTCTAACACATGCACTGAATTTATTTATACATATACTGAATTTAATTTATATCTAATTGAGCATTAATCTCTGGCACGCTCTCTGAATTTATTTTTAGAGAAATTGAATTTAATTTATTAATTATTGGAAGTAAACACGAGCATACTCTGATAATTTATGTGTCATTGAAGATTAATTTCCACACCCTCTATGTTTCATTTGCATGTATGGAATTTTGCTTATATGTATATAGAACCTAAGTTTAAAGTTTATTTATTAGTCTGACAAGTCAGCTGCAATGAAATTACTGTGACAATTCCTTAGTCGCCACAGTCCGATGCCTGTTGAGGTAACACTGAGGGAGAATTTAGCACAGCCGATGCACCCTAACCAGCACGTCATCCAGACTGCAGGACGCCCACAGGGGACCCAGACAGTACGGAGAACATGCACACGCTGCACAGTGACCCAAGCTGCGAATGGAACACAGGCCCATAGCGCTGTGAGTTAGCAGTGCTGACTACCGTGCCACTGTATGCCCACTCTGGGGTACACTGTACATTTTATTTATATATAACTGAAAATTAATCCTCAGCACGGTCTTTGTTACATTTTTATAGAATTCATAGAATCCCTACAGTGCAGAAGGAGGCCATTGAGTCTCCACCGACCACAATCTCACCCAGGAGCTATTCCCTTTGTATTTATCCTGCTAATCCCCCTGACATTAGAGTTAATTTAGCATGGCCATTTCAATCTAACCCACACATCTTTGGACTGTGGGAGAAAACCGGAGCACTGAGAGAAAACCCAAGGGGAGAACATGCAGATTTCACACAGGCAGTGACCCAAGCAGGAATCGAACCCAGGTCCCTGGCGCTGTAAGGCAGCAGTGCTAACCACTGTGCCACTAAGTCATCTAATTGAAAGTTATCTCTGCGCATTCTGACTGCATTTTATTTATACTGGGAAGTTTGTGGTGTAATGGAATTTTTACTGGACCAGCAGATAAAAACAATAGACTTTTAATTTCAGATTGCTTTTAATTTATTGAATTTAAATTTCACAATCTCATGTGCAATTTGATTTATTGAATTGAAAACTTGTCTCCATAATGGTGACCATGAAGCTACTGTCGATTGTTGTAAAAACCCATCTGGTTCACGAATGTCCTTTGGGGAAGGAAATCTGCCATCCTTACCCAGTCTGACCTATATGTGACTCCAGAGCCACAGCCAATGTGGTTGATTCTTAACTGCCCCTCTAAAATGGCTGAATGAACCACTCAGTTCGAAAGCAATAAATGCTGACGTTGCCAGCAACATCCACATCCCATGAAAGGAAAAAAAAAGGATTAAAAAAAGAGTTAGACAGGAAAACACAGTAAAATAAGGTGTGTACCATTAAAACATGTCCAAATATGTTGGGGATGTGTGCCAAATGCAGGCAAATGGGTTTAGCTCAGATAGGCAGTAGTTCGGCATGGACTAGTTTGGTCTTCGTGCCACAGATTCTATGATTCAATGAACTAGTCTTGTATACCTTAAAATGGAACTCCAGGATTACTGGTAGGAACATAGAATTCATATAAAGCAGAAGGCCATTCAACCCATCAAGCCTGCACAACAATCTGACCCAGGCCCTATCCATGTAAACCCACATATTTATTCTACTAATTCCCCGACACTAAGGGGCAAAGTAGCATGGCCAATCTACCTAACTTGCACATCTTTGAACACTAAGGGTCAATTTAGAATGGCCAATCCACCTAATCTACACACCTTTAGACACTAAGAGACAATTTAACATGGCCAATCCACCTAACTGACAGATCTTTGGAGTGTGGGAGGAAACCAGAGCAATGAGATTTGCTTATTTCGAAGAGCCAGCAGGAACATCGATGGGCTGAATGGCTTCCTTCATCACAGAATCGTAGAATCCCAAGTGCAGAAGAGGCTTATGCAACCCATCAAGCATGCACAACGATCCCACCCAGACCTTATTCCCCCCTTAACCCCATATATTTACCCTGCTGATCCCCCTGACACTAAGGGACGATTTGGTAAGGCCAAATCGACCTAACCACACCTTTGCTGATTTTTACTGAGATGTGAAAGATTTGAACATTTGTTTTTCCCTTCTGGATAATGAATAATGAAGAATTTTTGTTCCAATTACTTGTGGCGGGGGTGGGTGGGGGGTGAATACATAATATCCTACTGAAGGGGGTATTGGATGACCAACAGGAAAGTGTATAGGGGTGGGCCTGGGGTTGGCAGGGGATGGTCACGAGGGCAGGTCATGTCTTGACACTTCCAGGATTACAACTGGACAGATTGACGACACCCAGTTGGGTGTTACCAACCCTCCAGGGGTGGGCCTGGAGCCTCGGGAACTCCTGCTGTGTGAACAGCCAGAGAGGCATGGAAAAAAAGGATTTCCCTGGAACATTTTTCTTTCACCAGATACAGGAATATTCAAACTGGCGGGCGGGGGAGGGAGGAAAGATATTTGGCTGACACTTCATCAGCGTTGCCAACTGTGTATTCCTGGAGGTTTCAATCACACGACTTGCCAATCCCTACAATTCTCCATCCATTAGTCAGCCAACACAACCTTCCAACACCAATTGGAAAGCAAAAAGGTTTATTACTCTCATCCAAACAGCCTTTAATTCACCTTTTCAACATTTTTTTTAATATCCAGCAGAGAGAGAAAAAAATGCCAAAAGGAAATGTGATTTTCTCCAGTTGCAAATAGTAATAAGTTGGAGATTGAGTGTCAATTCCTGGACACTTATGGAATCCTAGGGCCAGAAGTCCACCATCTCGGCTGCCACGGAATCGAAGCGGGTGTGGGTTCAACAGTGGAAATCTCCATTTATCTCAGGCGGAAATTTCCAGTCTCGCCCAAGCGAGTCTGTAAAATCCCATCCATAGAATCCCTACAGTACAGAGGAGGCCATTCGGCCCATCAAGTCTCCACCAACAACAATCCCACCCAGGCTCTATCCCTATGTATTTACTCTCTAGTCCTGACACAAGGGGGCAATTTACCACAGCCAATCCACCTAACCTGACATCTTTCGAACTGGGGAGGAAACTGGAGCACTTGGAGGAAAACACGCAGATGCGGGGAGAACGTGCAGACTCCGCACAAACAGTAAACAGTGATCCGAGGCCGGAATCAAGCCCGGGACCCTGGGGCTGTGAGGCAGCAGTGCTAACCACCGTGCCACCGTGTCGTCCATTACTGTGACAGCAACCAAATTCAGAAGACATTTATGTGTGAGAATAATTTGCAGAGAGAGTGACAATATAGTTTGTAGTTTAGGAAAGATTGAATTGAATTAACTTATTGTCACATGTGTTGGGATACAGTGAAAAGTATTGTTTCTTGCTTGCTATAGAGACAAAGCAAACTGTTCGTAGAGTATATAGGAGAGAAGGATTTGATTTATTATTGTCACATTTTTGGGATTACAGTGAAAAGTATTGTTTCTTGTGTGCTTTACAAAGCATACCGTTCATAGAGTACATGGGGGAAGGATTTGATTTGATTTATTATTGTCACCTATATTGGGAAACTGGAAAGTATTGTTTCTTGCATGCTATACAAAGCATATCATTCATAGAGTACACAGAGGAGAAGGTTTGATTTGATTTATTATTGTCATGTATTGGGATATAGTGAAAAGCATTATTTCTTGCACTATGCAGACCAAACATACCATTCGTAGAGTACATAAGGGAGAAGGATTTGATTTATTATTGTTACATGTATTGTTACATGATACAGTGAAAAGTATCGTTTCTTGTGCATGATATGGACAAAACATACCGTTCACAGAATACATGGGGCAGGATGTAAGGAGCGGGTGCAGAATATAGCATTACAGTTATTGATAAGATGCAGAGAAAGATCAACTTAGTGCGAGGTAAGTGCATTCAGAAATCTGAAAGCAGCAGGGAAGAAGCTGTTCTTGGATTCAGTTGGATATATTTTAGTTTTTGTTAACAAATTGCATCATCCATTAATCAAACAAGAAAATAATGCACACTGTTCAATAATTTCTATGAATCATTCCTATTATTTCTGAAGTTAAATCATTTCCAGTCCTGCTTGCAAACTCAAACATGCCAGCAAATGTTCAATGCTTGTTAGGCACATAAACACCAGATGTATTTCTCCATTTTGGTATTCTAATTGCAATGCAGTCGTTTCCAAAGCAGACTTAAGAATGCAATGCTTCTGAGCTTACAATAACACAAAAGGCACATTGTTTGCTTCCTGTTGGAAGGCCTTTGTGGGACGGCTATTTCTGCCAGTTTTATACAATTCCCATGCTCTCCCGGTCAGCTTCCCACTTTCCACTCTCTGTTACCTTAAGCTCATCCCCTTTTACCCAGATCTTAACCATCACCAAGCCCCATTCAGCCATCGCCCCATTGTGCTTGCTGACCCTATGTTGACTCCCTTCTGACTGAAATCCCTGCATTCCTCCGAATTTAATCTCCCGCCACATTGAAATGCCCACAGCCCTGTTTTCCACTTGCCTTAGAAATATCGGAAATAGAAGCAGGAGAAGGCCATTCAGCCCTTCAAGCCTGCTCCGCCATTCTTTCTAATCATGGCTGAGCATCAAATTCAATATCCTGATTTCCCCCCACTCTTCTCCCCATTTCTGTTTATGTATTACTACAATGATCTTATTTATTTAATTGTGGAGGCACAGAGGTTAGCAGTCTTGTCTCGTAGTGCCGGGGTTCACCAGAGAGTTGACCAACCGGGTTCGATTCCTGGTTGCTTCCACCAACCTTTTGTAGAACACATTTCCGATTGCGATAGCTCGCTGCTCAAACTCTTTTCCCCCTCATGTCCGCTCCGGTTCTCTGTCCAAATATTAAATCCGTGACCTCTCAGGCATTGGAAACTGGTCCTGGAAAAATCAGAAGGGTTTTAGAGACCTAGAAAGTGCAGAAAGAAACCATTTGGGCCATCGTGTAAAAGCCAACCACCAAAGGAGTTAGCCCAATTTCCTGCTTTTGATCCATCATGCTGTAGGTAACAACAGCACTTCCAATGCTGATCCACATATTCCTTGACGGGGAAGGTGATGGCCTAGTGTATTATCACTGGAATATTAATCCAGAAACTCAGCTAATGTTCTGGGGACCCGGGTTCGAATCCACTGCAGATGGTGGAATTCGAATTCAGTAAAAAATATCTGGAATTAAAAATCTACTGATGACCACAAAGCCAATGTTGACTGATAGAAAAACCCCTTTGAAGTTTCTTTAGGGAAGGAAATCTACCATCCTTATCCAGTCTGGTCTACGTGCAAATCCAGAGTCACAGCAATGTGGTTGACTCCCAACTGCCCTTTGAACGAGTGCAAGTAGGGATGGGCAATAAATGCTGGCCCAGCCAGCAACACTTGTGTCCTATTAATGAATAAAAGAAAATGTGATGAATGTTTCGAACTCCACCACACTTTCAGGCAGTGAGTTCCAGATCCCCATAGGTGGTTACGTTGTGAGGAAAGGATGAGCAGGTTCGACCTATACTCATTGGAGATGAGTAAAACAAGAGAGGAAACATGTAAGGGGGCCTGATAGCTTGGCTTTTTCTTTGTTTATTTGTAGGATGTGGGTGTCTCTGGCTGGCCAGCATTCATTGCCCATCCCTTGTCCTTAAGAAGGTAGTGGTGAGCTGCCTTCTTGAATCGCTGCAATTGACTCACGACGCCGTTAGAGAGAAAATTCCAGGATTTTGACCCAATGACTGCGAAGGAACAGCCTATTTCCAAGCCAGGATGGTGAATGATTTGGAGGGGAACTTGCGGGTGGTGATGTTCCCATTTATCTGCTGTTCCTTCTTCTTCTGGATGGAAGTGGACCTGGGTTTGGAATCAATTCCCCTCCAATTTGATTTTCAGGTTTGCCGAAGACACCACTATAGTGGGTCAGATCTCAAACAATGACGAGACAGAGTACAGGAATGAGATAGAGAACCCAGTGAACTGGTACAGCAACAATAATCTCTTCCTTAATGTCGACAAGTAGATTGCCATCAGCTTCAGGAAATGTAAAGGCAAACATGCCCCCGTCTACATCAACGTCAACGAAGTAGAAAGGGTCGAGAGCTTCAAATTTTTAGGTGGCCAGATCACCAAAAACCTGTCGTGATCCCCTCATGCCAACACTATAGCTAAGAAAGCCTACCAACGCCTTTACTTTCTCAGAAGGCTAAGGAAATTTGGCATGTTAGTTAAGACTCTCACCAACTTTTACACCACAGAAAGCATTCTTTCTGGATGTATCACTGCTTGGTATGGATCCTACTCTGCCCAAGACCTCAAGAAGCTATAAAATGTCATGAATGTAGCCCAATCCATCACACAAACCAGTCTCTCATCCATTGACTCTATCTACGTTTCCCACTGCCTCGGCAAAGCAGCCGGCATAATTAAGGACCCCACGCACCCCAGACATTCTCTCTTCTTCCTTCGGGGAAAAAGATACAAAAGTCTGAGGTCACATACCAATAGACTCAAGAACAGCTTCTTCGCTGCTGCTGTCAGACTTCTGAATGGACTTACCTTGCATTAAGTTAATATTTCCCTACACCCTAGCTATGACTGAAACACTACATTCACGTTTCTTTCTCTATGAACGATATGCTTTGTCTGTACAGGGCACAAGAAACAATACTTTTCACTGTATGTTAATACACGTGACAATAATAAATCAAATCAAATCCTTCTCCTGTATGTACTCTGTGATTGGTATGGTTTGTACAGCACACAAGAAAATACTTTTCACTGTATGTTAATACATGTGACAATAATAAATCAAATCAAATCCTTCTCCTCTATGTACTCTGTGATTGGTATGGTTTGTACAGCACACAAGAAAATACTTTTCACTGTATGTTAATACATGTGGCAACAATAAATCAAATCAACTCCCACTGCTAGGAGGACCTGTCCAGTTTCAGATGGAGACGAGGGAGAATTTCTCCTCTCAGAGTCTGAAATTCTTTACCCCGGAGAGCAGCGCAGGTCGGAATGTTATCACCATGCACTCCAGCGAGATTTTCCCATCCTGCTGCGATGAACAGGGATTTGGCTGGGCTCCAAATTCTCCATACGTTTCCTCCAGATGCTCCAGTTTCTTCCTGAAAGATGGTTAGGTGCACTGGCCATGCTAAGTTCTCCCTCAGTGTGTCTCAACAGGTGCCTGAATGTGGGGATTTTCACAGTAACTCCATTGCAGTGTTAATGTAAGCCTACTTGTGATACCAATAAATAAACTTTGAAACTTTGTTTGATGGCAGCAGGGAAGAAGCTGTTCTTGAGTCTGTTGGTATGTGACCTCAGACTTTGGTACATTTTTCCCAACAGAAGAAGGTGGAAGGGAGAATGTCCAGGGTATGTGGGGTCCTTGATTTTGCTGGCTGCTTTTCCTGAGGCAGTGGGAAGTGTAGACAGAGTCAGTAGATGGGAGGTTGGTTTGGTTGGTTCATGACTCTGAAGTTTCTTGCAGTCTTGGTCAGAGCAGGAGCCATACCAAGCTATGATACAAGAAGGAAGGGATGTTTTTCATGGTACATCTGTAAAAGTTGGTGAGAGTCGCAGTGGACATGCCAAATTTCCTTTGCCTCGTAAGAAAGGAATTGGTGGGTTTTCTTAACTATAGCATTGGAGTGGAGGGACCAGGACAGGTTGTTGGCGATCCAGACACCTAGAAACTTGAAGCTCTTGGATCATTTCCATTTCATCCCCATTGAATCCTGGGTTCTGGCTCAGAGACAGGGATATTACCTCTTCAACTACAAGGCCTCCTTGCTACACGTATAACTTCAGATTAGAAGGACTTACAGTTGTGGGCAGAACATCCCAAGCATTTTGCAGCTCAGCGAAATATTTTTTGATCAAAGAGAAATAAAAACAAAATTGAAACAAAAGCAGAAAATGCTGAAGAAACTCAGCAGTTCTGACAGCGTCTGTGGGGAGAGAGAATAGAGCCAATGTTTCAAGTCTGGATGACCCTTCATCAGAACTTTTTGGAGTGTGGTCACTGTTGTGTAAACTAGGACAAGTTACGCACAGCAAGATTCCACAAACAGACCATTGTGATAAATGAGCCAATCATTGGTGTTTCGTGATGTTGATTGAGGGTTAAATGTTATTCCAGGACACCAGGAAGAACTTCCTCATTAGTATGGTGGCTATGGGACACACATATGTCTCCTTGAGAGGTAAATTTCTTAAACTGAAGGATGTTACCTCCAGCAATGCTGCACTCCCTCAGTTCTGCCCTGGCAGTTCTGTTGGGTTATATTGTACTGAAGCTGGGCTTGAGTACACACAGTGTTGAATTAAACTCCTTTGGCCAACAATGAGATATGTTGTGCTCAATGAGGACTGGTTAGGTGGCCAGTGCAGATGTACTGACAAAAGCATGGGCCTGATTCCTGTTCTGGTTCAGGTAGATTTAGGACTTACATTTCGGGTAGCACTAGGAGTTTAGCACTGCTGCCTCTCAGCGCCAAGGACCCGGGTTCGATTCCAGCCTTGAGTGACTGTCTGTGCAGAGTTTGCACGTTTTCCCGTGAACGCATGGGTTTCCTCCGGGTGCTCTGGTTTCCTTCCACAGTCCCAAAGACATGCTGGTTGGATGGATTGGCTGTGCTAAATTGTCTCTTACCCATTGAGCAATATAGCATGGAAACAGGCCCTACGGCCCAACCAATCCATGCCGACTATAATGCCCTTTAAGCTAGTCCCAATTGCCCAAAGATGTGCAGGTTTGGTGGATTGGCCATACTAAATTGCCTCTTGGTGTCCAGAGATGTGGTTAGTGGATTGGCCATGATAAATTGACTCTTAGTGTCCAAAGTTGTACTGGTTAGGTGGATTGGCTATGTTAAGAACAACGAAGAAGATTACAGCACAGGAACAGGCCCATTGGCTCTCTGAGCCTGCACTAACCATGCTGTCCAACTGAACTAAAACCCCCTACCCGTCCAGAGACCATATACCTCTATGCCCATCCTATTCATATATTTGTCCAGACGCCCCTTAAAGTCACTATTGTATCCGCTTCCACTACCTCCCCCAGCAGCGAGTTCAAGGCACCCACCACTCTCTGCATAAAAAATCTGCTTCATACATCTCCTTTAAACCTTGCCCCTCGCACCTTAAACCTATGCCCTGTAGTAATTGACTCTACTACCCTGGGAAAAACCTTTTGACTATCCACTCTGTCCATGCCTCTCATAATCTTGTAGACTTCTATCAGGTCGCCCCTCAACCTCTGTTGTTCCAGTGAGAACAAACCAAGTTTCTCCAACTTCTCCTCATAGCTAATGCCTTCCATGCCAGGTGACATGCTGGTAAATCTTTTCTGTACCCTCGCTAAAGCCCCCACAACCTTCTGCTAGTGTGGCAATCAAAATTGAACACTATATTCCAAGTGTGGCCAACTAAGGTTCCATGAAGCTGCAACATGACTTGCCAATTTCTAAACTCCATGCCCCGGCCAATGAAGGTAAGCATGCCATATGCCTTCTTGACTACCTTCTCTACCTGCGTTGCCAATATCAGTGACCTGTGTACCTGTACACCCAGATCCGTTTGCCTGTCAATACTTCTAAGGGTTCTGCCATTTACCATACTAAATTACCCCTTAGTGTCCAAAGATATGCAGGTTAGTTGGATTGATCTTGGTTAATAACTCTTTAGTGCCTAAAGATGTGGTTAGGTGGATTGGCCTTGCTAAATTGTCCCTTAGTGTCCAAAGATGCGTAGGTTAGGTGGATTGGCCATGCTAAATTGCCCTTAATGTACAAAAGCAGTGCTGGTTAGGTGGATTAGTCATGGTAGTGCATGGGGTTGTGGGAATAGGGCAGGGGGGTTTGTGATGCTGGATGGGATGCTCTTTCAGAGAGTCTGTGCATAATTGGTGGACTGAATGGCCTCCTCCTGCACCCTAGGGGTTCAGTCAGACCTGCTTCCTTGCCCTGCTCCTGAGACCTGAAGCCAATGACAAATCTTCAGAGCTAAGAAAAATGCCAAGGAAACGGGTAAAGACGAAGCGCCGGACAAGAAGAAGCAGCTGATCTCCTACTGGGGAGAGTACAGAGTACGATAAATTTTTGTGGAACTTGAATATTTCATCAGAAGGTACGCTGTCTAATTTTGTGTCAAAACAATCAAAGTTAAATCATAAATTGACAAAAGCCAGAACATTCATTTAAACCCCATGCGAGTTAGTTTTCCACAAATTGCATAAGTGTTTCTTTTAAGATTACAATCGATATTATTTTAATAAATTAACATATGCAAATGTTTCTTCATTACAGTTCTTTTCCACATGTTGGGTGAAGACATGCCACAACAATTTCTTTTTGTTTGTAACATCTGGATTAAAACAATTGTTAAATGGATTTTTGCATCTACAGAAGTGGAGTATAGTTCAGTTTACAAAAATATTCCCGTCACAGTTTTCGAAAGGACATAATTTAATCTTTATGCAAGAAATGTTAATTGAATCCCTGCACTGTCTTTTTTCTCAAAACAGGCCTTTTCTTGGACAGACAGCGCTTCCAAAGCAGTGATAATTGGTCAACTATGTACACCCAATTTAACTTGTCAATGTACAGACTGAAACATGCATTAACAACATGAACACTTCATCTTAAAATCAAATATGCACAGTTGCTTTATTTCCAAAGGTTATTCTTACGTGCATTCTCTGGAATGCATGGACCTAACCAGATTTCTTATGAAATATGAGGAGGCAGTGGTATTGTTCTGCCTTTGGGGACCCAGGGTTCAAATCCTTCCACGCAGATGGTGGAATTTGAGTTTCAAAGAAGAAGAAATGCTGGAATTCTTGGGTCGATCATCATCGAAACCTGTCTGATTGACTGATGTCCAAGCTTCATCCCCATCTGGCCTGGCCCCCAGACTCACAGCTGTGTGGTCAACTCTTAAACAATTAAAGTTGACGCGGTGGCACAGGTTAGCACTGCTGCCAGGGACCTGGGTTCAATTCCCGGCTTGGATCATTGTTGGTGCGGAGTCTGCATGTTTTCCCCCCTACCCATGTCTGTGTGGGTTTCCTCCAGGTGCTCTGCTTTCCTCCCACAGTCCGAAAGACGTGCTGGTTAAGGTGCTTTGGCTGTGCTAAATTCTCCCTCAGCATTACATGAACAGGCGCCAGTGTGGCAACTAGGGGATTTTCACAGTAACTTCATTGCGGTGTTAAATGCCAAAACATTGGATGTATTCAAGAGACAGCTAGATATCCATTGGGGTGAATGGGATCAAGGTTTACGCGGAGAAAGGAGGATGAGACTATTGAGTTGGATAATCAGCCATGATCATGATAAATGACGCAGCAGGCTTGAATGGCCTCCTATTCCTATCTTCTATGTTTAATATAAACCTACTTCTGACTCTAACAAATAAACTTAAAAACTTAATACTATTTATTTATTTTTGTCAGAAGTCGGCTTACGTTAACATTGCAATGAAGTTACTGTGAAAATCCTAGTCGCTACACTCCAGTGCCTGTTCGGGGAGAATTTAGCACAGCCAATAATATAAGAACTAGGAGCAGAAGTGACCATCTGGCCCCTCGAGCCTGCTCCGCCATTCCGTAAGATAATGGCTGATCTTTTCGTGGACTCAGCTCCATTTACCACCCCCTCAACATAACCCTTAACCCCTTTACTGTGCATCTAAGCAGCACATAATGGAGTCTAAAACTAGAGGGCATAGGTTGAAAAGTGAGAAGTTGAGAGATTCAAAAGGATCCAGAGGGTCCAATTTTTTTCACACAGAGGGTGGTGAGTGTCTGGAACGAGCTGCCAGAGGCAGTAGGAGGGGCGGGTACAATTTAGTCTTTTAAAGAGCGTTTAGATAGTTACATGGGTAAGATGGGTATAGAGGAATATGGTCCAAATGCAGGCAACTAGGACTAGTTCGGGGGTTTAAAAACATGGATGGAATGGAAAAGTTGTTCTGAATGGCCTATTTCCATACTGTAAACCTCTATGATGTTTTTCGGACTGTGGGAGGAAACCAGAGCACCCAAAGGAAACCCATGCAGACATGGGGTGGGGGGAGAGCATGCAGACTCCGCACAGTGATCCAAGCCAGGAATCAAACCCAGCTCTCTGGCATTGTGCAACAGCAGCACTAACCCACTCTGCCACCGTGCCGCTCATACTCAAAGCTGTTAACTTTTTGGAAGTTAGTTTTCCTCTCAAGCCCAAGGACCGACTGACGAGTTTCCACTGCACCCCTCCCTCCAACTTTTGAAACATTCACAAACGAAGCTCTTGCCCAATGTTGCCTTTCAGACATTCACTCGATGAGGAAGAGGCTTCCTCTGCCAACTGGCCTCCTGCAGTGGTGGTGAACTTCAATCTCGATCGCTTTTTAACATTGGGATGTGGGCGCCGTGGCTGGTCCAGCATTTAATTGCTGATTCCTGAAGGCATTTCAGATTCAAACACATTGCTGTGTCTCTGCAGTCACACGTAGGTCAGACCGGCCAAGGGGGTAGATTTCCTTCCCTAAAGGACGGCAGTGATGAATTTTCACCACGATTAGATTTTTAATTCCAGATTTTTTTTTATTGAATTCAAATTTCATCATCTGCCACAGTGGGATTTGAACCCAGATCCCCAGAGCATTACCATGGCTCCTCTGGATTATTAGCTCAGTGACAATACCACTACGCCACCTCCTGTCCTACCAGTGGCCCTGTAATCCAGTAAATACAAGACTGAGGGGGTAACTTTAAGAGAATAAGAAAGGGTCCAGAAGGGTAGACATAGTTATAGTCTCTTGGTATGAGTCAACCAAACTTAGGAGTTAGTCACCAATATTTGCAGAAACAGAACACTCAAGATCAAATAAAAACCAGAAGTTTAGAAAATGGGAACTCCCTCAGCACTGACCCTCTGACAGGGCGGCTCTCCCTCAGCACTGACCCTCTGACAGGGCGGCTCTCCCTCAGCACTGACCCTCTGACAGGGCGGCTCTCCCTCAGCACTGACCCTCTGACAGGGCGGCTCTCCCTCAGCACTGACCTTGTGACAATGTGCCTCCCTCAATATCAATCTGGTTGTTCTCATGACTGTTCCAAGCAGCTTAACAAGATGCTAAAATGAATGCTGCAGAGTGCCTGTACATCTTGTAATACGTGTGTATGTGTATATTTGTGTGACTGAATCTGTAGTTGTGTGTTCTTATGTCTGTATGTCAATATGTATGTTTGTGTATATGTCTGCATGTGTGCATGTGCAAATGTGTGTGTGCATGTGTGTGCATATATCTGTATCTATGTGCACGTATTAGAGTCTATGTATATGTGTGTATGAGAGTGTGTGGTTGAGAGTGTGTGTGTGTAAGAGTCTGGGTGTCTGTGTGTGTGTGTGAGACTCAGTAAAGATTTACAACACCAATTTTAAATCCAACCAATTTATTTGATAGCAAATCCGCGAGCTTTCGACACTATGTTGTGCCTTCGTCAGGCAAATGCAGTGTTCTGATCTGCAGAGGCACTCATATCTGTGAGCACTCACTGTCTGGGTGGATATGAGTGCCTCTGCAGATCAGAACACTGCATTTGCCTGACGAAGGCACAACATAGTGTCGAAAGCTCGCGGATTTACTATCAAATAAATTGGTTGGATTTAAAATTGGTGTTGTAAATCTTTACTGAGTTTACCCCAGTCCAACGCCGGCATCTCTACATCATGTGTGTGTGAGAGACAGTGTGCGAGTATGAGAGAGAGTCTGTGTGTGCGAGTCTGAGAGAGAGTCTGTGTGCGAGCGTGTATAAGTGTGAGAGTTTGTGTGAGTCTGAGAAAGTCTGTGTGTGTGTGTGTGAGAGAGAGAGAGAGACAGCCTGTATGAGTGTGTGTGAGACTGAGAGAGTCTGTGTATACGTGTCTGTGTGAGAGTGTGTTTAAGTGTGAGAGTCTGTATGTGACCGTGTATGTGTGAGACAGTGTATGTGAGTGCAAGAGTGAGTCAGTGTGTATGAGAGAGAGAGAGAGAGTCTGTGTGTGGGGCCCAGCTGATTTATCTGTCAATTGAATGACAAGTTAAAGACTTCAGAAGATCTAATCAAGGACCCGACCAGTTGATAAAATAAACAGGGAACATTTAATCTCAGTCAATGATTATCTGATATCAATTTCCCTTCCCTATTGTAACAGCTGAGTGTTAAACTGCAAGAGATCTTTATCGCAGTGGAAGGATTTGATGGGGCAGACATAGGGAAGATATTTCCACTTGTGGGAGAGATCAGACTACGGGTCTCCAATATGAGATAGACACTAATAAATCTGATAGGAATGAGTGGAGAAAGGGTGACATTGCGCTCCAATCACTGGACTATGAATATTGCTGAACTAGTAATCCAGCTGTAATCCACCATGGGTGGCCTGGTGGCACACTGATCAGCGCTGTGCCTCACAGTCTTAGGGAGCCGGGTTTGATTCCTGGCCTCGGGTCACTGTCTGTGTGGAGTTTGCACGTTCTCCCCATGCCTGTGTGGGTTTCCTCTGGGTGCTCCAGTTTTCTCCCACACTCCAAAGATGTGCAAGTTAGGGTGCACTGGCCATACTAAATTGACCCTTAGTCTCGGGGGTGTTAGTAGGGTAAATATGTGGGTTATGGGGATAAGGGCTGGATTGTATTTGGTGCACACTGGATGGGCCAAATGGCCTCCTTCTGCACTGTAGGCATTCTATGATGTGGGTCGAATCTTGCTATGGCATCAGGTGGAATTAAAATCCAACAAATAAAATCTGGAGTTGAAAGCGATTCTTGGTGACCACGAAACCACTATCAATTATTGTAAAACCCATCTATCTCACTAATATCCCTTTAGGGAAGGAAATCTGTTGTCCTTACCGGGTCTGGCCTACATGTAACCAATAACCACGTGGTTGACTGTTAGCTGCCCCTCCGAAATGGTCGAACGGGACACTCAGTTCAAGCGACATTTAGGGATGGGGAAATAATGCTGGTCTTGCGCAGAGACACTCGCATGGCTTAAAAAAAAGCATCGTGGGTGCAACAGCTCCCTGGTGCAATCTCTGCGACCGCTTGGGCCGCAGTGGTTCAAGAAGGCTTGAACCACTTCTTTTCAAGGGGCAATCAGGGACAGGCAATAAATGGCTGGCCTTGCCAACAATACCCAAAGTTTCTAATGTGCAGAGAGATTGGGCAAGGCCAGCGTCTGTTGACCATCTCTAACTGCCCCTTGATCCAAGTGGGGTGGCGTGGACCACCCCGGCAAACCTGACCGGCGTGGGGATGGCAAACTGCCCTCCCGAAAGGACATTACTCAACCAGCTGGCAATTTCTGCCCCACATCTCACCGGTCACGTTTGACCAATACCAGATACAGCACAGGCAGGGAAGAAAGCAAATAGTATATTGGCCTTTATAGTGAGGATTTGAGTATCGGAATATAGGAACGGCACAGTGAGTTAGCACTGCTGCCTCACAGTGCCAGGGACCTGCGTTCAATTCCAGTCTCGGGTCACTGTCTGTGTAGAGTCTGCACATCTCCCAGTGTCTGTGTGGGTTTCCACTGGGTGCTCCAGTTTCCTCCCACAGTTTAAAGACGTGTGGATTAGATGGATTGGCCGTGCTAAATTACCCCTTAGTGTCAGGAAAATAGCAGGGTAAACGTGAGGGGTTACGAGACAGGGCCTGGGTGAGGGTGTGGTCGGTGCAGATTCGATGGGCCGAATGGCCTCCTTCTGCACTGTGGGGATTCTATGAATAGAGATGTTTTTCTGCAATTTTACAGGGTGATGATGAGGCCACACCTGGAGTATTGTGTACAGTTTTGGTGTCTTTATCTGAGGAAGGACGTCCTTGCTATGGAGGGAGCTCAGCAGATGTTTACCAAGCTGATTTCTGGTAGTTCTGTCTTCTGAGGACAGACTAAGTCGGTTAGGATTATATTCACTGTAGTTTAGAAGAGTGAGAGGGGATCTGATAGAAACTTATAAAATTCTAACTTGGTTAGACAGGGTAGATTCAGAAAGAATGTTCCCGTTGTTGGGGGGGGAGTCCAGAACTAGGAGTCACAGTTTGAGGATAAGGACTGAGGCGAGGAGAAATTTCTTCACCCAGAGGGTGGTGAATGTGCAGAATTCATTCTCACAGAAAGTATTGAGGCCAAAATGTTGTGTGATTTCAAGTGGAAATTAGATGTGGCTCTAAAGGGATCGCGAAATATGGGGGCGAGGGGGTATCAGGACATTGAATTGGATGATCAGCCATGATCATAATGAACAGCAGAGCAGGCTCAAAGGGCCGAACGGCCTACTCCTGCTTCGAGTTTTTGTGTTTCTGTGTTTATTCCGTGGCTTTTGCTGTAACGGGAAACTCGTTACCTCCTTCTCACACGTGCTGAACGAAAACAGTCCCAACACCAATAAATAGAAAACATTCAAACATCGCGAGTTGGAACGAGACCACAATTTGAGAAATGGGAGGAAGGAAAAAAACCATCCAGCAGTACAGAATTGAGGGAAAAAAAAATTGAGGAAAAAAAAAGAGATGTTGTCGAAGCTTTTCATCTGGCACTCATCAGGACAAAGGCAGGAATGCCAAATTTCAAAGGGAGGGAAGGGGGATGATTGTTTGGCTCTGATTCATCGAGGTGTTGCCACAGAGATTGCACCAGGGAGTTATTGCCCTTTGTGCCTCTGTTTAATTTAAAACAAGTGCAAAGCCTGGACATATTCCTTTAGTCTGCAGAGGACTTCAGAACTTGTGTTTGAATATATCCTAGCCAGTCAAAGTGAGCCACATTGTGAACCCAACTGATAATCTTAAGTTGGTTGTTAGTGTAAATTACTGCTTGCTTTAAAGTTTGGGATTATGGTGTAGTCGGAATCTCGCTGGATTAGTAATCGAGAAACCAGACAAGATAGGTTCAAATCCCACCAAGGAATTCAAGTTTGATAAATAAATGGATGCTTTCCCCCTCTGGGTGCTCCGGTTTCCTCCCACAGTCCACTGTTAGGGTGCTAAATTCCCCCTCAGTTTTACCTGAGCAGGCGTTGGAGTGTGGCAACTGGTGGGGGATTTTCACAGTAACTTCATTGTAGTGTTAATGTAAACCGATTTGTGCCACTAATAAATAACCTTAAATCTGGAACTGACGGCTAGTACTCGGTAACGGTGACCATGACAACTACGATTGATTGTCGTTAGGGGGAGAAAGCAAGATTAGTCTGTTGAGGTGGACAATCACCCATGATTGTGATGAATGGTGGAGCAGGCCCAAAGGTCTCCTCTTGCTCCTATCCTCTACGCTTCTATAAAAATCCATCTGGTTCACTCAAATCCCCTGCCGTCCTGACCCCGGTCTGGCCTACACGTGATTCCAGGGCCCACAGCCAACGTTGTTGACTCTTAAGATGCCCTCTAAAATGGCTGAGCGAGACACTTAGGTCAAAGGTCAATGAGGGACGGTCAACAGATGTGGGCCTTGCCCAGCGCCACCCACTTCCCATGCAAATAAATAAATAAATAAACATTCGCGTTCAGAGGAAAAGCTTCGATGGCACTCCTTTTTTTTAAAAAAAACACTGACGGACAAGTTGTTTAATATAACAACAGTTCTGAGCCGTAAGGGGGCATTGCCCCACTCATACCCAAGGTTGCCGGACTGGCAGTCACTTCTGGAGATCGTCAGCCCAATGTTGACAGAACGTACAATAGCGCGAGGGTTTGGTCTCGGCTGGACGCCAGAGGGGTCGACCCCCCCGCCCCTCTCCAAATCCATCCCGAGAGGGCAGCTATGACCTGTGTAGGCCTTTGCCCGTGGATGTCGAGGGAAAGAGCTTCGCGTCGAGCATGTCCTTGTACTGAAGCTCGGGCATGATCATTCGCAAACATTTCTCCCTGCTGCTGCTGTCGAGGTCGGGGTTGAGGTTGTAGCCCATGATCTGGGCTCGGCCGTACTGGAAGGGCTTGATGTTCTTGTCCTGGATTTGACTAGCCTCCACGGGCCTGCTGCCCTGGAGGCACAGGTCCATCAGCCTCCTGCGCTTCTCCCGCAGCGCCAGGACGTCGCCACTCATCCGCTGGGGGCCGTAGGCCTCCACCCTCCGCCAGAAGGTCCGGTTGAAGTGTGTGTACAGCTTCCAGTCCAGCGAGTTCCAGGCCTTGGCCCGCTCCGCCGTCTCGTCTGACAGCCGCCGCACCGTGACGTTGCTGCGGAAGTTCAGCTTGAAGGAGACCACGTCGTCCAGCTCCCAGCACAGGGCCTCCTTCAGCAGCACCATTGACTCGTCAAAGTACTCCGCCAGCAGGATGAGGTGGAAGGTGCTGCCAATCTCCTTGAGGACCAGCTCCACGTAGTCCCGGGTGTCGTTGGCGTTGTGGTCGAAACCAAAGTCGAACCACATCAGGTTTCGGGCGTACTGGTTGCCCCGCTCCCGGGCAGCATAGTAGCGCCAGGGCTCGCTTAGAAACTGCTCCAGCGACTCCACCTTCTTGAAGGCCGCGCTCGAGCCCTTGTAGTAGGTGAAGGCGGACTCCGCCAGGGTCACTGGGTTTCTCAAGATCGAGAAGTAAAAGGTCCCCTTCGCCATCACTTTTTCGACCTAGGGAAGAGACAGGAAACAATGATTGCCAGTGCTGTCACGCGGCGGAAGGGAAGAAAGGAATCGAATTGGCGCTTTGGTGGGCAGTGTGGCTACCCCACAGCGGCAGGGGCCTGGATTCAATTCCAGCCTCGGGTCACTGTCTGTGTGGAGCCTGCACATTCTCCCCATGTCTGCGTGGGTTTCCTACGGGTGCTCCAGGTTCCTCCCAAAGTACAAAGATGTGCAGGTTAGGTGGACTGGCCATGCTAAATTAACTCTTAGTGTCCAAAGATGTGGGGTTAGGTGATTGGCTGTGCTAAATTGCCCCTTACTGTCAGGGGAATTAGCAGGATAAGTACCTGAGGTTACGGGAATAAGCTCTGAATGGGATTGTTGTGGCCTTGATGGGCCAAAAGGCCTCTTTCTGCTCCATAGGGATTCTGTGATCTGAGACTACAATGGGGTCTTGATCTATTGGACAAGTGGGCTGAGGAATGGCAGATGGAGTTTAATTCAGATCAATGCGAGGTGTTGCATTTTGGTCAGACAAACCCAGGGCAGGACTTGCAGAGGGCCCTGGGGAGTGTTGTTGGACAGAGAGACTATGCCCCTTATGATTTTATAAACCACTACTCATTCTCCTACTCTCCAAGGGAAAAAAAAAGTCCCTGCCTAACCAACCTCTCCTTCTAATTCAAATCTTCCAGTCTGAGTAACATCCTTGTAAATATTTTTTGTCCACTTTAATTATATCCTTGCTCTGACAGGGCAACCAGAATTGTATGCAGTATTCCAAATATGGCCACTCAGTCACTGGGGAGGGTGTGTGTGTGTGTGTGTGTGCGTGTGCGTGTGAGACGTGCAGACTCCACATAGATAGTGACCCAAGCCGGGAATCAAACCCGGGTCCCTGGCATTGTGAGGCAGCAGTGCTAACTACTGTGCCACCGTATCTATCTAAATAATAAGAGTGAGTGAGATAAAATGCAGAGCTTTTTGAGAGACACAAGAACTAGAAGCAGGTGTGGCCACCAGATCCTTCTAGGCTGCCCCACCATTCAGTAAGATCACAGCTAATCAATTCTGGCCTCAACTCCTTCTCTGTGCTGTTTCCCCTGCATTCCTCGATCCATCAAATATTTATCCACCTCCACTTTAAATACTCCCAATGATCCAGCCTCTGGGGGAGGGAATTCCAGAGAACCATCATCCTCTGCGAGCAGTAATTTCTACGCACCTCGGTTTTAAATGACCATCTCTTCACTTTGTAGCTGTGTTCCCTCTTTCTCCCACCAGTGAAAACATCTCACCATCTACCCCGTCAAGCCCTCTAAGGGTCTTATATGTTTGATTAAGAGCACCCCTCCCTCTTCTAAACTCCAAGGAACATAGATTATTTCATCTCATGTGAATTGAATAGCCTCCATTTCAAGGCTATACGATTCTATGCTACTACAAACAACTCGTAATCCTATCTCGATTCGTCTGATCCGCAGACTCCTTGCAATCCTTTCTTCTAATTTATATTTTAAATAAAAATTAATCCAGAAAGTAGGAAGAGTCAATTTTACATTCAGATGTGTAACATGATTACATAGGATATCAAATTTAAAACTAAAATCTGAAATTCTACCAATAAGTCTCCAATTAAATAAATGACTGTTGACTAAAAACATTTATAAATACATCAAAGGGGTTCAGATAAAGTCAATTCTGCTCTTTGCATTCACCATTCCCTCCAAGTGGCTGAGGTTTATAACTAAGGCTAGGCCGTGTCTCCCCTTGTCTAAGTATGAGGAATGTGGGGAGGAGACAGAACAGTGCTTATATTTGTCTTCAGTTCTTCTCTCAGCTCTCTGTGTCGAGGTCATAGAGGTTTACAGCATGGAAACAGGCCCTTCGGCTCAACTTGTCCATAGAACATAGAAAAACTGCAGCACAAACAGGCCCTTCAACCCACAAGTTGCACCAAACACGTCCCTACCTACCACAGGCTTACCTATAACCCTCTTTCTTACTAAGTTCTATGTACTTATCCACAGTCTGTTAAAGGACCCTATCGAATCCGCCTCTACTGTCACCGCTGGCAGCCGATTCCGTGCTCCGACCACCCTCTGAGTATAAAAACTTACCCTGACATCTCCTCTGTACCTGCTTCCCCCCAGTACCCTAAACCTGTGTCCTCTTATGGCGACCATTTCAGCCTTGGAAAAAAGCCTCTGAGAATCCGCTCAATCAATACCTCTCAACATTTTATACACCTCTATCAGGTCACCTCTCATCTTTCATGTCTCCAAGGAGAAAACACTGAGCTCTTTCAACCTGTCCTCATAGGCATGTCACCCAGGCAACATCCTTGTAAATCTCCTCTGCACCCTTTCTATGGCTTCCACATCCTTCCTGTAATGAGGTGAGTAGAACTGAGCACAGTACCAAATGGGATCTGACAGGATCCTATAAAGCTGCAGCATTATCTCTCGACTCCTAAACTCAATTCCTAGATTAATGAAGGCCAGTAAACTATACGCCTTCTTAACCATATCCTCTACCTGCGAAGCTGATTGAGTGACCTATGAATCCAACCCACCCTTTTTCTTAAAACTCCTAAGCTAATCCCAATTGCCCTAATTTGGCCCATATCTCTCTATACCCATCATACTTATGTAACTATCTAAATGCTTTTTAAAAGACAAAATTGTACCTGTATCTACTACTTGGTAGCTTGTTCCAGACACTTAGCAGCCTCTGTGTGAAAAGAATTGCCCCTTTGGACACTTTATATCTCTCCCCCCTCTCACCTTAAACCTATGCTCTCTAGTTTTAGACTCGCCTACCTCTGGGGAAAAAAATATTGACTATCTAGCTGATCTGCGCCCCTCATTATTTTATAGACCTCTATAAAATCACTCTTCAGCCTCCTAAGCTCCAGAGAAAAAAGTCCCAGTTTATTCAGCCTCTCCTTATAACTCAATCCATCAAGTCCTGGTAGCATCCTAATAAATCTTTTCTGCACTCTTTCTAGTTTAATAATATCCTTTCTATAATAGGGTGATAGAGAGCTAGAAGGAAAAAGGAAAGATAGAGAGGGAGAAAGAAAATGAGAGAAGGAGAGGGAAAGCAGATGGGAGAGAGAGATTGAGGAGAAATAATGTAAGAGAGTGGGAGAGCGGGTGGAAAAGAGTAGATGTTGGAGGCAGTGGAAGAGAGAAAGAGACAATGATAGGGAATGGAGAGAGAGAGAATATTTTCTGTTGTAAACTATGCTCTTTTTCTGTTGGACTTGCTGAGCCATTATGAAAAGTTCCTCCTGAATCTCCTGCCTCCTTACCTTAAATCTCTGCCCCCTGATTACTGCTGCTTCTACTAAGGAGACAAGTTCCTTCCTATCCAACCTGTATCCCTCATAATTTGATATACCTCAATCAGGTCACCCCCTCAGCCTTCTCTGCTCCGAGGAAAACAACACCAGTCTATCTAGCCTCTCTCCACAGCCGGAATGCTCCATCCCAGACAGCATCCTGGAGAATCTCTTCTGCATCCCCTCCAGTGCAATCACATCCTCCCTACGGTGTGGCAACCAGAATAGCACACAGTGCTCTAGCTGTGGCCTAACCAGTGTTTTATGCGTCTCCATCATCACCTCCCACTCTTATATTCAGTTAGTAAAGGCAAGTATCCCATATGATTTGATTTCTTATTGTCACATGTATTGGGATAGAGTGAAAAGTATTGTTTCTTGCGCACGATACAGGCAAAGCATACTGTTCATAGAGTCACAAGGGAGAAGGAAAGGAGAGAATGCAGAATGTCATTGGAGAATTTACAAGAGTTAGAGTATATTTATAGAAGTACAGAATGAGAGTGAAAAATAGAGTTTGAGGGTATACTGGATACGACAGGTAAAAACTCACCATGCTCTGCTGCCATTTTGAATAATAAGCCCTCTTAGCCTCCTTATCTATCTCTCCCACTGCTATTTGGAATCTATGTACCCCAAAATCCCTCTGGTCCTCTGCCCTAGCATCCCACTGTTCATTATGTATCCCTTGCATTGTTAGTCCTCCCAAAATGCATCACCTCACACTTCTCAGAGTTAAATTCCATTTGCTACTGTTTGGTTTAGTCAAACAAACCCCTTCGGGGCAGCACGGTGGAACAGTGGGTTAGCACTGGTGCCTCACAGCACCAGGGACTCGGGTTCGATTCCTGGTTTGGGTCACTGTCCGTGCAGAATCTGCATGTTCTCCCCATATCTGCATGGGTTTCCTCTGGGTGCGTCGGTTACCTCTCGCAGTCCAAAGATCTGTGCATTAAATGGATTGGCCATGCTAAATTCTCCCTGAGCGCACAGGTGCCGGATTTTGGTGACTCCGGGATTTTCACAGTAACTTCACTGCAGCCTAACGTAACCCTGCTTGTGATATGAATAAATAAATAATTTGTGAAGGACAGAAACTAGAAGGAAGAGGAGGCCATCAGCCCTTGAAGCTTGCTCCACCATTCGTTATGTCCATAGCTGATCATCAAATTCAAAATCCTGATCTTCCTCCCCCCCCAATATCCCTCAATCTCTTTATTCCTAAGAGCTATATCTAGTACCTTCTTCAAGTCACATAACATTTTACCCTCAACTACTTTCTATGGGAGCGAATTCCACACATTCAACACCCTCTGGGTGAAGAAATTTCTCCTCACCTCAGTCCTAAAAGGTTTACCCCTTTTCCTCAAACTATGAGCCCTAGTTCTGGGCTCCCCCCACCATCGGGAACATTCTTTCTGAATCCATCCTGTCTAACCTTGTTAGAATTTTATAATTCTACTATTGGGCACAATGTTAGCACTGCTGCCTCACAGCGCTAGGACCCGGGTTTCATTCGGCCTGGGGTGATTGCTATGCTAAATTTTCCCTTTGTGTCCAAAGATGTGCAGGTTAGGTGGATTGGCCATGCTAAATTGCCCCTTGTGTCCAAAGATATGTAGGTTAGGGGGACTGGCCATACTAAATTGCCTCTTGATGTCCAACTATGTGCGAGTTAGCTGGATTGGCCATAGTAAATTGCCTCTTGATGTCCAACTATGTGCGAGTTAGCTGGACTGGCCATGCTAAATTGCCTTTTAGCATCCAAAGATGTGCAGGTTAGGTGGATTGGCCACGCTAAATTGAACAACTTAGTGCAGGAAGCTCAGCAGGGTAAATATGTGGGGTACAAGAATAGGGCCTGGGTGGGATTGTGTTCGGTGCAAGCTCGATGGGCCAAGTGGCCTCCTTCTGTACTGCAGGGATTCTATTCTATGATAAGTTTCTATGAGATCCCCTTTCACTCTTCTAAATTCCAGTTTGTTAACTTTGCAGACTTCTATCAGTTCACCCCCACCCTACCCCGAACCTCCACGCCATTCCCCGACCACCACCTTTTCTCTGGAGAAACGCGCCCGGCCCTGCACACATCCCTTTACCTGCGGTCGGAAGAACCTCATATGGTTGCAAATGATGTGGTACTCCTGCATCTTAAGCGGACTGTAATACTTAATCTTCCTGGTGCTGAAGAGAAAGGGGTAACCAAACTGGTAGGAGTTGGGGAGGGCGAATGTTAGGTTTCTCGCCTCCCCGAACCGGTACAGGATGTTGAGGATGGTGCTGCTAGCCGTCTTGTGAGTCTTGAGAAACATCACGTGGGTTTTGGGCTGACAGGGTTTCCGTGGGCCCCCTTCGTCCTGGGGGATCACATTCAAAACTGGTGTGTGGTCGGGCTGACTGGATGTTATCCTGGGGAAAGAAGGCAGCGATCAGAAAAGTCAGTCGGTGTTAACAAATGTCTCTGGCAACATGGCTTACAACAGCGTTACGCCAACAATTGATCCGGAGTCAGAAGCTAGAGTTGAAAACGAGACACAAATGCCTTTCTTGACAGTTGGTTTGTTTACAGGATACAGCTAAGGCGACATGGTGGTCACAGTGGTTAGCACGGTGCCAGGGACCTGGGTTAGATTCTCCCTCAGCACTGACCCTCTGACAGTGCGGCACCGACCCGCCGACAGCACGGCGCTCCCTCAGCACCGACCCGCCGACAGCGCGGCGCTCCCTCAGCACCGACCCGCCGACAGCGCGGCGCTCCCTCAGCACCGACCCGCCGACAGCGCGGCGCTCCCTCAGCACCGACCCGCGACAGCGCGGCGCTCCCTCAGCACCGACCCGCCGACAGCGCGGCGCTCCCTCAGCACCGACCCGCCGACAGCGCGGCGCTCCCTCAGCACCGACCCGCCGACAGCGCGGCGCTCCCTCAGCACCGACCCGCCGACAGCGCGGCGCTCCCTCAGCACCGACCCGCCGACAGCGCCATGAACCTGGGTTCGAATCCTGGTTTGGGTCATTGTCTGTATGCAGTTTGAACATTCTACCCATGTCTCCGGGTGCTCCCGTTTCCTCCCACAATACGAAAGACGCGCATTGGCCGTGCTAAATTCTGTTTCACTGTGTCCGAACAGGCATGGACTGGGACGACTAAATGATTTTTACAGTAACTTAATTTTAACGTAAACCTGTTTGTGAAATAAACAGGTTTTGTAAAAAATAAACTTTTTACAAAAAGCAGGCATAAATACCTTCCCTGACACTTGGTTTGTCTATGGAATACAGCTTTGCATGTGTCTATCTCCTACTGATTCAGGGTCCTGGCAGTCTCTCTTTATTGTACTTAAAGTACTTTATCCATTAATGCAATCCACTTTGGCAATATAATTAACATGACATTAACATTAGGGGAGGTTGGTGGCCAAGTGGTATTATCACTGGGTTATTAATCCAGAAACTCCATTAATATTCCAGGGACTCAGGTTTGAATCCCGCTACAATAGATGGTAGAATTTGAATTCAATTTTTTAAAAAATCTTGAATTAAGAATTTACTGATGACTTATTGTCGGAAAAACCCCTCTGGTTCACTCATGGTCTGTAGGGAAGGAAATCTGCTGTCCTTACCAACTCTGGCCTACATGTGACTCCAGAGCAACAGCCAATGTACTGTCAGAGGGTCAGTGCGGAGGGCACGCCGCACTGTCAGAGGGTCAGTGCGGAGGGCGCGCCGCACTGTCAGAGGGTCAGTGCGGAGGGCGCGCCGCACTGTCAGAGGGTCAGTGCGAAGGGCGCGCCGCACTGTCAGAGGGTCAGTGCTGATGCTGGAATCTGAAACCAAAATAGAAAAATGCTGGAAAATCTCAGCAAGTCTGACAGCATCTGTGGAGAGAGAGAATAGAGCCAATGTTTTGAGTCTGAATGACCCAGGCCTTCCTGTTGCTTGTCAATTCAATGTGCCCTCCTGCCACATTTCCGTGCTTGACCTTTTGCAATGCTGCAGCGATCTGGAGGAACAGCTTCCTCGTCTTCCTACGGCCTTCTAGACTGAACATCAAGTTCAACTACTTCAGAGTACATATTCTCCCCTTCACCTTCACCCTATTTCACAGAATCCAAAGAATCGCATTCAGCCCATCTTGTCCTCGCTGACAACTAGCCCATCCAGCCCCGATCCTTGTAATCTCATGTGATTCCCCTAAAACAAAGAGGCAATCCCACCCAGGACTGGAGCCCATAACCCCAATATTTACCCTGCTAATCCACTTCACCTACACATCTTGGGACATTTAAGGGGCAATTTAGCATGGCCAATCCACCTAACCTACACATGTTTGGACACTAAGGGGCAATTTAGCATGGCCAATCACACCTAACCTGCACATCTTTGGACACTAAGGGGCAATTTAGCATGGCCAATCCACCTAACCTGCACATCTTTGGACACTAAGGGCAATTTAGCATGGCCAATCCAACTAACATACACATTTTGGACACTAAGGGGCAATTTAGCATGGCCAATCCACCTAACCTACACATTTTGGACACTAAGGGGCAATTTAGCATGGCCAATCCACCTAACCTGCACATCTTTGGACACTAAGGGGCAATTTAGCATGGCCAATCCACCTAACCTACACATCTTTGGACACTAAGGCAATTTAGCATGGCCAATCCACCTAACCTGCACATCTTTGGACACTAAGGGGGCAATTTAGCATGGCCAATCCACCCTAACCTGCACATCTTTGGACACTAAGGGATAATTTACATGGCATCCACCTAACCTACACATCTTGGGACACTAAGGGATAATTTAGCATGGCCAATCCAACCTACCTAACAATCTTTGGACACTAGGGGCAATTTAGCATGGCCATCCACCCTAACCTGCACTCTTTGGACACTAGGGGCAATTTAGCATGCTAATCCACTAACCTACACATCTTTGGACACTAAGGGGCAATTTAGCATGCCAATCCACCTAACCTGCACATCTTTGGACACTAAGGGGGCAATTTAGCATGGCCAATCCACCCTAACCTGCACATCTTTGGACACTAAGGGGCAATTTAGCGTGGCCAATCTACCTAACCTGTACATCTTTGGATCGTGGGATGAACCCAAACCACATCCTTGTAACCCCATGAAATCCCCCTAAAATAAAAAGGCAATCCCACGCAGAACTGGTCCCCGTAACCCCAAGTATTGATCCCGTTAATCCACCTAACCTATATATTTTTGGACACTAAGGGACAATTTAGCATGGCCAATCCACCCTAACCTGCACATCTTTGGAGCGTAGGTTAAACCAGAGCACCCAGAGGAAACCCACACAGACATGGGGAGAACATGCAAACTCTGCATAGGCAGTGACCCGAGGCCAGAATTGAACCCAGGTCCCTGGCGCTGTGAAGCGGCTGTGCTGCTAACCGCCCTATTTCCATTTATTTTATTTCGTTTTTCATCTCATTCATCCATTTTTGATCACCATTCTCTCTTCTGTTTTTCCACTTCACCATTCCCGTTCTCCATCTTGCCCCCAAACAAACTGCGTACCCCCCACCCCCCCCATCCTCACTTCAGTGTAACTGCCACATTCCTCGGGCAGTCCCTTAACAAGTTGTATCTCTGTTTTGCCATTCACACACGTTCCGATCACTTAACGGACGCTTTTTGCACCATTCTCAGCCTTTATCATCATCGTCATTCACATTTCCCTTGTCCAGTTACAGCGCCCGGCCAACTTCGTCGTATAAATCTTGTCTGATTTTCTTTGCTCTTAGCTTTGATGAAGGGTCATCCAGACTCGAAGTGTTGGCTCTATTCTCTCTCCACAGAGAGAGGCATGTTTTCTGTTTGTGTTGTCGAGTAGCAAAATACCATTTATAAATGCGAAGTGATGCATTTTCGTAGATCTAATGCCTGGGTGGGGGGGGGGGGGGGGGGGGGGGGGGGGGGGGGGGGGGGGGGGGAATGGCAGCTTTACAATAAATGGCAGAACCATCAGGAGTATAGACACACAGAGGGATCTGGGTGTGCAAGTCCACAGATCTTAAAGATGGCAACATGTGGAAAAAGTGGTGAAGAGGGCATGCTTGCCCTTAATTGGATGGGGCACAGAGTATAAAAGTTAGCATATGATGTTGCAGCTATAATGGTAAGGCCGCATTTGGAATACTGCGTCCAGTTCTTGGTCGCCACACGACCAGAAGGACATGGAGATTTTGGAGAGAGTGCAGAAAAGGTTTACCAGGATATTTCCTGGTGTGGAGGGTTTTAGCTATGAGGTAAGATTGAGTAAATTCTCCCTGGAAATATCGGATGTTGAGGGGAGACCTGTGGAAGTTTATAAAATTATGAAGGATATAGGTAAGATGAACAGTTGGAAGCTTTTTCCCAGGTTGAAAATGACAATCACAAGGGTTCACAAGTTCAAAATAAGGGGGAGTCAAGGTTCAATACAGATATGCGGGGACTTATTTTACACAGAGGGTGTGGGGGCTGGACTGCACCACCAAGAAAAGTGGTTGAAGCAGATGCGCTGGGATCATTTAAGACTTATTTAGATAGCCACATAAGCAGACTTGGAATAGAGGGATACAAACGGACGGTCTAGTTAGGAACACATGATCGGTGCAGGCCTGGAGGGCTGAAAGGCCTGTTCCTGCGCTGCTTTGATATCTGTTCATTTTCAACTAAGATAAATACTTCAGCTTTGACTTCTTCCAGGAAGGTCCATTAACGCGCACCAACATTCGGAGTCCCGTATTTAAACAGTCGCTTGAAAGGACAGAATGTGGATGTTGTGGAAAAGAGAGACACGTTGCTGCAACTTGTACTCTTTGGGACAAACACAAGAATACCAAATTTCAAAGCCACCATGATTTTCAACTGGGAAGAAATATCAGCCCCCCCCCCTCCTCTTTTTTTAATCATTCTTTTATGGGATGAGGACATCACTGGCAAGCCATTGTTGGTTCCCATCCTTAATTGCCCTTCAAATGTGCAATTAGCCCAAAGATTTCAGGGGGGGGCAGTTACTAGTCATCCCACGTGCCTGTGGATCTGGAGTCACATGCAGGTCAGACCTCAGCAAACAAATAAAATAATTCCATCAAAAAAAGTCGCCATTTCCAAAACATGGCTTTACATCCAGATTTTAAGTTGAAGTTTATTTATCAGTGTCACGAGTAGGCTTACATTAACACTGCAATGAAGTTACTGTGAAAATCCCCTAGTCGCCACATTCCAGCGCCTGTTTGGGTAACACTGAGGGAGAATTTAGCACGGCCGATGCACCCTAAACAGTACATCTTTCGGACTGTGGGAGAAAACCGGACCACGCGGAGGAAACTCACACAGACATGGGGAGAATGTGCAAACTCCACACAGACAGAGTCCCAAGCCGGGAATCAAACCTGGGTCCCTGGCACTGTGAGGCAACAGTGCTAGCCACTGTGCCTTCGTGCCACCCCATTATTACCTGAATTAAAATTCTGCGAGATTCAAATTGATATCATCGGGATTACTCACTTAATGACAATATCACAACCACGGCCCCTTTTTTGCCAATCATTCTGAAATTTGGTATTCTTCTGTTTGTCCTAATGAGTAAGAAGTCTCACCACACCAGGTTAAAGTCCACCCAGTTTATTTGATAGCAAGCCCATAAGCTTTTGGAAACACTGTTCCTTTGTCAGGTGTCGGAACAGTTTCCAAAAGCTTGTGGGCTTACTATCAAATAAACCTGTTGGACTTTAACCTGGTGCTGTGAGACTTCTTACTGTTTACTCCAGTCCAACGCCAGCATCTCCACATCAGGTTCTGATGACTGCCAGACAAGGAAGCTTTGACAACACGTCTCTCTCTCTCTTTTCCACGACGCTTGTTCCGAAATTCCACACAACATTAAAGCAAAACGTAAAAAATAACCTTTTCTTGTCTGCGATCCCCAGAGTCTGGATTGCTAAACCGATAGCCATGAGGATCACCACAGTCATCCATAGGACACTGAGTGTGCACCACTGCAGTAACCTCGGCTTCCTAAAAGAAGGAGTTTGTGTGTGAGAAAGCATACAGGAACATTCATTCACCCAGGAGACAACTTGCATTGAAATAGCACCTTCTTTGGCCACAAGAGGACCTCCACACCCCCGCCACCCCCAGCTTTTGACGTCCAAATGTTATGACCAGAAATGCTAATTTGTACACAGCAAGATCCCACTGTAATCAGGCATTTGAAGTTATTAAGACCTTATTAAGGGCTATGTTTTGTGTCTTAGGTTGCACTCCCTTTTTGTTGACCTCACAAATGTTTTGTTTGCACCTCAGCCCCACGCTCCTGCTCCGCACCTCTCCTGGTGCGGAGAGGGATGGGTCGGGACGGCGACCTCCTCGTCAACCTACTCCTGGTGAAAACCGCCATTAACAGGTCCGGGCAGTGGGGGTCGCCCATCCTGACTGTCTGCCCCTCTACCGCGGCTATATTCACGGTCAGATGTCACTGGAGAGAGAGCGTGCAGTGTCCATGGGCGCAGTTGACGTCTTCCGTGCCCGCTGGGCACAGCAGGGGCTGGGGTGCGTTACAGACCCTGATAACCACGTTATGATTTAATGTTTTAATTTGTTTTCAACTTTGTTTTCTGTTTGGACTGTTCCCCCTCCTTTTGGGGAGCTGTCCCTTTTAATTTGTCCTGAAGTTAATTTGAGTTTGCTTATATGGCTGCTGTTGAAAGATATCCCTCATTAAGGGCCAAATTAATATGCCAATCAGGGAGCCCAAGTACAAAGCAAAAGGCTCCCCGATTGGACTATCAATTTGGCCCTAAGATGTCAAGGATATCTTTTATTGTTTTATATTCAAACAGGCCCACCTCAATTGCCTGATTAAACTCATTACACCCACGAACAGCAATTTCATGCAAATTCATAGAATCAAAGAATCTTCACAATGTAGAAGGAGGCCATTCAGCCCATCGAACCAGCATCAACTCTCTGGCAGACCATCCTACCCAGGCCATATCCCTGTAAACCCACGCATTTACCTTGCTACTCTCCCTATCTTGCACATCTTTGGACACTAAAGGGCAATTTAGCATGGCCAATCCACCTAATCTGCATATTTTTGGACACTTAGGGACAATTCAGCATAGCCAATCCACCTAAACTACACATCTTGGGACATAAGGAGCAATTTACCAATGTCGATTCACCCAACCTGTACATCTTGGGATACTAAGTTGCAATTTAGTATAGCCAATCCACCTAACCTGCACATCTTTGGACATTAAGGGGCAATTTAGCATAGCCAATCCCCATTACCTGTACATCTTTGAACTGTGAGAGGAAACCAGAACACTCGGAGGAAACCCATGCAGACATGGGAAGAACATGCAGACTCCACACAGATAGTGACCCAAGCCTGGAATTGAACCCACATGTATTGCTCCTAATCGGTGGTGCGGTGGCACAGTAGTTAGCACTGCTGCCTCACAGTCATTGGGTGACCGAGTACTCCGCTACGTACTCTATGAATGATATGTTTTGCCTTTTCACTGTATCCCAATATATTTGTTTTGATTTATTATTGTCATGTTCTGGGAGAGCATCGTGGTTAGCATTCCTGTCTCATAGCACCAGGGACCAGGCTTCAATTCCATACAGTTCATAGAGTAATAGGGGAGAAGGATTTGATTTGATTTACTATTGTCACGTGTATTGGGATGCAGTGAAAATATTATTTATTGCATGCTATACAGACAAAGCATACTGTTTATCGTGTACATAGGTGAGAAGGAAAGCAGAGGGCGCAGAATATAGTATTACACGTGACAATAATAAATCAAATCAAACATGGCTGAATTTCAATCTGATGTAATATTCCCACACATTCTCCGATACCGTCCAACACCTTTGGACTCTAGAAATCTATCTACTTTCTCACATTCAGTGACAGGCCTTCACAGCTCTCTGTGGTGGAGAATTCCACAGTTCACCTCCCTCTGAGTTAAGAATATTTCTCCTTATCTCAGTCTTAAGTGGCATACCCATATCCTGAGACCCTGACCCCTTGTTCTAGACCCCTTCTGTTTACCTACATTCCAATCAATTTACTGACTGCTTGTCCATTCTTCAAGCTTCGAATGACAAACGGAATACCTCTCCTGCCAGTCAGGAGAGGGTCTTTATCAGTCACACGGCAATTTTCCTTGGAAAATGAGTTGTGTTTAAATGTCAATGTCAGAAGGGAATTCATTGGAAGCACGCAAAGCTGCAATTTAGGAATGTTTACTGCCTTCACCAGTCCAATAGAGATCTCAAGGAGAAAATTCTTTACCCGGGGAGTGGGGAGAATGTGGGACTCGCTCCTGTGGGGAATGAGGAGAGTGGGACTCGCTCCCACATGAGGAATAGGGAGAATGTGGGACTCGTTCTTGCAGGGAGAGGGAAGAATGGGGGATTGGCTCACAATGGAGAATGAGGAGAATGTGGAACTTACTCTCGCGGGGAGTGGGGGAAAATGTGGGACTCACTCCCACAGGGAGAGGGGCGAATGCGGAATCCGCTCCCTCAGGGTGAGGGGAGAACAGAAACATAGAAGATAGAAGCAGAAGACGACCATTTGGACCCTGAGCCTGCGCTGCCATTTCTTACGATCCCTGCATCTACCCTGTCTAGTCCTGTTATAATTTTATAGGTCTCTATGAGATCCACCCCCTCATTCGTCTGAACTCCAGTGAAAACAATCTTAACCTAGTCAATCTCTTCTCACACATCAGTCCCGCCATCCCCAAAATCAGCTTGGTAAACCTTCGCTGCCCTCCCTCGACAGCGAGAACATCCTTCCTCAGAAAAGTTGAACAAAACTGTAGGCAATATTCTGGCCCTGCATAATTGTAACAACACATCCCTGCTCCTGTACTCGAAACCTCTCGCAATGAAGGCCAACATATCATTTGCCTTCTTTACCACCTGCTGCACCTGCGTGCTTACCTTCAGCGACTGGTACACAAGGACACCCAGGTCCCTCTGCGCACTCCCATCTCCCAATTTACAGCTACTCTGGCAGGAATCTGCCTTCTTGATTTTGTTTCCAAAGTGAATAACCTTACATTTATCCAAATTGTGCTGCATTTGCCATTCATTGATGTGCCCACTCATCCAACCTGAGCAGATTATTCTGAAGGATCACAGTTCACCCTCCCACCCAACTTGATATCATCTGTGAACTTTGAGATGTTACATTTTGTTCCCTCACCCAAATCATTAATATATATATTGTGAATAGCTGAGGTCTCAGTACTGATTGCTGTGGCACCTCACTAGTTAGTACCTGACAATTTGAAAAGGACCCATTAATTCCTATTCTTTGTTTCCACTCTGCCAGCCAGTTTTCTATCCATCCCAATACACTTCCCTCAATCCTACGCGCTTTAATTTTGCATGATAATCTCTTATGCGGAACTTTGTAAAACGCTTTCTGAAAGTCCAAATATACCATATCGACTAGATCCCCCTTGGCAACTCTACTAGTTACATCTCCAAAGAATTCCAACAGATTTGTCAAGCATGATTCCCCCTTCATAAATCCATGCTGACTCTGTCTGATCCTGCCACTGCTTTCTAAATGCTCTGCTATAAAGTCCTTGATAATGGATTCGAGAATTTTCCCCAGTACTGATGTTAAACTTACTGGTCAATAATTCCCTGTTTTCTCTCTACCTCCCTTTTTGAATATTGGAGTGACATTCACAACTCTCCAATCTGCCGGGTCTTTAGAATCCTGGAAGTTGACCACCAATGCTATTTCTAGAGCCATTTCCTTACGTACTGTGGGATATAGATTATCAGGCCCTGGGGATTTATCCGTCTTCAATCCCATCAACTTTCCTCGTATCATTTCTCTTCTAATACTGATCTCCCTCAGTTCCTCCCTATCATTAAATCTTCCATTTTTGGCATATGATTTATGTCCTCTTTTGTGAAGACAGAACCAAAGTATGTATTCAGTTGCTCACCCATTTCTTTGTCCCCTATTATAGATTCTCCCGTTTCTGTCTGTAGGGGACTTACATTTGTCTTCACTGATCTCCTTCTCTTCACTTAGCTATAGAAACTCTTAGTGTCAGTCTTTTATGTTCCCTACAAGTTTACTTTCAAACTGTATTTTCCCCTTCTTAATCAATACCTTGGTCCTTCTTGGCCGGACTAAACTCCTCAGACCTATTTTTTCTGTACCAATCTGTATGCTTCTTCCTTGGATTGAATACTCTCTCTAATTTCCTTTGTAAGCTGTGGATTGGCCCTCTTATCCATTTTGCTTTTGTGTCGGACAGGAATTAACAGTAGCTGCAGTTCCCCCAATGCATTCCTTGAGTGTTTGCCATTGTCCATTCACTGTCATCCTTTTAAGTAACCCTCCCCAATCTATCAAGGCCAACTCATATCCTCATAGTTCTCTTTATTAAGATCCTGCACCCAAGTCTCTGAATCAACTACTTCACTTTCCATCTTGATTAAAAGAAAAAATTCCACAATGCTATGGTCGCTCATCCCCAAGGGGTCTCCTGTAGATAGATTGGCAATGATTTTCCTCTCGTTACACATTATCCAGTTTAAGATGGCCTGCTCTCGAGTTGGTTCTTCCGCATATTGGACAGGAAAACCATCTTGTACAGAGTCCAAGAATTCCTCCTCTGCCCCCATTGTAGCTAATTTGATTTGTCCAATCTATGTGCATATTAAAATCACCCACAATCACCGATATTCCCCTTGTCACATGCATCTCTAATTTCACATGCTTAATGCCATTCCCAATGTCACCACTGCAGTTTGGGGGTCTATATATGACACCCACTGTTTAATACCCCTTGGTATTTCTCAGCTCTATCCGTACAGACTCCACTTTGTCAAGAGCTAATATCCTTTCTCACATTGTGTTAATTTTGTCAATAACCAGAAGTGCCACCTTTACCTTTATGCCTGTCCTCCCTAAATACTGAATACCCTGGGACGTTCAATTCCCACCCCTGGTCACCCTGCAGCTATGTCTCCCTAACAAAAAAAAAAATCACAGAATCTCTACAGTATAGAAGGAGGCCATTCGACCCATTGCACCAACAACAATCTCACCTTATCCCCGTAACAACACATATTTACACTGACACTAAGGGGCAATTTAGGATGGCTAATCCACCTAACCCAGGACTGTGAGACGAAATCGGAGCCATCCAGAGGAAACCCATGCAGACACAGGGAGAATGTGCAAATTCCGCACAGACAGTGACCCAAGCCAGGAATTGAACTCGGGTCCCTGGCTCAGTGAGGCAGCAGTGCTAACTACTGTGCCACTGTGCCTCCCTTATGTGGGACTCAGTGGAAATGAGACTTGCTCCTGTGTGGAGAATGTGGGAGTCCCTCCCGTGGGAAATGGGGAGAATGTGGGACTTACACCCAGGGAGAGTGGAGAGAATATGTGACTCGCTTTCACAGGGAGTGGGGAACGTGGGACTTGCTCCCGTGGGGAGTGGGGAAAATCTGAGACTTGCTGCCATGGGGAGGGGGGAGAATTGGGACTTGCTTCCATGGTGAGAGGGGAGAATGTGGGACTAGCTTCCATGGGGAGTGGGGAGAATGTGGGACTCAATCCCGCAGGGGCGTGGGGAGAATGTGGACTTGCTCTTGTGGGGGAGATAAATATGTTGATATATTTAATACATTTAAGTAGGGATGGGGAGGACTGGGGGGAGTCAAAGTGAGTAACACAAGAGGGAGAATGGAATAGAAGGATGTGGTGACAGGGTGAGGTGGAGAGAGGCTCATGTAGAACAGAAACACGAAGCAGGCAGAAAAATGGCCTGTTTCTGTGCTGTACGTTCTCACTCAAATCAAAATGACGCGATTGATGTCCATGTATTTCTGATGAGTAATTCTATGCTGCATCCTTCTCTTCAAATCCTTTCTTGGTTTCTCTCGCCTTCCTATCTCCGTAATCCAAACCCCATCCCTCGGTCCAGAACTCAATGAAGCACAGAAACTAGAAGCAGGAGTAGACCATTCGGCCCTTCGACCCTGTTCCGCCATTCATTTTGATCATAGCTGATCATTGAATTCAATTTCCTTCCCCCCCCGATCCCTTTATCCCCAAGAGCTACATCTAATTTCTTCCCGAAATCACACAACATTTTGGCCTCAAGTACTTTCTGCGCGAGTGAATTCCACACATCACCACACTCTGGGTGAAGAAATTTCTCCGCACCTCAATCCTAAAATCCTCGAACTGTGACCCCCTAATTCTAGACTCCCTCACAGTTGGGAACATTCTCCCTGAATCCACCCGGTTTAATCCTAAGACAAAGATCTCTGCGCTCCTCCAATTCCAATCTCTCCATTCCACTGAATTCCATTGCCCCAGTGAAGGCACCCATGCTGCCCTTGGACCCCAAGGTCTGGAATTCCCTCCCTGAATCCCTTTGTCTATCTGTCCCAACAAACCCCTCTGAACATCTCCTGAGTTCCTCTGTTCCATTTTCTGTTTCTAAAGCCCCTCTGTCAGAAATGTCTTGGGACTTTTTCCTTTTGTTCTGTTAAATCAGCTAAATAAATAGCAAGTTGCAACGCTGCACATTAGTTTTAATGAAATCAGAATACCTACAGTATAGAAAGAGGCCATTTGGCCCATCGAATCTGCACCTACAACAATCTCAGCCGACCCTATCCCCGTAACATCACGTTATTCTGCTACTTCCCCTAACCTGCACATCTTTGGACACTAAGGGGCAATTTAGCATGGCCAATCCACCTAACCTGCACATCTTTGGATGTACAGGCAATTTAGCATGGCCAATCCACCTAACCTGCACATCTTTGGACCTAAGGGCAATTTAGCATGGCCAATCCACTAACCTGCACATCTTTGGACACTAAGGCAATTTAGCATGGCCAATCCACCTAACCTGACATCTTGGATGAAGGCAATTAGCATGCAATCCACCTAACCTGCACATCTTTGGACACTAAGGGGCAATTTAGCATGGCCAATCCACCTAACCTGCACATCTTTGGATGTACAGGCAATTTAGCATGGCCAATCCACCTAACCTGCACATCTTTGGACACTAAGGTGCAATTTAGCATGGCCAATCCACCTAACCTGCACATCTTTGGACGCACAGGGGCAATTTAGCATGGCCAATCCACCTAACCTGCACATCTTTGGACGCACAGAGGCAATTTAGCACAGCTAATCCCTCTAACCTGCACATCTTTGGATGTACAGGCAATTTAGCATGGCCAATCCACCTAACCTGCACATCTTTGGATGTACAGGCAATTTAGCATGGCCAATCCATCTAACCTGCACATCTTTGGATGTACAGGCAAGTTAGCATGGCCAATCCATCTAACCTGCACATCTTTGGACGCACAGGGGCAAGTTAGCACGGCCAATCCACCTAACCTGCACATCTTTGGACACTAAGGTGCAATTTAGCATGGCCAATTTAGCATGGTCAATCCACCTAACCTGCACATCTTTGGACACTAAGGTGCAATTTAGCATGGCCAATCCACCCAACCTGCATGTCTTTTCGAGGGGGGGGGGGAAACCCATGTAGACACAGGGGAGTTCGTGCAGACTTCACACAGACCCAAGGCTGGAATCAAACCTGCGTCCCTGGTGCTGTGAGGCAGCGGTGCTAACCACTGCGCCATCCTAGAGGAAGCACGATGGCACAGTGGTCCCTCACAGCGCCAGGGACCCGGGTTCGAATCCCAGGTTGGGTCACCGTCTGTGCGGAGTTTGCGCATTCTCCCCGTATCTGCGTGGGTTTCCTCCGGGTCCCCTGGCTTCCTCCCACAGTCCCAAAGATGAGCGGATTCGGTGGATTGGCCACTTTAAATTGCCCCTTAAAGTGTCAGGGGGACTAGCTAGGGCAAATGCATGGGGTTGTGAGGAAAAGGGCCTGGGTGGGATTGTGGTCGTTGCAGACTCGACAGGCTGAATGCCCTTCTTCTGCACTGTAGAATCCTATGATTCTAAGGTAGCTAAATGATACGCAAGAGGGCATCAAAGGCAGACTGCAATTGGCACGCCAGTGGGGGGCAAAACTCCAATCTCTCTTCTCCAATCCTTAAGTGATCATTCAGCTCAACCCTCACTGATTGCTTACAAGGAATGGAGAACAGATCCATTGCCCCTCTCCATTCAGAGATGGTGGGGAGGGGTGGTGGGGATAGTGGATGTTAATTCTGTTTCCCCACCCCCCCTCCCCCATGCACGTTTTTTTGTGCTTTGAAGCTCCCCCATTCATCTCAAACCCTTTGACTTAAGCCAGCTCTCTCTCTCTCTCTCTTCAAATTCTGCACCAGCCTTATGATTCTGTAATTCGTACATTTACCCTCCCCCCTCCCTCCCTCCCTCCCTCCCCACCTTCTGCTTCGTCCTCAATCTTCAAACTGGGGAAGGAGGAGGAGGGTTTTTGTTTTTGCTGAACAGAAATTTACAATTGCCATCGATCAATTTCCCATTGCATTTTTTCACTCTTGAGAAACGTTTCTCTCTCTCCCCATTCACCCACTTACTTGCGACGCCTCCGTGCTAACATGTCCACGATCCCGGCTGTGAGCTTAAAGGATGCAACTTCGTCTCTGATCCGCTCGGTGTGACGGAATGAGGCTGTTTAGTTATATTTAAAATTGTGGCTTCTCTGTCTCTCTCTCTCTCTCTCCACTTGCAGCGGAGCTTGCAAATAAATGAGAGGGAGAGAGGGGGGGGAATAAAAAGACACAGACGCCAGTGCAATTTGCACTGCTACACAGTCCCTGTTCGTACAAGATACACTAAAACACTGCTGGCCCCTACTGGAACCTCCCAGTCTAGATAATAATCCAGTGCAGGTATCTCACCATCTCTCTCTCCTTTGGAACCGGACGGAGAAGGGGGAGGGGAAGGATATCAGAGTTTGGGGAAGATTTAGTTTAAGTTTATTTTTAGCCATTGCTAAATTGATTTTGATTTATTAACATTAGGTGAAAAGTATTGTTTCTTGCGCACTATCCAGACAATACATACCGTTCATAGACTACGTAGGGGTTTGATTTATTATTGTCCCATGTATTGGGATACAGTGAAAAGTATTATTTCTTGCGCACCATACAGTCAAGGCATACCATTCATAGAGTACATAGGGAGAAGGATTTGATTTGATTTATTATTGTCACACGTATTGGGACACATCAAAAAGGATTGTTTCTTGTGCGCTATACAGACAAATCCTACTATTCATAAAGTACATAGAGGAGAAGGATTTGATTTGGTTTATTACTGTCACATATATTGAGATAGGATGAAAAGTATTGTTTTTGCGTGCTATACAAAGCATAGAGAAGGAATGGAGAGAGTGCAGAATGTAGTGTTACAGTCATAGCTAGGGTGTAGAGAAAGATCAACTCAATGCGAGGTAGGTCCATTCAAAAGTCTGACAGCAGCAGCGAAGAAGCTGTTCTTCAGTCAGTTGGTGCGTGACCCTAGACTTTTGTATCTTTTTCCCGACAGAAGAAGGTGGAAGAGAGAATGTCGGGTGAGTGGAGTCCTTGATTATATTGGCTGCTTTTCCCGAGGCAGCGGGAAGTGTAGACAGAGTCAATGGATGGGAGACTGGTTTGCGTGATGGATTGGGCTACATTCACAATCTTTTGTAGTTCCTTGTGGTTTTGAGCAGAGCAGGAGTCATACCAAGCTGTGATACAACCAGAAAGAATGTTTTCTGTGGTGTATCTGTAAAAGTTGGTGAGAACCCTAGCTGACATGCCAAATTCCCTTAGCCTCCTGATAAAGTAGAGGTGTTGGTGGTGTTAATGTAAGCCTATTTGTGGCACTAATGAATAAAACTTAGAGCCAGCCACTGACTCACAGCTGACCTGCTGTGGAAACAGGGAGAGGGGCCATTCAGCCCACTGTACTGCGCTGTAATGTTCTATGTTCTATGTATCTATGCTAGCACCTTTGGAGATTTCGAACTATTAATAGATGGCAGAATCCTTGGGCAGATTATAGAACGGATTGTTACAAAACAAGATTGGAAGCCTCTCTGACTAATTTTATGGAGGGATATTACACAACCTCGCCATATGGTCATTGTGTTCTGTTTGAGAAAGCACTGATAATTGTAAGATCATGTAAGGTTGATCTACATCCTGCTGGTTGACAGAAGGCCCAATAATAATAAGGAAGAGGGAGATATTATAAAATTACTGGCAATGGTTTATTGATCTGATGTAACCTTTCGAGATCTCTGCACTCCCCCATCCCACGCATCTCTATTTTCTTTCCATCACTCCACCATTGGCAGAACTTCAGCTTTTGGGCCCCCAAGTACTGGAATTCCCTTGCTAAACTCCCACCTGCAGTGCAGAAGAGGCCATTCAGCCTATTGGATCTGCACTGACTCTGAGTATCTTATCCAAGCCCTTTTCACGGCCCAATCCACATAATCCTGCACATGTACCATGGCTACTCCACCTAACTCGCACATCTTTGGACACTAAGGGGCAATTTAGCATGGCCAAACCACCTAATCTACACATCTTTGGACACTAAGGGCAATTTAGCATGGCCAATCCACCTAACCTACACATCTTTGGACACTAAGGGGCAATTTAGCATAGCCAAACCACCTAACCTGCATGTCTTTTAGATGCGAAGGGGCAATTTAGCATGGCCAATCCACCTAACCTGCACATCTTTGGACACTAAGGGCAATTTAGCATAGCCAATTCATCTAATCTACACATTGTGGGTCACTAAGGGACAATTTAGCATGGCAAGTTCACCTAACTTGCACATCTTCGGACACAGGGACAATCTAGCATGGCAAATCCACTAATGTACACAGCTTGACATCAAAGGGCAATTTAGCCTGGCTACTCCACATTACCTACGCATCTTGGGCCACCAAAGGGGCAATTTAACATGGCCAATCCACCTAACCTACACACTTTTGGACACTAAGGGGCAATTTTGCATGGCTAATCCACCCAACCAACACATCCTTGGGTTGTGGGAGGAAACCAGAGCACCCAGAGGAAACCCACGTAGATACAGGGAGAACATGCAGCCTCTGCACAGTCACCCCAAAGTGAGAATTGAACCTGGGTTCCTGGTACTGTGTGGCGACTGTACTACCGTGTCGCTCTCCTGGTGACTCAGGGGACATTAGTCACAGAGCCCGACACTCAGAACATTAGCAGAGTTTCTGGATTAATAGTCTGAGGATAATTCCACGGGACCACGGCCACCTCAGGGAGGTATTCATGTCACGCGAAGGAAACAGATGGGTGGGTCATTATACCCGGTTTGTGGGATCCTGCTGTACGCTGCCTGACTCCCACCTTTCCAGATTACAAAGGGGCCATTGCTTCAAATGGGCTGAATCGGCTGCTGAGTGTCTGGCGATAGCCTGAGGGTGTTTGAGAATAGCAATCCCTTTCGATCTCTCAGAGTAATAACAAGCTTATCAAGAGACTGTCAACAGTTAATTACAGCATAATTAGGGACTGTGACCTCAATTCCTCATTATTGTTCAGGCATTAATTTTATTTCTGTCCCCGCTTTGCAGCCACATCAAAATTGGGTGCCGTTAACTCAGTACAGAATTTATTTGATAATTCTGGCTTGGGTCACTGTCTGTGTGAGTTTGCACGTTCTCCCTGTGTCTGCGTGGGTTTCCTCCCGGTGTCCCCGATTTCCTTCCATAATCCAAAAATGTGCAGGTTAGGTGGATTGGCCATGCTAAATTGCCCCTTAGTGTCTAAAGATGTGTAGGTTAGATGGATTGGCCATGCTAAATTGCCCCTTACTGTCTAAAGATGTGTAGGTTAGATGGATTGGCCATGCTAAATTGCCCCTTAGTGTCTAAAGATGTGTAGGTTAGATGGATTGGCCATGCTAAATTGCCCCTTACTGTCTAAAGATGTGTAGGTTAGATGGATTGGCCATGATAAATTGCCCCTTAGTGTCCAAAGGAATGCAGGTTACGTCGATGACAATGTTAAATTGACCCGAGTGTTGGGGGGATTAGGAGGGTAAATGCCTGGAGTTATGGGGATAGAGGCTGGGCGGGACCATGGTCGGTACAGACTCAATGGGCCGAATGGCTTCTCTTGCACTCTAGGGATTTTATTTCAAGCGGGAATGTGACAATTGCGCAATGCAGGAGACAAGGGCTGGATATTTCCAGATCTCACATCGTCCTCCCCCTCTCACCACACCCCCCGACCGCCTCAGTCCCAGCCCCTGCACCATGCAGCTCCCTGCCCCCACTCCACCAGCCCACCGCCTCACCCCCTCTACAGCCCCAGCACCTGCCCCCCAACACCCTCCCGCCCCCCCAAAACCACAGCCCTCCCCCCATTTCCCCCTATCCCCGCCCTGCCACTTCCCTCTCTTTCCCCCACACCAACACACACCAGACAGATGAAGAATTTGGCACTCAGCCAAATCTCTATTCACTGCAGCGGGACTGGAGAATCCCTGGGCGAGGCCGGCGAATTTTAATGTTTGAAAATTATTTATCGACTTACGTTCTCACTACAGTGAAGTTACTGTGAAAACGCCTTTTCGCCACACTCCAGCGCCTGTTCAGGTAACACTGAGGGAGAATTTAGCACGGCCAGTGCACCCTAACCAGCACGTCTTTCAGACTGTGGGAGTAAACCGGAGCACCCGGAGGAAACCCACGCAGACACGGGCAGAACGTACAACCTCCACACAGACAGTGACCCAAGCTGGGAATCGAACCTGGGTCCCTGGTGCTGTGAGGTAGCAGCGCCAACCACTTCCTGATTGCCACTTTGTATGGGAAAGAAATAGTGGAGAGAAACTTCCGTACCAGGTGTCGTGTGGGCTTTTGGAGAATGAAGAAGTTTGAAGAAGGACTGGGACGTTATTTAAAGGGAAGACATTTTACTTTATCTTAGCGACATGCCTCCCATTAAAAAGTCCCCGTTGCCCCAGCTACACACGCAGAACTTCCTGGCCGGGAAACAGAGACCTGAAGATGAATTAAAGGCTATCATTCAATATGGAAGATAGAGACTTGTAAATGATTAATGATAAATCTTGGTCCAGCCTGAAGATCTAATGACAATCTTAGGCTCTAGTTAATGTTAAGGGCGATGCAGTGGCACAGTTGGTTAGCCCTGCTGCCTCACAGCGCCATGGACCCGGGTTCGATTCCTGGCTTGGGTCACTGTCTGTGCGAATTTGCATGCTCTCCCCGTGTCTGTGTGGCTTTCCTCCCGGTGCTCCAGTTTCCTCCCACAGTCCAAAGATTTGCGGGTTGGGGGGATTGGCCATGCTAAATTGCCCCTTAGTGTCTAAAGATGTGCAGGTTAGGTGGATTGGCCATGCTAAATTGCCCCTTAGTGTCCAAAGATGTATGGGTTAGATGGATTGGCCATGCTAAATTGCCCCTTAGTGTCTAAAGATGTGCAGGTTAGGTGGATTGGCCATGCTAAATTGCCCCTTAGTGTCTAAAGATGCGCAGGTTAGGTGGATTGGCCATGCTAAATTGCCCCCTTAGTGTCCAAAGATGTATGGGTTAGATGGATGGCCATGCTAAATTGACCATTAGTGTCCAAAGATGTGCGGGTTAGGTAGATTGGCCATGCTAAGTTGCCCCTTAGTGTCTAAAGATGCGCAGGTTAGGTGGATTGGCCATGCTAAATTGACCATTAGTGTCCAAAGATGTATGGGTTAGATGGATTGGCCATGCTAAATTGACCATTAGTGTCCAAAGGTGTGCAGGTTAGGTGAATTAGCCATGCTAAGTTGCCCCTTAGTGTCCAAAGATGTGCGGGTTAGGTGGATTGGCCATGCTAAATTGCCCCTTAGTGTCCAAAGATGTGCGGGTTAGGTGGATTGGCCGTGCTAAATTGCCCCTTAGTGTCCAAAGATGTGCAGGTTAGGTGGATTAGCCATGCTAAATTGCCCCTTAGTGTCTAAAGATGTGCAGGTTAGGTGGATTGGCTGTACTGTATTGCCCGTTAGTGTCCAATGATGTGTGGATTATGTGGATTGGGTGTGCTATATTGCTCCTTAGTATCCAATGATGTGTGGATTACGTGGACTGGCCATGCTAAAGGTATTGTTGATGTAGGCTGGATAGGCCAAATGGCCTCCTGCTGTGCTGTTGACTACGTGATTAATATTTAATGGGCATTATTTGAAGCAAGACCAATTTTTTTTTAATTCACTATTGGGACATGCGTATCCTTGACAGCATAATGAAACTGGTGTTAAAGGGATGCAAAGAAGGCTAGAGTTTTAATGTGAAGGATTGGGAGGTTAATTGAACATGTCAAGCCTCGAGTAAGTTACAGGGACCAATCCTAGGGTTAAAGGAATGGGTTCCACTGTCGTGTGGCCCAGGGCAAGAAGCCGAGAGCCTTTCGTGATTGAGTTATGCGAGGGTGGGCTTTCCCCACTCCCAATTCCACCATACGAATAACCTCACCCCCCCCACTCCCATCTCTTTGGCTCCACTTGTCAAACTGAGATGATTTAGGAGAGAGAGAAAGGAGAAACGTCTTGAAATTGAGTGCGGCCTCCACTTGCCGATCTGGCTGTGACCACAACTTGTGACGATGTATAACCTGTCTTTAGTTTGCGATAATTATTTCCATGCGGACATGGAGCACTTGATCTTCCCCCAAACTCTCTGTCTCTCTCTCTCTCTCTCTCTCTCCCCCCAAACCCCACCCCCCACCAACCAGGCACACACACTCCCACACACACAGACACTTTTTCCACCCAGACCTGGGGTTAAAATACTGTCTGTACTTATGGAAATGCCTATTTACAAAAGGGCTGTATTGATTGCTGTTTATGTATAAATAATCACCCATTATATGTATCACTCACTCTCTCCTTATTCCCATGCTTGACCATGTGGCACATTCCTGCCTAATCTCCCCCCATCCTTCCTTCCCCCACCCCTCCCTTTGACACAGAATCTTCTCAGATAATGCTGCTAATTTCTTTTAACTCTGAAATTTCACACTCCCTGCTGCCATTGTCCATCACCCACACTTGGGCAGCGCGGTGGTTAGCGGTGCGGCCTCACAGCACCAGGGATCTGTGTTTTTTTCCCTCCGGCTGGTCTGACTGAAGCAATTCACACCAAAAACAAGGGCAACTCATAGAATCCCAGTGCATTCGGCCCATCCAGTCTGCACCCAACCCATCCAGGTCCTGACCTCAAAACCCCAGCTTGTCCCCCTGACACTAAGGGGCAACTTAGCATGGCAAATCTGCCTAACCAGCATGTCTTTCAGACTGTGGGAGGAAACCGGAGCCCCCGGAGGAAATCCATTCAAACACAGGGAGAATGTGCAGACTCCACACAGACAGTGACCCAAGCCGGGAATCGAACCCGGGTCCCTGGCGCTGTGAGGCAGCAATGCTAACCACTGTGCCACCGTGCTTCCTATAAAAGCAGCCAGCATAATCAGGGACCCCATGCACCCAAGCGTTCTCTCTTCCACCTTCTTCCAACTCAAAAACAGCTTCTTACCTGCTGCCATCAGACTTTTGAATGGACTTCCTTGTATCTTTCTGTACACCCCAACTATGACTGTAACACTACATTCTGCACTCTCGGTATGCTTTGTCTGTATACCGTGCAAGAAACAATACTTTTCACTGTATCCCAGTACGTGTGACAATAATAAATCAAATCAAATTCTTCTTCCCTATGTACTCTATGAATGATGTTTTATCTGTATAGCAAGGAACAATACTTTTCACTGTATCCTGATACATGTGACAATAATAAATCAAATCCTTCTCCCTTATGTACTCTATGAGCAGTATGCTTTGTCTGTATAGTGCGCAAGAAACAATACTTTTCACTGTGTCCCAATACATGTGACAATAATAAATCAAATTAAATCCTTCTCCCCTCTGTACTCTATGAATGGTATACTCTGTCTGTATAGTGTGCAAGAAACAATACTTTTCACTGTGTCCCAATACATGTGACAATAATAAATCAAATCAAATCCTTCTCCCCTATGTACTCTATGAACAGTATGCTTTGTCTATATAGCTCCCAAGAAACAATACTTTTCACTGTGTCCCAATACATGTGACAATAATAAGTCAGATCAAATCAAAATGAACTGAGGTGTGTGCTGATAGCTCACAACACTGACTGTGAGAGCCGTGTGCTCCTTCTGTGTCCAAAGTGTCAATATTTCTCTTGTTTTTAACCATTTGGAGTTGATGACCATTCTATTACTCTATAAATGATTTGGGATATTTTATAACTGGCTGTGAAATATTCGGTGACCACTAAAGGTATTTAAACTTTTCCATGGGAAGGTCACGGTGAGCAAACAAGCTCCCTTTCAATCTTGCGGAATGAAGGAGGGTTACTCATGAGGTCCACTCACTGGCTTAGCTTGCCCATTGCTGTACAAGGGTGACCCCCCCCCCCTTCCCAACTTTAAAATCGCTTTCCCTCGCATCTCTAGTTTTGGGCTCACCCACAAGAGGAAACATCCTTTCCACCTTCATCTTGTTGAGACGGTCCAGGATCTTACATACTTCGATCCGGTCATGCCGGTCAGTCATCTAAACTCTAGAGAAACAAGCCCACGCTATCCTCATAAAACAACAAGCTCTACCTCGTTGTCAGTCTAGTAAACCTTTGTCAACTGGGTGGGAGGGTATCAATGTATGTGTTTGCTTGTAAGTTCCAGTGATGGAAGCATCCTGTCAAAGGACTTGGGTGCCCTGCCCTGGGAACCACGGCTCCTCCGGATTGCTAGGGGCTGCTTTCCTGTACCCTATTGCGTTGTGGCTTTTTCCTCTGCTGACTCATACCTCCAGATACCTGGGTTCGATTCCTGGCTTGGGTCACTGTATGTGTGGAGTTTGCAGGTTCTCCCGGGATGCTTCGGTTTTCTCCCACAGTCCAAAGATGTGGAGGTTGGGAAATTGGCCATGCTAAATTACCCCTTAGTGTCCGAAGATGTGCAGGTTAGGTGGATTGGCCATGCTAAATTGCCCCTTAGTGTCCAAACATGTGCAGGTTAGGTGGATTGGCCATACTAAATTACCCCTTAGTGTCCAAAGATGTGCAGGTTAGGTGGATTGGCCATACTAAATTACCCCTTAGTGTCGAAAGATGTGCAGGTTAGGTGGATTGACCATGCTAAATTGCCCCTTAGTGTCCAAAGATGTGTGGGTTAGGAAGATTGGCCATGCTAAATTGCCCCTTAGTGTCCAAAGATGTGCAGGTTAGGTAGATTGGCCATGCTAAGTTGCCCCTTAGTGCCCAAAGATGTGCAGGTTAGGTGGATTGGCCATGCTAAATTACCCCTTAGTGTCCAAAGATGTGTAGGTTAGGTGGATTGGCTGTGCTAAATTGCTCCTTAGTGTCCAAAGATGTGTAGGTTAGGTGGATTGGCCGTGCTAAATTGCCCCTTAGTATCCAAAGATGTGCGGGTTAGGTGGATTGGCCATGCTAAATTGCCCTTGGTGTCCAAAGATGTGCAGGTTGGGTGGATTGGCCATGCTAAGTTGCCCCTTAGTGCCCAAAGATGTGCAGGTTAGGTGGATTGGCCATGCTAAATTACCCCTTAGTGTCCAAAGATGTGTAGGTTAGGTGGATTGGCTGTGCTAAATTGCTCCTTAGTGTCCAAAGATGTGTAGGTTAGGTGGATTGGCCGTGCTAAATTGCCCCTTAGTATCCAAAGATGTGCGGGTTAGGTGGATTGGCCATGCTAAATTGCCCTTGGTGTCCAAAGATGTGCAGGTTGGGTGGATTGACCATAGTAAATGTGGCGTTGTTGGCGAGGCCAGCATTTGGAAGACTTTGAGGAGGTGGTGGGTGAGCCACTTTCTTGAATCCACTGCAATCCATCGTGCGGTGTCAGTACACCCACAGCGCTGTGAGGGAGGGACTCCCTGGATGCAGAGAGGGCCGATACATATCCATCTGCTTTGGAAAGAATGGCAGGGGAGGAAACACGGCTTAGAAAGTGTTCCACTGGAGAAATCCCTTCCTCTTTAAAATGCTGCAATGAAATGAAATGTTTCATACTGAAGCTTTAATTAAAAACAAGATTGCACGGTGGTTAAGAGAGAGGGGGTGGGGTTACGTGATTTATCCTTGGCAACATAATGAAACCGGTATGAAAAAGATGCGAAGAAGGCCAGAGCTTTAATTTGAAGCGTTGGGAATTTAATTTAATGCGTCAGGACTCGTGATTCACAGGGACCAATCCTCGGGTTAAAGGAATGGTTTCTACTGTCACCAGGCTCAGTTCAGAACTTGAACAGAGAGCGTGTTGTTAAAAAAACACTTAAAGTTTAATTATTAGTCACAGTAAGGCTTACATTAACACTGCAGTGATGTTACTGTGAAAATCCCCTAGTCGCCACACTCTGGTGCCTGTTCAGGTAATACTGACGGAGAACTTAGCACGGCCCAATGCACCCTAACCAACACGTCTTTCAGACTGTGGGAGGAAACCGGAGCACCCAGAGGAAACCCACGCAGACACGGGGAGAACAGCGCACGCAGAATCCCCACAGTTATAAGGAGAGGCTGGAACTTTTTTTCTTCTGGAGCATAGGAGGCTGAGGAGTGCTCTTAGAGAAGTCTGTAAAATAATGAGGGGCACAGATCAGCCAGATAATCAATATCCTTTCCCAAAGGTAGTGGAGTCTAAAACTAGAGGGCATAGTTTTAAGGTGGGTGGGGAGAGTACAAAAGGGACAAATTTTTTTTCACGCAGAGTTTCTGGAACAGAGGTAGTAGTTAGTGTCAGGTACAATTTTGTCTTTTAAAGAGCATTTAGACAGATAGATGGATAAGATGGGGATAGAGGGATGTGGGCCAAATACGGGAAATTGGGACTAGCTCCAAGGTTTTAAAAAAAATGGGATGACATAGACAAGTTGGGCCGAAGGACCTGCTTCTACGCTGTAAACCCCGACGACTCTCTGAGCCAGTGACCCAAGGCTGGGATTCGAACCTGTGAGGCAGCAGCGCTGACCCTTACCAGGGCATTTGCCCTCCCCTCCCTTCCTATTTCCCCCAGCGCTATTCAAGATGAAGGGACTTTATTTAATGCCTGCTGGCTGCCTAACACAACATCAGCACTCTGCCAGCGCTGTGCTGTAATAAAGCTTTATAGCCTGCGATTGGAGTTTATCTGGGCAGCATATGGCTGGCGTGGAGGGTGGGTGATGGTGCGGTGAGGGAGGGGGGTGGGGAGGGTTGTCACGCAAAGGTTATAAAATCCTCAGAGGATAGGCTGCATGCTTTGCACCATTGGAGATCTCAGAAGACAGCAGCTCTGGTCCCCGCTCTCCTTGCTGTGAAACAGAACCTCACTACGAGGTCTTTAAACTCCCCCAGAAATACAAGACTTACATTTCGATGTGGCCTTTTTTTTTAAAACACCTGCAGTCAACGGGTCAAGTTCAGGGCAAAACCAAATGAGTTCGGACACGACGCAGTTAAAGAACGGGGCCCGTCGCTGAGTGTTGTCTGCGACTGGCTGCAATCGGCATGGAATGTTACAGCCCCGCTATTTTAGTCTCCTGCCCAGTCAGGACAAAGGACGAGCAGAACTGCCTGTCGCCCAGAGTAACCGGGCAGCAGTTTCTCAAGCTCGTCACTCATTATGCATGAGCCCCGGCTCAATTTCACTCCCGTCTCCCCTTACAGCAGCGACGGGGAGGGCAGCACTGTGGGTTAGCACTGCTGCCCCCCTCACAGCGCCAGGACCCGGGTTCCATCCCCAGACTCGGGTCACTGTCTGCGCGGGGTTCTCCCCGTGTCTCCGGGTGCTCCGAGAGACGTGCTGGTTAGGGTGCTAAATTCTCCCTCAGTGATACCGAAACAGGTGCCTGAATGTGACGACTAGAGGATTTTTCACAGTAACTTCATTGCACTGTTAACGTAAGCGTTACTTGTGACACTAATGGATAAATTTAAACAAAGACGTGCTGGATAGAGTGCATTGGCCGTGTTAAATTCTCCCTCAGTGTTACTGGCACAGGAGCCTGAATGTGATGACTGGAGTATTTTTCACAGTAACTTCGCTGCAGTGTTAACGTAAGCTTTACTTGTGACAATAATAAATAAACTTAAACAAAGATGTGCCGGTTATAGGTGCATTGGTTGTCAAAATTCTCCCTCAGTGTTACCCACTGGCACTGAGTGTGGTGACTAGGGGAACTTCATTGCAGTGTTAACGTAAGCCTACTTGTACGCTAATAAATAAACTTCAAACTTAAGAAAGCTCCACTGTACACACACATGGAAGGATAAGATCTCCTGTCAGCGCCGTGAGATTTGAGTGCCATAACCCTAATTATGCACGGACAGGAACAGCTGCAGGCTATTCGGCCCCTCCAGTTTGTTCCGCCATTGCCAGATTGAGGCCTCAATCTTTGTCTATTAAGGTGCTTTTTAAAAATTTGTTTATGGGATGTGGACACTGCTGGCTGGCAGCATTTACTGCCCACCCCTCATTACCACTTGGCTCACTCCCTCAGCCATCCAAGTGTCACCCACGTTGCAGTGTGTCTGGGGTAGCACATAGGCCAAACTGGGTAAGGAATGAGAGCAGAGATGAGGGGGACAGAGAGAGAGAGGGGGACAGAGAGAGAGAGGGGGACAGAGAGAGAGTGAGAGACTGAGAATGTGAGAGAGAGACAGACAGAGAGAGAGAGAGAGAGACAAGAGAAGAGAGAGAGACTGAGAGAGAGAGAGAGAGACAGAGAAAGAGAGTGGTTGGAATTTTATTGCCCTTCCCACCATGTTGACCTCAAGCAGAATATTATGGTTTTGGGATGAGTGGGGTCATAAAATCCCTCTCAGTGAGTGAGAGAAAGAGAAATAAAAGGGTAGAGAGAAGAATAGAGAGAGAGAGAAAAGAATGCGAAATTGAGAGAAAGCGGAGGGAACAAGAGAGAGAGGAACATATAGAGAATGTGATAAGAATGAGAGACAGGAAGATGGGGAGAGAAAGGTAGAGAGTGAGAATAAGATATAAAGTGAGAGTGAGAGAAAAAGAGAAGGGGAAAGAGAGAAAGAGAACACAAGAGAGAGAGAGAGAATAGGAATTTAAGAGACAGGGGGAGAGACAGAGAGAGGAGGCAGAGTGAAAAAGAGAGAGGGAGAGGATGAGGCAGAATGGGAGAGATGGAGAGAAAGAGAGACAGGAATGGAGACAGAGAGAGAGAGACAGACAGAGAGAGAAAGAGGAAGGGAGACAGAAAGAGAGGGGCAAAATGAGAATGAGACAGAGGGAGAGAGAGAGAGAGAGACAAAGAGACAGGGAGAGACAAAGAGGAAAAGACAGAGAAGGAGAGAGAGAGAGAGAAGGAGGGAGACAGGGAGAGATAGAAAGGGGGAGGGGAGAGAGAGATAGAGAGAGACAGATAGACAGAGAGAGAGAGACAGAGACAGGAAGGGAGAGAGAGAGAGAGAGAGAAGGGCAGAAATAGAATGAGACAGAGAGAGAGACACACTCAGAGAGAGGGAAAGATAGAGGGAAAGACAAAGAAGGAGAGACAGAGTGAGACAGGAAAGGAGACAGCGAGAGAAGGGCAGAAACAGAATGAGACAGAGAAAAAAGAGAGAGAGAGAAAAACAGAACCAGAAAGAGAATACAGAGAGAAAAGGAGAGAGAGAGGCAGACAGAGAGACAAAGAGAGTGAAAGAGAGGGAAGGACACAGAGAGAGGCTGACAGAGAATGAAACAGAGAGACAGAGGGACAGAAAGGAGAAAGAGAAAGAGATAGGGTAGAGAGAGAGAAACAGACAAAGAGAGAGAGAGGCAGAGAAAAAGAGAGAGAGAGGCAGAGACAGAGAAAGAGAGAGACACAGAGAGAGTCAGACATAGAGAGAGAGTGTTAGCCACTGAGCTACAACTGCTGGTGAGGATCAGGATAGTTCAGTGTGTCAGTAAAATGTAAAGTATTTGCTGTGTGACCAGATCCTGCCCATCACTTTGTCATGGCTCACTGTGTGAGTAAAAGTTCAACTTACAAAACAGGTTGAAAAGCTCCAGGAAGCAGTTCACTGAGGGACTCACGGAGTGGCTGCGAGAGACAGTCCCTTGTACACTCAATTCCATTTCTGAGTGAAAGGCTATGTCAGTCAGTGACTGTCACTGTACAGATCAGTGTCCTGGCTATACACACACTCATACAGGGGGCTGAAGGGCAGCCTCTCATTCCTGGGCCAGTACAGGAGAGAGAGAGAGAGAGAGAGAGAGAGAGAGCATGCCATTGCATAACGAATGGAAAATGGTCAAATCCAATGTGGTTATCATGTTGAGAGTGTGATTACTGGGACTTGGCCTCACTGCCTCGGAATCCAGGACAACACATCACAGGAAGTGTTTGTCCTGTTAAATTCCTGGTTGACATTGGCTGACTTTGGGAACTCACACAGTCTGTTCACCCCCCCGCCACCCCCCTCCTCCACCTTCAATCCTTTCCCTGCCCCCACGGCCAACCAGCCACATTTGGCACTAAGAGGCAAATGACTTTCTCTAACAGGCACAAGGAATGCAGAGAACATCTGTTCTCTCTCTCCCTCTCTCTCTCCCTCTCTCTGTGTTTGTCTGTATCTCTCTTTCTCTGTCTCACCCTCTCTCCCTCTGTGTCTCTCTCTCTGTCTGTATCTTTTCTGTCTCACTCTCTTTCTCTACCTCTCTCTATCTCACTCTCTCTCTTCGTCTTTTTTTCTCTCTCTCTGTACCCTGTCTCTTACTCTCTCTCCTTTCTGTACCTTTGTCTCTCTCTTTCTCTCTGTCTCTCCCTCTGTTTCATTCTCTGTCTCCCTCCTTCTTTCTGTCTCTCCGCTTTTCTCTCCCTCTCTCCCTCTTTGTCTGTCTGTCTCTCCCTGTCTCTCTCTCTCTCTCTGCCTTTCTCTCTCTCTCTCTCCGTCTTTCTCCCTCTCTCCGTCATACAGTGATGACTTCAAATCTTACTTCGGAAACTTATGCTCGTAATCCTTGGTCAGGGCTGAGGGAGTGCCGCACTGTCAGAGGGTCAGTACTGAGGAAGTGCCGCATTGTCAGAGGGTCAGGGCTGTGGGAGTGCTGCATTGTCAGAGGGTCAGGGCTGTGGGAGTGCTGCATTGTCAGAGGGTCAGTGCTGAGGGAGTGCCGCCCTGTCAGAGGGTCAGTGCTGAGGGAGTGCCGCACTGTCAGAGGGTCAGTACTGAGGGAAGTGCCGCATTGTCAAAGGGTCAGTACTGAGGAAGTGCCGCATTGTCAAAGGGTCAGTACTGAGGAAGTGCCGCACTGTCAGAGTGTGTCAGTGCTGAGGGAGTGCTGCACTGTCAGAGGGTCAGTGCTGAGGAAGTGCCGCATTGTCAGAGGGTCAGTACTGAGGGAGTGCCGCACTGTCAGAGTGTCAGTGCCGAGGGAGTGCTGCACTTCAAGGGTCAGTGCTGAGGGAGTGCCGCCCTGTCAGAGGGTCAGTGCTGAAGGAGTCTGAAAGACGTGCTGATTTGGTGAATTGGCCATACTAAATTGCTCCTTAGTGTTCAAAGATGTGCAGTTTAGAGGGATTGGCCATGCTAAATTGCCCCTTACTACCCAAAGATGTGCAGGTTAAGTGGATTGGCCATGCTAAATTGCCCCTTACTTCCAAAAATGTGTGGGTTCGTGGATTGGCCATGGTAATTTGCACCTTAGTGATTTGATTTGATTTATTATTGTCAGATGTATTAATAAACAGTGAAAAGTATTGTTTCTTGTATGCTATCCAGACAAAACATACCATTCATAGAGAAGGAAATGAGAGAATGCAGAATGTAGTGTTACAGTCACAGCTAGGGTGTAGAGAAAGATCAACTTAATGCGAGGTAGGTCCATTCAAAAGTCTGACAGCAGCCACAGAGAAGCTGCTTTTGAGTCGGTTGGTATTTGACCTATTTCCTGAAGGAAGAAAGTAGGAGATAACGTCTCTCAATGGATTGGCCATGCTAAATTGTTCCTTAGTGTCCAAAGATGTGCGGGTTAGGTGGATTGGCCATGCTAAATTGCCCCTTAGTGTCCAAAGATGTGCGGGTTAGGAGGATTGACCATGCTAAATTGCCCCTTAGTGTCAGGGGTTTAGGAGGATAATTATACACGGTAATGGAATAGGACCTGGGGGTGTTGGGGGCTTGTTGGCAGTACAGGCTGAATGGACCAAATGGCCTCCTTCTGCACTGTCAGTTCTGTGATTCTGTGATGATTGAGGCCTTCAAAAGGGGAGTTGGATTATTATCTGAAAATGGAGAGTAACGGGAGAAGGCTGGGGACGAGGAGTGACACTAGTTTCACATCCAGAGCAGATACAATGGGCCGAATGGCCTCCACCTGTGACAGCTCTGCCAAAGGGAGATTTTGAGGCGATGTCTAGATTCTAGGCTCGACTGCCCGCCTAAGAGTGACGTACGAGTTTCACTCCATTTAGAATATCATTCCCCCTAAATTCTAAACAAATCTCCTCCTTAAACATTTCTGTACTCCAGGATCTCTGGGTCTTGTTTACATACTTTCTTTGCACTCATTCTTGGAACCAGAGTAATACTCCAGTGAATCTGCATTCCTTCCAAGACCAGTGTATCCTTTTGTCTCTACTAAGCAGAAGAGTACACTCAGAACTCACGGAGCCACGTGAGTTCTGCGATGGCCTTGTGGTATTACCGCTGGACTGTTAAACCAGAAACTCAGCGCATGTCCTACAGAATTGGGTTCGAATCCCGCCGTGGCAGATGGTGGAACTTGAATTCAATAATACTGGATAGAGTGGACATGGAGAGGATGTTTCCCACTAGTGGGAGAGACTAGAACCAGAGGGCACAACCTCAGAGTGAAGGGACACTCCTTCAAAACAGAGATGAGGAGGAATTTCTTCAGTGGTGAATCTGTGGAATTCTTTGCCGCAGAGGGCTGTGGAGGCCAGGTCATTGAGTGTCTTTAAGACAGAGATAGATAGGTTCTTGGTTAATCAGGGGTTATGGGGAGAAGGCAGGAGAATGGGGATCAGAAAAATATCAGCCATGATAGAATGACGGAATAGTGGCCATGTGGCCTAATTCTGCTCCAATATCTTAACAGTCTCAATAAAAAACATCTGGAATTAAGAATCTACTGATGACCTGTTGGTGAACCAGAAGGGTTTTTCCAACAGCTAACAATGTCCCTTTAGGGAAGGGAATCTGCTGTTCTTACCCAGTCTGGCCTACACAAGACTCCAGAAGCAGAGTGTTGTGGTTGACTCTCAGTTGCCCCTCTGCAACGCCAGTAAACCAAGGGAGACTAGAAATGAGCAACAACTGCTGGCCCAGCCACCAATGCCCTTGTCCCATGAATGAATAAAAAATAACTACAATAATAAAATGGCCGGGCAGCCATGGCTCTCTGAGATAGAGAAATCAGAAGTCTCAGGAGAACAAATTTCTTCTCATCTCAGTCATAAAATGGCCAATTTTTATTCTGCAGACCTCAACTTTAGAAACAAAGGGGCATTTTAACATGGCCAATCCACCTAACTTGCACATCTTTGGACACTAAGGGACAATTTAACACAGCCAATCCACCCTAACTACATATTTTTGGATAGTAAGAGGCAATTTATCATGGCCAATTGATCAAACCTACACATCTTTGGACACTAAGGTGCAATTTAGCATGGCCAATCCACCTAACCTGCGCATCTTTGGACACTAAGGGGTAATTTAGCATGGCCAATCCACCTAACCTGCACATCTTTGGACACTAAGGGGCAATTTAGCATGGCCAATCCACCTAACCTGCACATCTTTGGACACTAAGGGGCAATTTAGCATGGCCAATCCACCTAACCTGCACATCTTTGGACACTAAGGGGCAATTTAGCATGGCCAATCCACCTAACCTGCACATCTTTGGACACTAAGGGGTAATTTAGCATGGCCAATCTATCTAACTTACACATCTTGGGACACTAAGGGACAATTTAGCATGGCCAATCCATCTAACTTACACATCTTTGGACAGTAAGAGGCAATTTATCATGGCCAATTGATCAAACCTACACATCTTTGGACACTAAGGTGCAAGTTAGCATGGCCAATCCATCTAACCTGCACATTTATGCCACTAGGGGGCAATTTAGTATGGCCAATCCACCTAACCTGCACATCTTTAGATACTAAGGGCCAATTTAACATGGTCAATCCCCTTAACCTGCACTTCTTTGGACACTAAGGGGTAATTTTGCATGGCCAATCCATCTAACTTACACATCTTTGGACACTAAGGGACAATTTAGCATGGCCAATCCACCTAACCTGCATGTTTATGCCACTAGGGGGCAATTTAGCATGAACAATCCATCCAGCCTCCACATTTATGCCACTAGGGGGTAATTTAGCATCGCCAAACCCCACAACCCGCATATCATATGAGTGAGGGAGGTAACCGAGCACCCAGAGGAAACCCACGGGGAGAATGTACACACATGACCCGAGTCTGGAATTGAATCTGGGTCCCTGGCGCGGTGAGGTAGCAGAATAAATTCCGAATTCCGGTCTCCAGGCAGCCGAAGGCACGGCCGCCAGCGGCAGATCCGATGGGAATCGAGGAATGGGCGAGAGGGCCAGACTTGGGGAGTATGCGGAAACTTCTGCATGAATCGGCGTTAGAGCCGTGATGATGAGCAGAGCGGTGCACTGGAGTGTGGATTTATTGAAGTTTAAATGAACAAAGAACAAAACAAAACAGCACGGGAAACAGGCCCTTCGGCCCAACGAGCCCGCGCCGCCACCCCGATGTTCCCACCTCTACCCGCGATCCCTGTCCATGTTTATAGATCTATGGATTAAAACCAAATTTGAGACAATTTAGGGAGAATTTGTTTTGCCAATTAGCCTAAGAGCACATCTTTGGGATGTGGGAGGAAACCGGAGCACCCGGAGAAAACCCACGCAAGCACGGGGAGAATGCGCAAACTCCCACAGACACAGGCCCAAATCCATGTATCTGCACAGCACAGCGATAGTCACTGAGCTGTCGTGTTGCCCATCAGATGGTCCAGGTCAAGCGTACACTAACGATGTGAAGCACTAGGATACTCTCGAAAAAGATCCAAGAGCAGCCCTCTCACGACCCATCGCGTGTATGCCCCTCGTTAGACAACAAGGTGGACCAAAGCACCTGTAGGATAAAAACAAGTACATCAATATCATCATCTATTTACACACTTCCCAGGGACTCCCAAGGCTCATGATCCCTATTTTAAATCAGTTTTCTATACCCCTCCATTCCCATTCTGTTCATGTGCCCATCTGAGTATTTCTTAAATAACTCCAGAGTGCCTGCCTCCACCACTTTACTTGGCAGCGCATTCCATACCCCCACCACCCTCTGTGTGAAAAAACTCCGTCTAGCATCCAAATTATACCATACCCCCCTCACCCTAAGCCCGTGACCCCTCGTGCTATTCGAGTCCATCCTAGGAAAAAGCTTAACCCTGTTTATTCTATCAATCCCCTTCAAAATCTTCTATCAATCCTCTTCAAAATGGCTTTTACCTGCAGCCAACTCCAACCCTGAGACGTATTACGACCTTGAAGGAAGGAGCCGAAGTGTGTTCGTCAACTTGATGAGTGAGTGGAGGTCATCGGCAGGCCAAGTGTCCTTGGCAATCATAATGTTCGTGCTGCCAGAAGCCTAGCCCACAAACGCAAATAACACAAGGCTAAACTGAGGCTCTGACACACCACGTCATTAACAGGGCAGCAACATTGCCTGCTCTTTACTGGGCCTGCAAGCAAAATATCCGGGTGGGGTGGGAGGGGACACCTTACCAAGTAATGACAAAGTGTTAGGGTCCAACTGAAAACCTTTTCTTTCCAGAGAAACAGGCCGGTTTTCCATCCAGACCTTGTGACACTCGGTTCCCTCTGGCCATTTGTGTTTCAAGCACTCGGCTAAAAGTTCCTTCAATGTTGTGAAGGCTCCCGCCTCTAGCAGGGAATTCCACGGTTTCTTCATCTGAAGAAGTTCCACCTCAACCCAATCTCAAACCCGCTCCCCCTTATTTTGAGGCTATGCCCTCCATGGAAACATTTTCCCTGCTTCTATCTTATCGATTCCCTTCATAATCTTATATGTTTCTATCAAGTTTCCACCCCCCCGGCTATCAATTCTCTGTCATCTTTTTTTTTGTTTAAAACATCACAAATATTTTTCGTTCTCCTCAAAAGCCCTCCCTGCCGCTCCCCACACTCGGCCAGCTGTTCCTAAGCCTTCGTGTTGTAATTTCTCCCCGCTCCCACTAATCACTGTTCCCTCTGTTCCACTACCCCCCCATCCCCGCCCCCCACAATACATAATCACACATTTCCCTCTTTTTCCTCCTGGAAAAGGGTCTCAAAACCCAAATCTTGTTTTACTCTCTCCCAACAGGCGCTGCCAGACTGGCTGATTTTGATCCATCTTTCTCTGCATTGATTGTGTTCTGGAGGATATTGTTCGTTGCATAAGGGTCTAGCTGTGGTCTCCAGAGGATGGTGATGACGGAGCAGGGGGCGGAGGGAGGTGGGGGGGGGGGGTAGGTGGGTGCGAGCTGGTGGTGTGTGTGGGGTTGGGGGAGTTTCTAATTGAACACATGGAATTGGTGAGGCCAAAACTGGAGTATTGTGTGCAGGTTTGGAAGCGTAGTGGAGAACATGCCCCTGTCTACAGCAATGGGGACAAAGGATAAAGGGCCAAGAGCTTCAGGTTTCTAGGTGTCCAGATCACCAGTAGCCTGTCCTGGTTCCCCTCCATGCCGACACTATAATTAAGAAAGCTCCACAAACACTCTACTTTCTCAGGAGGCTAAGGAAATTTGGCACGTCCGTTACGACTCTTAAAGATGCACCATAGAAAGCATTCTTTCTGGTTGTATCACTGCTTGGTATGGTTCCTGTTCTGCCCAAGACTACAAGGAACTACAAAAGGTCATGAATGAAGCCCAGTCCATCACGCAAACCAGCCTCCCATCCCTTCACTCTTTCTACACTTTCTGCTGCCTCAGGGAAAGCAGCCACCATAATGAAGGATCCCTCACACTCCGGACATTCCCTCTTCCACCTTCTTCCATTGGGATAAAAAGTTACAGAAGACAGTGCGGCGCTCCCTCAGCTCTGACCCTCTGACAGTGCGGCGCGCCCTCAGCACTGACCCTCTGACAGTGCGGCGCGCCCTCGGCACTGACCCTCTGACAGTGCGGCGCGCCCTCGGCACTGACCCTCTGACAGTGCGGCGCGCCCTCAGCACTGACCCTCTGACAGTGCGGCGCTCCCTCAGCACTGACCCTCTGATTGTGCAGCACTCCCTCAATCAGAGGTCAGTGCTGAGGGAGTGCTGCACACTGACCTTCTGACAGTACGGTACTCCCTCTGTACTGACCTTCAGATGGTACGTTATTCCCTCTGTACTGACCCTCTGACAGTGCAGTACTCCCTCTGTACTGACCTTCTGACAGTGCGGCACTCCCTCTGTACTGACCCTCTGACAGTATGGCGCTCCCTCAGTACTGATCCTCTGACAGTGCAGCACTCCCTCTGTACTGATCCTCTGACAGTGTGGCGCTCCCTCAGCACTGACCCTCTGACAGTGCGGTGCTCCCTCAGCACTGACCCTCTGACAGTGCGGTGCTCCCTCAGCACTGACCCTCTGACAGTGTGGCGCTCCCTCAGCACTGACCCTCTGAGAATGCGGCACTCCCTCAGCACTGACCCTCTGACAGTGCGGCGCTCCCTCTGTACTAAACCTCTGACAGTGCGGCGCTCCCTCAGCACTGACCCTCTGACAGTTCAGCATGTAATATCTCTCTCACAGTGCCGCGCCATCAGTATCACAGGCAACTGTCTCTCACGTTCGCTTGCACTTTGTGAAAGAGGTGGAGATTGTATCGGTCTCCCTTGTGTATTCTGATTGCACAGTAACTTTGCTCTGCACCTTCAGAGTAATTATTGCGGTTATGCTGCCATAAAAGAGATTTATTTGAGATTGCAATCTCTGAGCTGTGTGGAAGAATGGAACAGCTGAGGCTGCTTTCTCTCAAACAGCGAGTGCTGCTAGACGTCTGGAAGATGAAGGAGTTTGATAGGATAGACAGAGAGAAGATATTTCCACATCTACACTGGTGCCCAGAGTACAGTCACTGACACATCCATCCAGGGGAAACCATTTCACCCAGAGTTGTGGAGAATGTGGAAGTCCCTCCCACAGGGGGAGTGGGGGAGAATGTGGGAGTCCCTCCCACAGGGGGAGTGGGGGAGAATGTGGGAGTCCCTCCCACAGGGGGAGTGGGGGAGAATGTGGGAGTCCCTCCCAGTCCACTCACTCAGTGTAAATACTTTGCTAGACTGTTTAGCTGGCTGCTTTCCCTCTTCCTCTCCTCCCCCCCCCCCACCCCCACCCAGCTGTTCTGCGAATGATTCGACACAGAAAACAGATGTGCCTTTGGCTAATCTGCTGATCTCAGCTTCGGAATGAGATCGAACGCGACATCGCGAAAAGGATTAGATGTCATCGCTTGAGCACCATGTTACCGCTTGGCTGAGTTCTCCTGACACATCTGCTTCCTGTTATCGAGGGGGTTAGATTAGCTCAAAAGGCTGGGCAGCTGGTTAGTAATGCAGAGCAATGCCAGCAGTGCGGGTTCAATTCCCGGACCGTCAGAGAATATTCATCAAGCCCAACTTCTCAACCTTTGCCTGAGGCAGACGTAGAAGCAGAATTAGGCCACCCGAACAAGCAGCAGAGTTTAGCAACCAGAGAATTTTCACAGTAACTTCACTTCTTTGTTAATGAAAGCCTACTTGTGACTTCGATATGACTGTAAGATATAGGAGCAGAATTAGGTCATTCGGCCCATTGAACCTCTTCACCATTCAATCATGGCTGATATTTAACGAGTGCTTAACGAGTATTTTGCCTCGGTATTCACGGTGGAAAGTGAACTGGGAGATTGCACTGCAGGTTTGCGGCATACGGAAAAGATTGAGTATGTGGATGTTAGGAAAGAGGATGTGTTAGACCTGTTAAATTCTATCAAGATAGACAAGTCGCCGGACCGGATGGGATGTACCCCAGGTTATTGTGGGAGGTGAGGGAAGTGGTTGCAGAGCCCCTGGCGATGATCTTTGCGTCGTCCATGGAAACAGGAGAGGTTCTGGAGGATTGCGGATGTGGTTCCTATCTTTAAGAAAGGGAACAGGGATAGTCCAGGAAATTATCGACCGGTGAGTTTGACTTCAGTGGTTGGTAAGCTGATGGAGAGGCTTCTGAGGGATAAGATATATGAACATTTGGAGAAGTTTGGACTGATTAGGAATAGTCAGCATGGTTTTGTCAAGGGCAGGTCATGCCTTACGAGCCTAGTTGAGTTCTTCGAAAATGTGACTGAACACATTGACGAAGGAAGGGCAGTGGACGTAGTGTACATGGACTTTAGTAAGGCATTTGATAAGGTCCCACATGCAAAGCTTCTGGAGAAGGTGAGAGGGCATGGGATCCAAGGGGCTTTGGCCTCGTGGATACAGAACTGGCTTGCCGGCAGAAGGCAGAGAGTGGTTGTGGATGGGTCTTGTTCTGCATGGAGGTCGGTAACCAGAGGAGTGCCCCAGGGATCTGTTCTGGGACCCCTGCTGTTTGTCATTTTCATAAATGACCTGGATGAGGAAGTAGAGGGATGGGTTAGCAAGTTTGCCGACGATACAAAGATCGGTGGTGTTATGGATGGTCTGGAGGGATGCCAAAAGTTGCAGCGGGACATAGACAGGATGCAAGAATGGGCGGAGAAGTGGCAGATGGACTTCAACGCAGATAAATGTGTAGTGGTCCATTTTGGCAGGAATAATGGGATGAAGGAGTACAAAATAAGGGGTAGGAGTCTTAGCTGTGTTGTAGAGCAGAAGGATCTTGGGGTCCGGGTCCATAGGACTCTTAAATTGGCCTCGCAGGTGGAGGAAGTGGTCAAGAAGGCATATGGTGTACTGGCCTTCATTAATTGAGGAATAGAGTTTAGGAGTCAGGAGGTAATGATGCAGCTCTATAAGACTCTTGTCAGACCCCAGTTGGAGTATTGTGTGCAGTTCTGGTCGCCTCATTATAGGAAGGATGTAGAGGCTATTGAGAGAGTTCAGAGGTGATTTACAAGGATGCTGCCTGGATTGGGAGGCAGGCCTTATGAAGATAGGTTGAGGGAGCTGGGACTCTTCTCACTGGAGAGACGTAGGTTGAGAGGCGTCTATAAAGGTTTATAAAATGTTGAGAGGAATAGATAGGGTGGACTCTCAGAGACTATTTCCCCGAGCGGAAATGGTCAATACGAGGGGACACAGATTTAAGGTGCAGGGAAGCAAATACAAAGGAGATGTCAGGGGTAGGTTTTTCACTCAGAGGGTGATGAGTGAATGGAACCGACTGCCATCGGAGGTTGTTGAGGCAAACTCACTGGTGTCTTTTAAGAGACTTCTGGATGAGTATATGGAAACGAATAGGATAGGGGGTTATAGATAGGTCTGTGGATTGGTAGATGTGATCGGCGCAACTCGTGGGCCGAAGGGCCTGTTTGTGCTGTATTGTTCTATGTTCTCTCGGCCCCCATTCTCCTGCCTTTTCCCCCCCGATCCCCTTACTAATCAAGAACCCTATCTATCTCTGTCTTAAAGACACTCAATGACCTGGCCTCCTCTGTGGCAAAGAGTTCCGCAGATTTACCGCCCTCTGGCTGAAGAAATTCCTCCTCGTTCTCTGTTTTAAAGGATCGTCTCTTTAGCCTGAGGTTGAGCCCTCTCGTTCGAGTTTTTCCTGGAAACATCCTCTCCATGGTTCACTCTATCCAGACCTCGCAGTATCCTGTAAGTTTCGATAAGATCCCTCCATCACTACCGTTCAGCTCTCCCCTCGCCACCCCCAAAGTGGCGCTTCATCTGGGACTTTACCTGTATCCCTTCCAATAAACGCTAGGGCCTATACACAATATCTTTCGTAGAATCTGTGGGCCACAGAGATAGGCCATACTGGTCCATGCAGAACAAAATGCCCATCTGAGCAAACCCCATTTGCCTGCGCCTGGCCTGTATCCCTCTAAACATCTCCTACCCATATATCTGTCCAAATGCTTTTAAATGTTGTCCATGTCCCTGCCCCAAGCACTTCCTCCGGCAGCTCATTCCACAACCTCTGTGTACAAAAGTTGCTCCTCGGGTCCCCATTAATTCTTCCCCCCCTTAACTCAAACCTATGCCCTCTTGTTCTCGACTCCCCCATCCTAGGAAAAAGACTGAGCGCGTTCACCCTACCCATAACTCTCGTGATCTGAAACACTTCTATGAGATCAGATTCCTACACTCCAAAGGGAAAAGTCCTAGCCTATCCAATCTCTAACTCGGTGGGGGAGGCGACAGTCTAGTGATATTATCGCTTAGATTATTAATCCAGAAACTCAGCTAAATGTTCTGGGGGAACCCGGGTTCGAATCCCGCCGTGGCAGAATTTGAATTCCACAAAAAGAAATACTGGGATTAAGAATGTACTGACGACCCATTGTCAGAAAAACCCATCTGGTTCCCTTTAGGGAAGGAAATCTGCTGTCCTTACCCCGGTCTGGCCTACATGTGACTCCAGAGGCCCAGCCAAAGCAGTTGACTCTCAACTGCCCTCCGAGGGCAACAAGGGATGGGCAATAAATATTGGCCCAGCCAGCAACACCCGTGTCCCATGAAGGAATAAAAGAAATGTCCTTTAAGTCCTGGCAGCATCCTTATAAATTGGCAGACACTCCTAGCTCCCCAGCAATCTGCCTGTTGCCTTATCAGGATAGAGTTTGGAGTGGAGAGAGACAGGGGTTAGAAGGCAGCTATTTTGGAGCTTGATATTTTTGGCTGCAGATGTTTTGTTAACTGTGCATTTATTCAGAATGAAACTGAAGGCTAGCCTCGTGTATATCTGAAATGGAGATTCAATTGAATACCAGTGTATAAGCCATTTGGGCCATCATGTGTGTGCTGGCTGTTTGGTTTAACATCTGTCCAACGAGATCCATTTCCATCCTCCCCAAACTGCACTCAATCCCAATGCTCCACTCTCCCCCTGCTCTCTGCAAATCTTTCCTCTTCCAGTATTCATCCCCATTCCCTTTTGAAAGTTGCCGTTCAGTCTGCTTCCGGCCCTCCTGACAGCTCGCTGTGTCAAAAACCTTCTCCTCGTCTCCCCCGTTCCACTTCTCCTGCAGTTCCCCTCCATCGGACTCCCTGACTCTGAACATCAACACCCCTGTCACTGGAAATCGTTCCTCCTCATTTTCTCCATCAAAACCCTTTATGACTTGGAGCAGCTGGATTACAACTGCCCTTCACCCTCTCTGTCCTCAGTGGAGAGATTTTTAAAACTGAGTTAGTTCGGGGCTGCTTCTGGAGCAGTTCTGGGTGGGTTCTGGACTGCTTCTAGTTTGATTCTTAGCTGGTTCTGGAGTTGTTCTGGACTGGTTCCAGTTTGGTTCTGGAGCTGTTCTGGACTGGTTCTAGTTTGATTCTGGAGTTTTTTTTTTATTAAGCAACACAGCACGGGAAACAGGCCCTTCGGCCCAACGAGCCCGCGCCGCCGTCATACCAAATACATTATCCTATTTTAATATTCCTATATAATAATATATATTATTCCTAATATGGAAAATTTTCACCATAGGGACAATTTGTTTCCCAATCAGCCTAAGAGCGAATTTTTGGTTGTGGGAGGAAACCGGAGTGCCCAGAGAAAACCCACGCAACCACGGGGAGAACGCGCAAACTCCCGCAGACACCGGCCCAATTCCAAGTGTCTGCACAGCCACATCGATAGTCTCTGAGCTGTCATGGTGCCCTTCAGGTGGTCCACATAAAGCACTCATTTACGACATGAGGTACCAGGCAACCCATGAATCAACATCCAAGAGCTGTACCCGCACCACCTGCCGAATGCATGCTCAAATTATGGACCGAATTACCTGTGGAAAAAAGCCGTAGTTAAACAGTCCTAATATATCCCTCTATCTGCATACCGCTCATGTGGCTGTCCAAGAGACCCTTAAACAGCCCCAGCGTGCCTGCTCCCACCACCTTACTCGGCAGTGCATTCCACACCCCCACTACCCTTTGTGTGAAAAACTGCCCTCTAATATCCGTCCTATACATAGCTCCCCTCGCCCTATGGCCATGACCCCTCGTCCTATCCATTTCTAAAGGTGGAAAAAGTTTACCTCCATTTACTCTATCTATACCCCTTATAATCTTATACACCTCTATGAGATCCCCTCTAAGCCGAGTCTTTCAAGGGAAAACAACCCCAGTCTATCTAATCGTTCCTCATAAGACAGTCCTTCCATACCAGGCAGCATCCTGGTAAACCTCCTCTGCACTCTCTCCAAGGACTCCACATCCTTCCGATAGTACGGAGACCAGAACTGGGCGCAGTATTCCAAGTGAGGCCTAACCAAAGTTGTATACAACTGCAACATCAAACTCCTACTCTTATATTCTATACCCTTTTCTATGAAAGCTAACATACTATACGCCTTCTTTGTCACCTTCTCCACCTGTGAGGACACCTTCAGAGACTTGTGAACCTGCACCCCCAAGTCTCTCTGCGTCTCTATGCTCCTTATAGTTTTACCTTTTATCCTATAATTCTCTTCTACATTTTTCCGGCCAAAATGCATCACCTCGCATTTTTCCGGATTAAATTCCATTTGCCATCTATCTGCCCAATCTACCAACCTGTCTATGTCCTGTTGTATTGCCTGACACTGCTCTTCTGTACCCGCCAATCCAAGCATCTTGGGGTCATCAGCAAATTTGCTGATCTCACCACCTACCCCTACTTCCAAGTCGTTTATGTAGACCACAAATAGAAGAGGACCTAGTACTGAGCCTTGTGGCACTCCACTAGTGACAGGCTTCCAGCAGGAAAAAGAGCCTTCCACTACTACCCTCTGTCTCCTCCTCCCGAGCCAGTTCTCGACCCATCTACATACCCGACCCTGTATCCCATGCGCCTTCACCTTCTCTATCAGTCTACCATGAGGAACCTTGTCAAACGCCTTACTGAAATCCATGTAGACGACATCAACAGCCTGTCCTTCATCAACTGTTTTTGTCACTTCTTCAAAAAATTCCACCAGATTCGTAAGACAAGACTTCCCCTTGACGAAGCCATGCTGCGTATCCCTGATCAGATCGCAGCGCTCCAGATGCTCATACATCCTGTCCCTAAGGATCCTCTCCATTAGCTTACCTATAACTGAAGTCAAGCTCACCGGCCTATAGTTCCCTGGGTGATCCCTCTGACCTTTTTTTAAACAACGGTACTACGTTTGCTATCCTCCAGTCCTCTGGGACCTCACCTGTGTCCAAGGAAGAGACAAAGATTTGCGTCAGAGGCCCAGCCAAGTCTTCCCTCAACTCCCTTAGCAGCCTGGGTAAATGCCATCAGGCCCCGGAGCTTTATATGTCTTTAAGCTGCCTAACAGCCCCAACACCTCTTTCCTCGTAATCCTTATTTCCCTCAACAAATCCTCAACTTTGTCAACATCAGGCACAGACATCTGTCCAGTCTCCTGCGTGAATACCGACGCAAAGTATTCATTCAGGATCTCCCCCATTCCCTCAGGCTCTAAGCATAGATCCCCTCCACTGTCCCTAAGAGGTCAAATCTTGCCTCTAACCATCCTTTTGCTCCTTACATAGGTGTAAAATGCCTTTGGATTTTCTTTAATCCTACCTGCCAGAGCCACCTCATGGCCCCTTTTTGCCTTTCTAATACCCCTTTTAAGATCCCGTCTACACTCTCTATAAGCTTCCAGCGCTATCTCAGTCCCTAGTTGCCTAGATCTAATGTAAGCCTCTCTCTTTTTCTTGATCAAGTCCTCAATCTCCCTGGTAAGCCAAGGTTCTCTAATCCTACCTTTCCCATCCTTCCTCCTTGCCGGCACATATCTTTCCTGCAGAGAGTTTAGTTTTCCCTTGAAAGACTCCCACATGTACCTCGTCGACCTGCCCTCAAAAAGCTTATCCCAGTCCGTATCTTTAAGATCTTGCCTAATCTGGCCGTATCTAGCCCTCCCCCAGTTAAATACCCTCCCTTTTGGGCCAGTCTCGTCCTTTTCCATTAATATCCTAAAGCAGACAGAGTTGTGATCACTATTTGACACCTGCTCTCCTACCTCGACGTCAACCACCTGTCCTGGCTCATTCCCCAGAACCAAATCCAGTATAGCCCCCTCTCTAGTCGGGCCATCCACATACTGCTCCAAGGACCCTTCCAAAACACACTGTACAAATTCCTCCCCGTCCACTCCTACAGCTCTGGGCACTCTCCAATCTACTCCAGGAAAATTGAAATCTCCCACCACTACTACCCTATTTTTCCTACACTTATCTAAAATGTCCCTGCATATCCCTTCTTCCACGGCCTGCGGGCTGTTGGGCGGTCTGTAGTAAACACCCAACAGAGTAACCACTCCCTTCCTATTCCTCAACTCCACCCATAGAGACTCATAGAGTTGTTCTGGATTGGTTCTAGTTTGGTTCTGGAGCTGTTCTGGACTGGTTCTAGTTTGGTTCTGGAGCTGTTCTGGACTGGTTCTAGTTTGATTCTGGAGTTGTTCTGGATTGGTTCTTATTTGGTTCTGGAGTTGTTCCGGACTGGTTCTAGTTTGGTTGTGGGTTGGCTCTGGACTGGTTTTAGTTTGGTTCTGGGTTGGTTCTGTTCTGGACTGGTTTTAGTTTGGTTCTGGAGTAGTTCTGGACTGGTTCTAGTTTGGTTCTGGAGTTGTTCTGGACTGGTTCTAGTTTGATTCTTGGCTGGTTCTGGAGTAGTTCTGGATTGGTTTTAGTTTGGTTCTGGAGTAGTTCTGGACTGGTTCTAGTTTAATTCTGGGCTGATTCTAAAGTAATTCTGGACTGATTCTAGTTTGGTTCTGGGTTGGCTCTGGAGTAGTTCTGGAGTGGTTCTAGTTTGGTTCTGGAGTGGTTCTAGTTTGGTTCTGGGCTGGTTCTGGGGTAGTCCTGCACTGCATCGAACATGAGCAATGACAAGACATGAAACAAAGAAATAAAGAATGAATGAGAGTACATGAAAACAAACAAAAGTAAGAGGGAGAGAGAGAAAGAGGGAAAGAAATAGAAAAAGAGAGAGAGGGAGAAAGAAAATAGACAGACAGAAAGTGAAAGAGAGAGAAAGAGAGATGAGTGATTGGAAATGAACTGTTTTTTCCTACGTTAGAAATTGAGCTGGGTGTGGATTGGGAAGAGATGTGGATAAACATAGTGAGGTCAGCGGTTGTGTTAAAAGGTTATAGATTGTAAGTGAGCATGAAGAAAGATGAGGAGTAAATCAGTGGCTGGCTAATGGACATGACTCAAACAGCATTGATTTTATAAATGACAGTTTCTCGGTCAGTCGAAGCAATCTCAGCAGTGCCTAAAGAGAGCAGGATTAGCAAGATGGACTATTAATAGACAGCAGGAGACTGTGATCCTTTAAGTTAGCCATGGAGACTGGGAGGAGGGGATAAGGCTTCGACTAAAGACAAACACATCTCAATGGGAGGTCAGAAAGAGGGCATCATGAACAAAAGAGAGACTTGAATTCATGTAGTGCCTTCCAGACATTGCCAAAGTGTCTTAGGGCCGAGGGAGTGACTTGTATGTCGCGATCTGCGATGGAGAAAAAGGAAGGAGGGTCTTGACTGAACATCTTGGCTTAACGTTACACTTCCCCTCCCTCTGGCTGCTCCCTACTGTTCCAAATATCGTAACTGTGGCCCCATCCGATTGTAATTCGAGAGCAGTCGGCTATATGGGCTCACCTTGGAGTCCGAATGTTGTGGGTTCAAATCCCTGTGTCCATCTTACAAAAGAAGAAAAGCAAACTTAAACACGCAAAACTGCACTTACGCAGCGTAGAAATCCAGACCCTATTTGCCGGTGTGATACTAATGGGGCGGGGGGACTGTGCTGCACGGGTTGAGTATGAAAGATCCTGTGACTACCTTTCCAAATCCCAATATTTCACCCTCAGCAAACATCCCCAAAGCAGAGGACATGTTTAAGATAGCTGGTTGTGTGCAAAATGGCTGCCTAGATTGGCTCTTAGAATTTCATTGACTGAAAGTTGCTAGATAGGTGAAACTTTCTAAAAAATTATTTTGTGAACGCAGCCAGCATTATTGAGCTGAATTTTGGCTTGTTAGGCCTTTTCGAACAGTTGGCTGGAATTAAGGGGGTCACAGTTTGAGGAAAAGGGGTAAACCTTTTAGAATTGAGGCAAGGAGAAATTTCTTCACCCAGAGACTGGTAAATGTGTGGAATTGACTCTCACAGAAAGTAGTCAAGGCCAAAACATTATGTGAAGGAATTAGATACAGCTCTTGGGGCTGAAAGGATCGAGGGATATGGCATCAGGATATTAAATTTGATGATCAGCCATGATCAAAATGATTGGTGGAGCAGGCTCAAAGGGCTGAATGGCCTCCTCCTGCTTTTGATGGTCTGGAGTCCCATGTAGGCCAGACCGGAAAAGGATGGCAGATTTTCTTCCCTAAAGAATATTGATGAACCAGGTGGGTTTTTACAACAATGGGTCATCATTTAGACTTTTAATTCCAGATTTTTATTGAATTCAAATTTCACCATCTGCCGTGGTGGGATTCGAACCCAGGTCCCCAGAGCCTTACCCCAGGTCTCTGGATTGCCAGCCCAGTGACAATACCACTAGGTCACCGCTTGAGAAGTGGTGGGTGACTCATCTTCTTGAACCCACAGCAGTCCCTGTGGTGTAGGTACACCCACATCGCTGTTAGGGAGTTCCAGGATTTTGACCCAGTAATATACTTCCAAGTCGGGATGGTGAGTGGCTCAGAGGGGAACCTCCAGGAGGTGATATCACCATACGTCTGCTGCCTTTATCCTTCTAGATGATGCAGACCGTATGTTTGGGTGAAGCTAGGGAAGTATGAAAGAATGGCATGCCCTGCACACTAAACTTCTTATTGAGTGGGGTTCTTGTGTGGGAAATGGTGGTACAGTGTGAATGTCACTGCACTGGTGATTCAGAAGCACAGGAATGGGTTCATATTCTGCCATAGTCTCAATAATAATGACTATGAACCTCTCATCAATTGTAATAAATTAATGGAATCCCTCCAGTGCAGAAGGAGGCCATTTAACCTATCAAGTCTGCACTAGCCCTCTGAAAGAATACTCTACCTAAGCTCATTCCCTTACATTATCACCATAATGCTACACATCTGCCAGAACCAATCCACCTAACCTGTCCGTCTGTGGGATACTAAGGGACAATTTAGCATGGTCAATCCATGCTAACGTACACATCTTTGGACATTGAGGGGCAATTTAGCATGGCTAATCCACCTAACGTACACATCTTTGGACATTAAGGGACAATTTAGCATGGCCAATACACCTAACCTGCGCATCTTTAGACACTAAGGGGCAGTTTAGTATGGCCAATACACCTAACATACACAACTTTGGACACTAAAGGGCAATTTAGCATGGCCAATTCCTCTAATTTGCTCATCGTTGGACATTAGGGGACAATTTAACATGGCCAATCCACCTAACCTACACATCTTTGGAGACTAAGGGGCAATTTAGCATGGCCAATCCACCTAACCTACACATCTTTGGACACTAAGGGGCAATTTAGCATGGCTACCACACCTAACTTACACATCTTTGAATATTAAGGCCAATTTAGCATTGCCAATACACCAAACATACACATCTTTTCTCACTAAGAGGCAATTTAGCTTGGTCAACGCAACTAATCTACACATCTTTGTATTATGGAAGGAAACGGGAGCACCTGGAAGAAACCCACACAAGGATAATGTGCAGTCTCTGCACTGACAGTGACACGAGGTTGGAATTGAACCTGGTAACCTGGCGTTGTGAGGCAGCTGTGCCAACCACTGTGCCGCCCCTTGTAAAATCCCATTGGGGTTCACTAATCTTCCTTTAGGGAAAGAAATCTGCCGTCCTTACCCAATCTGGCCTACATGTGACTCTGAACCACAGCCAATGTTGATTGCTCTTAACTGCTCTCTGAAATGACCAAACGAGACACTTAATTCAAGGGGCAATTAGGGACGAGCATTAAATACTGGCCTTTCCCAGCAAGTCCTGCTGTTCGTAGGAGGATCATTTTGATTTGAAGTCGTGATCACTGCATAGTGTGCCCTCGTATTAAGTTGACCTTTCTCTACAACCCTAGCTGTGACTGTAACACTACATTCTGCATTCTCTCTCCTTTCCTTGTACTCTACATACTCTATGAACAGTATGCTTTGTCTGTATAGCATGAAAGTAACAATACTTTTCACTGCATCCCCATACACGTGACAATAATAAATCAAATCAAATCCTTCTCCCCCATGTACTCTATGAACGGTATGCTTTGTCTGTATAGCGCACAAGAAACAATACTTTTCACTGTATCCCAATACGTGACAATAATAAATCAAATCTTCCTCCTGTATGTACTCTATAAATGGTATGCTTTGTCTGTATAGCACGCAAGAAACAATACTTTTCACTGTGTCCCAATACATACGGTGAATTAAATCAAGTCAAATCCTTCTCCCCCTGTACTCTATGAACGGTATGCTTTATGTCTACAGCATGCAAGAAACAATACTTTTCACTGTATCACGATGCATGTGACAATAATAAATCAAATCCTTCTCCCCTTCTTACTCTATGAACAGTATGTTTTGCCTGTACATCCCAATACATGTGGCATTAATAAATCAAATCAAATCCTTCTTCCCCATGTACTTGGAACAGAATGCTTTGTCTGTACAGCGCGCAAGCAACAATATTTGCACTTCATCTTGATACATATGACAATAATAAATCAAATCAAGAGAATCTGGAGGGGAACTTTGCAAACACTGTTCGAGGGATCTGCAAATGTTTACAACCAGCTGGCGAGACTCCAGGCTTGTGTGTCCTCAGGATGTGTATCAGATGAAGAAGCTTGACTGGTTTTAGTGTCATTGGCACTGGAGTAGGAAATGTGAGTCAGACAGTGGGTGAGGGGGTTGAGTGAATACAGGAATACAAGAAGTTATGTTGATGGTGTTCAATGGCATATTCTGAAGTTTAAACAAAGATGGGCTGGTAGTGGGGGGAGCGAGTGGGCAAATGTTTCATCTGATTCATTGAAGGAGAGGCTTTTTTTTAAGATTAAAGTTGGATTTCCAGTACCATGCCCATTGATCTGAACCGCCCTCCCCCGTGCCTTTCCCCGTCTCAGAAAACAGGAGTCACGACTGTTTTCAAATATCAACACTGCCCCTGGCAATGGAAGGAATATAGAGGAAGTTACTGTGAAATTCCCCCAGTGTCCACAGTCCAGCGCCTGTCAATGCACCCTACCCAGCGCGTCTTTCGGACTGAGGGAGGAAACCGGAGCACCCGGAGGAAATCGTGCAAACTCCATGCAGACAGTGACCCGAGCTGGGATTTGAACCCGGGTCCCTGGCGCTGTGAGGCAGCAGCGCTAACCCACTGTGCTGGCCTCGAGGAGGCTGCAGAGGGTGGTGAATTTGTGGAACTCGCCGACCTGCTGGTGTCCGAATCGTTTCGAGATGGAGACGGAGATATTTCCATTCAAACTAAAGGGAAAGAAGAATCTGGGGAACAGGTGGGGAGGTGGACCTGGGACCAGGGAGAGAGCAACCATGGTCTGACTGAACTTGCCTACTTCTACTCCAAATTCCTGAGCAAACTAGAAGCAGGGGTAGGCCATTCGGCCCATCGAGACTGCTCCCCCATTCATTTTGATCATGGCTGGTCATCAAATTCAATATGCTGACAACTCCTCCCCTTCGTTCCCAACCCCTTCCCCTCCCGTAACAAAGAACAAAGAAAATTACAGTATAGGGACCCTCCAAGCCTGCACTGACCCTGCTGCCTGACTGAACTAAAACCCCCTACTATTCCGGGGACCATATCTCTATTTATGTATTTGTCAAGACGCCCCTTAAAAGTCACTATTGTTTCTGCTTCCACAACCTCCCACCTACCCCCCCAACAATGAGTTCCAGGCACCCACCCCATTTCCCTCGATCCCTTTGGCCCCCAAGAGCTATATCTAATTCCTTCTTGAAATCTCACAATGTTTCGGCTCAACAACAGTGGGCTAGCTGAGCGCCATTTTGGCAAGATTTCCACTCAAATTGAGCGTAATGGGGGTCTGATTCGAGACCTTTCCCTCTCCGAGTCACACTGGAACTGTAACCCCAGGTCAGTAGCTGAGAGACTGCTTCCATATGGAAGCCACTTCTGAAAATAATTGATTAACAAGTACGAAAAAATGGGCCAGGCCTTTGTGGTGGACAAGCGAGTGCAGGAGAGAGCGGGAACCCTTCTTCATAGGGGTGGCTCCTGAGGGCACGTATTCCTGCCTCAAATACCTCTCTGTGAGCCCCCACCCATCCCACAATTGAGGCTGGCATGGCAGCATAGTGGTTAGCATGGCTACCTCACAACGCCAGGGACCCAGGTTCAATTCCAGCCTCGGGTGACTGGCCAAAGCAGCAAACCTGCACATCATTGGACACTAAGGGGCAATTTAGCATGGCCAATCCACCTAACCTGCACATCTTTGGACACTAAGGGACAATTTAGCATGGCCAATCCATCGAACCTGCACATCTTTGGATACTAAGGGACAATTTAGCATGGCCAATCCACCTAACCTGCACATCTTTGGATACTAAGGGGTAATTTAGCATGGCCAACCCACCTAACTTGCGCATCTTTGGACACCAGGAGGCAATTTAGCATGGCCAATCTACTCAACTGTGCATCTTTGGACATTGAGGGGCAATTTAGCATCGCCAATCCACCTAATCCATATGTCTTTGGACACCAGGAGGCAATTTAGCATGGCCAATCCACCTAACCTACACATCTTTGGACAATAAGGGATAATTTAGCATGGCCAATACATCTAACCTGCACATCTTTGGACACTAAGGGGGCAATTTAACATGGCCAATCTCCCTAATCTACACATCTTTGGACATTAAGGGGCAACTTAGCATGGCCAATTCCCCCCCCCACCCTACTTCCCAATGTGTACATTTTTCAGACAGTTGGGGGAAGCCCATGCAGACACTGGGGAGAGAATATTCAGACTCCGCACAGACAGTGACCTGAGGCCAGAAATCGAACACTGGTCACTGGCGCAGTGCTTGCTGCCAGACCGCCCTTCTGGAACCAGGCTACTAAGTCTGTACAGCCTCTCCCTACTCCTTCTGCCTAAATGCGTGACCTCCTATCTCGAGATGTCAGTTTTGAGCAGTGCTCGGATGCCTGCTGACGATCGTTGCTGGATGGTTGGTAAAGGAATAAGTTTGTTCCCAGGAACCATGGGGTATTGAGCCTCTGCATTGTTCAGTGTCCCCGCTGATTTCACATCAGTGAATGAGAACCAGCTGCTTCCTGCACAATGGCTTTGGTGTCTTAGGTGGAAGAAAAGCAAACTCAAACTTCCTCCCCCCCTCTCCTCGCTCCCCCTCCCCTCTCCTCGCTCCCCCTCCCCTCAACATCCTCCGTCTCCCCTCTCCTTGCTCCCCCTCCCCTTCCCCCAATCCTCAAACCAAACTTAACTGGAGATTGGCTTTCCACACGAGTAAAATTCCACAGCTGTTTTGAATCGCAATGTTCTCTCTCTGCCAAAACCAAAGATTGTACAGCTTTCTGCAATCCCAGAGAACAAAAACACAGTTCCTGGGAAGCTGGAGATGTGGATGGAATCAAAACAGAAAATGCTGGAAGTGCTCAGCGGGTCTGGCGCTGTCCGTGGGGGGAGAAGCAGAGGGTAACCTTTCATCCCTCCGAGCCTCAAATCTCCTCCAGTTCCGCATATTTAATCGCTCCACCTACCTTGGCGTGGACGGTGGCACAGTTGTTAGCACCGCTGTCTCACGGCGCCAGAGACCCGGGTTCTATTCCTGGCTTGGGTCACTGTCTTGTGGAGTTTGCACGTTTTTCCCCATGTGTGCGTGGGTTTCCTCCCGTAGTCCAAAGATGTGTAGGTTAGGTGGATTGGCCATGCTAAATTACCCCTTAGTATCCAAAGATACACAGGTTAGATGGATTGGTCAAGATAAATTGCCCCTTAGTGTCCAAACATGGGCAGGTTAGGTGGATTGGCCATGCTAAATTGTCCCTTAGTATTCAAAGATACAGAGGTTAGGTGGACTGGCCATGCTAAATTGTCCCTTAGTATTCAAAGGTACAGAGGTTAGGTGGATTGGCCATGCTAAATTGTCCCTTAGTATTCAAAGATACAGAGGTTAGGTGGATTGGCCATGCTAAATTGTCCCTTAGTATTCAAAGGTACAGAGGTTAGGTGGATTGGCCATGCTAAATTGTCCCTTAGTATTCAAAGGTACAGAGGTTAGGTAGATTGGCCACGCTAAATTGTCCCTTAGTGTCCAAAGATGTGCAGGTTAAGTTGATTGGCCATGTTAACCTCCTCATTAGTGTCCAAAGATGTTAGTGGGGTAAATACGTCAAGATGCAGGGTAGGGCATGGGTGGGATGTGGAGACTGAGTGCAAACCTGATGGGCCGAATGGCCTGTATTTGACTGTAGCAATGCTATGATTCTGATAAGCAAACTCCACACAGACAGTGTCCCAAGCCAGGAATCGAACCCTGCATCCCTGGCGCTGTGAGGTAGCCATGTTAACCACTGTGCCACCGTGCCACCCTTGGTGCTGCTCACCTAGCCTTGACTCCCCTGTGTTTTCATGGGCTGTTTTGGAAGCTTCGCTAGATTTCCCCCAAACAGTGTACTCAAAACAAGATAATTGAAGTTGCTTACTGCAGGGAAAATGAAAAACATTGACTGGAGTCGGCACTCGTTTTGGTTAATGGCAGATTTGGGCACCTGCTAGTAACAGAATTGGCATGCAAATTCTTTTTTTAACGTTCTCAGCCGAAAGCTGGAATATATAGCTCGCTTCACAACCATTATCGATTGTCTTAAAGACCATTCTGGTTCACTAATGGCCGACATGTGTCTGCAGAGCCAAAGCAAAATGGCCACCTCTTAACTCCCTCTCTGAAATATTCAGTGCAAGGGCAATTAGAGAGGGGAATTAAGAATCTACTGATGACCATTATCGGGAAAACCCATCTGACTCACTCATATCCTTTAGAGAAGGGAATCATTGAATCCTATAGTGCAGAAGTAGGCCATTCAGCCCATCGAGTCTGCACTGACCACATTCCCCACCAGGCCCTATCTCCACAAGCCCAACTGGAAAGCCTTGCTTACAGTTCCCACATCCTGTGCAGGGAGGTGGGGGAATGCCGGCCCTGTCAACGGTATTCCTGCTTAGGGAAAGAAATCTGCTGCCCTTACTCGTCCTGGCCTACGTGTGACTCCAATCCCATGATCAAGGTAGTTGACACCTAATTGCCCCTCTGAAATGGCCGAGCATTACAAGGGGTAATGAGGAATAGCCAACAATGCACATATCCAATGAATTAAAAAGAAAATGTCCCCTTTGGGGAAGGAAATCTGTCGTCCTTATCCAGTCGGGCCTACGTGTAACTCTAACTCCACAGCCAATGTGGTTGATTTCAAGGGCGAAGGGCAACATATTTCCTTCCTCGAACTGTAAACTATCACTTCTTTAATCTGACAAGAAATGATATCTAACTTGTTGATCTGCAGGGCAAAAGCTTTATAATCCCACTGAAATTTTATTGGGACTCAGAAGAACAAGGGAGGTCTTATAGAAATATATAAGATTATGAAGGGAATTGATAAGATAGAAACAGGGAAGATGTTTCCACTGGCGGGTGAAACTAGAACTAGGGGGCATGGCCTCAAACTAAGGGGGAGCAGATTTAGGACTGAGTTGAGGAGGAACTTCTTCACCCATAGGGTTGTGAATCTGTGGAATTCCCTGCCCAGTTGAGGCTCCCTCATTGAACGTTTTTAAGGCAAGGATAGATAGATTTTTGAACGGTAAAGGAATTAAGGGTTATGGTGAGCGGGCGGGTAAGTGGAGCTGAGTCCATGAAAAGATCAGCCATGATCTTATTGAATGGCGGAGTAGGCTCGAGGGGCCGAATGGCCTACTCCCTAGTTCTTATAAGCAGATCTTGGAGGTGGAGACACTGTTGTGATATAGGAAACAGACAGCAAGATCCCACAAGCCGCGCCACACCGTTCTGAGTGGTGTTAGCCAAATGTTGAATGCGGAGCACAGCGATTGGAAGTAGGAGTGGGCCATTCAGCCCTTCAAGCCTGCTGCACCATTGAATACAACTATGTTTGGTCTATTTTGGCCTCAGTTTCTTCTCTGCATCCTAAATCCCTGTATTCCTCGATCGTTCATCCACCTCCACTCTAAATATTTCGAATGATCCAACCTCCAGTGCCCTTTGGGGCAGAGAATTCCAGAGATTTAGCACCCCCTGTAAGAAAAAATTTCTACGCACCTCAGTTTTAACTGATATCTTGACACTATCTCCCTTTGTCCAAGACTCTCCCGTGTGAAAAATATTTCACCATTTACCTGATCAAGCTCTACTCACTCTGGATCTTTGAATAAGGTCACACCTCACTCTTCTAAACTCAGAGGAACACAGATCCAGTCCACTTTCTTGCTTTCAAAAGAGTCATCATTCCTCCTGACACTCGCTTCCCGAGAGACAGCGGCATTGAGGGGACGCCGGTCTGGATTCGGGTTGCTAAGGCAGGTCTTAAACAGATGGTTTTTTTCAGATTGGGAGGTCAACATAAAGTTTATTTATTAGTGTCACAAGTAAGTCTTGCATTAACATCGCAATGGAGTTACTGTGAAAATCTCCTAGTCCCCTCACTTCAGCGCCTGTTCGGGTAACACTGAGGGAGAATTTAGCATGGCCAATGCACCCTAACTGGCACGTCTCTTGGATTGTGGAAGGAAACCAGAACACCCGGAGGAAACCCACGTTTACACGAGGAGAACGTGCAGAGTCCACAGAGGCAGTGACCCAAGCCAGGAATCGAACACAGGTTCCTCGCGATGTGAGGCTGCAGTGCCAATCATCGTGCCATCCTGTCACCCTATGCAACCTCTGAGCCAAAGCTCCCTCCCTGGGTCCTGACTAAATGGGCATTTAAAAAAAAATTCATTCATGGAACATGGGCATCGCTGGCTGGGCCAGCATTCATTGCCCATCCCCACTTGCCCTTGGAGGGGCAGTTGAGAGTCAACCACATTGCTGTGGCTCTGGAGTCACATGTAGGCCAGATCAGGTAAGGATGGCAGATGGTACAGTAGTTGGCACTGCTGCTCTGGTGTTGTGAGATTTCTTACTATGCTCACCCTAGTCCTATGCTGGCATCTCAACAACATGCCTCAAAGCACCACGGATCGGTTTAATTCCCTACTGTGGGTCACTGTCTGTGTGGAGTTTGTACATTCTCCCTGTGTCTGCCTGGGTTTCCTCCGGGTGGTCCAGTTTCCTCCCATAGTTCAAAGATGTGCAGGTTAGGTGGATTGGCCATGCTAAATTGCCCCTTAGTGCCCAAAGATGTGCAGGATAGGTGAATTGACCACACTAAATTGCCCCTTAATGCCCAAAGATGTGCAGGTTAGGTGGATTGGCTATGCTAAATTGCCTCTTAGTGCCCAAAGATGTGCAGGTTAGGTGGATTGGCCATGCTAAATTGCCCCTTAGTGCCCAAAGATATGCAGGTTAGGTGGATTGGCCATGCTAAATTACCTCTTAGTGTCCAAAGATGTGGAGGATAGGTGGATTGGCCACACTAAATTGCCCCTTATTGCCCAAAGAAGTGCAGGTTAGGGTGGATTGGCCATGCTAAATTGCCCCTTAGTGCCCAAAGATGTGCAGGTTAGGTGGATTGGCCATGCTAAATTACCCCTTAGTGTCCAAAGATGTGCAGGTTAGGTGGATTGGCCATGCTAAATTGCCCCTTAGTGCCCAAAGATGTGCAGGTTAGGTGGATTGGCCATGCTAAATTGCCCCTTAATGTCAAGGGGGCTAGCTAGGGATTGTTGGGATAGGATTGTGATCGCTGCAGACTTGATGGGCCGAATGGCCTCCTTGTGCATTGCAGGAATTCCCTGCCCTAAATGACATTAATGAACCAGATGGATTTTTCCAACAATGGGTCATTAGTAAATTCTTAATTCCAGATTTTTTTTCATTGAATTCAATTTCCACCATCTACCGTGGTGGGATTCGAACTAGGATCCCCACAACATTAACTCGAGTTTCTGGATTAACAGTTTAGCAATGGTACCACTAGGCCATTGTCTCCTCCAATGGGGAAATATCTTGGTCCTCTTTGCTTGATGTGTTGCCCATGCCTTATAATTAAGATTGGACAATTATCTAACCTGATTACAGGGGCCAAATAATATTCTTTAGTTCCGCTCCACACAATCTGCTGACTTGGGGGATTGCTTTAGATCTCATTGCCTCTAAAGGGCAACAGTGAACATTATTTGCTTTTCAGGCTTCCTGGCTAAGTTAAACCCAAAACATGCACTTAAAGTTTATTTATTAGTGTCACAAATCAGCTTACATTAACTCTGCAATGAAGTTATTGTGAAATCCCCAAATCACCACACTCCAGCGCCTGTTTGGGTAACAGGGAGAATTTAGCATGGCCAATTCACCTAACCAGCACGTCTTTCGGACTGTGGGAAGAAACCAAAGCACCCGGAGGAAATCCACGCAGACACGGGGAGAACGTGCGGACTCTGCACAGACAGTGACCCCAAGCCGGGAATCGAACCTGGCACCCTTTAACGCCATCCTTTAATGGTATGGTGACCATTTTAATAATTCTCAACCTGGCTTTCAAACCATTTTTTGCCTCACATATTCCTGTGACCTTCTCCAGATTTTCCTACTGGCCCCCCACCCCCTCCAAGTTTCTGCAGTCCTCCAACTCCCTCCAGGGTGGCCATGCTAAATTTCCCCTTAGTGTCCAAAGATGTGCAGGTTATGCAGATTGGCCATGCTAAATTGCCCCTTAGTGTCCAAAGATGTGCAGGTTATGCAGATTGGCCATGCTAAATTGCCCCTTAGTGTCCAAAGATGTGTAGGTTAGGTGGATTGGCCGTGCTAAATTCTCTCTCAGTGTTACCCGAACAGGTGCCGGAGTGTGGCGACTAAGGGATTTTCACAGTAACTTCATTGCAGTGTTAATGTAAGCCTATTTGTGACACTAATAAGTAAGCTTTAATTCCATCCTCATGAGCGTCAACTGATTCTCATTGCTCCAACATTCACCTTCAGCTGTGTCAGTGCCCTGAATTCTGTCCCTAAACCTCTGTCTCTCTCTCTCTCTCTCTCTCCTCCAATAAGCCGTTCCTGAAAACCAACTGCTGTTTCTGATATCCCCTCACGTGAATTGAGTGGCAACTTTTGGCCATTTCATGTTGTGAAGAACTTTGAGAAAGTTATTGAATGTGCTACGAGCTTATTAATGATAAAACCTCACACAAAAACCTTTGTAGAATACAAAGGGACCAAGTCAACAATGGTATTTAAAACATACATGGCATCTTTAAGGTCATACAATTCCATATTGCACAGATTGGTAATCAGTAATATGCTATTTTTACCCATTGTTATCATAGATTGTTAGCAAAGAAGACCATTCAGCCCATCCACTCTGCACTGACAACAATCCTACCAGGTACTAACCCCGTAATCCCACTGCTAAATTTCCCTTTACTGTCATTCACTTAGCCCACACATCATAGGTGCAATTTAGCATGGTGAATCTAAGGTAGGAGCGAGTCCCACATTCTCCCCCACTCCCCGTGAGAGCGAGTCACACATTCTCCCCCACTCCCTGTGGGAGCAAGTCCCACATTCTCCCCCATTCCCCATGGGAGCGAGTCCCACATTCTCCCCCACTCCCCGTGGGACCGAGTCCCACTTTCTCCTCACTCCCCGTGGGAACGAGTCCCACTTTCTCCTCACTCCCCGTGGGAACGAGTCCCACATTCTCCCCCACTCCCCATGGGAGCGAGTCCCACATTCTCCCCCACTCCCCGTGGGACCAAGTCCCACTTTCTCCTCACTCCCCGTGGGAACGAGTCCCACATTCTCCCCCACTCCCCGTGGGAGCAAATCCCACATTCTCCCCCACTCCCCGTGGGAGCAAATCCCACATTCTCCTCAATACCATGGGAGCGAGTCCCACATCCTCCCCACTCCCCGTGGGAGCGAGTCCCACATTCTCCCCATTCCCCATGGGAGTGAGTCCCACATTCTCCCCAGTCTCTGGGTAAAGACGTTTCTCCTCAATTCCCTGTTGGATTTGTTTGTGACTCTCTTACGATGATGACCCCCTCATTCATCCCTGAAACAGTGTCTTACTCAGTCCTAATCCTTCTGCCCTACCCCCATAACCCTGCATAGTTCCCATCTCCAACCCACGTAACTGCACATCTTTGGACACTAAGGGGCAATTTAGCATGGCCAATGCATCTAATCTACACATCTTTGGACACTAAGGTGCAATTTAGCATGGCCAATCCACCTAATCTGCACATCTTTGGACACTAAGGTGCAATTTAGCATGGCCAATCCGCATAACCTGCACATCTTTGGACACTAAGGTGCAATTTAGCATGGCCAATCCGCATAACCTGCACATCTTTGGACACTAAGGGGCAATTTAGCACGGCCAATCCACCTAATCTGCACATCTTTGGACACTAAGGGGCAATTTAGCATGGCCAATCTGCATAACCTACACATCTTTGGACACTAAGGGGCAATTTAGCATGGCCAATCCACCTAACCTGCACATCTTTGGAGTGTGAGAGGAAACAGGAGCACCCGAAGGAAATGTGCAGACACGGGGAGAATGTGCAAACTCTGCGCAGTCAAGTGACCTAAGCCGGGAATCGTACCCAGGTCGCTGGCACTGAGAGGCAACAGTGCTAACCCACTGGGCCATTGTGCTGCCCTTCCATCATTACTAAGCTCTCGATCAAGTCACCCCTTTTCACTTTTCTAGCAAGCAGAGCTTAGCTGTTCTTGCCCAATTGATGTCAGCTCTCCATCCTATTTGAGGCATGGCTTGTTTTTATTTGAACTAGTCCCTTTATCCTGAATAACTCACCTCATTTAATTTCTGCAGGTTTCTTCAACATTTGGCACAGTTTCCCTCAGTCATTCTGATAAATAAATTGCCTATTCTTTCCACCAAGGTTTGCAGCCAAGTTGTAAAGAACATTGGGGGCACTTTCACAACATGCACACACACACAAAAATGGACCAAATACTCGGAGCTCAATCTTGAAGCTGTTAAATTTTAATCAGCCTCTCATTCATTATTTAGTGGCTGGTTGTCGATGGATACCAGGGAGGCCAACATTCCCAAGACACAGTTACAAAGGGAATTTTGCTTTGATTCTACGATTTTCCAAGCCTCTCTGGAAATGCTGTAAATCACTACATTTCTCTTTCAACACTCTCTCTTTCTCTGTGCCACTCTCCTTCATCACTGTTTACTCCATCCTTCTCTCTCACGACCTCCCCATCCTTTCTCTCTCTGTCCGACCTCCTTTATCACTCCCGTCTCGATTCTTTTCTCTCTCACTCTCTCTTTCCCTCCATCTTTTCCTCTGCCTCTCTCTCTATCCTTTCCCTCTCTCTCTCTGTGCCTAACATCCTTTATCACTCCTGCCTCAATCCTTTTCTCTATCTTTCTCTCTCTCTCCCTCCATCCTCTCTCTCTCTCTCTTTCTCCTCCTCTTTTACCACTGTTGGCTTCCTCCTTTTCTCTCTTGCTCTCTCTCCCTCCTGCACCCTTTCTTTCTCAGTGCCTAACGTTTATCACTCCTGATTCAATCCTTTTCTCTCTCACTGCCTCTCTTTCTCTCTCTCTCTCCATCTTTTCTCTCTCTGTCCTACCTCTTTTAGCACTGCTAAATCGATCCTTTTCTCTCTCGTTACTTTCTCTCTCTCTCTCCATCCTACCACTCTCTCTCTCTCTGTACCCATGGAATCCTACAGTGGAGAAGGAGGCCACTCAGCCCATCATATCTGCACTGACCACAATCCCACCCAATCCTTCTCATAACTATCTGCATTTACCTTAGCTAGTTCCCCAACGGCAATTTACATGGCCAGTCCACCTAACTCGCATATGCTTTGGACACTAAGGGGCAATTTAGCACGACCAGTCCATCTAACCTGCACATCTTTGGACACTGAGGAACAATTTAGCATGGCCAATCCATCTAACCTGCACATCTTTGGACTGTGGGAGGAAACCGGAGCACCCAAAAGAAACCCACAGATAGGGGGGGGGGGGGGGGGGGGGGGGGAAGAACGTGCAACCCCTGGACGGACAGTGACTCAAGCTGGGAATCGAATCCTGGTCCCTGGTATTGTAAGGCAGCAGCACTAAGCACTGCTTGATCCTTTTCTCTCTCGTCGTGTTGTCTTCCTCTCTCTCCCGCGAACCTTTCTCCTTACCACCCCCCCCCTTCTCTCACTCTCCCTGTCAGTTCACCCCTCCACCCTCTCCCTCTTCTCTGTCACTGTCTCTCTCTGATGGATCTCCCTCAAACCCCATCGCCTCTTCTGTCCACTGTTCCACCCCACCCTTCCCTTGTCTATGTGCATCCCTCTCCCTTTCTCTGTGTCGATTATATAACCGGGAGATTCAAGGGGAAGGGAGTGCATTCGACCCATCACATCCCCTGCTATCCCTTTGTAAGAACGATCCAATCAATCAGTCTCAATGTAATGCCCCCTGCGACGTGGGTGGGTAACGCTTTTTCCTCAGCGTTCCTGACTTCTTGGCTCACCCGTAACCCCTTTTCCTCCCCAAACATCGGAGGACAGAGGGGCAAGTAAAAAGTTTGACTCGATTCTCAACTCCCTCTACACCCGCCACAACGCACCAAAAATGCACCGACCTCCTCCCCGCAAAAAAAGACATTCTTTAAAACTTGGAAACACTCAGCATTGTTTACGAGACACAGAGGGAGAGAAGAGCTTTGCAAAGAAAGTGATCGCAACTGGTTTAAAAATAGATGTGGTTTTGCAGAGAATCCACCAACATTTTTTTTCCCGATTGACGCCTCCCCACCCCCCAGCCCGGACGCAGCAGGAGGGTCTGCACTCTCTGTGCTCCCCCACTACACAGAGCTTGAGCCACACAGACGGATAGAAACCAAAGAGTTTGCAGCACCCACCTCATTACTGGCTGAGTCCTTCACAATCCACTCTGTCTTTCTGTGTCTGTCTGCTCCCACGCAGTGAGTCGCAGTTCCCTATCAGATACTTGCTCTGTGTGTTCACATGCTCTCTTTAGAGAATTGCGTTAAATTATATTATGAAGCATACATACCTACACGCTTAAACACACGCACACTCACTCATACACTTAAACACACACTCACAGACTTAAACACACACTCACAGACTTAAACACGCACTTAAACACACAGATATGCCTTGATCTTCAAGAGATTCCCAAGAATCTCTCTGCTCCTCTGCACAATCTCTCTTTCTCTCTCTCTCCTCCCTCTCATTCTTTTCCCCTCCCCTCTCTGTTTTTCTCTCTCTCTCCTTCAACCCCTTAAATGCACAATCCCCTCTCTCACACACACACACACACACGTCTCCCTCCCTCCCCCCAATACACAAAAACACACACATGCCTCCCCCTCTCTCCTCCCTCCCACTCTCTTTCTCCCCTCTCTCTCATACTCTCTCCTCCTTCTCCCTCTCTCCCATCTCTCGTCTCTCTGCCCCCTTCCTCTTCTCCCTTCCCCGCTTCCCCACCCTCGTCTCCCCCATCCCTCTTTCTCTCCCCCGCCTCTTCTTCTTGCTCCCTCCTCTTCAAGCCCTCTCCTCCGCCTTCCTCTTTATTCCCCTACCTCTATCTGTCTCCCCCCTCTCTCTCTCTCCCTCTCTTTTCTCCTTCTCTCCCTCTCTCTCTCTCCTTCTCCCCCTCACTCTCTCTCCTCTCGCTTTTTTTCTCTCACCCTCCTCCTCTCTCTCCCTTCTCCCTTCTTCCCCCCCTTCTCCTTTCTTTCTCCTCCTTCTCCCTTCTTCCCCCCCTCCTCTTTTATCCCTCTCTCCCCCCTCCCTCCCCCTCCCTCCCCTCTCCCCTCCCTCCTCCTCTCCCCCTCCCTCCCCTCCCCCCTCCCTCCCTCTCTCCCCCTTCCCTCCTCTCTCTCTCCCCCCTCCCTCCCTCTCCCCTCCCTCCCTCTCTCTCCCTCTCCCCCCCTCCCTCCCTCTCCTCTCTCTCCCTCCCTCGCCTCCCTCCTCTCTCCTCCCTCTCTCTCCCCTCTCTCTCCCCTCCCCCTCTCTCTCTCCTCCTCTCCCTCCCTCTCTCTCTCTCCCCCCCCTCTCTCCTCTCCCCCCTCTCCCCCCCCTCCCTCCCTCTCTCCCCCTCCCCCTCCCCTCCTCTCCCCTCTCTCCCCCTCTCCCCCCTCCCTCCCTCCCCCCCTCTCCCCCCTCCCTCCCTCTCTCTCCCCCCCTCCCTCCCTCTCTCTCCCCCCTCCCTCCCTCTCCTCTCTCTCCTCCCCTCTCTCTCTCCCTCTCTCTCTCCCTCCCTCCCTCCCTCTCTCTTCCCTCCCTCCCTCCCTCTCTCTCCTCCCTCCCTCCCTCTCTCTCCCCCCCTCCCTCTCCCCCCCTCTCTCTCCTCCTCTCCCCCTCCCTCTCTCCCCTCTCTCTCTCTCTCCTCTCTCCTCCTCCCTCCCTCCCTCCCTCTCTCCCTCTCTCTCCTCTCTCCCCCTCTCTCTCTCCTCTCCCCTCCCCTCCCTCCCTCTCCCCCTCCCTCCCTCCTTTCCCCCCTCCCTCCCTCCTCTCTCCCTCCCCTCCCCCCTCTCCCCCCTCCCTCCCTCCCTCCCTCTCTCCCTCCTCCCTCTCTCCCCTCCCTCCCCTCCCTCCTCTCCCCCCTCCCCCGTCCCTCTCTCTTCCCCCCTCCCTCCCTCTCCTCTCCCTCCCCTCCCCTCCCTCCTCCCTCTCCCCTCCTCCTCTCCCCTCCCTCCTCCTCTCCCTCCCTCCCCTCCCTCCCTCTCCCCCCCCCTCCCTCCCCTCCCTCTCCCTCTCCTCTCCTCTCTCTCCCCCTCCCTCCCTCTCTCTCCCCCCTCCCTCCCTCCTCTCTCCCCCTCCCTCCCCTCTCCCCCCCTCCCTCCCTCTCTCCCCCCCCCCTCTCTTCTCTCTCCCCCTCTCCCCCTCTCTCTCTCCCCTCTCCCTCCCCCCCTCCCTCCTTCCCCTCTCTCCCTCCCCCTCCTCCCCCCTCCCTCCTCTCTCTCCCCCTCCCTCCTCTCTCTCTCTCCCCCCTCCCTCCTCTCTCCTCTCCCCCTCCCCCTCCCCTCTCTCTCTCCCCCTCCCTCCTCTCTCCCTCTCCTCTCCCCTCCTCCCTTCTCTCTCCCCCCTCCCTCCTCCTCCCTCTCTCCCCCCTCCCTCCCCCCTCTTCTCCCCCCCTCCCTCCCTCTCTCCCCCTCCCCCCTCCCTCCTCTCTCTCCCTCCTCCCTCCCCCTCCCTCCCTCCCCCTCTCTCCCCCTCCCTCCTCCCTCTCCCCCTGCCCTCCCTCTCTCTCTCCCCCTCCTCCCTCTCTCTCCCCCTCCCTCCCCTCTCTCTCTCCCCTCCCTCCCTCTCTCTCCCCCCCTCTCTCTCCCCCCCCCCTCCTCCGTCCTCTCCTCCTCCCTCCCTCCGTCTCACTCCCCCCTCCCCTCCCTCTCTCTCTCTCCCCCCCCCTTCCTCCCTCTCCTCAGATCCCCCACCTCCCGTCTCTCTTCTCTGCCCCCCTCCCTCTCTCTCTTCTCCCCCCCGTCCCTCCCTCTCCTCTCTCCCTCCTCCCTGCCCTCTATCTCCCCCCTGCCTCGCTCTCTCTCTCTCTCTCTTCTCCTCCCCCACTCTCCCTCCCTCTCTCTCCCCCTCCCTCTCTCTCTCTCCCTCTCCCTCCCTCTCTCTCCCCCCTCCCTCCCTCTCTCTCTCTCTCTCCCCGCCTCCCTCCCTCTCTCTCATCTCTCCCCCCTTACTCCGCTCTCTCTTTCTCCCCGCTCCCTCCCTCTCTCTCTCTCCCCCTCCCTCCCTCTCTCTCCCCCTCGGCTCCGTCCTCTCTCTCTACCCTTCCCTCCTCTCTCTCTCTCCCCCCCTCCCTCTCTCTCTCTCCCCCTTCCCTCCCTCTCTCTCTCCCCCCCCTCCCTCCCTCTCTCTTCCCCCCCCCTCCCTCTCTCTCCTCCCCCCTCCCTCCTCTCTCTCTCCCCCTCCCTCCCTCCCTCTCTCTCTCTCCCCATCCCTCCTCCCTCTCTCTCTCTCTCCCCCTCCGTCCCTCCTCTCTATCCCTCGTCTTCCCCCCTCCCTCCCTCTCTCTCTCCCCTCACCTCCTCTCTCTCATCTCTCTCCCCCCTTCCCTCCCTCTCCTCTCTCTCGGTATCTCTCCCCCCTCCTCCCTCCTCTCTCTCCACCCCTTCCCGTCCCTCCCTCTCTCTCCCCCCTCCCTTCTCCTCTCCCTCTTCTCTCCTCTCTCCCTCTCCACCCCTCCCCCCTCTCCTCTTCCTGCCCTCTCCTCCCTCCCTCTATCCCCTCCCTCTCTCCCCCCTCCTCTCCCTCTCTCTCCCTCTCCCTCTCTCTCCCCCTCCCTTCTCCCTCTCTCTCCCCTTCCCTCTCACTCTCTCCCCCTCCCTCTCTCCCTCTTCTCCCCCCTTCTCCCTCTCTCCCTCTCTCCCCCTCCTCCCTCTCTTCCCCTCTCCCATCTCTCCTCTCCCCCTCCCCTCTTCTCACCCTCCCCCCTCCTCCTCTTCTCTCTCCTCCTCTTCCTCCCTCCCTCTATCCCCTCCCTCTCTCTGCCCTCCCTCTCTCTCTCCCCTCCCTCTCTCCCCTCCCTCTCCCTCTTCCTCCTCCCCCCTCCCTCCCTCTCCCTCCTCCCCCCTCTCTCCCTCTCTCCTCCCCCCTCTCCTCCCCTCTTCTTCCCCCCCTCCCTCTCCCTCTCTCCCTCCCTCCCCCTCCCTCTCTCTCTCTCCCTCCCCCCCCTCCCTCTCTCCCCCCTCCCTCTCTCTTCCTCCCCCCTCCCTCTCTCCCCCCTCCTCTCCCTCTCCCCCCTCCCTCTCCCTCTCCCCCCTCCACCTCTCCCCCCTCTCCCTCTCCCTCTCTCCCCCCTCTCTCTCTCCCCCCGCCTTTTTTTCCCTCTCCCTCTCTCCCCCCCTCCCCTCCCTCTCTCCCCCCCTCCCTCTTTCTCTCCCCCTCCCTCTCTTTCCCCCCTTTACTCTCTCTCCCCTCTCTCTCTTCTTCCCTCTTTCTCTCTCCCTCTCTCTGTCTCACACACACACACACACCTCCCTCTCTCTACCCTTTTCTCTCCATCTTAGTTTATTCCCTTCCCCTCTCTCCCCTCACTCCGTAATCTCCCTCTCTCTCTCTCTCTCACACACTCCCCTGCCTCGCTTCCCTTCCTCTCCCTTCCCAATCCCTCTCCCCCTATCCGTCCCTTTCCCTCTACTCCTCTCCTGCGCTTCTCCCCGCCCTCCCCTCTCCTTCCCCCCACCCCCCTTCCTCTCCCCCTCTCCTCTCTCCCTCTATCTCCTCTCCCTCTATCTCTCCCTCTCTCTCTCTTCACTCTCTTCCTCCTCTCCTCCCCCCTCCCCTCCCCCCAGAGTGCCAGACCACCATCTGTCTGATACATTTTTTCAGAACAAAACTTTCATTCACAGTGGCCTCCACGACACCAAACAGAGTTGGCAAAGCAGAGGGCAGAGAGCAGAGGACACCATCCCAAAATGGCAGATTAACACAAGGACGTTGTCAGTGAGAGAGGGGGAATACAGCCCCCTCAGGACATACACAAACGCTTTCGCATCCAAAGGTGGTTTCTCTCTCTCTCTCTCAATGTGGGATACATGGTAGCCATCATGCACAGCAAGATCCCACGAGTCACGATGTGATACTGATCCATTTGCCATTGGTTGAGGGAGGAAACATTGGCTCCCAGGAGATTGAAACGCAGAATCCTGACACTGCAGAGGGAGGTCATTCGGCCCATCGAATCGGCACTGACTATCTGATAGAGCGTCTTAGCCAGGCTCTATCCCCATAACCTCATATTTACCCTCCTAATCTCCCCAAACTATACGTCTTTAGACTTTAAAGAATAAATTAGCGTGGCCGCTAAGAGGCAATTTAGCATGGCCAATCCATCTAACGCACTCATCTCTGGACAGTAAAGAGCAGGTTAGCATGGCCAATCCACCTAACCTGCACAACTTTGTACACTAAGGGGCAATTTAGCATGGCCAATCCATCTAACCTGCACAACTTTGTACACTAAGGGGCAATTTAGCATGGCCAATCCATCTAACCTGCACATCTTTGTACACTAGGGGAATTTAGCATGCCAATCCATCTAACCTGCACATCTTTGTACCTAAGGGGCAATTTAGCATGGCCAATCCATCTAACCTGCACATCTTTGGACACTAAGGGGCAATTTAGCATGGCCAATCCATCTAACCTACCCATCTTTGGACACTAAGTGACAATTTAGCATGCACAATCCACCTAACCTGCACATCTTTGGACACTAAGGGGCAATTTAACATGGCCAATCCACCTAACCTGCACAACTTTGTACACTAAGGGGCAATTTAGCATGGCCAATCCATCTAACCTGCACATCTTTGTATGCTAAGGGGCAATTTAGCATGGCCAATCCATCTAACCTGCACATCTTTGTAGACTAAGGGGCAATTTAGCATGGCCAATCCATCTAACCTACCCATCTCTGGACACTAAGTGACAATTTAGCATGCACAATCCACCTAACCTGCACATCTTTGGATACTAAGGGGCAATTTAACATGGCCAATCCACCTAACCTGCACATCTTTGGATACTAAGGGGCAATTTAGCATGGCCAATCCACCTAACCTGCACATCTTTGGATACTAAGGGGCAATTTAGCATGGCTAATCCACCTAATTTATCCATTTTTGGACACCATGGGACAATTTAGCATGGCCAATCCATCTAATCTGCACAACTTTGAACATTAAAGTGCAATTTAGCATGGCCAATCCACTTAATCTGCACATCTTTTGACATTAAAGTGCAATTTAGCACAGCCAATCCACTTACCCGACCATCTTGGGACACTAAAACAGTGGTTGGCACTGCTGCCTCACAGCGCCAGGGACTCAGGTTCGATTCCTGGCTTGCATCGCTCTCTGTGTGGAGCCTACACCTTCTCACCCGTGTCTGTATGGGTTTCCTCCGGGTGCTTGGTTCCCTCCCACATTCTGAAAGACATGCTGGTTAGGGTACAGTGACTCAAACAGGCACCGGAGTGCAGCAACTAGGGAAATTTCATAGTAACTGCATTGAAGCGTTAATGTAAGCCTTACCTGCGACTAATAAATGAATTTTAACTTTAACTAAAGGGCAATTTAGCACGGCCATTCCACCTAACCTGCACATCTTTGGACTGTGGTCGGAAATTGGAGCACCCGGGGGAAACCCACGCAGACACAAGGAGAACGTGTATACTCTGCAGTGACAATGACCCGAGGCTGGAATTGAACCTGGGTCTCTGGCGTTGTGAGGCAGCAATGCTAACCACTGTGCCATCATGCCTCCCTCATTCCCCAGCCACCACTGCTCCCGTCTCAAAATTCCCCACCTTGTTTGGGATAGTGTCAGGGCAATGTTCACTGTGAGCAGACTGAGTGACACCTCTGACAAGGCAGCACTCCCTTCATACTGAACTTAAAGCCTCAACTTGGACAAGGCAGAGTGGGTAAAAGACCTACCACATACTTTAGCACCTCCATCTCAAAAAGAGGAGACGGCTCACCGTTGTTGAACCAAACAGGACGCAGGTTAACGGCTCAGCAGAGGTTGTGGGATCTTGCTGTGCGCACATCAGCTGTTGCGTTTCCCACTTGGAGTAGCGAACTCACGAAGAGGGAGTTCGTCAGCTAGAAAGGGATGTGGGATGCCTATTTGGGTAGAGTGTGGGGGAGGAGTTGGTGTGAAAGAGGCGGCATGGTGTCACAGTGGGGTTAGCACTGCTACCTCACAGCGTCAGGGACCCGGGTTCGATTCCTGGCTCGGGTCACTGTCTGTGTGGCGTCTGTACATTCTCCCTGTGTCTGCATGGGTTTCCTCTGAGTGCTCTGGTTTCCTCCCACAGCCTGAAAGATGTGCTGGTGCATTGGCCATGCTAAATTCTCCCAGAGTTTTTACCCAAACAGGTGCCCATGAGTGGCAACTAGGGGATTTTCACAGTAACTTCATTGCAGTGTTAATGTAAGTCTACTAGCGATACTAATAAATCAACTTTATATATTTTTGGTTGTGACGAGTTGGCCTTGCTGTAATTACAATCCTCCGGCCACTGGCAGCAGTCTCGCATCACCATTCCCACCTCCTAGTCACAATTCCAGTCAAGTTCTGAGACTCTCATGGATGAAGATAACAATATCAGTTTGTGTGGCATAGAAAGAGGAAAAGAATAGGGATTTCCTCAGCTGGACACATCCCAATTAACTATCCCCACCCTTTAACATTCCTCACTGTGACGGCCTGCTGTGATTTGAATTGATTCATTATTGTCACATGAATTAGGACACAGTGCAAAGTATTGTTACTTGGGCACTATACAGACAAAGCATACCGTTCATAGAGTGCATAGGGGAGGAGGATTTGATTTGATTTATATTGTCACAAGTATTGGGATACAGTGAAAAATATTGTTTCTTGCACACTATACAGACAAAGTATACTGTTCATAGAGTACATAAGGGACTGCCGGACTGTCAGAGGGTCTGTGCTGAGGGAATGCTGCACTATCAGAGGGTCAGTGCTGAGGGAGTGCTGCACTGTCACAGGGTCAGTACTGAGGGAGTGCTGCACTGTCACAGGGTCAGTGCTGAGGGGCTACCACACTGTCAGAGGGTCAGTGCTGAGGGAGTGCCGCACTGTCAGAGGGTCAGTACTGAGGGAGTGTTGCACTATCAGAGGGTCAGTACTGAGGGGCTACCACACTGTCAGAGGGTCAGTGCTGAGGGAGTGCCGCACTGTCAGAGGGTCAGTGCTGAGGGAGTGCCGCACTGTCAGAGGGTCAGTGCTGAGGGAGTGCCGCAATGTCAGAGGGTCAGTGCTGAGGGAGTGCCGCACTGTCAGAGGGTCAGTGCTGAGGGAGTGCCGCACTGTCAGAGGGTCAGTGCTGAGGGAGTGCCGCACTGTCAGAGGGTCAGTGCTGAGGGAGCGCTGCACTGTCAGAGGGTCAGTGCTGAGGGAGCGCTGCACTGTCAGAGGGTCAGTGCTGAGGGAGTGCCGCACTGTCAGAGGGTCAGTGCTGAGGGAATGCTGCACTGTCAGAGGGTCAGTGCAGAGGGAGTGCCACACTGTCACAGGGTCAATACTGAAGGAGTTCCGCACCGTCAGAGGGTCAGTACTGAATGAGTGCTGCACTGTCAGAGGGTCAGTGCTGAGGGAGTGCCGCACTGTCAGAGGGTCAGTACTGAATGAGTGCAGCACCATCAGAGGGTCAGTACTGAGGAAGTGCTGCACTGTCAGAGGGTCAGTACTGAGGGAGTGCTGCACTGTCGGAGGGTCAGTGCTGAGTGAGTGCTGCAGTGCTGGACAGTGAGTTCCATCTGTCCTTGGGTAATATTTGTTCCTCAGTCAACATTCCTGAAAACAGATTAGTTAATGATTTATCACATTGCTGTTCTGATTCAAGATTAGCTTTAACATTAACTCCACTTCACCCCAATGAGTAATTCCAGAATTTTCTGTTTTTATCAGTGGCATCTTGCTGTGCACGAATTGGCTGTCAAGTTTCCTTGTACTTCCAAACTGTTTCACAGGCTCTGAGGTGCTTTGTAAATTGCTGCGGTTGTAGAAAGGCACTACAGAGATGCAAGCCTTTCTGTCAACTCTCTCCCCCATCTTCTTCACGATTCATTCCCCAAACCTTAGCACCAGAAAATGGCTTTTGCGGTCACCATATTGCCGTTCATTACTTTAGCCCACTTCAGATGCTCGTTTGGCAGCTCTGAACTTGAATCTGGCTGAAAGACAAGACAGATGTTACTGAAGCTTTTCATCTGACATTCATCAGGACAGATGCAAGAATAGCGAATTTCACATCAGGACAAATGCAAGAATAGCAAATTTCACATCAGGACAAATACAAGAATAGCAAATTTCTCATCAGGACAAACGCGAGAATAGCAAATTTCACATCAGGACAAATACAAGAATAGCAAATTTCTCATCAGGACAAACGCAAGAATAGCAAATTTGACATCAGGACAAATACAAGAATAGCAAATTTCTCATCAGGACAAACGCAAGAATAGCAAATTTGACATCAGGACAAATACAAGAATAGCAAATTTCACATCAGGACAAATACAAGAATAGCAAATCTCATCAGGACAAATGCAAGAATAGCAAATTTACATCAGGACAAATACAAGAATAGCAAATTTCCATCAGGACAAATACAGAATAGCAAATTTCCATCAGGACAAACAAGATGTTTCACATCAGGACAAACACAAGAATACCAAATTTCTCATCAGGACAAATACAAGAATAGCAAATTTCACTCAGGACAAATACAAGAATAGCAAATTTCTCATCAGGACAAACACAAGAATAGCAAATTTCACATCAGGACAATGATACAAGAATAGCAAATTTCACATCAGGACAAACACAAGAATAGCAAATTTCACATCAGGACAAATACAAGAATAGCAAATTTCACATCAGGACAAACACAAGAATACCAAATTTCTCATCAGGACAAATACAAGAATAGCAAATTTCACATCAGGACAAATACAAGAATAGCAAATTTCACATCAGGACAAATACAAGAATAGCAAATTTCTCATCAGGACAAATACAAGAATAGCAAATTTCACATCAGGACAAACACAAGAATACCAAATTTCTCATCAGGACAAATACAAGAATAGCAAATTTCACATCAGGACAAATACAAGAATAGCAAATTTCACATCAGGACAAACACAAGAATACCAAATTTCTCATCAGGACAAATACAAGAATAGCAAATTTCACATCAGGACAAATACAAGAATAGCAAATTTCACATCAGGACAAATACAAGAATAGCAAATTTCTCATCAGGACAAATACAAGAATAGCAAATTTCACATCAGGACAAACACAGAATACCAATTTCTCATCAGGATAAATAGATAAAATTTCCTCAGGACAAATACAAGAATAGCAAATTTTCACATCAGGACAAATACAAGAATAACAAATTTCACATCAGGACAAACACAAGAATACCAAATTTCTCATCAGGACAAATACAAGAATAACAAATTTCACATCAGGACAAATGCAAGAATAGCAAATTTCTCATCAGGACAAATACAAGAATACCAAATTTCACATCAGGACAAACACAAGAATACCAAATTTCTCATCAGGACAAATACAAGAAAAGCAAATTTCACATCAGGACAAACACAAGAATAGCAAATTTCACATCAGGACAAATACAAGAATACCAAATTTCACATCAGGACAAACACAAGAATACCAAATTTCTCATCAGGACAAATACAAGAATAGCAAATTTCACATCAGGACAAACACAAGAATAGCAAATTTCACATCAGGACAAACATATGAATACTAAATTTCACATCAGGACAGACACAAGAATGCCAAATTTCACACCTGAACAAACATAAGAATATCAAATTTCACAATAGGACAAACACAAGAATAGCGAATTTCGAGTTATGATGATTGTATGACATTTGGCATTCTTCACATGTCCAGATAAGTTCAAGATAAAAAGATTCAGCACTATGTCATCCATTTCTGTAATATTTCAGCCGAGTATGGAGGATTTGGTCTTGTATGAGTTGGACCTCTTGCTGACCAGCATTCCGTTTCATCTGCAAGCAGACCTTTCGGATTCACTTCCCGAAGAGGCTCCATCGTCCAGCCCCGGAATGTTCCAGAAGATCCTCCTTTTCTCTCAGGAGGTCCAGCTTCCGGTCTCAGAGACCCCCCCCCCCCGGAGGTCCATCCTCATTCACTCGATGCTCTTCCTTCAATGATGTTGGGACAACTTTTCAATACGGTGCCCGGACATGAAGGTGTACAATGTGCCAACCAGGCCTGCCCTCCCTCTCCCTCCCGCCATTGCATATAGAAACACCCAGGTGCATATGGGAGGAAACACTCCATGTACCTGCCGCCTTCCCCTAACCCCCAACACCATCAACCTCCTGCTACGGGGGCACATATTCTCGAAAAGAGAGCTTTTATTTATTTGTTCATGGGAGGCATCTTTGACTAGGCCAATATTTATGACCTAATTCTTAAGGCATTTTAAGCTGTGGGTCTGGAGTCCCATGTAGGCCAGGCCGGGTAAGGTTGGCAGATTTCTTTCCCTGAAGGACCAGATGGGCTTTTAAAATTCATTCGTGGGGCATTGTTGTTGCTGTTGGCCAGGATTTATTGACCATCCCTAGTTGTCCTTGTCCAGACGGCAGTAGTGAGGTGCTGGCCTACTGGATTTATTGCTGGATTATTAATGCAGAAATTCAGATAATGTACGTGTGGGCCAGACCGAGTAAGGACGGCAGATTTCCTTCCCTGAAAGAAACAGGGACAATGGGTCATCAGCAGATTCTTAATTCCAGATTTCTTTTTATTGAATTCAAATTTCACCATCTGCCGTGGCGGGATTCGAACCTGGGTCCCCCAGAACGTCTTGTGTGTGTGAGTTTGCCTGTTCCCTTTTTGCAACCCTGCAGAACCCTTAAGACTGTTGATAAGCAGAGGGATCTGGGTGTACAGGTACACAGGTCACTGAAAGTGGCAATGCGGGTAGAGAAGGTAGTCAAGAAGGCATACGGCATGCTAGCCTTCATCGGCCGGGGCAACGAGTTTAAAAATTGGCAAGTCGTGTTGCAGCTTTATAGAACTTTAGTTAGGCCACGTGGTGAAATATAGCGTTCAATTCTGGTCACCAGAAGGATGTGGAAGCTTTGGAGAAGGTACGGAAAAAAATTTACTGGATGTCGCCTAGTACAGAGAGCATTGACTATGAGGAGAGATTGGAGAAACTTGTTCTCACTGGAATGATGGAGGTTGAGGGACGACCTGATAGAAAAGTATGAGGGGCATGGAGAGAGTGGATAATCAGAAGCTTTTTCCCCAGGGTGGAAGAGTCAATTACTGGGGGGCACACAGCTTTAAAGTTTAAAGGAGATGCAGAAGGCAATTTTTTTACATAGAGAGTGGTGGGTGCCTTGAACTTGTTGCTGCGGAGATAGTGGAAGGAGATACGGTAGTGAGTTTGAAGGGGCGTCTTGACAAATACATGAATCGGATGGGAATAGAGGGATATGGTCCCCGGAAGGATAGGGGGTTTTAGTTCAGTCGGGCAGCAGGGTCGGTGCAGGCTTGGAGGGCCGAAGGGCCTGCTCCTGTGCTGCAATTCTTTTTGTCTTCTTCTTTGTCTTTGTTAGCTGAGCTTCTGGATTAATAGTCCAGCCTCTATTGTAATTGTTGGTTATGACAATGGTCATCATTAGGCTTTTAATTCCATATTTATTGAATTGAAATTCCAAACATCTGCCCGCAATGGGATTCGAACGCCAGTCCCCTGGATTACGAGTCAAGCGACAATCCCGGTTCGCCACCACCAAGGCTGTCGGAGTGAACATAAGAGCGTAAGAAGTAGGAGCGGGAGTCGGCCATCTAGCCCTTCAAGCCTGCCCCGCCATTCAATAAGATCGTGGCTGATCTGAAGTGGATCAGTTCCACTTTCCCGCTTTCTCCCCGTAATTCCCTTGTCTATCGAGCACAGAGACTGCTAGCTCTGTCAAAACTAAGATCCCCAAAACCAGTCTATCGCTGGTAAACGGACAGGGAGATGGTTCTTGGTTCCAATCTGGAAGTGGTCTCAGATTAAAAACAATTCCATGGACAAATCTTCCTTCAATCCTTTCATTTTTATGGCTTAAAGAAGCAAGTGAATGATTAGTTAATTTAATAAGGGTCAGTAGGATTGAACCTTGCAGATTAATGGTCCTGATTGGTACATCGTTAGCACAGGCTTAAAAATTAATTCTTTCCTTGGTACTCTGTATGGAATGTTTTATTTTATTTTCATTCATTCCTGGGATTCACGTGCCATTGGTAAAGCCAGCACTTTATGGGGTAGCAGTGCTAACCACGGTGGCGGAGTGGGTTAGCGCTGCTGCCTCACAGCGCCAAAGACCCGGGTTCGATTCCTGATTCGGGTCATCGAGTGTGTGGAGTCTACACGTTCTCCTCCTGTGTCTGTGTGGGTTTGCTCCGGGTGCTCCAGTTTCCTCCCGTAGTCCAAAGATGTACAGCTTAGGTGGATTGGCCGTGCTAAATTGACCCTTAGTGTCATTAATACTGCAATGAAATTACTGTGAATGCTCCAGTCACTGCATTCCTGTTCGGGTAAACTGAAGGAGAATTTAGCATGGCCACAACATCCTAACTAGTTTTTTGGACTGCGGGAGGAAATCAGAGCACCGGGAGCAAACCCATGCAGATACGGGGAGGACATGCAGTCTCCGGACAGGCAATGACCCAAGCCAAGATTCAAACCCGGGTCCCAGGTGCTGTGAGGAAGCGGTGCTAACCACTGTGCCAACATGCCAACCGCAAAGTCACCTTGCAATGGGGGCCCTGTTAAGTTTACCTTATTGAATAGTCGGGAAAAACAGTCAGCATAATCAAGGATCCCTACACATCCCGGACATTCTCTCTTCCACCTTCTTCCGTCGGGAAAAAGATACAAAAGTCTGAGGTCATGCACCAACCAACTCAAGAACAGCTTCTTCCCTGCTGCTGTCAGGCTTTTGAATGGACCTACCCTCGCATTAAGTTGATCTTTCTCTACACCCTAGCTATGACTGTAACACTACATTCTGCACCCTCTTTTCCTTCTCTATAAACAGTATGCTTTGTCTGTATAGCGCGCAAGAAACAATAATTTTCACTGTATCCCAAAACATGTGACAATAATAAATCAAATCCTTCTCCCCTGTGTACTCTATGAACGGTATGCTTTATCTGTATAGTGCACAAGAAACAATACTTTTCACTTTATCCCAATACATTAACAATAATCAAATCATTATTAAGATCTAAGCGCTCCAGCTGTCAATGTAGATCGGAGCTCCCTTTGTAGACAGCGCCCCCTGACCAGGAGTCTTGATGTTGGCAAGTGTGGGGTCACTCAGTGGATAGCTCACTCCCTTCTCAGCCAGGCTCCCTCGCTGAGGGAATGGGGGAGATCCTGAATGAATACTTTGCGTCGGTATTCACGCAGGAGAGGGGCCTGATGTCTGATGCCGGCTTTGAGGATTTTGAGGACCCGTTAAAGGAAATAATCATTACGAGAGACGAAGTCTTGGGGCTTTTAGGTAGCATAAAGACTTATAAAGCCCCGGGGCCTGATGGTATTTATCCCATGCTGCTAAGGGAGGTGAGAGATGACTTTGCTGGGCCTCTGACGCAAATCTTTGTCTCTTCTTTGGGCACAGGTGAGGTCCCAGAGGACTGGAGGATTGCAAATGTAGTACCGTTGTTTAAAAAGGGTCAGAGGGATAACCCAGGGAACTATAGGCCGGTGAGCTTGACTTCAGTTATAGGTAAGCTAATGGAGAGGATCCTCAGGGACAGGATGTATGAGCATCTGGAGCGCTGCGATCAGATCAGGGATACGCAGCATGGCTTCGTTAAGGGGAGGTCGTGCCTTACGAACCTAGTGGAATTTTTTGAAGAGGTGACAAAAACGGTTGATGAAGGACAAGCCGTTGATGTCGTCTACGTGGATTTCAGTAAGGCGTTTGACAAGGTTCCCCATGGTAGGCTGATAAAAAAGGTGAAGGCGCATGGGATACAGGGCCAGGTATGTAGATGGGTTGAGAACTGGCTTGGGAGGAGGAGACAGCGGGTAGTAGTGGAAGGCTCTTTTTCCAACTGGAGGTCAGTCACTAGTGGTGTGCCACAGGGCTCAGTACTAGGACCTCTTCTATTTGTGATTTATATAAATGACTTGGAAGATGGGGTAGGTGGTGTGATCAGCAAATTTGCTGATGACACTAAGATGCTTGGATTGGCGGGGACTGAGGAGCAGTGCCAGGCAATACAACAGGACATAGATAGGCTGGTAGATTGGGCAGATAGATGGCAAATGGAATTTAATCCGGATAAATGCGAGGTGATGCATTTTGGCCGGAATAATGTAGAGGGGAGTTATAGGATAAAAGGTAAAACTATCCGGAGTATAGAGACGCAGAGAGACCTGGGGGTGCAGGTTCACAAGTCTCTGAAGGTGTCAGTACAGGTGGAGAATGTGATAAAGAAAGCGTATGGTATGTTAGCCTTCATAGGAAGGGGTATAGAATACAAGAGTAGGAGTCTGATGTTACAAATGTATAGAACGTTGGTTAGGCCTCACTTGGAGTACTGCGTCCAGTTCTGGTCGCCGTACTACCGGAAGGATGTGGAGGCCCTGGAGAGAGTGCAGAGGAGATTTACCAGGATGCTGCCTGGTATGGAAGGGCTGTCTTACGAGGAAAGATTGAATGCACTGGGGTTGTTTTCCCTTGAAAGACGTCGGCTGAGAGGGGATCTATTAGAGGTATATAAAATTATGAGGGGTATAGATAGAGTAAATGGTGGTAAGCTTTTTCCACCATTAGAATCGGATAGAACGAGGGGTCACGGCCTTAGGGTGAGGGGGGCTATGTATAAGACGAATATTAGAGGGCAGTTTTTCACACAAAGGGTAGTGGGGGGTGTGGAATGCACTGCCGAGTAAGGTGGTGGGAGCAGGCACGCTAGGGCTGTTTAAGGGTCTCTTGGACAGCCACATGAGCGGTCTGCAGATAGAGGGATATAGGAGAACTGTTTAAATTCTTTATTTGTTTCCACAGGCTATTCGGTCCACCTTGTTGACCAACAAGGCGCATGCATTCGGCAGGTCGTGCGAGGGCTGCTCTTGGATGTTGCTTCAGGAGTTGCCTAGTGCTTCATGTCGTTAGTGTATGCTTAAACTGGACCATCTGACGGGCACCAATGACAGCTCAGAGACTATCGCTGTTGCTGTACAGACACATGGATTTGGGCCTGTGTCTGCAGGAGTTTGCGCGTTCTCCCCGTGGTTGCGTGGGTTTTCTCCAGGTGCTCCGGTTTCCTCCCACATCCCAAAAATGTGCTCTTAGGCTGATTGGGTAACAAATTGTCCCTATATTGGTCTCCATATGTCATTAAGACGTTAGGACGGCGGCGTGGGCTCGTTGGGCCGAAGGGCCTGTTTCCCGTGCTGTGTTGTTCTTTGTTCTTTGTTCTTTGTTCTGCGCTGCACTGGCTAAGCACACCAGAATCAAAGGGAGTGGGATAGCTTGATCTTTGCTTTGGACATAGCTTGGCACAACCTTCAGGGCCAAAGGGCCTATACTGTGCTGTACTGTTCTATGTTCTAAACTCTCTCCCACTCTCTCAGATGCTGCCATAGATCCTTTGACTCAAAAGGAAAAAGAGAGAAAGAGAGAGAGAAAGAGACAGACCCGGTGGCGTCACTTTAATACCTCGACCAAAAGACGGCACCTCCAACTGTACAGCACTTCTTCAGCACGTTGGTCATGATAAGTTGCCTCTTGGTGCCCAAAGATGCAGGCTCAGTAGATTAGCCATACTAAATTGCCCCTTAGTGCCCAAAGATGTGCAGGTTATGTGGATTGGCCATGCTAAATTGCCCCTTAGTGCCCAAACATGTGCAGATTAGGTGGATTGGCCATGCTAAATTGTCCCTTAGTGTTCAAAGATGTGCAGGTTAGGGTGGATTGGCCATGCTAAATTGTCCCTTAGTGTTCAAAGATGTGCAGGTTAGGGTGGATTGGCCATGCTAAATTGTCCTTAGTGTCCAAAGATGTGCAGGTTAGGTGATTAGCCATGCTAAATTGGCCCCTTAGTGCCCAAGATGTGCAGGTTGGTGGATGGCCATGGTAATTGCCCTTAGTGCCCAAAGATGTGCAGGTTATGTGGATTGCCGTGCTTAATTGCCCCTTAGTGCCCAAAGATGTGCAGATTAGGTGGATTGGCCATGCTAAATTGCCCCTTAGTGTCCAAAGATGTGCAGTTGTTGGGATTGGCTATGGTAATTGCCCCTTAGTGCCCAAAGATGTGCAGGTTAGGTGGATTGACCATGCTAAATTGCCCCTTAGTGCCCAAAGATGTGCAGGTTAGGTGGATTGGCCATGCTAAATTGCCCCTTAGTGTCCAAAGATGTGCAGGTTATGTGGATTGACCATGCTAAATTGCCCCTTAGTGTCCAAAGATGTGCAAGTTATGTGGATTGACCATGCTAAATTGTCCCTTAGTGTCGAAAGATACGCAGGTTAGGTGGATTGACCATGCTAAATTGCCTTTAGTGTCCAAAGATACGCAGGTTAGGTGGATTGGCCATGCTGAATATGTGGGGTTGTAGAGATAGTCCGGGTGGGTTTGGGCCCAAGAAGGATATTCTGCTGGAAAGCCGGTACAGACCCGATGGGCCAAATGGCCTCCTCCAGCACTGAAGGGATTCTGTGCTGGGCAGAAATTCCTACAGACGAGCCAATGAATTTTCCTGCAGCCCTCCCTCCTGGCGCATCTGTTGGGCCACCTGTGCCGCTTTCATCTCACAAACGGACAGATGGACTGATCCCTTCTTAATCCCCCAGTGCAATTCGGAAGGCCTGAGGATTTAACCAGGCTTGCCGTGTCGTTGGCCAGTGTTCTCTGAGGACAATCACCCTGTCCTGTCAGTCAGACCCACACGGATGAGCACAGCTCGACGGGGTGCGGCGGGGTGGAGAAGCAGCTACACAGCACAAGGCTGAGAGATCACAATTCAATGTGTGAGCTGGGAGATACAGCTCACGTTCAAACTGGGGAAACGGAAAGGTCACTTTCTGCAAAGAATAAAACGAAGCAAGAACACGGTGCAACCGTGATTAGATTTCAGAACACTTTGTTAGCTGGAAGAGGACAGTTGGATGGTAATGTTGTCATGGAATCATTGAATCCCTGCAATGCGGAAGGAAGTCTGCACCAACAATCCCACTCAGGTCCTATCCTGGTAACCGCATGTATTTACCCTGCTAATACCCCTGGGCCATAAGGGACAATTTAGTATGGCCAATCCACCCTAACCTGCACATCTTTGGACACTAAGGGGCAATTTAGCATGGTCAACCCACCTAACCTGCACATTTTTGGACACTAAAGGACAATTTAGCATGGCCAATCCACCTAACCTGCACATTTCTGGATACTAAGGGGCAATTTAGCATGGCCAATCCATCTAACCTGCATATCTTTGGACACTAAGGGGCAATTTAGCATGGCCAATCCACCTAACCGACACATCTTTGGACACTAAGGGACAATTTAGCATGGTCAATCCATCTAACCTGCATATCTTTGGACATTAAGGGACAATTTAGCATGGCCAATCCACCCAACCTGCACATCTTTGGACACTAAGGGACAATTTAGCATGGCCAATCCACCTAATCTGCACATCTTTGGACACTAAGGGACAATTTAGCATGGCCAATCCACCTAACCTGCACATCTTTGGACAATAAGGGACAATTTAGCATGGCCAATCCACCTAACCGACACATCTTTGGACATTAAGGGACAATTTAGCATGGCCAATCCACCTAACCGACACATCTTTGGACACTAAGGGACAATTTAGCATGGCCAATCCATCTAACCTGCACACCTTTGGACACTAAGGGACAATTTAGCATGGCCAATCCACATAACCTGCACACCTTTGGACACTGAGGGACAATTTAGCATGGCCAATCCCTCTAACCTGCATATCTTTGGACATTAAGGGGCAATTTAGTATGGCCAATCATCCTAACCCGTACATCTTTGGACACTAAGGGACAATTTAGCATGGTCAATCCATCTAACCTGCACATCTTTGGAAACTAAGGGACAATTTAGCATGGCCAATCCTCCTAACCTGCACATCTTTGGACACAAAGTGGCAATTTAGCATAGGCAATCCACCTAACCCACACATCTTTGGACACGAAGTGGCAATTTAGCATGGCCAATCCACCTAACCTACTCATCTTTGGATAGTAAGGGATAATTTAGCATGGCCATTCTTCTTATTTTTGCATATCTTTGGACACTAAGGGCAATTTAGCATGAACAATCCACCTAATCTACACATCCTGGGACACTGAGGGACAACTTAACATGGCCAATTCACCTCACCCGTGCTTTTGTATACTCAGGGGCAACTTAGCACGGCCAATCCATCTAGCCTACATATCTTGAGAATGTGGGAAGAAACAGGAGCACCCAGAGGAAAGCCCCACAGACACAGGGAGAACGTGCAGACTCCTGTAACTCAAGACCATTTTGGACAGTGATGAGGAGAGATATTTTTCACTCAGAGGGTGGTGAATCTGTGGAATTCACTGAATGTGTTGACAAAGGAAATAGATTTCTCGACCCTAGAGGTGTCAAAGGATTATATAGAACATAGAACATTACAGCGCAGAACGGGCCCTTTGGCCTTCGATGTTGTGCTGACCAATTATGAAAAAAGCAATGACCCTCTAACCTAAACCATTCCCTTTTCGTCCATAAACTTATCTACTAACCTCTTAAATGCCACCAAACTTGGCGCATCTACAACTGACGCAGGCAAGGCATTCCATACCCTTACCACCCTCTGGGTAAAGAACCTACCTCTGACATCTGTCCTAAAACCACCACCCCTTAATTTAAAGCTATGTCCCCTCGTGCTAGCTTTCTCCATCCTAGGAAAAAGGCTATCACTGTCCACCCTATCTAAACCTCTAATCATCTTATATGTTTCGATAAGGTCTCCTCTTAGCCGCCTTCTTTCTAACGAAAACAACCTCAAATCCCTCAGCCTCTCTTCATAAGACCTGCCCTCCATACCAGGCAACATCCTGGTAAACCTCCTCTGTACCCTCTCCAATGCCTCCACATCTTTCTTATAATGCGGGGACCAGAACTGTACTCAATACTCCAAGTGCGGCCGCACTAGAGTTTTGTACAGTTGCAACATGACGTTGCGGCTCCGAAATTCAATCCCCCTACCAATAAAAGCTAAGACTCCATATGCCTTCTTAACAACCTTATCGACTTGATTGCCAACTTTCAGGGATCTATGCACATATACACCAAGATCCCTCTGTTCATCAACACTATTAAGAGTCCTACCATTAGCCCTATACACTACACATTTGTTATTACTGCCAAAGTGTATTACCTCACACTTCTCCGTACTTATATAAGAGAGAACATGAGTATATCATTGAGATGAAGGATCAGCCATGATCATATTGCCTGGCGGAGTAGGCTCTTTGACCGAATGGTCTAATCCTGCTCCAATTTTCTGCATTTCTAAACCTGAAGTCCATTGCTTTCTTGAGGACCAGAACATCCCGTCCAGGATTACCGAGGAAGGAAATGTGACTGTGGGAGAGTAGGATTTTGTACATACCTGACCAAAGATAAGATGGAAACTAAAGGCAGGGGCTGCAATCAGGAAAGTTCTTGAGAGATGGAGCAGCAAGTTTGAGGTGGGCGTTACGGGGTAGATAGATTTCTGATCGATAAGGGAATTAAGGGTTACGGGGAACAAGTGGGTACGTGGAACTGATCCACTTCAGATCAGCCATGAATGGTGGGGCAGGCTCAAAGGGCAAATGGTCTACTCCTGCTCCTATTTCTTAACTTCTTATGTTCTTAAGACAGAGGCAGCAGTGAATCGATGGCTAAATATTGATGACTAAATGCTGGAAATTACTCAGTAGATCCGAGGAGAGAAAGCGGGCAGAAAGTAGAGTTAACGATTCAGAGTTAATGTATCACCATCAAACACCATCTCAAGCAAGGGGAGGAAATGGCCGAGTGGTATTACTGCTAGAATATTCATCCAATAAACTCAGCTAACGTTCTGGGGGACCCGGGTTCTAATCCCACAACGGCAGATGGTGGAATTTGAATTCAATGAAAAAAGATCTGGAATTAAGAATCTACTGATGACCCATTGCTGGAAAAATCCATCTGGTTCCCTTTAGGGAAGGAAATCTGCCATCCTTACCCAGGTCTGGCCTACACGTGACTCCAGAGCCAAAACCAATGTGGTTGACTCTCAACTGTTCTCCAAGGACAAATAGGGATGGGCAATAAATGCTGGCCTAGCCAGCGACTCCCACATCCCATGAATGATTTTTGTTAAAAGTCAATCCCTGAGCTTGGCATTATCACCGGTGTTTGGGTAAAGAAGATTACCTTAGTCACTCCTTTAATTTGATCGTAATTGACTAATCTGACTGTAACCTCAGTCCAAATTCGTACTGATAACCTTCTTAATCAAGAATCTAGCTTGCTCTGCCTTAGAAATCTTCAAAGTTCTGCTTCCACTGCCTTCAATTAATGAATTTTAAATACATTGTTAGCTTTGTTAATGAAAATCGTGTTGTTACAGGATTATCGCTAAAAAGGAATCTACTTCACTAATCATGGAATCACAGAATCGTAGAAGCCCCTACAGCACAGACAGAGGTCATTTGGCCCATTGAGTTTGTACCAACTCTGACAAGCACCTTATCCAGGCTCTTCCCCTGTAATCCCATGTCTTTACCCATGTCTTTACTCTGATCGATAAGGGAATTGCCCCTTAGTGTCCAAAGATGTGCAGATTAGGTGGATTGTCCATACCAAATTGCCCCTTATTATCAGGGGGACCAGCTCGGGTAAATACAGGGTAGGGCCTGGCCGGGATTGCAACGAATGCGAATTCAATGGGCTGAATAGCCTCCTCCTGCACTGAAGTGATTCTACAAAATGAGGATACATCTCCATGTATCAAAACGCCAGTCTGGAACACTATCACGCAGCTATCAATTGGATCGATGTTTAATTGGAAATCTCACAACATGATTTTCATTGTCCTCGGGCAGCTGGACGGGTTGGGATGGTTGGATGGGCTCCTCCTGTCCTGCTTTGACCTTCTGGAAACCTTGCCTAGCTTTAGCCTCATTATCGTCTTATGTAGCTCAGTGTCAAATCTAATCTTGTTTATCTCTTCTTTGAATGGGCCTTGTAATATTTACACTACATTACAAAACACCATATCCTCATAAATTTAACCAGCTAGATGGAAGCTCTGTTCCTTTCCATTTTGAACAATCGATTGTATTTATATTAGATCTTAATTGCTGATGAGTCAAGATTGGAAAGGAGTCTCACGTGGACGATGAGTGCAAACTCAGAGACCAGTGGGGTTCCATAAATTCCATGTACGGATCGTGAAATTCCATTGTGGGTACTTGCTGCTAAAACCCTCCGTCCTTGTTTGTGGTTGGGATTCTCCGGTGCTGCTGGAAGTGCGTTGAGTTACGGAATGCCAAATTCCCCGTTCTCCCTTCCAATGGCGAGGGCATAGATGAGACTGGAGCATCCCGCCCTTACATTCTCCTCCGACCCACAAGTGATCTTGGTGTCGTTCATTGCTTAACTCACGGCACGGTCTATTCTGCTCCCAACTTGCTGACCTCTCCCCCAATGCTGACGCTATAGTTAAGAAAGCCCCACCAACGCCTCTACTTTCTCAGAAGACTAAGGAAATTTGGCATGTCCGCTACGACTCTCACCAACTTTTACAGATGCACCATAGAAAGCATTCTTTCTGGTTGTATCACAGCTTGATATGGGGCTCCTGCTCTGTCCAAGACTGCAAGAAACTATAAAAGGTCATGAATGTAGCTCAAACCATCACGCAAACCAGCCTCCCATCCATTGATTCTGTCTACACTTCCCGCTGCCTCGGGAAAAGCAGTCAGCATAATCAAGGACCCCACACACCCCGGACATTCTCTCTTCCACCTTCTTTCGTCAAGAATGGATGCAAAAGTTTGAGGTCACGTACCAACCGAATCAAGAATAATTTCTGAAAGTATAAAGTTTATTTATTAGAATCACAAATAGGCTTACATTAACACTGCAATGAGGTTACTGTGAAAATCCCTTAGTCGCCGCGCTCTCTGTCTTCCCTGCTGCCATCAGATTTTTGAATGGGCCTACTGTACATTAAGCTGACCTTTTTCTACACCCTAGCTATGACTGTAACACTACACTCTGCATCCTCTCCTGCTCCCCCATGTACTCTATGAACAGTATGCTTTATCTGTATAGTGCACAAGAAACAATACTTTTCATTGTATCCTAATACATATGACAATAATAAATTAAATCTTTCTCTTCTACGTACTTTATGAATGACATGCTTTGTCTGTATAGCACACATACCCTTCATAGAGAAGGAAAGCAGAGAGTGCTGAATGCAGTTTTACATTATAACTAAGGTGTAGAGAAAAATCAACTTAGTACAAGGTAGATCCATTCAAAAGTCTGATGGCAGCAGGAAAAAAGCTGTTCTTGAGTTTGTTGGTACGTGACCTCAGACTTTTGTATCTTTTTCCCAATGGAATAAGGTGGAAGAGAGAATGTCCGGGGTGTGTGGGGTTCTTGATTATATTGGCTGCTTTTCCCGAGGCAGCGGGAAGTGTAGACAGAGTCAATGGATGGGAGGCTGGTTTGCTTCATGGATTGGGCTACATTCATGACCTTTTGCAGTTCCTTGTGGTCTTGGGCAGAGCAGGAGCCCCACACCAAGCTGTGATACAACCGGAAAGAATGCTTTCTATGGTGCATCTGTAAAAGTTGGTGACAGTCATAGTGGAAATGCCAAATTTCTTTCTGAGTCTTCTGAGAAAGTAGAGGTGTTGGTGGGGCTTTCTTAACTATCGTGTCAGCATGGGGGAACAGATTGTTGGTGATCTGGACACCTAAAAACCTGAAGCTCTCAACCTTTTCTGCATCTCTAAAGAACATTAGTGCACCAGGAAGATTTTTCTCAACAATTGATTCAATGGATTCGATCATCAATTCCAGTTTTTTTATTGAATTCAAATTTCACCCAGGATTGCTGGGTGTTTAATGATTGTGGGAGAGGGATGGATTCATTGGAAAAACATCATGGACAGCATCTGGACTGCAACATCCTGGCACTGACCAATGGTGAGGTACCCCCACGGCCAAGAAACACACTGTGAGGAGGTCTAGAGGGTCTCGCTCGATGATCCCTGGAATCATTCTCATAAAACACTCGCATGAGAGCAGCGGAGAGCGACCTACCACCCCACAACCCACAATGTGGCCCATCAGGGTTCTGAGTGAGGCCCCATCAGTCATTTTGTTAACACATCTTTGGACACTAAGGGGCAACTTAGCATGGCCAATCCATCTAACCTACACATCTTTTGGCATTAAAGGGCAATTTAGCATGGCTAATTCACCTAATCTGCTCATCTTTGGACATTAAGGGGCAATTTAGCATGGTCAATCCACCTAACCTACACATCTTTGGGCATTAAAGGGCAATTTAGCATGGTCAATTCACCTAACCTGCACACCTTTGGACATTAAGGGGCAATTTAGCATGGTCAATCCACCTAACCTACACATCTTTGGACATTAAGGGGCAATTTAGCATGGTCAATCCACCTAACCTACACATCTTTGGGCATTAAAGGGCAATTTAGCATGGCCAATTCACCTAACCTGCACATCTTTGGACATTAAGGGGCAATTTAGCACTGCCAATCCACCTAACCTGCACATCTTTGGGCACTAAAGGGCAATTTAGCATGGCCAATCCACCTAACCTGCACATCTTTGGGCATTAAGGGGCAATTTAGCATGGTCATTCTACCTAATCTATACATCTTTGGACTATGGGAAGAAACTGGAGCAGCCAGAGGCAGCAGTGCTGACCACTGTGGCACCCATGTAATGATAAAGAGAGAAAGAAGGAGGTTAAGATCGCATTGAATGGCAGAGCTGGCTCAGTAGGCCGAATGGTCTATTTCTGATACTAATTCATTCGTTCTTCTCTCTGACAGAGCGTTCCTTGAACTGGCCTGAGGCAATACTGACTATTGACATGAGTCTCCACTCACCAGCACTTCATCAGCAATTCAAATTGAAGACAAATACTATACATTGTTCAAAGATGACAGAAAGAGCCCTTCAGCTGTGTGTCTTAGCCAAACTTAATGACCGTGCAGTGCTTTTAACATTGCTCCAATGGCTCTTCAAGGAGCATCCATCACATTAGATATGACACTGTTACACATGAACAGATATCAAAAGGCGGCATGGTGGTTAGCACGGTTGCCTCACAGCACCAGGGTCCCGGGTTCGATTCCCGGCTTGGGTCACTGTCTGTGCAGAGTCTGCATGTTTTCCCTCGTGTCTGCATAGGTTATACCCCACACTCTAAAGACACATGAGTTGGGTGGATTGGCCATGCTAAATTGTCCCTTAATGTCCAAAGATGTGCAGGTTAGGTGGATTGCCCATGCAAAATTGTCTCTTAGTGTCCAAAGATGTGCGGGTTAGGTGGATTTACCATGCTAAATTGTCCCTTAATGTCCAAAGATGTGCAGGTTAGGTGGATTGGCCATGCTAAATTGTCCCTTAATGTCCAAAGATGTGCAGGTTAGGTGGATTGGCTATGCTAAATTGTCCCTTAATGTCCAAAGATGTGCAGGTTAGGTGGATTAGCTATGCTAAATTGTCCCTTAATGCCCAAAGATGTGCAAGTTAGATGGATTGGCCATGCTAAATTGCCCCTTAGTGTCCAAAGATGTGCAGGTTAGGTTAATTGGTTGCGCTAAATTGCCCCTTAGTGTCAAGGGGCCTAGTTAGTGTAAATGCATGGGGTTGTGGGGATAAAGCCTGGCTGGTGTTGTGGTCAGTACAGATCCGATAGGCCGAATGGCCCCCTACTGCACGATAGGGATTCTGTATCTACATCTATATCTGTATCTATTGGGACAATTAAATGGAACACCGGTCAAAGCAGCAAAGGAGTTGATTTTAAGAAGCGTCTTAAAGAAGGAGAGAGAGAGGTGGAAAGATAGGTAGAGAGAGAGAGGTGGATAGACAGAAAGGCAAAAAGAGTTGGAGAGAAAGAGAGGTAGAGAGTGAGAGAAGTGGAAAGGTAGATTGAGAGGGAGAGATAGAAAGATAGAGAGAGAGAGAGAGAGAAAACGAGAGACAGAAAGAGAGAGAGAGAGAGAGTTGGGGAGAGAGAGAAAAAGAGAGGCAGAAAGAGTTAGAGAAAAAGATGTAGAGAGAGAGAGAAAGAGTTGGAGAGAAAGAGAAATGGAGAGAGAGAGAGGCGGAAGGAGAGAGAGAGAGAGATGGAGAGAAAGAGATGTGGAGAGAGAGAGAGAGGCGGAAGGAGAGAGAGAGAGAGATGGAGAGAAAGATATGTGGAGAGAGAGAGAGAGGGGGCAGAAAGTGTTGGAGAGAAAGAAGTGGAGAGAGAGAGATGGCGAGAAACTGAGAGGTGGAGAGGTTTAGGGAGGCAATTACAGAGCTTGCCCCTTCCTCCCCTCCCCGCCCAACCCTGAAGCTGAAGATACATTTCCTGAAATATCATAACTTGTACAAATAGAGAGCAAAATATCTCACAAGCAGGTTCGAGTGGAAAGCATGTTTGGCTTGGAAAGCAAAAGAGCCTCATTAAAGTGGGCAAGAATGTCCGTAGGTAGGGGCAGGAGTAAGGCATTCGGCCCTATGAGCCTGCACCGCCATTTAGTCAGATCATGCCTGCTTCCAACTATTCATCTTCTGGGAATTCCTCGAAGTTCTTGGTTTGGGATGGACCGAATACTTGAACATCCCAGGACTACCTGGGCTGGAGAATTCCCAAGATTGGCAAGACTCTGAGTGAAGACATTTCTCCTCACTGTGTTCCAAAATGGCCGCCCCCTTATTCTGGGGCCTACCGCAGCCGGAGGGCAAAACAGCCTCTCAGGTGCCTAACCTATCAAACCCTCTCAGGATTTTATTCCTTTCAATCTCTCTCACACTTCTAATTCTCTCTCCACACAGGCCCATTCCACACAATCTCTTCTTTGGATGACTATTTGCGACTTCTCAGACGCTGAAGCAGGCCATGTCCAAATGCAGCAAGACCTGGACAATATCCAGGCTGTGGCTGACAAGTGGTAAGTAATTATTGCGCCACACAGGAGTCAGGTAACGAACAGCTCTAACAAGAGAGAATATAACCATCAACCCTCGACTACTATCATTGAGTCTCCCACTGTCAACATCCTGGGGGTTGCCATTGACCAGAAACTGAACTGGGACACAGCCATATAAATCAGAGGCAGGGCATCCTGCGGTGAATAACTCACCTCCTAACTCCCCAAAGCCTGTCCACCATCTACAAGGACACAAGTCAGGAGGGTGTTGGAATGCTGGCTGGGATGGGTTCAGCTCCAACAACACTCAAGAAGCTCGACACCATTCAGGACAAAGCAGCGCTGCTTTACTGGCACCACATCCACAAACACTCACTCCCTCCATCACTTACTGTTTAGGTAGCTGAGAAGTTAGTGGCAACAGTGTATACATCTAGAAGATATACTGCAGCAACTCACCAGACATCCGTAGGCAGTAGCTTCCAAACCCACAATCGCTCCAGTAGAACCCCTACAGAGAGAGGTGCTATTGGTTCCGCACCAACTCTCCAAAACACACCTTACTCAAGGCTGTCCTTCCAATCTATTCCCCCTAACCACATGCATTTAGCATGGCCAATCCACCTGACCTGCAAATCTTTGGACATTAAGGGACAATTTAGCATGGCCAATCCACCTGACCTACACATCTTTGGACACTAAGGGACAATTTAGCATGGTCAATCCACCTAACCTACATATCTTTGGACACTAAGGGACAATTTAGCATGACCAATCCACCTGACCTACATATCTTTGGACACTAAGGGACAATTTAGCATGGTAAATCCACCTAACCTACATATCTTTGGACGCTAAGGGGCAATTTAGCATGGCCAATCCACCTAACCTACACATCTTTGGAAACTAAGGGACAATTTAGCGTGGCCAATCCACCTGATCTGCACATTTTTGGACACTAAGGGACAATTTAGCGTGGCCAATCCACCTGACCTGCACATCTTTGGACACTAAGGGACAATTTAGCATGGCCAATCCACCTGACCTACACATCTTTGGACATTAAGGGACAATTTAGCATGGCCAATCCACCTGACCTACACATCTTTGGACATTAAGGGACAATTTAGCATGGCCAATCCACCTGACCTACACATCTTTGGACACTAAGGGACAATTTAGCATGGCCAATCCACCTGACCTACACATCTTTGGACACTAGGGGGCAATTTAACATGGCCAATCCACCCAACTCGCACATCTTTGGACACTAAGGGGCAATTTAGCATGGCCAATCCACCTAACCTGCACATCTTTAGACACTAAGAGGAAATTTAGAATGGTCAATCCACCCAACCTGCACATCTTTAGACACTAAGGAGCAATTTAGCATGGCCAATTCACCTAACCCGCACATCTTTGGACACTAAGGGGCAATTTAGCATGGCCAATCACCTAACCAACCCGCACATCTTTGGACACTAAGGGGCAATTTATCATGGCCAATCCACCTAACCTGCACATCTTTGGATACTAAGGGGGAATTTAGACTGGTCAATCCACCCTAACGTGCACATCTTTGGATACTAAGGGTCAATTTATCATGACCAATCCACCTAACCTGCACATCTTTGGATACTAAGGGGCAATTTAGCATGGCCAGTCCACCTAACCTGCACATCTTTGGACACTAAGGGGCAATTTAGCATGGCCAATCCACCTAACCTGTACACCTTTGGACACTAAGGGACAATTTAGACTGGTCAATCCACCTAACCTGCACATCTTTAGACACTAAGGGACAATTTAGCATGGCCAATCCACCTAACCTGCACATCTTTGGACACTAAGGGGCAATTTCGCATGGCCAATCCACCTAACCTGCGCATCTTTGGACACTAGGGGACAATTTCGCATGGCCAATCCACCTAACCTGCACATCTTTAGACACTCAGAAGGTGCCCTGAGGCTCGGAAAAGCACTATAGAAGTGTAAGATGTTTATGTCAGTGAATAATGGAAGGGAATTTAATTCCTGGCAGACTTGAATTTCAAGGTGTAATGGATCTATCCACTAAGTAGTTGAGAGTGGTTTCACATTACTGTATTATGGAAAGTAGCTGTCACTACGAGTTATTGAATTGCTACAAAATGGATCAAAGTGTTTGTCTCCTGCATGGGTCCTTTCTCTAAAAATAGAACACTCGATCCTCGTGTTTCAAGTTTCCAGGCTTGTGAATGGGAAAAGTTCAGTGGCGGGGAGATGTGATATCGTTGCAAAGCCCTTGGAGTCAGTCCCAGACTTCCGGGGTACAGAAGGACACTGTCAACGCACCCTGGTTTGAAAAGATCCTTGCCGAGGGAGCCTTGTGCCACTGGCGGAGCAATTAACTGGGTAAAGCTGAAGGTGGCGACTCTGAGACTGTCCCCTCACCATGTCTGATACAGGGGCCTGAAGCAGGTGAGTGTCCGGGTCCGAGGGGAATCAGCGGGGTATCCACGTCGTTATCAATCAACCCGATGACCCCCCCCCCCCCCCCCCCCCCCCCCCACCCGCCGGCACCCCAGACACACATCCTAACCCTACCCACACCCCTGCCCAAAACTCTGCAGTCCCCGTGGCATCGCTTACGCCACCCATCAATATCCTACTCCTGCCTCCCCGTCCTGGATGAGGAAGTGGAGGGATGGGTTAGCAAGTTCGCCGACGATACAAAGGTGTTGTGGATGGTCTGGAGGGACGTCAAAAGTTGCAGTGGGACATAGACAGGATGCAAGACCGGGCGGAGAAGTGGCAGATGGACTTCAATGCAGATAAATGTGTAGTGGTCCATTTTGGCAGGAATAATGGGATGAAGGAGTACAATATAAGGGGTAGGAGTCTTAGCTGTGTTGTAGAGCAGAAGGATCTCGGGGTCCGGGTCCATAGGACTCTTAAATTGGCCTCGCAGATGGAGGAAGTGGTCAAGAAGGCGTACGGTGTACTGGCCTTCATTAATCGAGGAATAGAGTTTAGGAGTCAGAAGGTAATGATGCAGCTCTATAAGACTCTTGTCAGACCCCAGTTGGAGTATTGTGCGCAGTTCTGGTCGCCTCATTATAGGAAAGATGTAGAGACTATTGAGAGGGTTCAGAGGAGATTTACAAGGATGCTGCCTGGATTGGGAGGCAGGCCGTACGAAGATAGGTTGAGGGAGCTGGGACTCTTCTCACTAGAGAGACATAGGTTGAGAGGCGACCTGATAGAGGTTTGTAAAATGTTGAGAGGAATAGATAGGGTGGACTCTCAGAGACTATTTCCCCGAGCGGAAATGGTCAATACGAGAGGACACAGATTTAAGGTGCAGGGAAGCAAATACAAAGGAGATGTCAGGGGTAGGTTTTTCATTCAGAGGATGGTGAGTGAATGGAACTGACTGCCGTCGGAGGTTTTTGAGGCAAACTCACTGGGGTCTTTTAAGAGACTTCTGGATGAGTATATGGAAAAGAATAGGATAGGGGTTATAGATAGGTCTGTGGATTGGTAGATGTGATCGGTGCAACTCGTGGGCCGAAGGGCCTGTTTGTGCTGTATTGTTCTATGTTCTATATTCTATGTCCTCCTGCTCACTCGTATACATTGACCCTCCTAACAATTACGGGAGGGGCAAGCAGGGGCACAGTGGGTTAGCACCGCTGTCTCACAGCGCCAAGGACCCGGGTTTGACTCCTGGCTTGGGTCACTATCTGTGTGGAGTTTACACATTCTCCCCGTCTCTGTGTGGGTTTCCTCCGCATGCTCCGCTTTCCTTCCACAGTCCTGAGGATAGAATCATAGAATCCGCGCAGTGCAGAAAGAGGCCGTTTGGCCCGTCGAGCCTGCTCCGATCACAATCCCACCCAGGCCGTATCTCTGTAACCCCGTAGATTTACCCTGTTAGTTCCCCCTGACACTAAGGGGCAATTGAGCATGGCCAATCCACCCAACCCACATATTTTAGGTAGATTGGTCATGTTAAATTGCCACTTAATGTCCAAAGATGTGCAGCTTAGGTGGATTGGTCATGCTAAATTGTCCCTTTGTATCCAAAGATGTGCAGGTTAGATGGATTGGCCATGCTAAATTGTCCCTTTGTATCCAAAGATGTGCAGGTTAGGTGGATTGGCCATGGTAAATTGCCCTTTTAAGGTCAGGGGGAATAGCTAGGGTAAATGTTTGGGGTTACAGGGATAGGCTTGGGAGGGATTGTTGTCAGTGCAGACTTGATGGACACTGTAGAGAATCTATGGTCCTATGATTGCTTTTGGCTGGGATCCTCCTGTGCAGCACCCTGGTGGGGCACTACATTCCTGCCCAAAGTCCATGGACCTTTGGCTGATGCCCAGATATTGCCCCCTTCAATTCCAATGAGGCTGGGGAAGATCTGGCCATTGCCATTACAACGGTGCAACTTCAGAAGTCTGGAATCGGAAGGGAGTGGATGATTCGCTGCAGGGTCTGACACCGCTCTGAATCAAGAAGATTATTCCTTTTTGGGCGTGCAGCTCTTGACGCCGTCCAGGACAAAGCAGCCCCGCTTTGGTTCACACCTCTGCCACAAACATCCACTCCCTTCAGCACCAACGCAGCCGTGTGTACCATCTACAAGATGCACTGCAATGAGGCACCAAGGTACAAACATATATACTAGAAGCAGGATGCGGCCATTTGGCGCTATGGGTCTGCTCCACCGTTTACTATGACCACTATTGATCATCAAATTTAATATCCTGACCCCCCCTTTCCCCCCCCCATATCCCTTGATCCCTTTAGCCCCAAGAGCAATATCTAATTTCTTCTTGAAATCACACAATGTTTGCTCTCAACTACTTTCTGTGGGAACGAATTCCACACATACACCACCCTCTGAGGGAAGAAATTTCTCCTCACCCCAGTCCTAAAGATTTATCCCTTATCCTCAAACTATGAGCCCCGAGTTCTGGGCTCTCCCCCACCATCGGGAACATTCCTTCTGAATCCACCCTGTCTAACCCTGTGAGAATTTTATAAGTTTCTAAGCGATCCCCTCTCACTTTTCTAAACTCCAGGGAATATAATCCTAACCGATTTAGTCTCTCCTCGTATGACGGACCTGCCATCCCAGGAATCAGCCTGGTAAACCTTTGCTGTACTCCCTCTATAGCAAGGACACCCTTCCTCGGATAAGGACACCAAAACTGCGCACAACACTCCAAATAACAAAGCAGAACACAGCACAGGAACAGGCCCTTCAGCCCACCAAGTCTGTGCCGACACAGATGCCTCTCTGATCTAATATTTTTTTGCCACTGCAATGATACATATCTCTCTATTCCCTGCTTGTTCATCTACCTATCCAGAAAGTTGTTATAAAATTTGCTTCTACTGTCTCCTCCGGCAGTGTGTTCCCCACCCACTGTGTGAAAAACTTGCCACGTACATCAAGGACATCCTTTCTCAGATAAGGACACCAAAACTGCACATAATACTCCAGGTGTGCTTCAACAACACCCTATACAATTGCAGCAAGACATCCCTATCCCTAACTCAAATCATGCTAAAGTACCTCTGTGTCCTCCTCACAGCTCACCCCTCCCCCAGCCAACCATCCCGACTTGGAAATATGCTGGCCGTTCTTTTGCCGTCTCAAATTGCTCGCTAACAGCCTCGTGGGTGCACCTACACCACAGGGTTCAAGAAGGTGGCTCACCCTTCACCTTATCAAGGGGCAATTAGAGATGCATGATAAAGGTTAGGCCTCACCAACAACACCCGCATCCTGTCAAAGGATGGAAGGAATCCAGGGGCATAATTTAAGAAGGACGTACCTTTAAGGGACCCTCCCCCCCCCCCGCCCTTTAAAGGGAGAAGAAAGTCCTTAAAATAGCAAAGAATATTCAGTGCTAATGTTTCCTTCCTTTTTATTTGCATTTGCACGATACGGGGACAGCTGTTTGAAACTGCGCAATGAATTAGGGCCAAGAAAAATATTTCTTAAGACTGTGGGAATAATATCGATTGGAAGCAGATGACGAGTGGGGCAAGGCAAACAGGATGTACACGGGAGGGTAAATGAATCTTGCTTCAGGATGTGAGGAATTAATTTTCCAAACATTGTTTTCAGCAATAATACATTTCAAGACTTCCAAAATGGCACCAGTCCCATGCATCTGCCAGTGATGCAGAGATGAGGCAAATCTTCGCTTAAGTATTCACCAAAGCATCTCTGCCATTTAGAATCATAGAATCCCATCAGGCCTGTACCAGTGTTTAGCGAGGGTTCCTTATCCAGGCCCTATCTCCATAACCTCATGCATTTTCAATGGCTGACCTAGCTAACCTACACATTTTTGGACACTAAGGGGCAATTTAGCATGGCCAATCCACCTAACCCGCACACCTTTGAACACTAAAGGGCAATTTAGCATGGCCAATCCATCTAACCCACACACCTTTGGACACTAAGGGGCAATTTAGCATGGCCAATCCACCTAACCTGCACACCTTTGGACACTAAGGGCAATATAGCATGGCCAATCCATCTAACCCACACACTTTAACACTAAAAGGCAATTAGCATGGCCAATCCACCCTAACCTACACACCTTTGGACACTAAGGGGCAATTTAGCATGGCCAATCCACCCTAACCTACACACCTTTGGACACTAAGGGGCAATTTAGCATGGCCAATCCACCTAACCCACACACCTTTGAACACTAAAGGGCAATTTAGCATGGCCAATCCATCTAACCCGCACACCTTTGGACGCTAAGGGGCAATTTAGCATGGCCAATCCATCTAACCCACACACCTTTGGACACTAAGGGGCAATTTAGCATGGCCAATCCACATAACTTGCACATCTTTGGACATGAAGGGACAATTTAACATGGCCAATCCGCCTAACTGCACATCTTTGGACATGAAGGGGCAATTTAGCATGGCCAATCCCCCTAACCTGCACATCTTTTGACACTAAGGGCTAATTTAGATGTCCAATCCATTGAAGCTGCACATCTTTAGATACTAAGGGGTAATATAGCATGGCCAATCCACCTAACTTACACATCTTTTGGAGTGTGGAAGGAAACCGGAGCATCCAGAGGAAACGTACACAGTCATGAGGGGAGAACGCGAAGGCTCCACACAGACAGTGATCCGAGGCTGGAATCGAACCTGGGACCCTGGCGCTGTGGGGCAACAGCGCTAACCACTATGCCACCGTGCCGCTCTAAAGTTGAAGTGGCCCTCCTCTGTTTGTAACCTCATGCTAGTTCGAAAGTCACCTGTTCTGTCCTTCTCTAGATTGGAAATGGATGACCTTGCATTGGCTGTCATTCAACAGTGGCAATGCCCAGAATAGAGTCGCTTTATTCATAATACAACTGAAACTCATCATTTTGTACTGGGTCACGAACAAAACCTATCAAAAATTGAATTGAATGGAAAACTCAGTGACCCTTGCAGGACATGTTGCAACCATTAGTAAGGAAAAAAGCCCAGTTCATAATTACATTTCAGTCCAACTATTATTGCGATTGATGGTGATGTATAAGCTTTATCACAACTTGCATTTTTATGGCGCCTTTTGCCTCCTCAGGAACGCAACCCATTTGTGCACAGCAAGATCCCATAAGCAGCAATATGATAATGGGAACGTTATTGAGATTTTCTTCTTGTTTGATGTTGACTGTGGGGTAGGACACTGGGGAGATTTCATCCGCAACTCTTCCGAATAAGGTCATGGGATCTTTCACATCAATCCAAGAGTGAAGCTGATGTTTGGGCCCTTTGCACATCCCAGGATTAAACAGTAAAGGCAGGTTGGTGCACAGATCTCTATCAAGTGTGGCATGGTGGTTAACACTGACTGCCCTCCATAATCCTTGGCTCCTTTGAAGATGAAAAATCTGTTTAACTCAGTCTTAAATCTCTTCAATGTTCCTACCTCCACTGCTGTCCTGGCTCAGATCGCTGTCTGCGTGGAGTCTGCACGTTCTCCCCATGTCTGCGTGGGTTTCCTCCGGGTGCTCCGGTTTCCTCCCACAGTCCAAAGATGTGCATATTATGTGGATTGGCCGTGCAAAATTGCTAATCCAGAAACTCATTTTCTGGGGATCCGGGTTTGAATCCCGACAAGGCAGATAATGGAATTTTTAAAATTCATTTATGGGACATGGTCGTTACTGGCTGCCCCCTAGTGTCTAAAGATGTGTAGGTTAGATGGATTGGCCATGCTAAGTTGCCCCTTAGTGTCCAAAGATGTGTAGGTTAGGTGGATTCGCCATGCTAAATTGTCCCTTAGTGTCTAAAGATGTGCAGGTTAGGTGGATTGGCCATGTTAAATTGCCCCTTAGTGTCCAAAGATGTGTAGGTTAGGTTGATTGGCTATGCTAAGTTGCCCCTTAGTGTCGAATGATGTGTAGATTAGATGTATTGGCAATGCTAAATTGCCTCTTAATGTCCAAAGATGTTCTGGTTAGGTGGATTGGCCATGCTAAATTGCCCCGTCATGTTCAAAGATGTGTAGGCAAGATGGATTGGCCATGCTAAATTGCTGCTTAGTATCCAAATGTGGATTAGCCATGGTAAATGTATGGGGAATGAGGGTAGGTGGTCTGTCGCAGATGGAGTGAATGGCCTTGTCCTGTAATGTGGGGATTCTATGAATGTTGGTGCTATCGTCCAACTTACACCCTGCCAACCAACAGAACGTTTCATTCATATAGCTCCGTAACAAAGCAAAACATGCTTCTAAGAGGCACGATCAGACAAAATTTGACGCAAAGCTATCTAAGGAGACTTGTGGGGCAAGGATCAAAAGTTTGATAGGCTTTAAGGAGCTTCTTAATGGAGGAAAAAGGGAGAGAGAGAGAGAGAGAGAGGTTTAGGGATAGAAATTCCAGGGCTCAGGACTGCAGGATTGGTGAAGGCATAGGCCGCCAATAATGGAGTGATGGAAATCAGTGGGATGTTCAAGAGTCCGAAATTGGGGAGATCTTGGGAGGGTCATGGGAATGGAGGTGATTACAGAGATAGGGAGGGGATGTAGGGGCTGGAGGAGGTTATAGAGATAGGAAGAGGGTGTAGGGACTGGAGGAGTTACAGAGATAGGGAGAGGGTGTAGGGACTGGAGGAGGTTACAGAGATAGGGAGGGGGTGTAGGGACTGGAGGAGGTTACAGAGATAGGGAGAGGGTGTAGAGGCTGGAGGAGTTACAGAGATAGGGAGGGGGTGTAGGGACTAGAGGAGTTACAGAGATAGGGAGGGTTGTAGGGACTGGAGGAGGTTACAGAGATAGGGAGGGTTGTAGAGGCTGGAGGAGTTACAGAGATAGGGAGGGTTGTAGGGGCTGGAGGAGGGTACAGAGATAGGGAGGGGTGTAGGGACTGGAGGAGGTTACAGAGATAGGGAGGGTTGTAGGAGCTGGAGGGAGTTACAGAGATAGGAAGGGGGTGTAGGGGCTGGAGATGGTTACAGAGATAGGGAGGGGTGTAGGGACTGGAGGAGGTTACAGAGATAGGGAGGGGTGTATAGGGGCTGGAGGAGGTTACAGAGATAGGGAGGGGTGTATAGGGGCTGGAGGAGGTTACAGAGATAGGGAGGGGTGTATAGGGGCTGGAGGAGGTTACAGAGATAGGGAGGGGTGTAGGGGCTGGAGGAGGTTACAGAGATAGGGAGGGGTGTGTGGGCTGGAGGAGGTTACAGAGATAGGGAGGGGTGTAGGTGAGGAGTTACGAGATGGAGGGGGTGTAGGGACTGGAGGAGGTTACAGAGATAGGGAGGGGGTGTAGGCTGGAGGAGGTTACAGAGATAGGGAGGGGGTGTAGGGACTGGAGGAGGTTACAGAGATAGGGAGGGGGTGTAGGGGCTGGAGGAGGTTACAGAGATAGGGAGGGGGTGTAGGGACTGGAGGAGGTTACAGAGATAGGGAGGGGGTGTAGGGGCTGGAGGAGGTTACAGAGATAGGGAGGGTGTGTAGGGGCTGGAGGAGGTTACAGAGATAGAGGGGGTTAAGGGGCTGGAGGAGGTTACAGAGATAGGGAGGGGGTATAGGACCTGGAGGAGGTTACAGAGATAGGGAGGGGGTGTGGGCTGGAGGAGTTACAGAGATAGGGAGGGGTGTAGGGGACTGGAGGAGTTACAGAGATAGGGAGGGGGTTAGGGGCTGGAGGAGGTTACAGAGATAGGGAGGGGGTGTAGGGCTGGAGGAGGTTACAGAGATAGGGAGGGTGTAGGGGCTGGAGGAGGTTACAGAGATAGGGAGGGGGTATAGGGCTGGAGGATTACAGAGATAGGGAGGGGTGTAGGGACTGGAGGAGGTTACAGAGATAGGGAGGGGGTGTAGGGGCTGGAGGAGTTACAGAGATAGGGAGGGGGTGGTAGGGCTGGAGGAGTTACAGAGATAGGGAGAGGGTAGGGGCTGGAGGAGGTTACAGAGATAGGGAGGGGGTGTAGGGCTGGAGGAGGTTACAGAGATGGGAGGGGGTTAGGGGCTGGAGGAGTTACAGAGATAGGGAGGGGTGTAGGGGCTGGAGGAGGTTACAGAGATAGGGAGGGGTGTAGGGGCTGGAGGAGGTTACAGAGATAGGGAGAGGGTATAGGGGCTGGAGGAGGTTACAGATATAGGGAGAGAGTGTAGAGGCTGGAGGAGGTTACAGAGTTAGGGAGGGTGTGTAGGGACTGGAGGAGGTTACAGAGTTAGGGAGGGTGTGTAGGGACTGGAGGAGATTACAGAGATAGGGAGGGTGTGTAGGGGCTGGAGGAAGTTACAGAGATAGGGAGGGTGTGTCAGGGCTGGAGGAGGTTACAGAGATAGGGAGGGGGTGTAGGGGCTGGAGGAGGTTACAGAGATAGGGAGGGGTGTAGGGACTGGAGGAGGTTACAGAGATAGGGAGGGGGTGTAGGGGCTGGAGGAGGTTACAGAGATAGGGAGGGGGTGTAGGGACTGGAGGAGGTTACAGAGATAGGGAGGGGGTGTAGGGGCTGGAGGAGGTTACAGAGATAGGGAGGGAGTGTAGGGACTGGAGGAGTTACAGAGATAGGGAGGGGGTGTAAGGGCTGGAGGAGGTTACAGAGATAGGGAGGGGGTGTAGGACTGGAGGAGTTTACAGAGATAGGGAGGGGGTGTAGGGGCTGGAGGAGGTTACAGAGATAGGGAGGGGGTGTAGGAGACTGGAGGAGGTTACAGAGATAGGGAGGGGGTGTAGGGGCTGGAGGAGGTTACAGAGATAGGGAGGGTGTATGGGGCTGGAGGAGGTTACAGAGATAGGGAGGGGTGTAGGGCTGGAGGGGGTTACAGAGATAGGAGGGGTGTAGGGGCTGGAGGAGGTTACAGAGATAGGGAGGGGTGTAGGGACTGGAGGAGGTTACAGAGATAGGGAGGGGGTATAGGGCTGGGGATTACAGAGATAGGGAGGGGTGTAGGGGCTGAGGAGGTTACAGAGATGGAGGGGTGTAGGGCTGGAGGAGTTACAGAGATAGGGAGGGGGTATAGGGCTGGAGGAGGTTACAGAGATAGGGAGGGGGTGTAGGGACTGGAGGAGTTACAGAGATAGGGAGGGGTGTAGGGAGATGGAGGAGGTTACAGAGATAGGAGGGGTGTAGGGACTGGAGGAGGTTACAGAGATAGGGAGGGGTGTAGGGGCTGGAGGAGGTTACAGAGATAGGGAGGGGTGTAGGGACTGGAGGAGGTTACAGAGATAGGGAGGGGTGTAGGGGCTGGAGGAGGTTACAGAGATAACGAGGAGGTGTAGGGGACTGGAGGAGGTTACAGAGATAGGGAGGGGTGTAGGGACTGGAGGAGGTTACAGAGATAGGGAGGGGTGTATAGGGGCTGGAGGAGGTTACAGAGATAGGGAGGGGTGTACAGGGGCTGGAGGAGGTTACAGAGATAGGGAGCGGTGTATAGGGGTTGAAGGAGGTTACAGAGATATGGAGGGGTGTAGGGGCTGGAGGAGGTTACAGAGATAGGGAGCGGTGTATAGTGGTTGAAGGAGGTTACAGAGATATGGAGCGGTGTAGGGGCTGTAGGAGGTTACAGAGATAGGGAGGGGTGTATAGGGGCTGGAGGAGGTTACAGAGATAGGGAGGGTGTATAGGGGCTGGAGGAGGTTACAGAGATAGGGAGGGGTGTAGGGGCTGGAGGAGGTTACAGAGATAGGGAGGGGTGTAGGGGCTGGAGGAGGTTACAGAGATAGGGAGGGGGTGTAGGGGCTGGGAGGTTACAGAGATAGGGAGGGGTTTAGGGGCTGGAGGAGGTTACAGAGATAGGGAGGGGGTGTAGGGGCTGGAGGTGGTACAGAGATAGTGAGGGGGTGTAGGGACTGTGAGGGGTTACAGAGATAGGGCGAGTGTGTAGGGGCTGGAGGAGGTTACAGAGTTAGGGAGGGGTGTCGGGACTGGAGGAGGTTACAGAGATAGGGAGGGGGTGTAGGGACTGGAGGAGGTTACAGAGATAGGGAGGGTGTGTAGGGGCTGGAGGAGGTTACAGAGATAGGGAGGGCGTGTAGGGACTGGAGGAGGTTACAGAGATAGGGAGGGGGTGTAGGGGCTGGAGGAGGTTACAGAGATAGGGAGGGGGTTAGGGGCTGGAGGAGGTTACAGAGATAGGGAGGGGTGTGGGTGTTGGAGGAGGTTACAGAGATAGGGAGGGGTGTAGGGGCTGGAGGAGGTTACAGAGATAGG